>CM063498.1:74033444-74043444 GCA_032207245.1 Pardosa pseudoannulata
GCCCGTTTCCGAAATCGTCTCGCACATGCCAGTTACATGCCCAGTCGTCCCAGTTTCCAGCTGTTTTTGATAACAGCATCTCTCAAAATGTTTTTTTTTTCCTTTCGTATTGACAGCGCCTGCTTAGAAGATAGGAATGTAGCGTAAAATCCCAAAAGAAGATTGTTTCTAGTTGTATATCTTTAATTTTTGCATTCCTTGCTTTTTAGATGAGTGAATTAGGCAAATATCAAAATCCGTATTTGTTAAACACGTCAATGTTTCGTAAGCTATAATCCTGATAGTTCATCTGTACCTGTAAAAGTCATAAAATTTATTGCTTGCTGTTGAAGGTTCTTTAATTTAATGCCTTTTTTCCTCTTGAAGTTTTGATATCTATTAAATCGAATTTTTTTCGAATGTCGCTTGGTTCCGAACAAAACAGACCATAATAGTTTATCATTACATACTACAGATTTCGTATTTATTTTCTACTTTGGTTTTGTCAAAATCTATTTTCTTTGAAATTAAACATTGTTAAAAAATAGGAGGAAATGCGATATTTGCCTCGCTGAATGTTTTAATTTGCCACAATATTTTTTGTTTCTGATGCAGATAGATTCCAAAAATGAGGCCACTAATTCTTGATCCTTTTAAAACACTTTTATGTAAGTTTAACCTATTTTGGTTTAGAATTGTTTTATTAACCTCTCCCCTAAAATATAGAAAGTACATTTTCTTTGATTTTAACTTCCCTACTTGTCCTTTGAGTAAGATTATTCTGTATTTAAATTTAAAAATAAAAAAAACCCATGATTTACATATATTACATTATAACTTGCCTTCCCGTGATCAAAGATACCGATAATATCTTTCCCAGAAATCTCCATTTCTCTTTATGTAGCGACCCAGTTCTGGCAAATATTTATGAAAGAAAGAAAAAAAATTCCCTTTCAAAAGGGCCACAGTGTGCTGTTGAGCCCTGTTGACTATGCTAAGAAGTCCCTTTATTTCTCTGCCTAAAAGCCTTGAAACTGAATATCACCTTTTTTCGGAAATTCTCAACTCCTCTCTTGAGGGAACACCTGTTTCGCTTCCCTTCTCGTTCTGAAACACTGTTGAAGAGGGGGAGCAAGAACCAGTGGAATCAGGTAAGAGAGAGGACCACCCAGCTGTCTGCTTGACCCCCGGGTACATTGAGGGAGCTTTAATTAGGATCTCCTTCCTGGCATCGTCACCCGGTAATCCGATTACGAATGATGATCTGGGGGAGGACACTTTGTTTCGAAAATCTCTTGTCAATGGGAGGCCCTCCCGTATTACCCGGACATGGAAGATGCCTAAAATGTTTCAACAGAGATTACATCGCTCGAAAGGCCCACAAAAATCGAAACTGGAATTTAGATATCTGACATTTCCTCCAAGTGGTAATAAATTATCAATTAAGCATCAGGCCTCACAACACTTTATTGTCTAATATTGTTGATACTTTTGATCCCTTGTTTCAGAGAATCAAGAGCTGTTGCCATAAAAGTCTTCTTAGCATATATTTAATACTGAATTTCTCTCATTTCTCTTATGCCGCTGAGTAATGTTTAGCTATGTTTTTATAATCCGCAGATGTTTTTGAACTTGATGTAATTGCAGTCTTTACACTGTTATATTTTTGTTATTATCAACATTAATAACTGGAACGATCCCAAATATTCAATTATTACTTTTTCCTAATAGAAGCAGCATTTCATCTTCTATTTATTGTATAATTAAAAATATATTTAATCTTATATCTTTGAAAACGTGAAATGTAATGATTTACTCAGCAATAGTTTAATTATTTCACATTAAGAATTTTTATTATAATAATTCTTTGCTGTTTTAAAAATTGTTATTATTGCATTAATATAAATCATTAAGCAGCTTCTTCAGAAGCATTTAAATTTATAGATTTAATGAGTAAAACTTAATATGCATTTAATTTAAATAGTTCCATAAAAGTAATCATTATAATTATTACACACACACACACACACACACACACATATATATATATATATATATATATATATATATATATATGTAATATGGGCGAGACTCATTCAAAATCCCAACACAGTTTATTTCTGGTAAGAAACAGGAAATCCATACAACAGGCAAACACTTTTACAACCTCGTGCACCTAGACAATGTGATCCCGCACATACACTTTTCAAGTAGGGATTCCTAAGGTAAAAAGACTACGAATAATCCCTAAGCACAATTGATCACGTGATAAAAAAATACCCATGTTTAAAGATAACGCGGTAACTATTGGCTAAAGTAGTACAGACAGAGACTGAATTAAGTCTATAACGTGTCTGGAGGGAAAATTCAGAATTTCCACGCAAACCCCGAACGTACTTTATGCACAAAAGTTAAATTAATATTAAATTAATATTTAAATACGTAAATAAGGGATTTTAATATTACACACACACACACACACACACACACACACACACACACATATATATATATATATATATAGATATATATAATATATATATATATATATATATATATACCTTTCTCTTAAACGTTTTATTTTTTTTTAATTCGGAATTTCTTAAAATATTATTGAACCCACTCCCTTTTTTAATCTATACCCTAAATCTGCCCCGGGATATCATCATAACCCTAAAAGTTGTTCACAAATGATTTAAAAGTCATTTCTTCCAAATGTGTGAGTTCTATTTACTAAAATTGTTCATTTTCTTTGTCACTTAATCTGTACCTATTCGAAATCAGCCCGGAGATTTCCCCCGCAACCTTGAAAGTCGTTTAAAGTCTCTTAAAACTCACCCCTTCTCTTATGTACCTGACGAACACCGTACATTTCTCAGAACTTCATTAAAAGCGCTATTTATTTCTTTATGTAAACAATTTACGACCACAATAATTTCCCAGCCTATAAAGAAAAATAAACGAAACGCAAGAAAGAAAACTGTCGCCTTCTACCATTCACAATGGCTGTCTTCACCCACAGGCCCTACAATATATACATCCCCGCGGCTGAAAAGGCTATAAATCCACGGTTCTGTGTGGTGTCCAAGTTATAAATAACGGTCAAGACCGTAGTTCTAATGACCGCTACCTACCCATTAGTTTTGGGTACGGCTTTCATGTCTGCCGCCCGGACTCACCTGAATACGTGTTCCTAGAATGAGGGGTTGCCCGAGTTCCTTATTCACAGCTTTTTTTACTTTCTTCCAAACGGGAGGGGAGTGCGAAAAAAAAAAAGAAAAAAAAAGGAATACATTCTTATTTATTTCTTTTTCCTGTTACTTGTATGCATACACTTATAACTCTAAAACATAACAAAAAGGCTGATATATATATTACATTTAATGTGATCGAAAAATCTATTTTTGACTTGTCAAAAATCAATATATTAGTGATTATTTTTTGCCCCTTGATTTGTACAGCTCAATCAACTAAGTCACTTAAATATCCTTTAGTTTAAGATCATAAAAAATTAATTTATTAGGGACAGATCCGTATATTTAGTTTTAGGGGAGCTCAAACTGGATTGAGTCCCACCTCCCTGAAATTTCCTTATTTTTTAACTAACAAACATAAAATTTGGTAAAACAAATACGAAACTTAATATTCATATTTTAAACTAATAATTGCATTAAAAATAAAATTAATATTATATTTATATTAATGTGCATTGGCTTATTAAAGTCAATTCACATTAATGCATTGACTTTAATAAGTGCATTGACTGTAATAAGTCAGTGCACAATCTTGTATAATATTCCTCAGTAAATGTATAAACACTTTGGGGCAAAATATTCAGATTAAAAAGTATACAAATTTAAAAAATTGAAATTGTTATGTAAAAATTAAATCTTAATTAAGTATGCAGTTAAAAAAAATATGGTTGAAAGCTTATATTTATTTTAGTGTTAATATGCAATACTGTAAATTTCAGTATTTTTTTTTATTTTCTGCAGGAAGGAAGGGGGGGGGGCAAGCCTATACCCATCTGGTTACCGGCCTAATTAGACATCAATTGCAACCTCTTTGAAATCGTTTAATTTTGAAGCCTTATCAACTAATTTAAGTCACTCTCAATTATGAACTTTAAATATTTCTCATCTTAAAATGATCAGAATTTATTAGTGATCACCTTTAACCATTTTAAAAATCCTTAATTTTGGAGTTTAATCAATTTATTTCCCCAAGTCACTCGAAATTCTAAACCTTAAATACTTTTTAGCTTAATCAAAAAAATATTCAGTTTTTAACCCACCAGAAATTAATTTGTTAGTAACCATTCAAAACCAATTTGGAAAACGCTAATTTTTTAGCTTAATTAGTTCATTTTTCTAAGTCACTGGTAATTTGAGCCTTATATAGCTTAATATGATGGTCAAAAATCCCCATTTTACCCATCAAAGTTTAATTTATTAGTACCCACCCAGAACTCCTTTTTAAAGCCTTAATTTTACAGTTTAATTAGCTAATTCCTTAAAGTCACTGGAAACTGCGACCCTCAAAATTTTCTTAGCTGTTTCTAAATAGGAATTGCCTTCGTCGTTGAATGTTATTGAATTAACAGGCTTAGTGAACAGCTGATTAATCTTGCTTTCAAATCAAGTCACTTTAAACGACAGCTGTCTATGAGTCAATATCGTTGTGCACCATTATTTGGATTTCAAATCAGAAAATAATAATTTCATGAAGTGTTTAAACTGAAAGACTGAAATCCCGGTGCTGCGTTAGATGTTAAAAATAGAATTGTATATACAGGTGCTTAAGTCAATGTAAATTCAATGGTAATGTTACAAGTGTGTTATGAAAGGAATTTTTTTCAACAATGAAGCATAAATGTAAGTCCTCTTTTTTTTTACAATTATTAAACAGTGAGAGGACGGAAATAGTATATATGTGCATATTTTTGCAAGCGGGTAACACTTTTCAAAATGTTCCAGAAAATCATTTAATTTCATCTGTATTTTTCATTACTCATTATCATTGTTTTTGTAAAAATGCTTTTGAAAATTAAATTAATGAGTTTTATTTCCTTTTTTTGTGGCGGTCTTAAATGTTATCATCACAATGAATTTTTAATTAAGCAAACGTATTCAATTTTCATTACTAATATTTACACCTAATTCAATTGAGATGTCAATATTTAAAGAAATGACATCTTTTGATGTCTAAATGGTAATTCCTTTACTTGTTATCATTTATTGATGTTATTAGCATTAACTTAAATGTCAAGGTTTAAGAGTTCATTTCTGATACATTAATTAAATTTTTACAAAATTTTGTACAGAGATTTTACCATTTAATTATGGCTTTCATTTGTTTTAATTTTTGTTGTATAGCTTGAATTAAATTAAATTTTTACCTACACTAACCAAGTTCACATAATTAAAATTCCTATAGTTGCATTAAAAATGTCCTCTTTAATGTTGACATCTATGACTCTTTTAATGTGTCTATATCAAGCTTCTCAGATACCTTTTTCCATCAATTCTCATTCAGAAACATTATCAGTCAAATGTTTAGATCTCACAGAAATCTTTGTTACATGAAACACAGAACGTGCCATATTTTATTACGTTTTAATTAACGGTAAATTAGTCAAATGATTCTGGTCACTGTATAACAGCTTTCTGCATTCACTAAAAAATGCTGCGTTTTAGAAGAACAAAAGTAATGAAAATCAATGGTAGTATTTGAGCTTGTTCATTTGTTGATGTTAAAATGCAATTTCAATCTATTCGGAAAAAAAAATTTGATGTATAAATATTTCTGGGTGTGTACTTTTTCGTCCTATACAAATTCCTAATCTACTAACTTCTCACAAGTGCCACTTTCTTTTGTCCTGTGCACCAGAGATCCAAACAGATCTTTTAAGTTTAATCTTAGGTTGTTCTGTTTGTTTACAACCTAACTGTATCGTAAGTTTGAAAGAACTTGATAAGGTGTCTGCGAAGCTTGACTCCATTTACACAGATCGTTGTTAGTCGATTGTAAATATAAAGCTGCAGTGTAAAAATCAGATGTAAAAAATGAAATGAAATCAGAGGAAAAAAAAACTTCTGATACTTTTGTCTGTGAAATGTGTACCCATTGTTGATATGCTGCTTTATAGACTGTATTCCCTTTGTAGTTGTATGCCTATACTTTAATGAGTTCCAATGTAGTTAGATTGTTGTGATAGATGTCAGAAGTAGCACATCAATCCTCGAGTCAGTTTATATGTTTGCATGGTGCAACAGGTTAAAAAAAAATCAAAAACATAAGTCTCTTTCTTTCATTGTGGCCACATCATCAGTTGTTGTAAATATGTTCATAAGATTGAATATTTATTCAGATGTTTTATAAGAAATAATAAAACCGCAATGTACATCCTGTATTGGTGTCAATTTTCATTATTGCTTGTCTAATATCTGTTCTAATTAAACAATTGTAGTAGCAGTCTTTAGGCACTTCCTCTTCTGTACTATACATTTCCATTTAATCACCAATAACTACACAAAAAATCCCACCATAATATGCAAAGGAATAAAGTGTGAATTTTTCAATTACAGGTTTACATTACTTTGCGAACTTTAACTTAATTTACATCACTTTAACAGATCAAAATTAGAACTAGTTTTTGTAAGCAGAAAACGCTATGTGAGATTCTGTTCCTACCACAAACAGATTAAATAAAAGAGTATAAGGTACATTGCATAGAATTAACTACTTTGAAACTTTGTAGAACAGATTGAAAAAACATTTATTTTCTAAACCTATAATTCCAAAGTTCTAAAGGGACAAGACTTATAGACACATGCCTATTTACCATACTATAAAAAAAGAAAATAATGGTTACTACTCTAAAACTATGGAATAAATCTAAAGTAGATTGAGAAACATAAAGTGTGACTACCATTATGGACTGTTCGCATTAATCTAATTTCCATTCCTGTACTGTAACTGAGTATAATAAAAAGCCTTTTGTCCTGTTAGACGTTCTGGCAAATTCCTTTTAAACAATCCCCATGAAATGGTATCACTTGATTATCTGGTATCATTTTAAAATGCTTTACTTATCTCAGGTTTATTTTTTTTCAAAGTTTGTAATTCAAGCTGTATTTTTTTTCGGTTATGTTAGTGGATCACAATCTTGTTTGAATTTTTAGCGTTCAGGCTGAATCAATATTGTATCAAAGGATATTATATTAAAACTCTAAGAACCTTTTTGTAAAACATTCGATGATTTTTGTGAAAGTTACTTTAAAATAATCTAATTCTATGTATCATACAAATTTAATGAATGCATTTCAATATCAAAATCAATGGAAGGGTGAGATTTTATGCAATTTCAAAAGTCTTAGAATCAAACTGCACACACATACCCCCATTTTTATTTCTACCTTGATTGTTGCGTGGTACTTTGGTTTTATGACAGCAACTGCAAAAAACTCGGTGTTACCCAAATACAAGATAACAAACGAGATGAGAAAAGCAGTCCTTAAATGTAGGACAAGTTAATATTGAGTCTACAGAAAAAAATTATATATAGAGACCAGAAATAAAGGATCTTTAGAAGAGGTTGTCTACTAAAGAGTTTAATTGTATTTCCAATAATTTATGAAGAGTACATCTGTAGAGAAGGTATGTGCTAGAATATAGAAATAAATGCAAATCTGGGAAAGGCAAAAGCAGAAAGTGGTTGAAACCTGATTGATTGAACATTTTCGCAGCTACGAAGGAGATTCATTATTAAAGAGAGAGAACTCGGTGACTATATATATAAATAATTCAGAATTCAGAAATCCTAGGGAGTCGAGTTGGGCACTAGGAAAATCACTGGGTTAGGCTGTGGCAGCATTATTTTGCTACATCAGTTTATGCACACTTTTATTAGAGACGACGCAGCATCTTTCCAATTCATCCTTCTGGCAGTGAAACTAATCTCGCAATTTTCACTGGCCAAAAAGCCTCAAGGTGATTTAATTGCTATTAACCCTTTAGCGAATAGTGGTTTCGCAGCAAAACCACCTATTAAACTTCTTTTTTAAACTTTACTTTTTGGACTACTTTACCTTTATATAACCATTTGCGTCTCCAATCTCATATATCTGGGATGTATGGAAGCCAATGATGTAGAATCAAGAGCTTCTGCAATTTAAAAAAAATTTTGGAGACATGAATGATTTTTCGATTTTTTTTATATTTTTGATATTTTAAATTTACAACAGATGATAGCTCTACGTTTAATTATTATTTTTCTTTGGAAATATATGTATTTAAACTTGCTGTACCTCAAAAGTCAGTAATCAGTTTATATCACTTATGACCCCAAATAAATGTATCTATACAAACAACACTTATAAATTGTTAAGCAATTTATTTGTTATACTATTTTAAGAATCCGTATTTATTGTTCTTCTAATACAGCTAAACTTTTGAAAAAGCATAAAGTTTATGCTGTACAAGGGTAGGAGTTTGTCAGTTAAACCACTCCTCAAACCCCTCTTAGGTATAATCTAAGGAAAACTCTCCTAAGGAATGTAAAGAAAACTTATCATATATTTTACATTTATAAGGTTCATACATCACTTTCATGAAGTAATTACATTGAATTCCAATTATTTTATTTAGGTGACCTTTAAAGGGTTAAAGAAGTTCTTTTTACCTCTCTCAGTATTCACACGTCTCAACAGAAGAACTAACCATTTTCTTGGACTCAAAATCAGCACTCGAAGATATTAGTACTGGAAAAACAAACTTCATATAAGAAACTAATATACTTTTTAGTCAAATGAATAAACTTTGCATTCTCCAGGGGATTTCAGCTCATGTGGGTATTAAAGGGAATTAGTGCGCAGAAGTCAAAATTTTGCAAAGGATCCACGAGATATGGATCAACTTCCCACTGTCCCACCTGGTGATGCAAATGCTGTTGCCAAGGGAAATATCTTTAATAAGCGTTTTGGAAAGGCAATGAACCTAGATCTTGTTTGCCCTATAAATCTGTCTCCTGCAATTGAAATTGCATACTAACCATTTAAAAGGCATAAAAATATCTCAATAGGCAATATTAATCCTATCCCACCAGCAGAAATTGTCCACTAACTTCACTTACTCCAATGCATATCTATATCTTCCAAGTTATTATAGCTTCTTTCTTCCAATTTGGTTGACTACGAAGAAATCATCCATAGTCATCAGGCTCCTGAACTTGCGACCCTTGTCATCAAGACATTTAACATGCATAGGCTCACCACCACCAACAACACCAGTTTATGCTTATTTATACTTTATATCTACATTTGTTATTAAGCATGAAAAGGTCTGTTAAATGGGAAATCTGAGAAACAGGACTAGACTGGACTTCTGAAACATCCCAGGCTATTCAAAAATACTGGTCTCCCACTTACCTTAAGGTAGGATAATAGTGGAACAAAATTTTTCCTTTTCAAAACAACACTTTTATTAATTTAGTATACAATTAAACAATGATTAAACAATGTTAAATACTTAATAGATGCAATAAATAATGGCATTTAAAAACTGATTTATAAAGTGCAATGTAGACAATTAAACGTAATAAAATATATTAACAAAATGATTACTTCAGCACAAAGGCATTAGTATCAGAATATCTTATCAGTATTCATTAGCATAAATAACTACGAATGATTTTGAAAGATTCCTCAATCTATTTAAAATATATTTCAACTTCGAAAAGGATCGTTTGCATGCAACTTGAGAGACATATAGAGTTAATATATATTCAAGAAACTTTTTCTAGATGGGAGTAAGGGTTGAAATATAAGTTATGTTTGTGCAGTACTGAGTAGCAACATAAAATATAATTTCTGCATCTATGATGTTCATGTGAATTATATTACTTGTCTTCATTCCATTCTGCATTAATTGTAGTTAAGTCTACATCAACTTTGGGACAATAACAGGGTAATTTAGGATGTTTGTAATTTATCACACGATTTCAAAAACTTCAGTCGATAAT
>CM063498.1:74048444-74303444 GCA_032207245.1 Pardosa pseudoannulata
AGCTTGTCTACAAGAAGAATGGCGACTGCTTAATTCTGCTGTGGTTGACCACCTAATTGAAAGCATGGTCACAAGGTGTAAACTTTGTATACAGATGAGGGGGATCACATACCGTATTATTGTCCTTTTTTTCATTTTATGCTGTTTATTTTCACTTTATACATAATTCTGTTTAAATCTCCTGTATTTCATTATCTGATAACTTACAAAAATTTAATATTGTTTTCATTTCTGTATATAATTATTGATTTTGTTTTATGCATAAATATATATGCTACATTCCTGCCGAATTTTGTGTCAATCAAAGCAGCATTTGTTGATTTTTTTTTCTTTCTACATCTTCGTGCTTAACTTTTGGAAGTGAGTGTATTTCAAAATTCCATTTTACAGTGATACAGTTATTGAGTTAACATAAATATTTTTTAAACACAAAAAGAATTCCTAATAAGTTTAGTACTTCAATTTTTATCTCAAATCATCTTCTATAATCAGGGCTATAACTTTTGTAGGTTCGAATCCTATCACTGTCTATCGAATTCCTTTATTGAGAGATGGATATAAATAAATTGTATCTGAATATAGAAAAGAAGGGTCATTTTTTTACGTGCCTAATTCGATTTCCCCGTGAGTGTTACTGCGTAAGCATAAATTTAAACTTTAAAACACAAACCTCTTTATAATTTAATACTTAACACAAAAATATTTTAATGTAATTCCTCTTGCAAATGAAGTATAGTCTCTTTCAGTTATAGATTATGTACTGATCTCTAAAACCTATTTCCTTCTTATGCAAGAAAAATTATATCGTCCAAATAACGTACTATACTCCAGCTTGGCAGGCAGCGGGACCTGCCGGTAAAGGCATCTGACTTCGAGTCAGAAGATTTCAGGTTCGAAACCTCTTGCTGACGATCAATTACTTTTCTTAAGACGCTTTTCTTAAATAATGCTGATACTCGAAAATATAACAAAAAAGAGAGTCATACTACGCCGAAATTTAATTCCCAACACCATTTTAATTCGACCATGTTTGTTTATATGTCTGTAAACTAATTTACATTGAGTATTTAAATAGCTAATAACTAATAATTTTAATCAAATTTTTCATAGATGAGCTTAATAAGTAGTTATAGATAAAACATTTTTTTAATTAAATATCATATTTTTTCACACAAAAACTTGAACATGTTTGTTTATATGTCTGTAAACTAATTTGCATTGAGTATTTAAATAGTTAATAACTAATAACTAATAATTTCAATTAATTTTTCATAGATGAGCTTAATAACTAGTTGTGGGTAAAATAATTTTTTTAATTACGATATCAATTTTTCCCACACAAAACTTTACTATGTTTGTTTATATGTCTGCAAACTAATTTGCATTGAGTATTTAAATAGATAATAGCTAATAACTAATACTTTTAATTAAATTTTTCATAAATGAGCTTAATAAGTAGTTATGGGTAAAATAATTTTTAAATTAAATATCAGATTTTTTCACACAAAAAATTTAAACATGTTTGTTTATATGTCTGTAAAATAATTTGCATTGAGTATTTAAATAGTTAATAACTAATAACTAATAGTTTTAATTAATTTTTTCATAGATGAGCTTAATAAGTAGTTATGTGTAAAATATTTTTTTAAATTAAATATCGGATTTTCCCACATAAAAACTATGTTTATATATCTGTAAACTAATTTGAGTATTTAAATAGTAAATAGCTAAGAACTAATAGTTTTAATTGAATTTTTCACAAATGAGTTACATTATGAGTAAAATAATTTTTTGTTAAAATATCGAATTTTCCCATACATGCTTGTTTATGTGTCTGTAAGATACTTTTCAGAGAGTATTTAATTAGTTAATAACTAGTAACAAATAATTTTATTTAAATTAAATATATTTTCTAATACAGGGTTCACTCAGTTTTATCTGTTATAACGTTTGGCATTTCAACAAGTCCAAAGATTTGTCTACTATGTTATATAAATTCAACTTTATATGAAAAAAAGCGTAGATCCCATTCGCTTGATAATATTTGAACTGATTCAAGAACAAGTCATGTTCGTCTACCGGGCGTCAGTTTCTTTTCTAGCCGTAAATTAACGTTGAAATCCATTATAAAGAAAGAAAAATTAGAAGTGCTGCCACTAAACAGTCTAATAATTTAGATGAAAGATTTCGGAAAACATTTAGTGATGCTGTTCCGTAAGTAGAAAAAAAAAAGTTTTTTTTTTCTTCGGAATAGGCGGTTTCAGCTGTTATGTCTTTTCACGGACGTGTAACGAATTAAGAACCCTCTAACTACAGTTACATTTCAAAAAAGAAAAGAGTGGGATGCGAAATCGTGATATTGATCAAAAACTATATAAAACAATTTCATTCCTGAAAGCCGTTTTATTTTTAATTTTCGGATTCTCTGATTTTTATGAATCTCGTATTTTATGTCACTCCAACGTCAGTTCTGAACGGTATCATCGAGGTATATCGTTCTTCTTGTGGATGATCTACAGAATGTTAATTAGGTGTAGACAGCAATCTGAATTTATTTTTTTATTTAATTCCAATTTATTGTTATTTATATGCATTAATAAGTTTTAATGAGCATGTTTCGATTCATAGTATCCACAATGAATCTAAAAATTAAATAACTTAGAAATTTTCAAATGATAAACTTTTACTTAATATTAATGACCAATTTTTTTTTGCTTGAATAAAATAACAAAACAACCATTTCCAACGAGCGGCCGGCGAAGGCTTTTTGAAGAACAAAAGTAAAATACTTTATAACTATCGTGTTCTACTCCCATGGAATTGATTAACCCATTAACGCTCAGCGTCCTTATTTGAGGATAGTCAAAAAATGGTTTATAGAGTTTTTGTTTTCTTGAAACTATTCATCCTTTTTAATGGAAATAGATATTAATCTTCTGAATAATCTCCCAAGTTTTCAAATATGATCTTATCCATAATTTTGTCATTTCAATTGGCATTTTATGATTTTCAAGCTTAGAATAGGAACGTATTATGACCGGTATTCTGAACGCATACCGGTCAAAATCATGGCGAATAGCCATATCTGTAATAAGTCGGTACAAAACTCGACTTGCAGATTCCTCCTGGCTTTATCTTCTAAATTTAGTATTAACTGAGCTAATATGGTGGATATCCCTTCGATGGTTGATGCTGGTGACCGTCCCCAATACTCTTTCTAAATTATCCATTTCTTAAGTTTATTTTGGTTGTTGTATAGAGCTTTTCTTCCAGGGAATGCATTAAAAGTCCTTACAGAACTAGACTTGGAGATTCCTCCTGGCTTTGGCCGAACGATAGCCGAATGGTAGAGCGCTGCTCTTCGGAACCAGAGTTCTCGGGTTCGAATCCCGCTGAAGGCATGGTTGTTTGTAGCCGTTCGGAATCGCATTAAGCTGTAGGTCCCGGTCTCATTAGCCCTCGTGTGCAAAACAGTAGACCGTAGCACTCCAAACCAAACCTCCTGGCTTTACCTTCTAAAATTAGAATTAATACAACTAAAATGAGGTACATCTCTTCATTGGTTGATACAAGTGACCATCCCCAATACTCCTACTAAATTATCCTTTGTTTTGCTTCCTCTATATTATTTTTCTTCCATGGATTTCATTAAAAGTCAGCACAGAACTCAACTTGCAGATTTATCCTGGCTTTACCTTCTGAAATAATAATTAAAAGAGGATGGTAGACATCCCTTCATTGATTGGTGCAAGTGATTATTTTCAATACTCTTACTACATTATGATTTTTTAAGTTTTATTTTGGTTTCTGTATGGTGCTTTGTTTCATGGAATTTATGAAGGGTCAGTACAGAACTTGACTTGCAGATTCATCCTTTCTTTACATTTTAAAATTAGAGTTAACAGACCTAATATGGATAATCTCTTCCTTGGTTGATACAGATAATCAGTCATAATACTCTCACTAAATTATCCTATTTAAAGTTTTATTTTGCATGCATTATTAACTTTCTTTTGTCTTTAAGGCAGTTTTTCTTTTTGCTCTTAGTCAATAACAAATTAAATAAACTGACATTGTTGAGTGATTGTCTTCAAAATTTAATTTTTGTTTATTTTTAATTTCACTCTTTAATACAACTAAAATAATTAATGCTATAAGAGCTTTAATTCTTTTGCTTAAACTTTAAAAGAGCAATTTTTCTATTTTGTTTTCCTTCTTTCTCATATTTATCTCATGTTTAAAATAAACAATTAGTCTTAAAATCCTTGTGTTATAAAATACACCGCTCAAAAAAAATTAGGGAAGGAAACAAAGAAATTAAGAAAACTGTGCAAGCTACATATTGGCATAAAATGATTAGTACACGCGTATCAATGCGCAATACAGAAAAAAAGACGTAAAAAATTGTAATTAAGCTTTAATTCTAAAAGAAAATATGAAAAAAAACATGAAAAGATGATTTAGGGCAACCATTTGGTTACGTGTAAACGATAAAAAAAATATTGTTTACAAATGATGCAAGATTTTTAAGATGGCATGTGATCTCTACAAACAGCTAAGACTGCTGCACACCTATTTTATAGGAATGTGAGGATGTTATCGATAAGACTTTGGAAATACCGTTCCACTACTCAAGAAGAGTATTCTCCAAGTGTCGGAGAGTAAAAGGAGGCCTTAGTCTCGTTGCAATGTTTCGTCCGAGCATGTTCCAAATATTCTCGATTGGATTGAGCTCAGTAGAGAAAACTGTCTATAATATAACATGCCATGGATTCTGGGAAATCACGTTGGTGATACATTTTCAAGTCACCTTTTCTCGAAAAAAAGAAAAATATTGAGCAATCAAATTTCACATTTTTGTGTTAAGGCAGTGAAACAGACGCTTCTGCAACATTCCGATTTCTGCCCTTTTAGTCTTTTTTGGTTTTTGACTTCATGAACTTTGATTTGCACATGATGTTTTGGTCAACTGTAAAATGTGGTCCACCATCATGCATACTGCTTTCAATATGGCAATAGAGACGTTACCAGTTAGAAATCCTTGCTCTAAAAAGATCACATGTTCATTTTATGCAAAGCATCTTATGCAGTGCTTCACAGAAGAGCTATATGCATGAAATATTCAGAAAATTTCGAGGATCCCTACAGGAGATGGAAATTATCATCAGACAAATACATTTACTCTCACCGAAAAAAAAAAAACTCAAGATTATTGGGATATTGATCAAAAATTATATAAAGTAATTCCATTTTTGAAAGCAGTTTTATTTTTAATTTTCAATTTCTTTGATTTTTGTTAAGTCTCAAATTTTTTCACCACTGCATTGTCATTTGTGTACGGTGTCTTAGAGATATATCGCTTCTCTTGAGAATAATCTACAGAATGTTAATTACGTGTAGACAGCAAGCTTTGAATTTTCTATTCGATATCAATTTACTGTTCTTTATTAAGATGGGTGCATTTTGAATAGTTTCTACTTGATGTACATAAGTACCTCGTGTAATTAAAAAAACTACTAGCGGATTGAAATTTTGTATTTGAAAGCTCGTTAACGTCTAATTGTATACCTCGTCCTTTCGATTGCAATCTGCACTCTATGTAACGAAAAGTTTCAATGTAACATGTATTATCGCTGTAGTACAACTAGCTTTAGAATATTGCAGTGTTGTATTTAGGAGTTCTATAACACCTAGTTGTGTTCATCCTCTTTTTTTCTTAGCACTTGTGAGCAAAACAGTAGACTGCAGTGCTCGAAACCAAGCCAAATCTCCTTTTTTACATGCAGGCTCCACTTCTTATTACGAAAAACTTAAATATAGAGTATATTAAAGTTGTATTTAAATTTTGCGGAATATAACCTAAAAACGATTAGCCTAAAATGTTAATAGCTTGTGTTTAACTCTATTATAGCATCCTTCAATCGGCACTCTATATGACAAAAAGTTTCATAACGTCTATTATCAGTACCAATCTACAACAATGCAACTCAAAGATATCGACGTACTCTATGAATTTGTAAAAATGCTTTCTAAACAGTTGAAAGAATGTTTTAATGTCCATTTTGAGAAAACATCTACTAATTGTGAAGAATATTTTTGGATTTTTATTGTTTATCACTGCATGATACGGAATAAAAAAAATAACGTAATCCCGAATTATTTCGATTTAGAACGAAATATCTATGTAACGAAATGTTTCAATGTAACAAACATTAATGCTTCCAGTCTCCAATAGAGAACTTTACTTGAGATGTACTTACTACACTGTTGAGTTGAAAAACAAAATCTTTTTTGTATATCTATAAGACAATGTACTAATGATGATTTCGAAGTCACGTAATACAAAATTTAAAAAAAAATGGAATATAAAAGGCATACAAGAACGTCATGTGATATACAAATCAGATTTATTATATATATATATATATATATATATATATATATATATATATATATATATATATATATATATATATGTGTGTGTGTGTGTGTGTGTGTGTGTGTGTGTGTGTGTAACAGGTTACGCGTTTTATATTGCTGCATTGAAGAAGGCCGGTTTTTCTCACGGTCGTAGATCAGTCTGTATCTGTAAATTTAATGTAACGCGAATACGTTACAACGTATTTAAATTTTGCGGAATATAAATTAAAATGATTAGCCTAAAATATTAATAGCTCGTGTTTAACTCTATTATAGCATCCTGCAATCGGCACTCTATATGACAAAAAGTTTCATAACGGCTATTATCAGTACCAATCTACAACAATGCAACTCAAAAATATCGACGTACTCTATGAATTTGTAAAAAAACTTTCTAAACAGTTGAAAGAATGTTTTAATGTCCATTTTAAGAAAACATCTACTAATTGTGGACAATATTTTTTGATTTTTATTGTTTTTTACTGCATGATAAGGAGTAAAAAAAATAACATAATCACGAATTATTTCGATTTAGAACGCAATATCTATGTAACGAAATGTTTCAATGCAACGAACATTGATGCTTCCAGTCACCACTAGACAACCTTACTTAACATCTACTTTCCACACGGTTTGCTTTGGAAAACAAAATCTTTTTTGAATATCTATAAGATAATGTACTAATTATAGATTCTGAAGTCACCTATAGAAAATTTAAAAAAAAAATTGAAATATAAAAGGCATACAAGGAAATCATGTGATATGAAAATCATATATATATATATATATATATATATATATATATATATATATATATATATATATATATATAACAGGTTATGCGTTTTATATTGCTGCATTAAAAAAAATTAGAGTCTCCATAGCCGAATGGTCATCAGACACTAGTCTCGTAATCTAGAGGTCGTGAGTTTGACACCCAATAGCGAAGATAGGATTTAAAATCCACGTAACTAATTAATTTACTCCTTTATTTATGTTCTACTTTATTTCATGTCCCAGGAGATTCTGGATCTTTCTTTAGATTGTCAGAAAAGTATTCTGAAATATTTCCCATTTCTCTGCATTGCGCAGTAAAACTTTCATCGCCTTCCTAGGCAGATTTCAGGAACTTTCCCTGCTGTTATAAAAGCCAATGATCTCTCAATCAGTCTGAGTTCAGAGTTGTACTTCACTCTTTAAGTTGAGTTAATAAATTACATTAACTTTACTTCCTGTGTGTGCTATCGTGTACCGCATTCAGCACCTAAGTGACAATATGAATAAATACGGCATTTCTTAAACCTTTAACATTAAACTTTCATGTGAGCTAGTTATTACCCAGCCTAACACAAACATTATTGATGTTAACCCTCTTTTCTGAAATATATCCTTATGACTGAAATATATCGTAATGACAATCACGGCATTCATTAAGGTGAGTGTGTACCTGTCATATTGGATTCCTCTCACTCCGTGTTAACCTAGAAGGAAACGGAATTCTTTCTTGTTAAGCCAGTCTTCAGCTACCGTGATTCCTCGCTCCAAGTCTAACTGCGTATTTCTCTTAGCTATGGACTATTACATATTGCGACGAGGTCTACTATATGTCTTGTAGGCTTTTGCAACATCAGAGGGATGAGTAACAACATCAGAGTTGAATAGTATGCATAGAGTTCTTATTCGTGTTTTATTTACTTGGAAAAATATGGATTCATTAGAGGGAGTAT
Organism: Pardosa pseudoannulata; assembly: GCA_032207245.1. Classification (NCBI taxonomy): domain Eukaryota; kingdom Metazoa; phylum Arthropoda; class Arachnida; order Araneae; family Lycosidae; genus Pardosa; species Pardosa pseudoannulata. The sequence continues at coordinate 74,056,592 of CM063498.1, forward strand.
GTACCTTCCCTATTGGATTCTTCTCGTTCCGTGTTAACCTAGAAGTAAAAGGAATTCTTTCTTGTTAAGTCAGTCTTCAGGTACCGTGATTCTTTACTCAAAGTCTAATTGAGTATTTCTCTTAACCATGGACTAGTCGCATATTGCGACGAGGTCTACTAGATGTCTTGTAGACTTTTCTACACCAGAGGGATGAGTAACAACAACATCATGATTGAATAGTATTCATAGAGTTCTTATTCGTGTTTTATTTACTTGGAAAAATATGGATTCATTAGGGTGAGTATGTACCTTCCATATTGGATTCTTCTCGCTCCGTGTTAACTTTGAAGGAAAATGAATTCTTTCTTGTTAAGCCAGTCTTCAGCTAGCGTGATTCCTCGCTCTGTCTAATTGCTTATTTCTCTTAGACATGGACTAGTTGCATATTGCGACGAGGTCTACTAGATGTCTTGTAGGCTATTCTATACTAGAGGGATAAGTAACAACAACATCATGATTGAATAGTATTCATAGAGTGCTTATTCGTGGTTTATTTACTTTGTAAAATATGGATTCATTAAGGTAAATGAGTACCTGACATATTGGATTAATCTCGCTCCGTGTTAACCTAGAAGGAAACGGAATTCTTCTTGTTACGCCAGTCTTCAGCTACCATGATTCCTCGCTCAAAGTCTAATTGCGTATTTCTCTTAGCCATGGACTATCACATATTGCGATGAGGTCTACTATATGTCTTGCAGGCTTTTCAACATCAGAGGGATGAGTAACAACATCAGAGTTGAATAGTATGCATAGAGTTCTTATTCGTGTTTTATTTACTTGGAAAAATATGGATTCATTAGGGTGAGTATGTACCTTCCATATTGGATTCTTCTCGTTTCGTGTTAACCTAGAAGTAAAAGGAATTCTTTCTTGTTAAGCCAGTCTTCAGGTACCGTGATTCTTTACTCAAAGTCTAATTGAGTATTTCTCTTAACCATGGACTAGTCGCATATTGCGACGAGGTCTACTAGATGTCTTGTAGACTTTTCTACACCAGAGGGATGAGTAACAACAACATCAGGATTGAATAGTATTCATAGAGTGCTTATTCGTGTTTTATTTACTTGGAAAAATATGGATCCATTAAGATGTCTGTGTACCTGCCATATTGGATTCCTGTTTTCAGTGTTAACCTAGAAGGAAGCTGAAATTCCTTCTATCTGGATAAAATTTAAAGTATTATTTAAATGTTTTTACCACATGATAGAACAGCAAATACTGTAAGATGCTAAATTTTCCTTTAAAAAAAACACACTGAGAAAATGTATTTAATTTTAAATTATTTGTGTAAATTTTTGGTAGTATATTCTTCAAACGGAAATATGAATAATAAACAGACATATATTAAAAAAAGGGGGATGCAAACATGACCCATCCAATTTGTGTTTCCCAAGAACACAAGCCTAAAAAAACGTCGAAACATTTTTTTATTATATCAAGAAGAAAGCCACTTTAAGGGTGTCAAATATCGAAACGGTTTGAACACTACTAAAGTAAGGTAAAGCACGTTACAGGTAACGAAAGTAATTGTAATTCGTGTATAAGAACATACAGCCATATTTTCTCTGAAATTATCGGAATCATTTAACTAGGTTTTACCTGCGGCGTTGGTTTTCTATCCGAGACGCTTAAATGAATGAATGCCCATAATTACAGACGGGTGCTTTCCATTCACTGGAGAAACCACAACAAGAATGAAATGGAAGAATATCAACTGAAAATGTATGAAAGCAAATACGAGAGGTGGCGAAATGAATAAAAAGTGAAATAAGATTAATGTTTCTAAATTATAAGTGGTGAAATAAAGGAAGCTTTTATAAAAATAACATACAGCACGACTCAGGGGATCTTTACATCCCCTGAAGAAACCGCAAGGAGAATAGAAAGAGAGAAAACAACTGAAAATGCATATAATACGGCAAGTAATGTAAATACGGCAAGTGGTGAAAAGAATAAAAATTGAAAGAAGATTAACACTTCTAAATAATAAGTGGGGAGAAGAGGAAGATCTCCTGGAAATAACATAATGTAATACTCAGGGAGGGGGAACTTACATCAACTGAAGAAACCGAAAGAAGAATAGAATGAGAGTAAAACAAATGCAATGAAGAGTAAACAAATGCATAGAATGAGAGTAAAACTAAAAATGCATAAAAACAAATACGGCTAGTGGTGAAAATAATAAAAGGAGAAAGGAGGTTATTACTTCTACGTTATAAGTGGTGAGAACAGAAAGCTCTTATGGATCTAACTTAAAATAAGATTTAGGAGTGCTTTACATTCGTTGGGGAAACAAAAAGAATAGAATGTAAGAAAAACAACTGAAAATGTATAATGGCAAATTAATAATAAAAATGAAAGAAGATTACCACTTCTAAAATGTATAAGATAAAGTAAGCTCTTTTGGAAATAACAGAGGAGCTTTACATTCGCTAGAGACACTGCAAGAAGTATTGAATGAGAGGGAAAAAAACTGAAATGCGTGAAAACAAATAAGTTAAATGGTGAAATGAATAAAAAGGAAAGAATATTAATATTTCTAAATAATAAGTGGTGAGAAAAGGAAGCTCTCATGGAAATAACATAAAGTAATATTTAGGGGGGGGTACATCAGCTGAAGAAACCAAAAGAAGAATAGAATGAGAAAAACTAAAAATCAACAAAAGTAAATAGGCAAATGGTGAATAAAAAACGAAAGGAGATTAATATTTCTTCATCATATGTGGTGAGAAAAAGAAACTCTACCACATTGCTTTTACATTGCCACATTCTCTTTTTCTTCTCTTTATGGATTTTCGCGCTGCCTGACTTCAGTTGGTAGTCTTTCCTTGCTTGGTCAGCCTATCGGAGAAGTTCCGTCCTCGCTAGTTTAAAATTGACCACTAGTCTGAGCAGGAAAATCTGACACCACACCTGTCCCCCAGCTCTAATCATTAAAGAACGCCTGTCAAGGAAGGGACCGGAACAAATTTCTTTTGACCAGTAGTATCATTTCCCTAGACAGTCGGATAGTCGGAAGTCAATGTTGTCCCACTAGGTCGAGTGCCTATAGTGAGTTAAAAACCGATCTTTGCGACATCCCAATCACAAGGAAATAAAACAAACACAGACAATTTTGGAAGTTTTAATAGGGGTTCCGTTGCTCTCCTTTAAGAATCTTTTCAGTGCAAACAAAAGAATTTTTTCCTTTGTAGTTTTATAACCAATCCTTACACGAGATTTGAACCATCATCCACCAGTGTGGTAGTCGAATATAGTAGTTGTTTTGCTAACTTGTCGGTAGAAGACTGGGTGAAATTCTGTATTACTTAAAGAAATTAAACTGAAAAAATTAGAAAAATTGGAAACATAAATTGCCATTTTCATTAATGGGGCTAAAATCTTTACAGAAAACTATCATATTTTATAATTTTGAGTTTAAAATGTTTAACTTCTAGTCAAATTTAACACAAGATGAGAGCCAAAATATCACCTAAACTTTCAAAACAACTTTAACTTAAAACGAAAAATTAATGTCATATCTTTATTATCCCATAACAGTCAAATAAAGCGAAAAATCAAACATGCCTTTGAATGGTAATCACTGTAATACCTATGAATTTCCCATCACGAATACAGCGCATTGCTTTGTGGTGCATTCGCATTCTATGAGACAAACGTTTGACATGATATGAGTAGCGCAATCCAAACTCTTTCTCAATGGTGAGTAGCACTTTATATGCTCATCAAAGATCCAAATACGTCATATATTTAGCAATGCGCGTCGTAATTCGGAATTCTTTATTCTCAGTGACTACATGATGTATATTTTTGTTCCACCAACGATTCCTGTCTGCATAAATTAAACGGACGTGAAAAAATAATTTCCATTTCACAGCTAAATATAGAATGATGGAAGAAAGAAATATGGGCTTCAAACAAGTTGGATTCACGTTGTTTCGGTATGCAAGTCACGCTTTTCTTATCTCTCGAGAAATACAAATATTTAACCAAATTTATATCTTCTTAACCGACTACTTGTTTTTAATACAGGATTAAATCGCTTAAATGCTGTTAAAAGGCTTTCTTAATATATAATTAGTTCACACGAGCCACTTTCCTTACATGTACTGCTAAAATCTGAACTATTGTCCAGGGAAGTAAATTGTATGTCTCCAAATAACCGCAAGACAATTGTGACTAAATTTTCCGTACACAATATAATTTTTGTTTAGCCGTTTCAGATCTGTAGTAACTCTTACTAGTAGTATAGTAATAGTGTACGTCAACTAATAGTGTATCAAATTTGATCATGCTCAATTGAAAAAATAATTTGTAAATGTTTCCCGAGAACCTTGTGTTGCATTTAACCTATTCTCTGTTTTTCCCGTACGGCGTACGGGCACAGCTTTCGGACCTTTACTGATTTGCCCGTACGCCGTAAGGGCAATTTGATTTCTATTTCGCGTGTACTGTTTTGGCTGTATTTTTTCCAATTTTAGTAATAAATTATTCGTATAGAGGGAGATAGTCGTCCAGTAAATGATAGCTTGCAGTTTATTGTATTTTCTACTCTGATTGGTTCAAAAGTGCGAGTTTTTTCGCATGTTTTGTATCAGAAGACGAATTGTTATCTTTCAGTGTATAGCTTTCTGGTTATACTTTACTAACCGCCTGATAATTTTATGGATGTAAGAGTTGAATAATATATTTTTACTTTTAAATAATGGATAATTCAGAGCGTATGGAGCTAACTTCTTGTGATTCGAACTGTGACTCGGAATCAGAAACTGAATTACCTGTAAATGATAGTAGCGAAAGTTTACTAGATGACCTGGATAGGACTGACTCTGATAGTAGTACAGATGGAATCAGTCAAGCAAGACAATTTTTTGAAATTAATTGTGAAAATCATTCGGATCTGCCTCCTAGATTTGCTTTCACTGGAATTCCAAAAATTAACTTGGATATCGATGAGACTAAAGGTAAACTTCAGTTCTATGATGCTTTCATAGAAAGAAAAAAAGTTGTAATAAATGTTTAAAAATATTAGAAATGTTAATTTTCATAACATATCTTTACTTAAAAATGTAAAATGAACAAAAAAATGCAATAAAAAATGTGATTTTTTTTGACCGAATTCTGGAAAAAAAATGAAACTAGGGTTAAAAGACTTGTATTTAAAGGCATTATGACACTTCAACATGTACAGTTAGAAAAAGTAGCAGAATCAGTTCAGGATTCCTTTACCCGTTGAAGAATACGAGAATTTCTCGAAAAATTTTCAACCAAACAATAGACCAAATAATTACAAGTCAACCTGAACTAAAATAGATTGGTCGAAAATTGTTTGCTGTAACTCAAGAAATCTGCACATTCTTCACCAGTAAAAGTATCATAAACTAATATATATATGTATCTAATGGAAAAGTAAATTTTTGTGTGAGAAAAAGTAAATTTCTGTGAAAAAGCAAATTCTTGTTTAAAAGTTCTTTTAGAACAAAAAAAATGACGATTCAAATGATAAAACAATCTCCCAAATATGTGTAATAAATATCAACATATACTTCAAAATTTGGGGGATTTATAAAATTGCCCTCTACTTTCACTAAATAAAAAATTAGCCTCTCACTCCCCCCCCAAAAAAAAAAAATATATATATATAAAAACTATTTTTCAACTGTGATCAAAAAGGGACGGTTACGTTTAAGGCTAAATAATTACCTCTTCCCCTTTTAATTTTTCTGAATGAAATTTACAACTATTTTGACATCAACTCCTAGGCATAAAAAAAATAAGCTGCCCCTATTTTATTCTATGTCATCAAGCTTTAATTTTTATTAACTTTTACATGACCAAATATTCCAAAACTTTGACAGCTTTCATGTCGATGTCTTCATTTTAACAATCGGAAAAATTTACTTTTGCCTGTTTAAAATTCCGTCAACGGCAACTTTGAGATACACGACCAGAGGGAACATTACAGAAAGATGGTGCGATAAAGCTGTAGTCTTTCTCACGGAAAAGAAAGATGAGAATGAGAACTTAAACACTCAAAACACTCCAGGCTTTTCCGGATAGAAATAGAATTTGCTCAAAGGGCGAGGAGTGGCCAATTCACACAGAACGAAAACAGCAGGTTACAAAATATCTCATATTTGCCATTCTCACCTCTCTGGGGGGAAATACGGACGTTTACGTATTTCTAAATATTTTGTCTTTCCTACGAACTGAGCATTCATGGCTTGAGTAAATCTCTCCAATTCCTTTTCAGACTCGTTTACTTTTTTTCTCATAGATTTTCTTTCCTTGTTACTTGGAAAACTGAAAGTAAATACCTTTTAGAGGTTAAAATGTTTAGCGACTTTTTGTATTTTTGGTAGTCAAGTAGTGAAGATTTTAGCTCATAGCTGCTGTATTGACATTTGACTAGTAAAGTTATTTAGAAGAATCCAATAAGATGTTGAATGTTTACTCCTATATGTATCAAATTCAGATTTTCAAATGGGGCCTTTTAATTTAGTAAACCTTTATTCTATATTCTTTTACCCTGATTTCTTGATTTTGTATTATGTATAACTTGGGAAATAAAAGATTTTCTAATTTCGTACGTGCAAAAGTTACCCTTGGGAAATAATTAGGTGTACCCTACACTTCTGTATTATACACGGTAAAAGCACCTGGTTTAAGTTCGCAAAGAATATTTTGAAAGTTAAGTATATAAGCACGATGTAACAACGTAAGAGTACAATTGCGTTTTCACAAGGTAAAGGAAAACAAGTTCTCATTAAAAAAAGTAATCCTTTATTTTGATGTGTACTGTAATATGTATTTCTGATGTGTATGTAAGTGCGAAGTAACTTAAAATCAAAGTACATTTGCGTTTTCATAAGGTAAAGAAAATAAGCTTTCATAAAAAAGTAATCTTTTATTTTTTGATGTGGGCTGCAATAAAAGCGTATTATTATATATAATTTATCTTTCAACGTTAATTGTTGTTCCGGTACATCCGGAACAAAACAATTAAACTTTTCTGTGTTTTCGGCTTTATTCAGAATTTTTCTAGAGTGACACTTCCCATCGAGTACGCATCCGCACGGCAGCTGGAATGCTGTCTGTTTTTAATTTTGTTTCGCACATGCACATTTTTATATCATACTTGTTTTTGTGTTGTATAAAATAAGTTTTTTTTTGTGTTTGAAAAAAAGTGTTTTCATTCGCATAATTAACCACATCTCAACAATTGTAAAACAATGAAATTTAACACTAAACATACCATATAACGGGTCAAATGACCCATAATGTTTATGTAAAAAATGCGATGGGAAATGAATTAAAAATTCTTATTTGTGTTTGCAATATATAAAAATTGACAATATACAATTTTGTTTAGTTATAATAAAGTTTATTTGTCTATTTCCTTCCAATTTTCATATTTCATACATTTATAATCAGAAAAAATAAAGTCCGGTCATTTGACCGGCTATGGTAGAAATAGGTATGTATTAAGTGTTGGTATGTTTAGTGTTAATATGTGTGAATTAAATCCAATTTTTTTTTCAAGATAAACAAACCAATAATATTTTCATCGAATGTAGATTCATTTAAAATTTTGTTTTCAATTGAGAACACGGCTAGAACGATTTGTCTGTTCACACTCATAGTATTTCTTAAAGATACTTTTAAAACGAGTTAAGACAGTTTGAGATGAAAAGTATCTCAACTGCCGCAATAGTCAATAGTCTGAAAGTGTAGCCAGTAAGTTGTTTTTGTAATAAATGGTTAAAAAAAACTAATGGTGAAGTAACGTTTATGAAATCATTTCAGTTTTTCTGCCTAAAGACAATGACAAATGCAAATTGTTTTAGTGTCGAAACACCGATTTTATTAAGTGCGATCTTGACTTTTAACTCTAGTTACATGTGTGTGCATATATGTATGTATTGAAAAATGATAACGATGAAAAGTATAATAAGAAAACAGGAAAAAGAATTAACTAACCCAATATAGCAAACAGCAGGAGAGTTTGGACGGGATAATTGCAAACAATGTAAAAAAAAACAGAATATGGAGGATATGAAATAATATAAAATTTTTAAAAATGCAGAGAACATAATATAGTAAAGATTAAAATTTCATAGATAAGATGGCTTGGATGTCCACAGAGACACAAAGATTAAAATCCTGTAAATTTACCATTTTATAAACCTGACAAAATAAAGAGAATGTGGTAGACCCCCAACTAGATGGCTTGACAGTATGGAGAGATAGCGTAAGAGAATTTGTGTCAATCGCTGGAGGACAATGGCATTGGATAAATCAAGGTGGTTTAAACTGAAACAACCTTGGCCAGAATCAAAAAGAGAAGATAGAAATTTTAAAAAACTAAATTTTTTTATTAAGTATTGTGAAGACTTCCCTTTGTTCAGAGCACTAAAGACCGAAATCAGTTGATCTGAATTCCTCCCATTTCGATCCGGCTACAATAGCGAGGCGACGCAGTGTCTGGGATGTTGACAGTTCGGTTGAATAGGTGTCAAGCCCCTGATCAATTGCGGTAATGATTCCGGAGGATTGCCTGGAGAAGTTCGGAATCGGGACAGCTAGCGAATGAGAATTCAACTAAAAAATAAGAGATTTGAAAAAAAATTTTCAATTTTACAACTCCTCTTCAACCTCCACTCAAAATACGTGTTCTGCAAAGATCGGTCGATTTACTTGAAAAATTGAAATAAAAAATAAGTATCTAACGTGTTCTGCAAAGATCGGTCGATTTACTTAAAAATTGGAAAAAGAATTTACCAAGCATCTAAAAATTTATTATTTAATTTTATTTAATTTCATTTAATTTATTAAAAATTTATTATTAAAAGTATTTAAAATAATCAAATTTTGAAAAATTTTTCCTCAAAATGTTGTTTTTGATTAAGAATCAATTTGTTGAGTTACGATCCCCTCGCCAGATTTCAAACGCCACGTTGCAAGCACGCCACGCACGCAAGCTGCCAGCACGCCAATTTCGCCAAATGTGGTTGAAGCACCAACAAGATCCATGATTAGAAACAGGAGAGTGAGCTAAGAAGAGGAGTTGAACTAGCTGTAACCTTAGCTGGAGTTCTCAGATAACTGAAATCGTAACTGACCCAAAAACGGTTGGCGGGAAATTAACTGACCCCCAGGTATAAAAAACCTAGAATTTTTCGACTTGGGCTTTTCGACATTTTTTTTTAACGTAGGTGTTTTGACCTCGGGGAGGTTTCGCGACTTTTGACCGGAGCCAGCTTTTTAGTGATTACGTTCGGGAGACTCGTAAAGTCCGCTCACATAAGGAACGGCAGGTTCTCAGACACCGAACGAGGGATAGATTGGGTTTTCATTGCACCCTGGAAAGGCCTCCCCATTTTGTGAGATTATTTAATCTTTTTCCCGACAGTGATCGTAGTGGTAATTTTATGCACGCAACAATCCTTTACATTTCGACTTGCTTTGGAAGAATTAAAATCCTTTTGTATATAACCAGTATTTACTCCAAAAGAAATAAGTGATTTCCAATTCTATTATGACTGTGATCCTTCTTCAAGCTACTTCTTCATTCAAGAACATTGAAGTCGTCACAGTACACAGTTTTAAAAAATATTATATTTAAAATGTACTTTTATTTCTATGTTAAAATGCAATGTAGTAAACTCCAGAATTTTGGGTGGTGAGGGGCTTGACCCCGTTGGGTTAATGCTTTGATGATTTGTACTATTGGGCTTGACCCCGTTGGGTTAATGCTTTGATGATTTGTACTATTGGGCTTGACCCCGTTGGGTTAATGCTTTGATGATTTGTACTATTGGGCTTGACCCCGTTGGGTTAATGCTTTGATGATTTGTACTATTGGGCTTGACCCCGTTGGGTTAATGCTTTGATGATTTGTACTATTGGGCTTGACCCCGTTGGGTTAATGCTTTGATGATTTGTACTATTGGGCTTGACCCCGTTGGGTTAATGCTTTGATGATTTGTACTATTGGGCTTGACCCCGTTGGGTTAATGCTTTGACGATTTGTACTATTCGAATTCAGTTAAAACAAGCAATGACTGAATTTTTTTCTACAACGAGAGGCGAGTTCACACGATACAAAACGAAAATAATAAAACTTTAACACTGCTTTCTAAATTCTTAACCCCTTCCGGTATGATTTAATAATGAAAAACTGTGCATGAAATAACCATTTAATTTTTATTTAAAAAACTTGTTTCATTTTAAAATTCTTACATATTCTTAATTAAAATCCACTTTTTACATAGTGTTAAATAATATCAGAAACAGTAAAATTAAGAAAATATCAAAGCAAAACATTAATAAGGTATACAGATAATAGTCTTCAAGGTAGTGGTACTTTTCAAAACAAAGTGCAAAGGAATTCTTAATTGTTTACACCGCCAAGTAGTCTCACTTTTAATTTGATTCTTGTAACACACACCGCATTTCTTAGTAGATGTTCTTTTATTCTGTTCATTAATTTGGCAATGACTTGTACCAAGAAATTCTAAGTAAACAATATGCAATAGTGACTTGTGATTTTCACAAGTGATAAAAGTGTTGCCAAATTCAGTACACTAGAAATTTTAAACTAAATTAATTATCATATTTAACAATAACTTTAATCGCATGACGAGTGTAGCTCGTCATTGTGCGGTATGGAATGAAAAACTAATGACGAGCTAGACTCGTTATTTTACCGGAAGGGGTTAAGAAGCAGGTCCCACTCTCATTAGCTTTTGTGTAGCAAAACAGTTGACTGTAGCGCTCCAAATCAAACCCAATTTCTCAAAATGGGATGGTAACATTTGTCGGAAATAATGAATGTGATAGTAGCAAGCAGAGGCTCAGAGGTTGTATATTTTATTAAAGACTGAAGGGAAATATTTAAATCAGGAGTCTGCAACCTTACCTGTTGTTATTGTGAATCTCCGTGTCCAGCCACTGCTAGACTAGATTTACAAGTTTATTTACCCTCAAAAAGTCATAGACTAGCGCAGGAAAATCAGATAGGTCGTCGTAAGACAAACCTGGACTCTTAAGAATATGTACCGGAGAAGCATGCTCTTGGTTGCATTTCCTCTAAGGCCTCTTAGATGGCTACCCATAAAGTGGGAAAGAGCTGTCTGGATGTATCTGTCGCAGTTCATAGAGAGGGATCCACCAGAGAAATCGGCACGGTACCAAGGATGTGCCGGAGGTACCAGTCAATATGTTTTCTGGTCAGTTTCAAGTCAGATAATTAGAAGTAGTCATAGGCACCCTTCTTCGACGAAACATCCATCACCTCATTACCCCAAATGTTTACATGTGACGGGATCCATTGTAAATGCACATGACAAGAGGATGAGAATTTGTTTAAATTTAGTGAAAATTGAAGTCCCAGTTTTGTCACCACCGGCAAACCAGTTTGACAAATGTTGGATGGCACTTTGATTATCAGTCAGAATCCAAATGGGTTTAGGGTCTAAAGAAGATATTACGTAACTCAGTTCCTCATCGATGGCAACAAGTTTAATTTTAAAAACTGGGCTAAAATCAGGATTTATTTTCTTTATTTTGATACTTTCATTGAGATCTCAGATAAGAGCACCAATACAAGCATGGTATTCCTCGTCTTTGTTGCCATCAGTACGCAACCTTACCTTCCCAAATCTACCTTAATTGTGTGCAACCCTCCGCTCCCTAACAAATATGTGACAGTTTTGCGTTTTGACTATCTTCCTTTAAAGAGATACCATATGAGGTCGAGACAGCCTAGTTGCCAGCGTATCAATCTAGAATTTCAGGGTTCCTGAGTCGGGACTGGCAAGACCACGGATCATATCCATGTACACCCAGAAAACGAGCAGAATAAATCTGTGTGTGGGGGTGGGGAGGGTATCCTCTTGTAGGGAGGTTGTCAAGTAAGGCAGTCGTGGTATGATGAGAAAAATTCTTTCCTCTTGAGAATGATCAAAATATATAGAGGAATCTTCGACGTAACATCAAAACCACCTTATACCAGCCATGATAGGCGGCCCATTGTAGCCTGTTAAAATCTAAAACCTATATTTATGAATCATGATTTGGTTTTGCACACGCATGCTATACTTACAGTAAATTGAGTAACATTTCAGTTTAACAACTCATATAGTACTCATTTAAACATAGACATATTAAATACATATTATTTCACACAATTAGATTATTGAAAGGAATAGAGGCAATCAATTAAAACTGAAATAGAGCAAATATTATTTTTTAGTTAATCGGAAAAAGACATTGGAAAAATAAATATATTTATGCTCATATATTTATGCAACTGTTAAAATAAGTAAGTTTTTGATATTAAGTATTTCGTACTTAATCTTTACATGTCGTGGATATAGTTATGTGGAGGTCAAAATATGGTTTTTACACCATTCCTTTAAAAGCGACTATATAAAATGAGTGAGACCTGCTGCTTGTGTTCTAACAAAAAAAGTGGCTCTCCATGGTTTAAAGGTTGCCGATCCTGATTTATATGGTAGAATCATTGGAAACTAAAAGAAAAGAAAAGTGTGGTGAATGCAACCAGAGTTCAAATGTTACTTCTAATGAGGTCTTGAGGTATGGACGGCCTTCCAAACGACAGGTGTGCGAAGGGTTGGGGGTGGTCGCCCACGAAACACTACAGCCGCTGATGATTACTGTATCGTTCTACAAGTTAAGAGAAACTACCGCCAGACAACGACAGGTATTACAAAGCAGCTGCACAGAACAGTTGTGGAAATTTTCGCGGTTTGCAGTGACCAAACGACTATGTAGAGGCGGTTTTTTTGTTTTTAGAAGTCTATATGCCATGTTACCATAATAAGTCATCGTTGGCGCCACTATCTAGTCGTACAAGATTTAATGGTGGCAGTAAAACATCTTAGGACTAATTTTATAACCACCTTCTTCTAATTATTTTTAAAGTTGGGTTCAAAAGTTTTCAAGTCATTCCGTTATATTTTAAAATGTAATTGAACACTTCCAGTTGCTAAATGGAAAATCTCTTCAGTTTCTAATTATTCTTTACCAATTTATAAAATAAACCTAAGAAATCTAAAACAATATTTTTAAATGTATTTCTAACCCCTTGGAATTTTTAACTTTGAAACATCAAGTTATTTAAATAGCTAGTTGCTATTTTTCTTCAATAACGAATATGTCGGGTTCTACTAATTTATTCATAGTGTAGTATCTGTAGTTTCGTATCAAATTAATCGAATGTCAAGGTATCATAAATCATGCCAATCTCGAGCAATCGAATTTCTTCTGAAACTGTTTGTGGCAAATCCATAAACAATTTCAGAGCTTTGGTAGACAGTTGACGTTGTACAGTGAAATTTACCTTTCTGTATTAAAATGTGTTAAAAAGGAGCGGTTTAGATCAATATCGAAAAATCGTGTATTACAACATCTCAGGGAACGCAGAAGAGTATAAGTTAATGTAGTGTCATAACTAGGTTCTTTGACGTCCGTGCAAAAAAGTGATTTGCGCCCCTACTATCAAATAGAGTGGAAAAAATATATAAGCTTTATATCTGTAGCATATATTCAGAATGAACAAAATAAAAAATGACCAACTTTATCCCTGTATGTTACATAAAGAACAAAGGTATTTATACCATTATTTTCCTAAGTTTAGCGTAGATGATTTCGTCGTTGTTCAAGCTGTGTGTGGTTATCTTTTTTCAGTACATAGCATGGTTATATTCTCTAGGCGTCCTGTACCAACGAGAAGCGTAGATGAGATTTTATCAGTTTCAGCGTGCTAGAAGAACGTTCACATTAACCTGTTGTTACAAACAGGCATAGAAAGTTTCTGAACGCAGTTACTAAGTTTGTGTATGTATGTGATCTCTAATTCACTAATTCCAACTGACGAAATCCTTCTAAAATTTCGAATGAACTTATTTTCTTGAAGTATTGAAATTTGAAACTTTACACTCGTGAAATGGCTACGCGTATTTTAATTAGAAAAATTTGGAATAGACAAGTGACGGAAAAGGGTAAAGTTGGGAGTAAGAATAGGATAGAGGGTGGGAAAAGGGGTAGGGTTGAGGGGAGGGATAGCGAAGAAAGTTTTTCGTGTAGTTCTCGTGCATTTTTTGCTCTTCACTAGCAAAATTAAGAATTACAAAACAAAAAAGAAACTTGAACATTTTTAGAGGACCTTGAAGGCGAGAATCAAAGCAAAAATTTTATGGCTCAACATATTAAACAATTCTAAATTTATTCTTATTTTAAGTTTAAATCTAAGGATTCCACCTCAATGTGCGTAGGGCAAATTAAGGCTGCATAGCTTAATCAGCGATTACAATTAATCAAAGATTGGGTGCTTTGCAATTGAACTAGATAGTTTATCTCCATGAGACAACATTGACTTAACGATTACCTCTAATTCGCTATAATTCAAATCGTAGTTAATCTCGGATTAGTTATAACTGTAAGACCAGGCCTTTGTTCTATTATTTTACAACATGAAAATGGTTTTTATAACATAATATTTATATTGGTTAAATGTTTTTTATTAGTAAGTGCTTCATACCTTTGATAATTTTGGTTATCTTTAAATTTTTTTGAAAAGAAGAATATACTTGTGTGCAAGTTCAAAACAACTAATTTGTTGCCATACCTCTCGGCTTTTGAAATTTGTTCTCAACTTTGTAGCAATGAACTGAAAATGGTGCAGGAAATTGTGGCATTAACAGTTTTAAATGGATTTTAACAGTTGTGAGAATTTTCAATTTGAAGTTAATTATATAATGTTTAAATGGTAATGGGGTTTGTTGATAGTCAATTGACGTCAATTTTTTGTGCATTCATCAGTTCGTCGAATGTCATTCAGAGCTACAAGATTCTCTTACTTTGATACATGAGGTTTCTGATGACCATCTATCAAACGGACATTTAAGGTAAATACACACTAATTATTTTTATAAAGTTAAGGAATTCTTACACTATTTTCCCACGTTTTGGAACGACTGAGTCTATTTAAGAGGATGTTACCTTAAAAAATATCAAATTGTTTAAATTGGCTCATATTATAAACATGAATGAAAAATTTGAAATCTGTGCCTTCGATGTTTTTAAATTAAATCAATTTATTTCATTTATAGGGACTTTTTTTTAAACTAATGAGCACTATAAATTTTGTGTTGAAGGTACAAACATTGTTTTGTATAGAGCTTTTATAGTTTTTTATAGAGCCTTTTTTACATATAGGGTAACACTAAGAATAAACATAAAATGGCTTCTTTATGTTATACCCTGATATAACGAAAAAAAAAACTGCCAAAATGCTTGGATTCACTAATGTTTTTATGGTTTCAGTAATGTTTTTATAAAACATAAATCTAGAGACGTCTAAAGATTCATTTATAGACTTATGTAGGAATCTTTTATAGATCTCAAAGAGTATTTGAGAGTAAAAATATTAATATTTGAGAATTTAAAAAGTTTTCATATTTAAAAAAAATGTTTAAATAGACTTTACTATATTAAACTGTTTTAAATTGGATCCTAATATACAAAACGGTTCCAATATTTACTGTAATACTTCAAATAATAAATTTGTTTTCTTTGAAGAGTATAATTTGAATGAGTATCAAGATTGAACGGGTGTTGGGTGCATAAAATTTTATACTCAACAGTATATCCGTTATGTTTTTTCTTTATAAGTTTAAAAAAACTTCGCAGCTCTGTTACACCAGTTGTCTATTAGTGAAATATTCGTAATGTTTTTTCTTGCTTTACAGCATGTGACGCTAATTTGAAAAGCCTTTATTTTAATGAGTTCAGTTTACTGAAAACACAAGACATTTTGTAAGTATGCAATGTTATCAATGTGTCATTGGGAACTCTATTTTGCATTTATTTATTGCATTTCTATCTTTTGTTTAATGGAAATAATAGTTTTTCTTAATAAATTAAAGTTTGGATTCTTTCATTTTTATTTTAAGCGGAATTGATTTCCTTAAATCCCACCAAGAGATTGGAATTACTATATTTTTCATGTAATTTTCTTTTCCCTTAATAAAAACTTAGCTTTAAAATGTTCTGCATGTGTTGTAAATTTTTATAAATATCTCCAGTGATGCATAAATGATTCTAGATTCCTATTAACAGGCATTTCGCATTTATACTACGATACATTTTACCTTTAATATAATGTTAAATGTTTGTATTCTGCAGATAAATATATATTAATAAGTTTTCATTTTAAATTAAGAATTTTTAAGGGTATAAATGCTTTTAACAAGACTTTTTATTTTATTTTTTAACAAATTCAAGACTTGATAGGTTTATATTTGTGTTAACAAACGTAATCTGTATGAATCATAGTGCATTTTAGTAATTTTTTTCAATGATCGTTAATCTATAAAACAGTAACCATTCAAAATTCAAAGGCCTCTCTAGATTTTATTTTCGGCATGGAGCCAAAAATGAACATTTCAAAAGTTTTAAGGTAAAAGAGAACTTCAAAATTAAGATCTAACAGATTTATCAAGGAAGGTTGATAACGCTTTGATTAATTTTCATCTAATCAGATCGATACCTGCTGTTTAAGAGTGTGACATCTCGACAGTGTTCAGCATCATATTTATCCTTATAGAATTTGGTAATAAATAACGAATTGCACATTTTCAAAATAATGTCTTTATATACAATTACATTTTGTTTGGCAATTTACCGTTTTACTTTAACTACATTTCTTGCGCTTGTAAAGAGGTATCGATATAAATATTAACACTAAACATACCATATAACGGGCCAAATGACCCATAAGGTTTATGTAAAAAATGCGAAGGGAAATCAATTAAAAATTCTTACTCTTTGTGTTTGCAATACATAAAAATTGACAATATTCAATTTTGTTTAATTATAATAAAGTTTATTTTGTCTATTTCCTTCCAATTTTCATATTTCATACATTTATAATTAGAAAAAATAAAGTCCAGTCATTTCACCGGCTATGGTAGTAATAAATATGTATATTATGTATTAGTATGTTTAATGTTAATTATCATAGATTACAAGATTAAATGTTTGTATTTTATCTATAAATATGTATTAATACTTTACAATGTGAAACTTAAGTATTTATACGAGTATAAATATCTAGTATAAGAATTTTTTTTTATGTCTACTAATAGTTTCAAGACAGATTGTGTTTTTATATTTGTGTTAACAAACGTGATCTAAATGAGTCTCGTTACATTTTAACCATTTTTAATGACCATCTATAAACCAATAGCCATTCAAAAAGGGAAGAACATTTGATTTTTTCAGCATATTACCATTTCAAAATTTTTGAAGAAACATTTTAAGTTAAATGACCATGTTAAAATTACAATCTAAGATTTAGATTTTAACGCTTTGATAATTTTTTTTACTAATCAGATAACCGTAAATGAAGCATCCAATTTATTCTCACAGAATTTGGTTATAAATAACGAATTCCACATTTAAAAATACTTTCTTCATATCGATTACGTTTTATTTGGCAATTTATCTTTTTACTTGGCTAATTTCTTGCGCATTTATAAAGTTATCTGTACAAGTATTAATTATCATTGGATTTCCTTAATCAACTGATTGAATTCATTCTATCGTTATTTTGAAGTAATATATTTTTAATTATCAGTAACTAGCAAGTGTGCCCGTGCTTAGCTACGGTGATTTTAATTTATTACTTTTAAACAAAGATTTTTTATTCTTGAACAACTCTCTAAATTAGTCGCAGTTCAGTTCGAGTCATTAACATACTTATATATTTTTATTATAAGAGTATTATAACAATATTCAGTTTTTATACTTTAGTTTCTATTAAACCTGAATTGTACAGCCATATGAATATGAAGATAACTATATAAAATGATAGATTTTTATTTGCCTATGAGAGTCACTGAAATTTGTACTTTTTGTTGTTAGAATATTGTTTATAAGCATTTCATTGTAACGTAAAAATTAACCAAGAATTAATTTTAAAATTAGTTCTTATATAAAAATGCTATAATTTGAGTCGCATAGAAATGAATCACTTTATATTTAAATTTCCAGGTCAAATCGAATTGATAGTACGCAGACAAATATTTAAATAATGTAAAATAAGAAATGAATAAATTAGATATTTAAATGAATGACGTCATAATGATGAAAAAATATCATTTTCACCTATATATTATGTGATAATTGAAACTTTTAATCCTGCTTTTAACAGAGGAAAACGGCTCTTAAAACAGTTACATGGGATTAACGGAATGACGTCACATTTCTAGAAATATTGTTTCTTTCACTTAGTTATGATGCGATAAATTAAAAAGTGGATCGTTTGCTTTTAACCGGGAAAGATAATGCTTGGAATAATGACACGAAACTCTCGAAAAAAGAGGGAAGGAATGCATTTCGAACTTTAAAAATTTTCAAAAACCTTTCTAGGGATATTCCTAATAATTTCCCAAATTTTCACGGTGATTGGATGTATGGTTTTTGAGTCTTTGGAGTACAGGCAGACACAAATTCATTTTTATATATATAGAAATGATATCCGTTGGTAGTGACCTATTTGCTTATTGTGTGATTTTTAGAACTGATTGACCATCTGAAAGCATCCATATTCTTAACATGTGTGGACCAAAACGTTTTTAAGAGAAATTTCAAATTTCAATAACTTTAGTGTTTTACCCCTTGGAATAACCCTAAAAATTTTTATACATTTAGAAATTTGATGTTATTTTTGTGTCAATTTTATGTTTATTAGAACTAACGCTAATTTCTTTCTTTTTTATTGAGCTATTGTAATATTTATTTTGATGCTTTTGATAATGTTTCAATCCAGTTGTACCCAATGGAGATTTATTAGTGTATGTGTCTACTCCAAATGCGCATATCTAACGAATCTCTTTTCGGTTGGCTCTCTTTTAAGAACTGTTCTATATTTTGAAAGGTAAGAATTAGATAACTTAATGATTTCTTCACTAACATTTGTTTTTATATACGCCTTATTAGAAATATCTCTACCTATCGAGTAAGGACCATTTTTGAAACAGAGTACCACACTCCCCTATCTATCGACTCATAGCTTACGAAGTCTACGTAAACGTCCTGTATACCGCAATAAAGCGTTTGAGCTAATATTTATCTATTAACGATATCGTTTGAAAATTCCCACAGTTCTCCCAATATAGCAGAGATTATAAATTAAATTTATTCTATAAGATCCAGAAAAATCAGTGAAAGATTGTTCTCCTTGCTAGGATACTAATTTTATACTTTCAGTCGGTCAGACTATGTAGTGGTTAGCATATTGTGCTTGGGTTCGTTTCCCAAGTTAGGCTTGGATGTAGTTTTGTTGTCCCTTTTAAGGGAAAAATGTTGGCCGGTCCCATAATTAAACGGTCGACAAATTCTGCAGCTTTGTAGAGGACAATGTTAAAGGCTCTAAATTGCAAATAGTTTAATACTATTTTGGTGAACACTGTTTTATTTATCCCTTTTTTCATTGTAACTGGCAATGCAGACCGATATCTTAATGCCAAACAAGGCGGGAAAGCTGTTACTGATTTAGTAGCACGCCGGAGAACACGTGTAATATAAGTAATAACCCCCAACCCCAGAGCACTTCGGGACTACGCACCTATTTTACGTGCCATTAATGGTCACGGTGGATCTTTGGATCGAACTCGCAACTCTCTGGTTCCGAGATCAGCAGACGATGGCGCGTTAGAATTTCTTGGTCGCCACTAGAGGGCTCTTAACATCGAAAAACTATAAAAGAAACTGCACCTAGAAAGGTTGGGAGCTTACTGCGTTGATGTTTTCTACAGGGTCTTATTATTGCTTTTCGAAACACCGAATGCCTGTTAGAATCGTAGGGTACAAATCGAACATAAGACCAATAGAGGGCGGGTTGTCATCAATTTAGCCACTTGTAGTTGCGTTACAAGACACTTCAATTAAATGCCTTTTCGAAACACCGCTAGGTGGCGCTGTGATAGAATTTCTTGGTCGCCGCTAGAGGGCTCTTAACATCGAAAAACTATAAAAGAAACTGCACCTAGAAGGGAGGGTGGGTTGGGAACTCTCTTCCAGCACTTGTAGTTGCGTTACAATTAAATGCCTTTTCGAAACACCGCTAGGTGGCTTCTTGACCGCCGCTAGAGGGCTCTTAACATTATAAAAGAAACCTCACCTGAAAGGCGGGACAGAGTTATTTCTCAGTATAATTAGCTATAGATTTACAAAAATTCCAGAGATTCTTAATTTCCTCTCAGAATAAAAAAACAAAGGTTAATAATACGGCATACAACTTTCATTTTACACACTATGATGGCTTTTCGACGGTTCGAATCCCGACGCTGAATTGGAAACCTTTCGGAGTGTTATTAGCCCCAAAGTAGAGCTCGAAACCGGCATATTCATTCGCTTCGAAGCTCTACTGAACCACTGATTAACATTAAGAAAAAAATAAGAACTAAATTTCAAATAACAGGAAGCAGTATGAAAGTTTGAAGCACTACAATTTACTATTGCTACGAATTTCTTAATCATAGTCTTTTTTGATCAGTTTTTAAGAAGGTAAAAAATGAAGAGCAGTATCATTTTGTTACAGAAACTTTTTCACAAATAAATTTTGAATATACTGAAGCTGACAAAATGTTTTCAAATATTCCTAAGTAGATCTTAAAAGTTTACAAATTAACTTGTAATAAATCAATGGGTGTAAAAATAAACAAAAATTTGGAGAAAAGATCTGGTTTAAACAGGTTTCATACTTACCTCTCGAAATACGGAAAAGGTCTGAAAGTGATCCAACCTAAAAGAGATTTGTTAGATATGTGCATTTGGAGAAGACACATATACTAATAAATCTCCATTGGGTACAATTAAACTGAAAATAAACATTAGGTCAATTAACAAATTTATGACTAAGAAATTTCCAATGATTATTTCACCTAATAAATAAACAGTTTAAATGTGTGTTGAACTTTTTCTTTTAAGTAGCAATAAATGGTTTCTAAAAAAATTTCTCCTATTAAAAAAGATAACTTCATACCAAATTTAGATAAAAGGAGAAAGAGAATTCTAAATTTTTTAGTGTTAGTTAATGGAACTGACAGACAACCTTATATTTTTTAAATGTATAACAACTTTTTAGGTTGTCTTAAAGAGTGGAATACACTCAAAATTTATTTAAATTAGTCTTAAAAAATGACAATCATTTGTTAAGGATATAGAAGCTTTCAGATGACCAATCAGGTCCAAAAATCATACTAAGCAATAGGTGACTACCAACTGATATCATTACTAATAAATAAAAATATTTTTTTTCAAAATAACGATACAATGAATTTAATAAGTTGATTAAGGAAATTCAATGATAATTAATACTTACACAGATACCTTTTTCACAAATGCGCAAGAAATTAGCCAAGTAAAAAGATAAATCGCCAAACAAAACGTAATAGATAGGAAGAAAGTATTTTTAAAAATGTGGAATTCGTTATTTATAACCAAAATCTGTCAGAATAAATTGGATGCTTCATTTACTGTTATCTGATTAGTAAAAAAAATTATCAAAGTGCTAACAACTAAATCTATTAGATAGTAGTTTTAACATGTCCTTTTTACTTAAAATGTTTCTTAAAAATTTTGAAATGGTAATATGCTGACACAACATGAAATGTTCTTACCTTTTTGCATGGCTATTAGTTTAAAGATTACGGGCTAAAAAAAATGGCTAAAATGTAACTAGACTCATTTAGATCACGTTAACACAAATATAAAAACAATCTATCTTGAATCTGTTAATACACATAAAAAATCCCCTGTAAAAAACATTTATACTCGTATAAATACTTGAAAAATTCAGAATGTAAACGTATTAATATATACTTATCTATAGAATACAAACATTTAACCTTGTAATCAAACTAGAATACATACGTAAAGCAATTTCATATACAATTGTTCAAGTAAACTCGTTTGAAAAACAGCAGCAAAATGGACCTAAACACCGTTCAATTTTAAGAGGGGAAGACACTTTTTAAATAAAATCCAATATCACAATAAATATTAGAATTGTTTTGTAATTTAGAGTTCAATTTAAAGCAATTTAAGACAAAGTCTAATCAAGTCGTTTAATTTTTCTTTTTTAACTTGTAAAATGCTTTTTATAATCTTTTCATCTGAAGTCTACTTGTGTTCTACTTTCACTACTTTGTGGGTGAAAAATGTGTTCTATAAATGCTTTCTACGTAAGTCTGTGCAGGAATTTTTAGATACTTCTAAAAATATTTTTATATAAAAAAACACTGACGCAATTAAATAGAATGCATTTTGACAGCTGTTTTTTTTATATATTTCTGTATAACAAAATAAAAAGTAGACGTTTTACTTACTCCACTCACAGTTTTATCCTATACATTACAGAAAATTCATATACATAATTTAACGCTTGCATGTCCAACACAAAATAAGACTTGGAGTTTTTAATGCATAGAATTTGAAGGAAAACAAAACATAGAAAAAGGCATTTATAGTCTTCATTTGCTAAGAAATGCTATAAATTATATGTACGAGTAACTTTCAAATGAGTAAAAATACAGATACAATTTTTTTTTTCATACATGTTTGTAAATGTGAGAAAGCTATAATCTAATTGAAACAATTCGATATTCTTAAAGGTTAAAGACCTCTTCAACTAACTTTGTCATTTAAAATTGTAAAACAATATAAGAATTCACAAACTGTATAAAAATAATTATTTACCTTAAGTTTCCGTCTGATAGTTAACCTATGAAAACGTCTTGCTTCGAAGTTAGAGAACCCCGTAGCTATGGCTCTGAACGAGCTATCGACAATATAATAAGGATTGCAGCAGAAAAATCATGACACTCTTGACTACCAAGAAACAATCAATCATTCAACCATAAAAAAATTAAATATCAAACTCATCTTTTTTTTCAACCATTAAAGCCACCAAATTTCTATTTTTCTGTGCCATTTTCAATTCACTACTGAGCAATTATTTTACAAGTCGAGAGCAACAAATGAGTTGTTCGGAACTTGCACAAGTGTACTCTTCTTTTCAAGAAAATTTAGAGATAACAATGGCAACAAAAGTATAAATCCCTTTATAAAAACCATTTTCATCTTATAAAAAATAGAACGAAGGTCTGATCTTAAAGAAATTAACTACTCATTTAATTGTAGCGAGTTAGAGGTTCAATGTTAAAGTCTAACGGGGAATATCTTTAGTTCAATTGCATAGCGTTTAATCTACGGTTATTTCTAATCAACTGTTATGCAAGGCATCTTTGATTTGTCATATGCCCTTTTTATTTTAAGCAGAGATAGCATCATCAGAATAAAAATAAATTTTGGGTTTTTTGAGTGAAGCCATTCTCGCGTTTTAAGTCTTTTAAAAAGTTACGCGTTTCCTTTTTGTTTTTACTTTAATAAAAACTTTATAATTTTGTAAAATACAAAAATATATCTTTTTGTTGGTGTCTTTACTTTTTGCTAATTTATTTTTATTATATACTGTACCAAGTTGCTTTTGTTATAGTCCCTTTTAACTTTTTTTGTGTATTTTTATAATTTCTGAGCTTCACGTTGTATTGAATTCTAGGCATTGCTGTTAACCATACCTATTATTCATAGTCAAGGTTCAGTCTAACTATCCCCTAATTAGACAACGCGTTGGTTACTCATAATTTTTTATGAGAACGTTCTAACCTCCTCGCTTCCTTGTGAGCTGGGGTGTATTAATTTTTTTTTTAATAACTTTTTGCCTAGAGTCCTAAATTGATGTTTTGATCTATTTTATGTTCGAAGTGAAGACTTTCCACTTTGCTAGGTACTACGTTAAACCCAATTACCTTGACCTTTTTTGTTTTTACAGTTCTTACATTTGCTAGTGACAAGCAAAAAATATGTCTATTACGTGAAAGACATTCATAAAAATTAAAGATTAACTCTATTTTTCGTGTTCCTCTTAAAAATTATGTCACACATAACTTGAAGAATTTTCCACTGTAAGGCAAGTGTTTAAATCTTTAAATACAAACCTCCCATATGTACAATGATTTCCCCCATAGATTAACACGATGGTTTGGTTTGGAGAACTACGGTCGTTTTGCTACGTGAGACCGGGACCTACAGATTAAAATTGATTCCAAAGATTCATGCTAGCAGCGGAATTCGAACCCGAGAACTCCGGTATAGCATGCAACACCCTTTCAATTGACCATTGTTCAGCATAGGTTAACACAAAGCTAGAGAATCTAACATAGCCGGTACTCAAACACTTTAACGTAAACACATATTTAAGGAGGTACAAGGGAGTTTTATGTTTATACGTGATAATTTTTTTAAAATACTGAAGAGCCCAAATATTATGCTCCTAAAAATTGATTTGTTCACAAATTTTGAGGACTGAAGTTTCAGGCATTTAGGAAACTAAACTTGTTATATTTGACAGAAAACCTCTTACATCTGATCTGATATATCTGACAAAAAATTTATTAAAATTATTTATGGCCGATTCTGGTAATACTGAATAATAGGATGCCCCTTGGCAAATTTGATGAAAATATTGTCGATGTTTACCAAAACACAAAGGTATTTCATCCGAACAATATCGTATCCCTTGCTATTTGGGCTACTTTAATGGATGCAGATTGCGCCATTGTAATAGAATTATATACATTCTCTTAACTAACTAAAACTACTAAGAAAGGGGAAGTTTACATTTATGGGCAATTAATCCCTTAACGGTTTACAAAGCCAACAACTTGAAATTATTAAAAATTATCCATTGTGAACCTTTATGGTTCATTATATCTAATATTTTTAAGCATGACGCATGTTTAACATATAAGAAATGGGTTTCACAAGAAGGGCTGAATGCAAATAAAATATAAATTAAATATAGATACAAATTGTTTGGACATGGAGAGATCAGGAGAAAATGTTAGGCTGCCATGCTCAAAGCTTTATCGCCAAGTTGGCTGGGGTACCCTGTTCTTTCAAGCCCGATTCTTTTTCAGAATCTAATATTTTAATGAAATGTGTGTATTGATTATAGTGAAGCAGTAGGTACTGGTTCTGTAGCAAAATGCAGTGCTCCAAATGAAACAAGAATCAAACTTTTTTATACATGTAAAGTATTGTTTTTATATATCTGATATAAAATTTGTACGTGCGTGATCAACAGAGACTAAACAATAATATATTTGAATAGAGATAAAATTTAAAGATGATGTTAAATATATGTTTGAAAGTGATTGTGTGTTGTAAATATAGGATATCACTTCTTAAAATTTGTAGTGTTATTCCCTTTAATATTTTCATCCTATCTGTATATAGTATTTTGCAACTAGCACTTTTAAAGTATTTAAGTTAGAGAAGAAACATTTTATTTTAGACTCAATTTTTTCAGAAGAAAAGAAGGGAAATGTTTGAAATTTGCCTTTATTATTCTGGATGACATTTGTAGCATTGGAGATTGAGATGTCACAGCAGAGTTGATGGTAAGATAAAGTTGTTTTTGTTGCTTATGCCGGAACAGATGCGATATCTACACCTCTTCTGGCCGCCATGTTTTTTTCTTGGCTATCGTGGCAAAAACCTGAAAGTCGCCAAACTAAAATGGCGGTAGTAAATGATGTTTTCTAAAAGATCACAAAAAAAAAGAAAAAAAAATCATGGAAGGCACCACATGGTTTTTACGAAACGAAAGTTATTACAAAATTCTACAAAAAGTGACACAGCATATATTTTACAGATTTTTACTATTTAAGAACTATATGATCACACCAAAAAACATCAAGGACCCATTTTTAAAGGATCTCCCCAATTCAAGTATATTTTAATGACTTTTGATGACCATTCGATTCCTGTTTTTTGTACGCATATATAGATATACAAAAATTAAAACTAAATATGTTTAATGCAAAGAAAAAAATATCCACAATGACCTTTTCGCACGATGTTTTCCAGTTTAACGGCACTCAATGTAACGATTTTAAATACGTATCTAATTTAGAAATCTGAAATAGTCGAAGGCTGCTATAGTACCTTTTCAATGTGATTTACACTAATGGTGATTTAGCTGGACTGATATCGTCGTTGTTTCTCTCGACGGTATCGGCTATTATACTCAATGGGCCCTCTCTGTAGTTAAATCTATTACTTAAAATTTTATTATATAAATCGTTCATTAGGCTAATAATGAACTAGAGCTGTAAGGCACGCTTGGAGATTTGCTTTGCATGACTTTTTAATTATACCTTCTCTGTTTAAAATTATATGACGCCTATTTAATGACTTAGTTAAAATACCTATCCCAGTCCAAAATTAATAGAGCTTTAGGTTACGACACTTAAGCCGACCAGATGTACAATTCCCTCTTCAAAGAGAAGAAGATCGATTCAAGACAAAATTGGGTAAATGGCTCTTTAATCAATTTTGTTCATAATAAATGAAACCTATACGCACCCCAACCTGTAATGTTTCCATTTATCTTCCTTCCTCACCAATTTCATCTTTTCGCAGTGTCCAGTTTCTGTATGTTTTTCCTATATAAATCTATATTGCTGGTAGAATACACTATTTACTTCTCACATATTCTTCAAATATTCTTCATTCAGATACAAATCGTCACTCCCATCAATGAATATCAAAATCCATTTAACAAGGAATTTGCACAGTTACTATTCCACTTTTTAAAGATGTTAAACCACTTGGACGAAAATGGATTTAGAGGAGTAAAGGAACAATTTCCGAGCCGTTTAAGTTAACAGTATTTTTAATAATGTAGAACGATTTAAGGTAAAAGCTGTAGAAAACGCAGCCCTTTGTTTTTTTTAAAAAAGTGTCATGCCTTTATCCGAATAACTTTACATTAAAACCTGTATTTTTTCAGAGAGATTTGACATAACCCGTTTTTACACATTATATATACTTTACTGATAAATAAAGTATATATAATATGTAAAAACGGATACAAAGTACAAACAAAGTACTCTTTCACTTAATAAAAAAATGCCTTTTCATTTGATTTTTTAATTCCCCTTTTCTTAAATGTACCCTGACCATTTTTAATAGAAATGTGGACTATAGTCCTATGAAAGTACTATGAAAGGCATGAAAGGAGTGTTGGGGACACAATGTGGTTCCCACATTACAACTCGGGCCGAATCGTCCTCTTTCGGATCCTATTTCGATCATGGTCCGGCGCCCTTATGACTGATCCGCCCTTGGCAAATGCCACCTTTGCCAAGCCTTCGTTACGGCCCTGAGCTAAAGTACGTAATCATAGGTGTATAACCTTGCAAATATCCTTAGTTCTTATTTTCAAAGAAAAGTCTGAAATTCTTTTCAGTGAGAGACCAGAAAACATTATGTTGTGTGAAAACTACTTGTTAAACTACAAGTAGTGTTATTTATGCATATTTCTCATAAGACACCCGATTTTGCTGTATTAAATGATTAAATACGATTGAGTGATTTTAAATACGTTTATTCATGATTTTTTTGGGTTAAATGATTGTTAAAATAACACGCAAGTACAAAATAATATTTACAGTTCCTTTTTTTTTTCTTTGCACGGCTTTGATCATTAGTGATTGTTGTGTGTCAATTTTTAATAAAGTCGGTATTAGTGAAGAACTTGCATTTATCTGGACAAAGTTTGTCAATTGCTCTGGAAAATTACTTATGTGTTCGAACTTTGTTCTAGTGGCGTGGATAAAATATGGTTCGGGGTTTAGAAACCATAGATTTCCAAAACAGATTCTTAACCAGGCCACTTTTCCTTCGGTACAGATAATCTCATGATTGTTTTTAAGATATTGATTGATATCATCGATCAATGACTCGTGCTTTTACCAAGGTCAAGGTAACTGTTTTTACAGAATACTTGGCAGTGGAAGAATACACTACCCTAACCTCCGAAAAGAATAAGAATTTAAAACATTATTTGAAGTATCTGTAAGAACAGAAACAAAAAAAAAGAAAATGCGTTGCTGTGTTATACTCTGGTACAGGATCAGTCTAAGTAACATACGCCTTAAGACTGGTTGCACACACAGCGTATTTTTTAATAAGCGGAGAATTAATTTACCGTCGCCGATCAGCGAAATCAACGTTTACACACAGGGCGGGAAAATTACCGCCGCCGTAGTCTTACGCAGTGTAAACTTGTGCTGCTACAGAGCAGGACCCACTCTATAGGGAGGACAACCCCTACATCTGCCCAGGGCGCCAAAATTCCGGAATTTTGGCTGCGAGTGTGAGAAAAATATTGATATGTCAAATGCTTAATTAATCGAAATTTATTCATATCGATTTTTCTTTTGCTAAAAATTCCCAATTCGTATTCATACTGTTTATGTTTAAATTCTAAAAATATTTACAATCTTTAATTCTATAGGAAACAGTTATGAAAAGCCGTATGTTTAATTAATAAGCAGAAATACTAACATTTTTATAGTCGCGCACTATTCTACAGACTATTCTTACGAAACCTAACTTCCGTTTCAGACTGTTAAAAAGTATTCTGCCACTGGGTGTGTAGGTATGTGAGAAAATATGGTTACCAAATTCATTTATCTCTTTTTCTTCCAATTGATCAAAATCGCTTCGAAATCTAAGGCAAACTTCATACCAAGCTTTATGAGTACGGTTTTTTCCTTAAAAATTTCCAGAGTTTTATCCCATAAAACAGGTGTCTCTTATATTAATGAAATCAAAATTTCATTATCAATAACGTTCGTGATCACAGAATTATTCATATTCACAACGAAAGTCCAATGCAAATGGTAGAAAAAACCGCTGTGTGTGCAAACGTTCACTGAGTCGTATAGACCTCTAGTTCGAGACGAAATAAATTTCCGATGAGGCTCCAGTGGCACCAGACGGCTACAGAAGGAAAATTAAAGGAAATTGAAGGAAAATTAAGCGATTGTTTTTTCCCGTCTAATGTGCAAGCTCTAGTTTATTTCAATGGACTACTATTGGAATGGCGGCGACAGTAAATTTTCCACTCGGAAAAATCCGCCGTGTGTGTAACCAGCCTAAGAAATGTTACTCTCACCAAAGTCGAGAGTAAAACAAAGTGTAGCTTTGAGAAACAGGAACCTTGACGATGACGCAGATTTACCAGAAGTGTTAGGCGATAAAGAAAGGGGGGGAAGGAAATACATCATAGTTTGACAAAGTGTCAATGTCTTATAGCCCAAGACTATTTTATTTCATTTTTATAATTAAATTTAATGAAGTCTCACAAAGGCAGATAGTTCTACTTTTCTTTACAATCATAGTATTTCTTTAAAAGGTGTTTTAAGTATTTAAAACAGTTTGTTTACGAGGATGTCCCCCAGTAATTAAATAAAAGTGCGTAAAATTAATATTTAAAATTTGACAGTCTGTTGTACATACGAAATAGGTAGACATGAGTTAGCCTTATTTTACTCTTTACGAATCAAACTGTCGACATGGATATGTGTGACTGTTCGAAATCGGCTTTAATACTCATATATATATATATATATATATATATATATATATATATATATATATATATATATATATATATATATACATATATATTGTCTTGGTATAGCCCTGGTGTTGAAAAAAGTGGACCAAAATAAACCCTTTGAGCCTTACCATGAGCTTTCATGCGACGTTTGCTGATACTAAGTAAATGTTTTTGGTAGCTTTGAATTGAGGTAGGAAACTCATAACTATATTCTAAGCAAGTTCAAGTTTAGACGTAAAAATGTTAGGAAATCAGAAATTTAGTTTTACTTGACTCACATTTCTTTAAATCATCTTTTTAATCTATTTCGATGACTATTTAGACCAGTAAAACAACACGTAAATCCAGAAAAAGAACATACATTATAGTTGTTTGAAGAACGACATTGGGTTTTATAGATAATGGTGGGTTACAACGTTCAGTATTCGTTGTGCATATTACCGAATATTCAGCTACAAGAAATAATAAGGTTAGGAAAGGTAAATACTAAATGAATAATATGCGAACAAGAGATCATCTTAAACGTTGAGAAATATAACATGAATATTTAAACATTAAATTGCGCTACATATCCAAAAACGTTACGGGGCCGATGTTTGCGTAGTTATGATTTTGACAATTATTTGTTCATTTCATAAATTTTAGTCACTTATCCTCAAGTTTAGGAAAAGTCCATAAAACTAAAAACATATTTAGGTCTTTTAAACTTGTAAAAAGGGAGCTATGAATTGAGATTTTGAATCCGATGGTGACTTCAAAACTGTTAAATAGTATAAATCAAATGAAGGCCTATTGAGCAATTCAGTAACAGTTTACAACTACAGTGGATATTGAAGTAAACACTACGAAACTACTAATATATTGCTTAGTTTGACACAAATTTCCAGAATTCTGATTTAGAGAGCTTGTTTTTCGCTTGGAAAATCTCCTATTATCTGTTTTGCCTTCCGTCGGCACCCAATTAGGTTAAAAAAGACGCAGGTTTTATCTGTAGCTTTTAGAGACGATATAAAATTCCTTATCGCCTCCTTCAGCTTTAACGATGACTTACTATATCACAGTGACACAAACAGACGAGACGGAATGCACACAACGGAGAACCCGTTCTTTTTGAGAAATTCCGCCATTTCGTCTCTCATTTCCTTTAAAGCACCCATCCATTAGATAGCAATGACGTGCCAACGCATTTAGAGACAGCGATTTGCTGTGCCGACCACCGTTTGCTAAGCTTTTTAATTTACTTTGCGATCACGGAGGTATCTTTTTAATTGGAACTGTTCTGAAACTCAAAGTCGTAAACATTTCTTCCCCCTACTTGTTTAGCTGGACTCTACCGCAATCAGTTCTCTAACGATATAGATACTTATTCACTTCTGTTGAGATAGTTTTAACGACAGCTTCCTCCGATAGAAGTTAAATTTATTGCATCCATTTTTTTTAACAGGCCTAAGTTGGATTGTAATCTACCATAGGTGTGAAAGCCGAGGTTTATATCATTCCTTTAACCACTTCAAATATGAAAATTATATTTAAAAATAAATACAAAAACAGCTTTTTAAAATGGGTCTGTTCATTTGAAATATGAGTGGAAACACTTAAAAAGGAGACACCTATACTTATACAAAATGATTTCTTTAAAAATTCTCACATTATTCGAAGTAAGTTGAATAAGAATGTGTTCTTAGGCTAATGGGCAGGATGTTATAAATTAAAGAAATAATTATTTCAGTTAGAATAAAATAACAAATAATGCATATAAGTAAAGTCTATTAATTTTGTAGACTGCTATATGTGCCAAGAGCAGATTCAGCCAGAGACAAAGAAAAGAAGTAAAATCTTTCATAGTTCAATGAAGGCCTCATTGTAACTGTAGCTTACAATTATCAAATTGACTTTAGTATTGTTTGATGTAATGTTTTTTGTGTGAATAGTGTATCAAACTATGGAAAGAATAAAAAATGCAACAAAGGTAAGTGATGATGAAACACAAATTACAAACTCAAATAAAAAGAGACAAATTTATTTTTTCCTGCTGCTTTAATTTGGTCCTTCAAAAGCGACATTACATAGGTCTATGTATGTTTATGTAGCAGTTGTTTCATCAGAAATGGTACAAGTTTCTTTCTGGTAATCTATCCTATTTCACAGCTAAAATTTGACTACAATGTTATTGCTCTTGGAGATAACATGAGGCTAAGCTCAACAAGAGGCTTAGCTTGTCTTTAGCTCGTTCTTAAAAACACTAGCTTTTCTGAAGGTGGATGGCATGTTCCCCTTCCGGCACCAATATACACATTTGGCAAAATGCAAAATTTTAGTCAAAAGGAAACAAAATGCTTGTGCTCAGTAAGAAAGAGAACTTAGGGACTTTTAGAAAAAAAAAATGTTATTAGTTACAAAATGAGTAGAGTTAGTGCTAACGATCTTATTTAATGGCACCAATTTAAACTGTCATAAATGAATACTTAATGCAGTTCTCTTTCTTCCATGAGTACAAAAACAAACTGAAATATAATAGTCAACTCAAATTTAACATGAACAATGAAACAAACTAAATGAAAACAAATTACATACAAAATGTGTCATGCAGACCCTATTAAAAAAATAACTAAGCGGTCAACTTTTTTCCCTAAAATATTTTACTTTAACAAAAGACTTTAGTCACAGTAAAACTATTTTTTCTTAAGTAGTTCTCATTAACAACTTTACTATTAAAATAAAAATCATTATGATTATATGCTTTGAAAAAGAACTTAATTCTTCACAGGAACTTGATGCAGACTAGATACAAAATAGAAAGGGGGTAAAATAGTTAAATGTCAAGCTTTGTAAGTGGGGTGGGCAATGAAAACATGTATTTTATATATAAAATTTCTGTGTCAATCAACTATAAACAACTTCAATAACTGTCTATTATTCTGATCAAATTTGATTTATTGACTTCATTTTTATTAATTTATTTATCTTGAATACAAGGGAGCAGGTCAGCATTCTTTTTACCAAAGAGTACTCTTTTTAATGTTCACAAAATCATCCAGAGAATTAGGTCATTAATTTACATTTTTCCTTTTATCAAACCATGAAACTGGAACAATAATATGCATTGAACCTAACATACATCCCATCAAACTTCTAAATCACACACACACACATGCTCTAGTATATGTATATACAATATGATTACATTCATACAAATAAATAATGATCATTTATCAAATGTGTTCAAAGCCAAATTCGATTTTTATGCCAATAAAATGTATATTAAATTATCAATTACAATAAACCAATGAACAAAAATAATTAATTCAATAATAAAATTATTATAAGTACCATAAATGTAATTTATTTATTACTGATGTGATATCATTTTCACAAGGCTTACTGAATTCATTATAAACCTTTTCTTCTTCAATGTCTACTCTTTATAAACATTTAAAAGTTGTTTTCTTTTTTCATTTCTTATCATTTTAAATGTTAAATATATTTCAAAACATACCAACATATGTGAATGTACTACAATTCCCTATTACTCCTTTAATTCAGTATAAAGGATTCACAAATTTTTTATAACTTGTGAATTCATATTTATTTAAAAAAAATTAATATTAAGATAAAAAATGAAAAACATTAATAAAAACTTGTTTAAAGCTCCTTAAATTTTATGCAAAGGCAGCGATTTAAAAGCTTAAACCCCATTATGCATATGTTATCTGAAAGTTGGTAATGTACATCCTTCTCTTGCTAAAATCTTTAGCTGGGGAAATAATGACTACTTAAATTTTGAATAACCTTGCTACTATGAAAGTAAATAAGCCTCTTATAAGAATATCTCAAAGATCAAATCCCATTTTAAAACCCAATTACATGGTTATTTAATTAAAAAAAAAAATAAAATATAAATATTGGCTAAAATATACATTACACACAACTCTTATTATATAAGAAGTTGTTTAATGCCTTAACTGATATAATTCAGAAAAATAGAAAAGTGTATGTTATTTAGTTTAATTTTATTAATAAAATTAGGCAATGCAATATGTTAAATAATGCTTATGTTTTACAAGTACCTCCTTACAAGCAAATACTGAAATACTAGAAATTTCCTATAATGATAACAATAATAAATAAATAAATAAATGGTAGATTTCTAATATTAAATAAACACCTGTATATGAGTTTTCGGCTTTAGATGATTAAAAATATTGTTTTCAGTAAAATTCCAAAACCAACTGTAAAAATTTCTTAACTCATATATTACCCTTTTATTATATTAAGTTTTAGTACTCTATTTGAAAGGTACAAAATTCTTTGTGTTTGGCAAGAACAAAAAATAAAAGATTACAGAATTTTTCCTGGTGAAAGATATTTTAAAGCTATAACACTCTTAAACAATTTGTAAAATAGTAAACATCTTTTAAAAGCAAATAACTAAAAATTTTAAAAAAATACTAACAAATAAAGAATTTCCCACAGAAATTTGACATTACCAAAACCAATAAGCTATTATAAACACGTTTAAAATAAAATAATTTGTGATTCTGCGAGTACTACTGTCAGAGTTCAAAGTTTGTAAACTAAGAAAAATGTTAAAAAATGTCGACCTATATCATCAAGACAATGGAAATGAAGTATAAAATATCTTTAATACTCACATATTACTTCACACTTTATTATAATTTGTTTTGATTTTCTTTCAAAATATATATACATAGACAAGCTATATAGTATATGCTGACTTAATCCCAGGTATTCTACACAATGCCAGAGACTACAGACTTTTATAAAACAGTTTTTGGTAGCAGGGAAATGTATCTTGTAATTACACCATTAACAAGAGGGTCATATCACTTCAATGACCACTACGACTAATATCTGTGCAAGCTACAAAAATACAGTTGTATAACATGATTTCTACAACACAGAATTGTTTATAATACAGAACATTTGTTATAATGCACAAGACAGTAACAATAGACATCTACAGTTTTTTTTTGTTTGTTTGCTTTCTACAAGTACCACATGGTATTTTTTAGGGGTTTAGAACAATGCTTGAATAATGGCATGAAGAGCTCTGGAAATCATCCAACATTTTTAGACTTATGCATGAATAAAAGGGGTTGGTAAAACATAATTATGTTATTTATATACAAAATCTGTTTGATCCAACATGAGTTTTTGTTTTCAAACATACTTAATTGATAGTTCATCCTTAACTTCTTTGGGATGGCATGCTACTGAACTGTAAACATTTTGAAGATGGGTATGCAGTATGTTTATTAGTGTTGAATGTCTTTAGCAGTTGGATGATGCATTACCACCTGCATTAATTTACCAGTCTGGTGTATCATGTATGACACACAAATCTGTGAGACAAACACATATATTAGTATTTGGATATTAATTAAAATTCTAGCAGCTGTGTGATGCATAGGTGCATTGTCACTTGCACTGATCTACCAGACAGGTGTATCATATATGACACATCAGTCTGTGAGTCAAAAAAAATTTTTTTCATGTAGATTTTAATTAAAAAGCTATAAGAATGCCTTGATACTTTGTATTTATGTTTATGTTATTGTTATGACTAAAGAAAAAAAATCAAAGAAATTGATATTTATTTTAATAACATATTAAAAATTGCAACGTTTAATGTTAGGCTTAGTGATGTGAATGCTCCTCCCCCCCCTGTCCCATGAGGCTGTACTACTGCAACAGAATACCATTTTCACAGGGAATTACACTAAGTGGCATGCCATCACGTAAGAGAGTTAAGGCCTGATGTATATGTGATATACCCGTCATGGAAGGGTTAAAAGTATTCAACTTTAAAGGACATTTTTAATGTATATGATCGGTGGTGTTAAATGAAAATACAATTAGAACATGACCTAAACAAAAAACAGATTTTGATATGTTGAAAATGCATCAATAATTACAATGATGTCAAAATGCATTAACAAAAAAAGAAAATAATTGATACATGCAAGTTTTTTCCCCCTATATCATTATACATTTCAACATTGTATTCCAACCCATAGCCTTTATTTATAATTCCATACCTATCAAAAATTGTCTATGTACATTCATATTAGCTGAAACAGGACAATCAAGAGGCAGTAAAAGTGCAGTACAATGAAACTTTCATAAACTGTAAATTTTAACAATTTTTTTAAGGTTGTAAAAATTTGTATCTAAAATTCTAAAAAAGAAAAAATCAAAAAATTTCAAAAATATCTGATTTTATTATATGTTGCTTCAGGAGACTGCAAGAGAAGTGTTTCAGATCAATTAATTACATTTTCTAGAAATTTTGGAATGGTAAAGATTTTAATTGAAGAGGAACTGAGCAGATGTGAAGATTTTGAGGTAGTTTTTAAACTTAAACGATAGTATCAAATCACGAAATAGTATTAATATGAGACTAAAATATATTACTGATCCAAAAGAAAGAATGATTGTTATAATTTCCCTATCAAATAGTCTTCCATCAATGATAACTGCAAAAATAATCACTTACAAATCTGACATTTGGATGAACAGTTTTTAAATGGACAATTAAAACTTAGTTATAATATAAATATATATATATATATATATATTTAAAGTTGCCATCTAGTAAAATTTATCAACATGTAGATTCACTAAATGATGTTTTATAAATAGAACAGAAAGAAAATCAAAAAACACCAATTGAGGACAATAAAATAAGGTTCTATCAAAACCAATATATTAAAGAATGGATGCAAAATCAAATTCTTTAATTGATTTTTTTTAAATGCATAAAATTACATTTTGAAACTGAAATAATATACTTATTCTCTAAACACAGATTCTGGTTATTTCAAAATTGAAATAAATTTCAAATTAAGTTTAATATGTTCTATTAACTTTGCAAATACAGGTGATTTTACTTTTGGTTTAATATTTTGATTTTGGGGTTAGTAAAATTTGATGTAGATATCAAGATCTGAACAGGAGAACACATCAAACAGTGACCTGACACTTGGATAGATGCATTCTATAAAGGTTTCATAAAGAGAAAGTGCAATAAATTTGCATTTCATTAAAAAATCCAATAGAATCACCAAAGTAATGACATTAAAGAATATATAAAGATGACCATACTCCAGAGTAAAGCCAATGTCGCAAATCAGATCAGTAATTAACACCTAATATAGCCAAAGAGAAATTTTCAGATCTCATATTAAAGGGAAATAATAATCTCTATTAAATATGCATTTCCTGCATTCTATTTACAAAATTTACATTAAATATATTACATAAGTAAAATTATTCACAGTTGCCAAATTTTTATATTTAATAGCTTTGAATATAAATTCATATATTATTAGAACAGGTAAGAAAAAAGTTTAATTTTTCAATAAAGCTTTATATACATAAATTTTCACCCCCAAATTCCATTTTATAATTCAATTTAAATATTTATTTTTCATACAGTTTTAAATTAAATGAAATCTATCTCGTTTTAAGTCCAAACATTGCTTTAATTAAAAATATAGATTACCTGAATAATATAAATTACTGATCAATATATTAAGACAATCAACAGCAATGTATAACATAAGTTTCTAATTTGATGCTAAGAAATTATAAACAAAGATTAAGATTCAAAAGAAAATTTTTTTTCCTTATTGTAAAAATTAGGTCAGAGCAAACTTTAAGGAAGTCACTATTTAAAATAAAATTGCATTACAACAAAATAGCTAGGCTATTTACTTAGTAACCCCCACCAATGTGGTTTTTTTTTCCAATAAAAGGAAATATTTCAATGTCAAAATCAGACTGGAATGACTAAATAAAACCAAATTCTGAAACGAATCTAAAAATCACTACAAATTAATTTATAAAATATGAGTTGGCAACATTACTTATAGGATTAAAACTGTAGCGAAACACCACAATGCAAAATATGACAACAAGTGATTCTCCATAAACCAAAATAAAATGGCACATCTAATGCAAAACAGTGAAAATGCTTTAAAATTGAATGAGCAACTAAAAGTGAATTTACAAAGACACAAATGAGTCAACAGAGCTGATTTTTGCATAAATATAAGCTTTCATAATAACACACTCGAAGAAAAGAGAAGCATAATAAACATGCTATTTGTTCATAACATATATTGACACAATCTGAAATTAAGATTGAAAAATAATTAAACAATTTCTCTTCAATTTCATTTTTGCATGAACAATATTAATTTTATGGCACTGTTTTTGGAACATTTCTTTGTCACAATAATATAGTTAGAAATATGGAAGAATATAATAGCCTAATCCACATTAGAAAATATATTTTTTTTTTATTTACAACACATTCATGAAATGCCAATCAAAAATCAGCTCCACTAAAATGTATTTTGAAAGCTTTCAGCTGTGTCAATAAACTATTACTTGGCAACATCGAGGCATAATTAGGTAATGAAACAATCAGCAAAATATACTTTTTAAACATGAAGAAACACATAAAAGACAAAACTTGAAGACAATCACAAATATGTCAATATACCAGAATTAAGTTGTACACGGAATGATTTTTGCTCTGGTATCATTTTAGTAGAACCATTTTCTAGATACTTTTGTAAATGATAATAATAATAAAAAAGTTCACTTTAAAAAAAAAAGAGGATGAATGTTCTTTGTAAGCATCTTCACATCTATGAAACCAATGCACAGATAACAGCAGAGACAAAGCTCAGAATCTATCTATAAAAAACTGTCAAGTTCATTTTGAGTTCTAGCAATAATCTTCAATTCTGAATCTCTTCATT
Source organism: Pardosa pseudoannulata (assembly GCA_032207245.1). Taxonomy (NCBI): domain Eukaryota; kingdom Metazoa; phylum Arthropoda; class Arachnida; order Araneae; family Lycosidae; genus Pardosa; species Pardosa pseudoannulata. The sequence continues at coordinate 74,094,998 of CM063498.1, forward strand.
CCTTCTTTACTAAAATACACAAAAAATGTCTCTCTAATAGTGTTCACTTCTGGTTGAGATAAAATGATTCACAAAGTGACACCCAGGAACACCAAAGGAAGGATCAGCAATGTCATTGCAATCAATGAGGTATGTATTGCAATAAGTGAGGTATTCATTTAGTATTCTGTGACATATCTTTCACTACACAGTCACAAACTGATTTGGCCGGAAGATTGACTCAGCTGCTGGCAGCTATCAAAACAAAATCTACAGAAGGGGCTTATGAAATGATCTAAAAACTTTGGTAAGACACCACACAAAGCAATGCCTTAAGAATTTAAAATGAAAAATATATCTATCATACTGAACATTATATAGTTCAAATAGTAATTATTAACATATATTTTTTTATATATTTACACCAATTTCTTAGAGATTTACTAATATACCTCAATTATTCTGAAGTATTAAATCATCATTTTCTTACAATCATTCTATTTATTTTTGGAGAGCCAATATAATTTATTAAAAAATTCAATTAAGACTATTAAAAGTTCTTGTGATACTAATAATAGGAATGAAGCTGTGACTGTATTTCTAAAATGATAAAAGAAATTAATTTATTTTCTAATGTGACAATGAATAATTCATTAGAAATTTTAGCTATTAGCATGAGTCAAAATATTTATACCTGCCTTAGGAAATATTCATACGCAAGACTATTTTCTTTAAAGACTTGCATACTCAATATAAAATTATAGCAAACATCTAGCTTTTTATCTTTTTAATAATCAGAAAAGTTTTAGATTTATCAGCACAAAAGCAGAGAATACTAAAGATGAACCCATCATTAATATTTTCAACTCTTTTCAGCACTTCCAATAGGTCATAAAAATGCTGTAACCATAGGACAGAAAATTAAAACATCCAAAATTTTAGGAAAACAAACAGCAAAACACGAAGCCCCAAAAAGTACAAAATAAAGGTAGCTCAGAATATCATTTTCCTTGTCATTAATTATTCTTCACTGTATATTCACAGCTTTTCTCAACAACGGTGATTAATTTGATCAATTAAAAAAGTAACATACAATGCTTTTAGGTTTTCAATCACTTCACATGCTGAAAAAAATATATATGCACCAGTTTAAATCAGCAAGGCTACTTAAAATACAAAACTGTAGGTCAATGGAAAATTAACCAGACGAAAGTTTTCATTAAAATCTAAAACAAAAGTTTTTAGTGCACACATAAGCCTCCCTCTTGTAATTTTCAAGTCTTCAAAATGCACATGGAATAAAATCTATACATTTTTTGGAAGTTTCCAAAAACAAAATTCACTATTAAGGACACGTTGCAGCCTGGGGCTCAGAGGTTATTGAAGATGAAAGTGATAAATCTTCAGCTTCTTCCATGTCTTCTTCTTGGTCATCTTCTACTCCCTGGTGATCAGGATTATCATCCGAATGATGATCATCATCATCCATTGAATGCTGATTTTCAGGAGCACCCATATGTCCAGGGTCGTCTGATACAGGTTCTTGTTTAATGTGAATATTAGGACCATTCCTGGAAGAAACAAAATAATTTTTAATAAAAGCCATGAAAACTAAAAATTTATTCTTAAACAATCTTGATAAAAAAAATCATCAGATTTTCAGGCTAGATCTTAAATCAGATTTTTTAAAATTTAAATTCGATCTTTGATTTAATCTTTTTTTCTTTTAACAAATGAATCATTACAAATTAAATTTATTAATTTAGTTTAAAATTAAAATTTTTATGATTATTGAAAGTTTCATAACATATTTATTTCCTTAATTAAAATGCATGCAATTATTGCTATGCATGCTATTATTGATTTACGTGTGACAAATTATGTATTAAATGTATGAATTTTTTTAATCCCTTCTCAACAAACCCTTATAAATTGTTCGCAGTTTTCTTTATGATTTACAAATGTAAAATTATCAAATAAAATCAATTTATCAAATCAGTCCTTAAAGCACTAATATTTTAATAAACACAGAGATAAATAAAAAGGGAAGCACATTTATTGATTTGATGACAATAATAATAAGTACACCTCTTCTTGCCTAAAATATTTAAATACATTTTCAAATTAAAGACAAAAAAAAAAAAAAAAAAAAAAAAAAAAAAGGAGACAAGAATTAATATTAATGAAATAATTACATTTTTCACAAAACAAAACAAAAGGTTAGATGTTCTTTTTCTTTCCTAGTCTGAATGCTGGTTCATATGACAAAGTTGAGGAAGCAATAGCTGTAAACATGTATTGAGATTTTAAAAAAATTACTCTTCCTTTCCATCATTTTTTTTATTCAGTAATTTATATAATAATTTATATCAAGGTGGTATAAATGGACTAACCCTGTTTGAAATTAGAGAAAATTATAGAAATTATCTTTCTATCCAAGTAATAATATGTAAAGCAGTTAAAGCCCATCAATAGATCCACCTTAAATATGAATGTAGTAAAACAATAGAAGGCCTTGACAATGAAGAGGAGCAAGTTCCCAAAACAAAATTTTATAGTAGGAGAAAAACATTTTTAACAATAACTATAAAAATTTTTCAGATTTCCTGCATTAATGTAGTAAAAATTGAATAAAACATATTGGATAAAAACCAATTTATATTCACGTGCAATTTTTTTATTAAATCATGACATTTACAGATCATATAGTCTGATGTAGAAAGGATTTTATTCAGAATTATGTATTCCTGACATTTTTTCAGTCACAGAAAGCGATTGAAGATTCTGAAAGCTATGTATGTTTTTTCTTTACAGATAATTATAATTTTTCCCTTTATAGAAATGATTGAACTTTAGCAATGCTCAACCTTTTAGTTACATCCAGTTTTTTTCTGTATCAAGGCTAAATATAGGACAAACAATGTGACTTAAGTAAAGAATGTTGAATATACTTACGAAACTGAATTATTCATGCCATGCGTTATCATTTCAACAACATATCGTTCAGCTTCACTAAGAGCAGAATTACCACAGGACTGGGAGGGAACACAATCAGGAGTTGCAGCAGGGGTTGGTGTGGACGTCGGAGTGTTTGGCACTGCGCCACTGCCCACCACAGAGTTATTCAGGAAGGACAAGTTGCTTTCAGCCAGAGCAGCCTGAAAATTATTAAAAGAAATTATTTCAATTACAGAAATATATTCAACCAACCCATAATCAGTATCAGAAAATAACAAAAATGTAGAATTTTTTTAAAAAATTGTTTATACATGTAGGCTGTTCAATAAGTAATAAGACTCACAATAAAGGCAACAACTAAGAGTACACATCAAAATATAGTTTATATGGAATAAAAGAAAAAAGTTAGTGTCTCTATTAACAATAGTAGTTGATGGAGGATATACACATCAGGTTGGGTATCATGTAATAAAAACTGAGCTTTCAAATTATTCAAGCTTATCAAATTATTTCTTTATTTCAGAAAAACTTCATTATCATTACATTTTTTATTAAAGGTTTTTCCAAAAATATATAACAACTGTTTTGAAATTGTTACTTATGAGTATTATTATTTTGTTCAAATTGATGGTAGCATAAATGATGTTTTCTTTGTTACTTCTATTTGAGCATTTGACATGTCAATTTAGCAATCATTGAAATTGAAAAATGAAATAATAGCATATGTATGCATAACTAAATAAAAACAGGTTTTGTTACATTTTTACAGCCTATGTCTATAGAGTATATAGTTAGTCAGATAGGCTTCTGAAATAAATTATTTATTGCTTAAAAGCAAAAAGAATTTTGTTATTTAGTGGTGTTAATACTTATTGTTAGAAAAATTTGTTTTGAATATATACAGTGAGAAATTAAACAAGTACTTTGAAACTATTTTTTCTTTAGAATTCATAAAGCAAAGTTAATTGATTTGGAAAGTGAAAATCCAATCTTATTACCAAACTCTTTAGAGATTTTAAAGAAGTATATCCATTTTAATTTGATAAAAAATAATGTTGAATTATTTATAACAGGTGTTTCCAACAAGCAACCTCTGAGACCAATTTTGTAGACAGCAAAAGTTTTTACATAAAAAAAATATTTCATAGCTCTATAGTGTTTTTTCTTCAATAAAATTCCATACAGAACTTGATTTGCAGATGCACTCTAGCTTTATGTTCTGATATTAGAATCAATAAAGCTGGTAGTGAACACCCATTTATTGGTTGATACAGATGACCACCCATAATACTCCAACTAAATTATCCTTTTTAAAATTCTCCTTTGACTATTTATTTATTTCAGTTTGTCTTTAGAGTATCTTTTTCTTTCCATTTGTCATTATTAATTTCAATAAATTGATACTGCTAAGTGATCATTTTCAAAATTAAATTTTTTGGGTTACAATAGCTTATTGTTCATCTTTAATTTCACTCATTTTTGAAAATCTAAAATGATATGGGTTAGAAGAGCTTTAAGTATTTTGCTTAAAGTTTAAAAAAGCCATTTTTTATTTTGATTTCCCCCTTTTTCAAGTTTATTCCTGCATTTAAGATGGACAAAAAATCATTAAATGTATTTTGTAATACAGGTTTTTCTAACAACTTTAAGCAACTAAAATAACTAAATATCTGTTTGAACTAAACTATGCATACTATTTCATACTGGTATTTCAAACTTACTTGTGAAAATTGGCCAATTATGAAATTGTGCCCTGCAATCATGGGTAAGGTTTCAATAAAGCTTCCAGTTGGAAATACCAGATTTAAAAACAATACTGTACAATAAAAACTTATGAAGAATGTTTGCAAACGTTTTTAAATACTGTTTCAATATTAAAAAAAAAAATCCAAATGATTAAAATAAATATTTAGGGCTAAAGTACATACTTGCAAAGAAGCATTTAGTGAGTCCCCATATAATCCAGGACTCTGTCTTAAAGGTGGACTTCCCAACCTGCCCTGGCCATGCATTAGTGGGATGCCTTGTGGGACAATACCTTGTGGTGACAACTGGAGACTGCTATAAAAACAAGTGACACAATTGAATGCAAAGTTAATAAATAAGAAATGTAAGGATAAGTTTTAGTGATTACTATAAGGAAAAATATAATAACTGTGAATAAAGTAGAAATTCCAGCAGTGAAAGCATTAAAAAAATCCAAGTAAGTTTCATACAATCGTATATTTGATATCTCTGCTGAAGGTAATGCAACAATAAATTGACTCCAGTAAATTTTAAGCACTAGTTCATATACAATAATGTGTTAGCATAAAAGTATTCAGCTTTTTCCTTCTCCAGCATGTGAAAAAATGTAAATATATACTGCAATACAATTCTTCCAGTTAGACATTGGAACTTACACACACTCATATTCATACTCAATACTCATTTGAATATTTTGTTATAATACTAAAAACCAAATATTATAACAGCATATCTTTTACAGTAGTTATTTTGTTATTTATTTATGTGACAAAAGTGAAAATTCCTTAAACACAGGTAAAAAATTTTTTTATAAGTAACAATAAAGCACTTATTAGAAATTTAACTCATAAAATTGTTATTTTTACAAATGTTATAGCACAAACAATATAACACCCAGAATTTTCAAAATGTGTATTACATATATATACACTATGAACAATAGAAAAAAATAGAAGTAATTTCTGTACAATAGAAGAGGGATATCTTGCCACAAAGATCAAATTTTGTTTAATACAAAATGAAACTTTCAGTATTCTATATATTCATTCACTGCACTAGTGTAATTATAGCTAACCCCCTCACACACACTCACAAAAAAAAGTAAGCAAATGTACAGTTCTTAAACATGTATATGATACATTATATTAAAAAAAAATCTAAAATTAACAAACACTTTTCCTTTAGTAAGATCATTCTTTAGTGTTTAGAGGCCTTTATCAGGAACGTTTCAGTTGCATTGTATCCTATGCAAAAGGAATTATATTGTTTTATTTGGGCACTCCAATACTCTCAGAACCTCCAGGCAAGGATGGCTTATACACTCATATTTTAGTCAACAGATCATATATACAACATTACTTTTTTTGTCCTTTAAAATAAAAAAAACCTATTTCCTATTTCTAATACTGTTCTAATCATTCACATAAAAAACTGCTTGAAAATGATAATAAATAGGAAAATTTTTAGTAACTGAGTTAAAAACTGTTATTGTATTAGAAGTATAGTTAAGAAACTTTAACATTCTAGATAATTTTTCAATAGAAAATACATGCAAAGTTGAAAACCAAGCATTAAATTGCTTGCCTCTCCCAAATTATACACGTGAACAAACCTCTAGGATGGGTAAGGTACATCTAAATGACTAGAAATCATACAGTAATGCTGAGTTGGAAATGTATATATTTTTTCTCCACATCCAAGTTATTAAAAAAAATTCATATATAAGAAATGGTATTACTGTGTCTAGGAAACATTTGTGACCCAACCTTGATATGAAATTCTAAATCATCTAGGTGTATCATACTCTCCTAGAAGTTTGTAACCCCAGTGCCGAGATATACTATACTTTACAGAAAAAAAAAAGCAATACAATTTTTACTTTTTTTTTTTTTTTTTTTTTTTTTTACGTTTGCTAACAAATTTCATTGTAATAGTGAACATAGTTGATACACAAACAAAAAAAATTATGAAATATAATACAAATCAAACAGTTGTCTCTTTGTGTTTACAAAATATATCTGCATATGATATAAAAGTTAATTTATTTTAAAGTTTAAATAAGAACTTCACACAATGTACAATAATTAATAAATCCCTTTCTCATGTTATGAGCATGAAGAACTCTTTTAAAATTGATATTTAAATACTTATTACATTAGAATTTTAAGATGTCAGCAAACATCAAAAGGAATTTTCTAAAAATATTTCACTTCATGAACTAAAAAATACTTCATTTAAACATAAAACATAAACATAAAATCCAGCACAATGCAGTCATCTATATACATAAAATCTTTTATATGTATGTGTGTATGTATGTTTGCTAAGGATTATCATATGGCTGGACCAATCTTCATGGAATTTTGATTTGTGCTTCAGGTCAATCCTGGGAAGGTTATAAGAAAGTCAAATTGGTCAGACGGCAATAACATTTGGTAATACAAAGCTTTTTTAAATTGAAACTGCATTTGGCACCATTTGATACATATTCTTTTTTAATTATAAGCTAAAATAATAAAAATTTGAGTAAATTCATCTAATAGCATATAAAATGGGTTTGTAATTGTAGTACATAAAATGTGTGATATAATTTTTCTTGCTTTTTGACAATATTTACTAGATTTATTTCATTTTATCAATTTTAATTGGGCACATTTCTTTTATTTAAATTTTACTGTGCATTTAAAAAAAATGTTTAGATGTCAATCTTATTAAGAATGCAAAGTGTATTTATCATTTATTCTATACGAGTAATATCTTTATTTGTCAATACATTTGTTCTTTTGTAAATGATCTGGCAAGATACTTAAGTGCTTCTCCTTTAGTTTCTACAAAGATAAATAATCAAATATTATTCTTTTATTTCTATTGAAAATATTTTACAAGTTCATGATGAAAATTATATTGAAATGAATGCAAATTCATTTTATGATAACAAGTTCTTTTATTTTTTAAATTGCTTATATTATTGTTATAGAATAATAAAAAAATTAATTTGAATTTCAAAAAATTTTAAACCTTCTTTTAGAAATCTAACTACTAAGATGAAGACTTAGCATGGGAGTGGGTAGTTTATACATATGATGACTTTTAAAGTTGTAATAAATTATATCATTATATCCCTTCTGAAAATAATTTTATCCAAAATCAATGTAAAAAATTCACCAAGCTAGAAATACTTTTACATTCTGAATACAAAACAGAAATTAAGAATAGTAATAATTTGAAGTATCACAGGAAGTTAATTTTTATTACATAATTTTCCCTATTATGTTAAATTTAAAAAAAAAGTTACACCAAATTCCACAGTTACAGTAGTAAATTTAACATGTATTATTTACAAATAAATTCATTTAAAAACATATGCATAAGCACTATATATCCAGCAGCTGACTGAAAGCTGAATAAAAATTAATATCATGAAATAGAGTTAATTACTCAAAAATTGCCTCCATTTATGGGGAGACAAATTTTGTAATTTTGAGATAAAAGACATAACTAAAAGAAACAGATTATTATTTAGAGTTGTCTATAGCAAAAGGTACTAGTTTCAGATATCAGAATTTCAAAAGTGCTTAACAGAGATAATTTCTTATTTAGTAATTATGAAATTTATTTTTTCCTGTTTTAAGTATGAGTCAGTAATTAATTTTTTTTCAGTTTGGTTTAAAAAAAAAAAATCGAGAAAGAAAAATTAAGATTGGAAATGCTGATATTTTGGAAAATCTACAGTTGAAGTTAATGTATCATCAATGATTTGCAAAAGTAATTTTTTTAAATTGAGAAGAATAAATTAAACAATTTTAATTGAGATTATTATATTTTTCAATACATTCTTAATATAGTTAACCAATAATGTTTTGAAACAATTAGTTTTACTTTTAATTACATATTTTAAGAATGTATTTTATATAGCACAAGACTTGTGTACCATTTTCATTTAATTTAAAAAGAATTTATACATTTAATACTATGTAAATAAGGTGTGGCTCTTTATAAAATTTATGAAAATATGGTGCAGCTATCTTTGATCTCATGTATGCCATTGCTGCTATAGTACACACAAATAATAAAAAAAATGTTAAAAAATGTTTAAAAATGTTTTGAGATTACATTGTCTTAACTTATTTCTATGAAGCAGTAATTTATGTAACTTCATTCGTGACTTCAGTGTGACATTTATAATTTGATACAAGTTCTTAAATACATCCCATCAATATTAATTATTTCAAGAAGTAAAAGATATGTTCTCAAATATATATACTGTTAGAATATATTATAAATATATCTAAAAAATAGTTTAATTTTCTAAAATTGTGCAGTATTAAAAAAAATATTTATTTGCCTTCTAATTTAGTCTAATTAATCCACTGACTTCTGAATAAAGAAATGTTTAATTTGTATGCATTAAAAAAAAAACAACTTATTTGTTAGAATGATTGAAAATGACAAATTGAAAATGCAACAGGGTAAAGCATAAATGTAAAAGGGTATGAATTAACCCTTTGTATCTTCATAATCTCAAACTAAGAAATATTTTCTAGAATGCTAGAATGCATAATTTAAAACATGTAAAAATACTTTTAAAAGTTTAAAACATAAAAAGGAAAAATTATTGACAAAAAATAAAAACATGTTTTCTACATAAAGAAATTACATATTTCTTAAAAAATTGTAAATTATTTTGTACAAAAATTTGTCTTTGTATAAAAAATTTCAAGCTATCTTTGTACAAAATCTACTTCTGGTATTATGACAAATTTTATATTTAACAAATAAATTTATTTCAGTAATTATCCTGTATAGTTGACCAAGTGATAAATAAAGCATGAAAATTAAATTTAGTACTGCCATTTGATAAGGATTCCTTGAGCAAACTGCAGTACTTGCAGTGTTACTGGACAAAAAAAAAAAAAAAAAAAAAAAAAAAAAAAAACCCAACAAAAGAGCTTTAGTTAACTTTAATGTTAACTAAGAAAATGACATTAATTTTGTGTATGTTGCAGATCTGCAAGACAGTAATAAACAGAGCTTTGTAAAAATTAAAAGCTAACAGCCATTTTGTAGTCATAATCTAGCTATTTTGTGCAAATATAAAGAAAGTTTGGAGATCAGAGTGGAACTAAGCCAAAAATATCTTTAAGTAAAAATTAGAAGCATAACTCCGTTTAATATCTATTTAATTAGTGCACCTATCTAAAGTTAGCTTTTCTTTTATTATTATAGTTCAAAGGAATTCAACAAACAAATTCTGCTAATTGTGATGTTGAAGGATAGCAATAATAAACAAAACAGTTTTAAGCAGCTTTCTGTCTTGATATAAATTTTTGTGCATGTTGCCGATCTGCAACACAATGATACATAGAGTAAAAAAAAATTAAAAAACAAACTGCTATTTTGTAACCATAATCAAACTAATTTTTTGTGCAAATATGAAGAAAGCTAAGTGACCAGAGATGAAATAAGCAAAAAATACCCAAATAAAAATTAGATGCATAAGTGAATCTAATTTCTATATTTAGAGTACTTATTCAAGCTACCTTTGCTTTTACTATTTTATCAAAATAAAATATTTTGAAACTATATAAAATTAAGAATTTTACTGCATAATACTTGGGTATTAAATATTGATTATTTTTATGAAAAATGTAGTAAAACCATCACATTAAAAGTTTTAGTAATGTTTATAAAATACAAAACTCATTTCTGTAAATCACAAATGAGGGAATTATCAAATAGATGAGTAATAAAAGAATTTGTAAGTTCATTTTTGTCTACTATTACCTTTAAGACAAAACAACATTAAAATTCAGAAAGCAAATTTTAATATAACCTTTTAGGAAAAATTGCTAAGACTTTTCCTAAAAATCATAGTAATAAATTATTGCTACTATTCAGAAATATTTAAATGGTTAATAATTCTCTCTGATTATTTGAATCCTAAGTTTAGGAAAGTATGTTCTGGCATAACATTGTACTAGTAAATACAAAATAATGTAAATGTTTTCAAAGGGTAGTATGTTATTAAAGCATATATATATATATATATATATATATATATATATATATATATAGAAAAATTATCAAAAGATATAAGATAAAATATAATTAAATATTTATGCTAACATAACTTAAAGAAAAAAAACATTTTAAGGTAAAAGTTTCAAGGTTTGAAAATGTTTTACCATTTCCAAAATACCACATAAAAATTACAGTTAAACTTAGAAGTAATAAAAGTACAATAATCTTTAGTTAAAGTTTAGCTAAATGCACCATCATTTTACAAATACTGATACATTTTTTCAATTATTCACAAACACAGGAATATTTGAAGCATCAAGACTTTTAAGAATTCATAATTCACATTAAATAAACTATAGTAGGAGAAAATTTTCAATGTTTTACTGCCATCCGGAAAAAATAAAAGAATTTGGTTTTATATAAAGTACATTGATATAAATTATGATACCAAAAGAATATTTTTGATATGGACTTGAAATTACCCAGCAGAGCTACCAAAAACCCTAAGTTCTTTTAAAGTTTGAATAAGTTATAATTTTCATGTGAGAAAAACATAAATTTTACAATTTAATCATCTTACAAATAATTCCAAGAAAACTTCTATATTTAAATCTTACTAAAATAAAGTTAGTTTATTGTAAAAATACTTTTGTGAGGTTTTCTGAACTCAAAATTAAAAAGAAAAAGTTACAAATTTACAGAGATTTGTAAGTAACTATTTGTTAAAATTCTTTGTTTGCTAAATAGTTTTTATTGAACTTCATGAGTATATTTTGGAACTAATTCATAAAAGATTTTATATGTGTTTTAACTCCTTTTTGCCAGGTTTTCTTTAATCTATTTATGAAACTTTCTGTATGTAGTTTATTTCAACTTTGTAAAATTTATTTTTTCCCCCATTTAAAACTTAGGAAATATCCCTGTCATAATATAAAATACAATTAGACCTCTATTAAGATAGTAGCTAAATCACTAAAAAAATGTTTGCTATATGGAAAATTTATAAAAGATCACCCTTTTAAAGCAAACAAGACATATTTTAACTCATATTGAATATTATTAACAAAGGTAATTAACTACATTTTTTATATAAATTAATATCTATTTGTTTTATTCATTTTACACATTAAAAAAAATCAATAAAAAAAATAAAAAGAAAGCAAAATATTGTTTATGGATATGCATTTTCATTCAAAAAGTTTTCATATAAAAATTAATTAATTTAAAAAGCATTATCATATTTGTCACAACAAACAATTTTTGTGTTAAAAGAAAGAATATGTCTGAAATATCAAGAAATATTTTGAGAAATAGCGAAAAACATCAGATCACAAGGGAAAATTCATTGAACAAAGAACATTTTGCTATTTAGAGGTTATTTTATGAAAAAAAATTGCAAAATATTCTTAGTTTCAAGAAAAAGTTTGCAAAATAGAGGTTTAACTGTATTTATTAAAAGATGCAATTAAAAACATAATTATATTACTTTTGAAACCATACACTATTAGTTATTGAAAACTGATATATTACAAATTGACAAGAAAAATTTATCTTCAATGATATAAGATGAAAATTAAAAACAAGTCATTGGTTAAAAATAATGAGAGCATCTACACTAAATAACTACAAATGCAGCTACATTTTGTTCTAAAGGAAGCTGTTTACACTCCTACTACAGCCTCTATACTATACTAAGCTATTAACCAGTACTACACAGGAGATTTTTAACAGAAAATTTTGCTGGAGAAGCAAAGGCAATTTATGGAATTTAGAATTAAACTAATCTGTATTCAATATAAGTACTAAGAGGAAAGGCAAATACTAAAATTTGAAGAACTGAAAACTAGAATTCATACAAAGCAAGTGGATTAGGATTTATTTATAATATAAATGTACTAACCAAAACCCACTATATTCTTTATTATTTTAACTTTTCATTAGTACATCAAGATTCAGTAAATGTTTAAACAATTTAATTATAAAAATGAAATTGTGAAAGGAAATGTCCAATCATCTGTTAATATGCATAGATCTAAAATTAAATACTTCATATATATATGAACACATATACAGTAAATATATATATATATTACAAGCACTTTCTTTAGTTATTAGATAAAGTAAGCACTTATAATGCTGATGAATCATTTAGAATTTACAGGGATATAAAATGACTGTAAGATTCAGTTGGTTTAGCACACTATCTATAAGTGAGAAACATCCCACATCCATTTTTAAAACAAGAGTAAGGCAATAATACTTGATGTATTTTATCAAAACTATTTCTCCAAATTTTAAACCAACTGAAAGAAGCTGCAAAAAATTTTCAGTTATTTCATTTAATATTAATCACATAGTGCTTTGATTATGAGCAATATGTAACAATTAAAAAATGTCTACAGGTGAAAAATAGAGGGAAGAGTGAGAAAACACAAAAGCTGCAGATACAACAGGCATGCATGCGAGCTTACATAGGCCATGCAGTGGTTCCAAGGGCTTGGTTACAAAAAAAAGGAAAAAAAAAAAGTACTTTCAAAAGAAAAATCTGTAGGAAAGTAATAAAACGAACAGCGGGCTTACTGTGAGGAAGGAATGTCGGAATCAGGGTATTTTCGGGGTCGGCCGCGACTCAGGTGGCGTCGTCTCACAAACTCCTGGTCGTCCACTCGCCACCACGACCCAAAGTCATCCTCATAGCGAACAAAGCATTTATGGAGAGACAGATTGGTGCGTATTGCATTCTGTGCAGAGAAGGAGAGGGCCAGGGGAGGTACAAGACAAGGGAAAAGATGAGGGTAACACAGATAAGAGACAGACAGACAGGAGAAGTGCAAAATGTAAAGAACATTGAACAGAAGCAGACAAGTTGGACACAAACATTCCAGCAGAAAAATCAAAAAAGCACAGGTGATGTGGAAGTTAAAATGCACACATATCATACATTCAAAAAAGAAGTAAATGCAGCAAAAAAGAAAGGACAAATGTAATTAATAGGTAAAGAAGCACACATGGAAGCAGGATTTGTTTTTAAGTAGCATCACCACACATAGGTAAGGGACAGGAGTTAGCAAGGAATTTCCAGGATAGGAATTAGGAGAGGAGAGAAAGAGAAAGAAAAAATTGAGTAAGTATAATGTCCAGTGATTGATAATTAACATCATAAACATACCCTGACATGCGCTCCTGAAGCCGCTGGGGACGGCGTTTGTAGAACTCGAGCTCATCCACTGTCCACACAGCCCCTTTTACATTTTCGACCCGCATAAAACATTTGTGAAGACTTAGGTTGTGTCTCACTGCATTCTAAATAATTAAGAGCAGTGTTTCAAAAATATAGAACATGCATTTTACTACACAAACCGTACAATTGAGCACCAGGGAGTTCAGATCACTGCTCAGGATACACAATGTTTACAGCTTCAACAGCTATATCAATTTCAACTTCGTTCACACAAAGAGAAAATGCCAAACTTATTCATAATTTAAACATAAAGTGAAAGACAAAACTGCTGTGTGTTTATTTTTTACCTGAAGGAGAAATACGTTGCAATTTTTAATTAAGTTTCTTTTATTTTTCAAATTAATATTATTTAAATTAATTTGATTTTAACAAGTTACACAAATAAAATAAAAAGAAATTCAGCTCAATTGTATGCAAATGAAAAACCGAAAACATTATGAATTTAATAATTTGAAAATGTTTTTATATTTTCTTCATTTGTATTTTTATAAAAACTAAACAAAAGCTTTTTTGTTCTATACAAACAAAATCGAAATTAATAATGTAAAAGAAAAACCTAATACTTTTCAATTTCGTTCACTTTTATATGTAAATTTTTTTTAGCCTGCATAATCTAATTACCCAGTAAATTTTGTAGACTTAAGTAATTGTAAAATCTCTAGATATGGAAAAAAAATCCTAATTAAATATGGCAGAAAATTTATCTACAGAAAATCTTTTATAATTATGAATGTCTATAAATCTGATCACAACTGAACATGCAGATTTAAAAATGCAAACTTTATTTGCAGAAGCAACAAAACAAGGTAAATTATACATTTTACGAATTGCATAAACAAACAAAACTACAAAGTTCCAGTATTTCTAAATAAATAAAATAATGACTGAGATTAGCTACTGATAATAAACATTCACTAAGCAATCAAACATAAAGACAATATCTACCATCTAATTCACAATGACATCAGCTATAAATTCGATACTTACATCGAGTTTATCTTGTATATGATTAACACCAAACATAAGCTGTCACTGTGTCCATAACTACATTTACTTTTTTGATATTTATTAATGATATAAAAATTACATCTGCAGTTTTATCATTGAGTGTGTCACTTGCCAATTAGTAAAGGAAAAAATGTAAAGCACATCAAAGTTGATTTTTAAAAAAACTTCAATAAAATAAAATTTTGATAAGATTTTCTGCCAAAAGATATTTTAAATGACATTACTCCACTGAAAATAAAAAGTTAGGAGTATTTTATACTGAAAAAGCTTTCCATATATTTAAAAAAAAATTATAAAATAAAACTAATCTTGATAAATATTTTATATGAAAACTAATATTTCTTCAAGAAAAAGAAATTTTAAAGTTACATAAATGAAACCAATAGCTGAAAAAAATCTAATATTAGATATATCATAAAGAAATAATAAAATAAATAAAAAGTCAAAATATATATCATTTACCACAGAAAGAAATATTTATTTTCCAAAACCATTTATTTTTTTCAATTTTGGGGAAATATTAAAACCAGAATAAAAGAAAAATGCTTATCAAATAATATTGATTAACCTAACAAAACATATATAAATTACTAATTATACCAGCCATATTGAAACAATATTTAGAACATTTAATGAAATAATCCAACTTTAATTACTAAATTCATTATTATTTCCATTCATCTCTCAACAGTGATCCTTTAAAAAGAAAAGTCTTTATTCCAAAATTTATCTAATATGAGAAAAAAAATTTAAATGTCTTGAAAGAGGAAAGCTTTTAACAGTAAATCATATGAGGAGCAATGAGAAAAATCTGACAAAGTCTTTGTAATTATGAAGACAGTTTGACTAAATAAACAGCAAGGGATAATAAAAATCACAGGCATAGTACCTTGAATGAAGAGTTCCGGAATTTTCCCTGAAAAGAACAATTACTTTATGCAGAAAAGTTACTAACATTGCCTGAATCAAGTACAAAGAGATCGTAAAGAGAGAAAATTTTTAGAAAGTAACCCACTCAATGCAATAAACATGCAGAAGAAAATAAATTCTATCAAATTACCTTTAAAATTTCACATTTCTCAATTTATTTTAAGGTTCATTTTCCTCAAGTGATACTGATATGTTTGATTATCTATATCAATGCATTTGATTTCATATTAATAAAAGTGTAACTTTAAAACTTTTAGACCTAAGTAACTTATTTATCAATGATTTTACAAATCTCATAAATAAAATAATTGACTTTAGTAATATTTAATAAAATATGATTCATATAAAGCTAAGAAAACATTTAAATTACTAACTTTAAACACATCAAAATTCTCAACTGAATAAAAGTAAAACATGAATCATATTTTTGAAGAAAATTTACCAAACTTAATTACACAATCACATAAATTGTAAACTCATTTCATCATAGCAACAGTTCTAAATGCAACTTCCAATTCAAAGAAACCCATGCATAATTTTAAATGATTAAAATTAAAAACAAGTAATCAGAAATATATATATTAAAGAATAATAAATGAAATTACATAGTGAGATAGTTTCATGAGAAAGATTATCAAATTTAATTTATAAAAGCTTATCTTAAATATTATTTGCATTTGTTAAATAACGCACTCATATATTGTAATCTGGACTCATTCAATTCAAAAACACATTTTCTAAAAATAATAGAGTGTTAGGGTTAATGATATAGATGCAAAATACTTTTAACAATAAATACCTTCCAAGTAGCTGCATTCCTCCTGAAATAGCAAAATGTGTTCTGAAACCAGTTATAAATTTCGTTCAAAGTGAGCTGCTTTTCAGGTGCTTCAATGATAGCCTGTTAAAAATACATTTTTTATACATTTTAAAAAATTAATTAGAAAATTTAAAAACTTATACAATTTAGGCCGTATCCCAGTTTGGGGAGCCCCAGTTCAGTGGGCACACCAAGCATGGGCTATAGGGGAGAGTGGGGCTCCTTAGGACATAGTCCACCTTGGGACACCTTTATTTTCAGGCTTTAATTTGCAACCAGGAATTAGTTCTCATGTGTATTGATTTTTGATGAAAATAGTGCTTATAGGTAAGGAACAATTTCATTTTCTTTGTTTTGAATAACCCAAAATTACATCAATGTGCATTTTAAAAAGTAATTTTTTTGAAAAAAAAATTAAAATTATTTAAAAAAAAAGTGCATTGTTATGAAAGAAAATTCATTTATTATTATTTCTATGCTAATAAATAAATTCTATTGTTAAGCCTAACTGTATAGTAGTTACCAAAAGATACTATGTAAAATGAGGCACCTTGGGACATTTTAAAAAATGTAAACAAATATCAATTCAAACAAAATAATTAATATTTTGGTGCCTAATTTTAAATTGATTTAACATGTCAAAATATTTATTTATTTATTTCAGAAAAAATGGTGAGAACAAGAAAAACAAACAGTAAGTATTCTGCTGTAAATGCTAATATGCTTGAATCAGCTGCAAATATAAAATTTTTTAAAAAATGTATTAACTTGAACAATTTTCAGCTATTTCTCTTTTATAACAGTTAATAAAAATAATTTGAACAGCATTTTGTATTTGTTGTTTAGTGTCCCAACCTACCCCATACATTGGGGCAGGTTGGGACATTGGAAAGGTATTTTATTTCTTTAATTGCTCTTTAACTAAATGAGATATTAATTGGTTTAATGTTTATAAGAAGCAGATATGATGACAATATATGCATGCATACTTATTTTTTTCAATTAGCTTTAAAAAAAATTCATAAAAATGTTTAACTGAAAAGTGTCTCAAGGTGCCCCAGTCTCCCCTATTGCCAAATTCTAGAACTCAGTTTCTGGCAAACCTTGCTCTTCTTTTCAGACTCTTCCACCACCCCAAAGGTGGGGTGTCAATTGTTACCTTTATTTTAGGGTATCGGGGGAAATAACACATGATTAGAATACCTTACTATTATTGGTTCTTGTAATTAACTATACTTCAAGACAGCTGAATTCGGATTTTCTAGCATCCATTTTACATTTTCATGCCCTTGTGGTAATTTTTTATATACGATTTTCAAAGCATATTTTGAATAATAAAAGGTTTAAAATGCCATTATTGAGGTTTTAATGTATTTAAGCTTGTTTTTGTACTGTCAAATATTAGTAAATAAGTTGTATCCTCCAAATGGGATACCTAATTTAGGTAACTGCAATGTTTATTAAATTTCACATTTATATTTTTAAAACCTTTTTATTCAAATTGAATCTAATTTTAATACCAAAGTAGAAATATTTTAAAATATTATTTTATAGTATATTACACTGTTTTTTAAATTATATTATTTTGCTAATTGTTAATAATAAGGTCAA
Organism: Pardosa pseudoannulata; assembly: GCA_032207245.1. Lineage (NCBI taxonomy): Eukaryota > Metazoa > Arthropoda > Arachnida > Araneae > Lycosidae > Pardosa > Pardosa pseudoannulata. The sequence continues at coordinate 74,113,312 of CM063498.1, forward strand.
GTGGGCCTTTGCCTCCCTTGGATAAGAAAAATCATTTATCCCCCCTCATTTTCTTTAGAAATTTAAACAATTTCTTTAAAACAATTACTCCGTTGTTTCTTTCCGGTTTTAAGCTAAATTACTAAAAGCAATTTGTAATGTACTTTACTACTTTATAATTATTAGATAGTTTTAAAATAATTTTATTAAATAGCAACTGTATTTTAAAAATATAACTAAATATTTTATAAGCATAATGCCCAATACCTAAATATAACCAACTAATGCTTATATTTTGCTTATTTTGCACCTATTGAAAAATTCTGCATTATTTAGTTTAATAAACAGTACAAAAGTGCCTTTAAATAGATTAAAAAATCAAATTTAAATTTGTATTCCTCTTAATAAAATTTCAAACCTTTTTTTTTTGTTCAAAATATGCTATGAAATTGGGTGTAAACTTCATACAAATTGAAAACATCACTTGGCGACAATTTGACAATCACTTGTACAAAAATAGAGCACAAAACATGGCAGCGGGCCCCCAGAACTGGGATTATACCATAATTTATAACATAATTTATGAATTACATCATTAAATTTTCATATTCTTAATAATAATGGAAACTGTAACAATAACATTACATAATACAGAAATAATGTTAAATAGTAATTAATAGCTTCTTCAGCCAATAGATGGCAGCAGTGACTATTAAACCATCCTAATTATCATTTTGATTAGAATCTTCTAATTTTTAAATGTTGAAGAGGTGGAAAAAAAAATTGTTAAGTATACCTACAGCTTCTTATTTTTCTAACTCAATGTATAGTTTGATCATTTGAACTTATTTACTAATCAAAGACTTAAAGAGTGATAGATTTTTTTTAGTCTTAATTGTATGACACTTAGTTTTATAAATTTTAAAAAATGAGTTATTATATTACACTTCTCTTTTTTTTTTATTAAAAAGCATACAGTAAGTAAAGAAAATATGACATATTTAGAATGCTTTTCAAAATAAAAAAGAATAACTTTATCATTATGGTTATAATTTAAATATAGCATAATTATTGAAAGTCAACAGACAAAATTTTATTGAACATCAATTAAATTATCATATAAAAGTAACAATATATCCTATAATTTTCAAGACAGAATACACTTAAGTTTGGTTTGGTTTGAGATACTATGGCAGTTTTTTGCAACACAAGGATTAGACCAAGACCCAGGGCCCGACTAAGATACTTTTGTGCCCTCCACCCCCCTGCAAATTTATAGCGATAAGTTATTATCATACTTATAGTCATATAAAATTTATAACATTGAATTAGCAAATAGATTTAAGAAATTAGCATTAAAGTAATATTCAAAATCAAAACACCAAATTTTCATTTTACATAATCATTATTATCTATGTTTAGCCATGCTCAAAATTAAGGACTTTTAAAGACCTAGAGTGTCCCACTTTTTTATTTTTCTGTGTCACACTCACAATCTCTGTGGTGCAGAAAATAAATAATAATAGAATTAAAAATAATTTAAATTGATGAGATGATTTAATGGTTTATAGTGGTACGTTGCTAATAATCTATTTTATGAATATGCTATAACCCATAGGATAAAAAGAGCATCAGTTTTATTGAGGGAATTAATTATCAGGTAAATAACAGTAAAATTTAAGTAAACAGGAAATAATATAGTTCATGACAAATACAATTACCTCATACAATAATTTATTAAAACTTAACGATGGTAGTGTAAGTTTGCAATTTTCCCCCACTTTATATGTGTTTCAAGCACTCAACTAAATTTTCGTGCCCTAAGTACCCATGGGATAATCAGACCCTGCCAGGACCTACTGCTCAAAACTAACAATAACTAGTTACAAATATCCATGCCAGCAGTGGGAACAGAACCAAAGACTGGTACCAAATAGTATGAATTTTTAGAGCCACAATTCAATCAGAGTTTGACTTCTTTAATTTTTAGAAAATTCAGCATAAGGATTGTAGTGTAAAGAGAATATATTTCTTCAATAACATTAATAGTATCACATCAATTATGGATAGGTATTTAAAATTTTATCATGATTTTTAAACTAGATTTTGTCAGTTGTAGTTTACACATAAATTTAAAAAAAAAGATGTTTATAAATGTAGCATTCTTGTGGGTTGATAGAATTTTAAAATAAAAAAAAATTATATTTTAATAGTGAAAAACAATTGGTTTCAATCTTACATAAGAATTTTAAAAGAATATATGAAAACTATAATAAAAAAGCAGAATATTTATAAAATATATTAAAAAGCATTATACAATTAACAATACATACTTGGCGTATCAGGGATGCATATGTGAAAGGCGGCCTAACATCAGCATTTCTGTAAAATTCCCTATTTCTCTGAATTTCTGTAACAGAAATATTATTTAATAATGACTGTACTAAAAAAATTCATAGTTCATGAAAAGCAAAAAATGCCATTCAATTTTACAATATTAAACCTACTAAATATTTGGGATAGATAAAACTTAATATTATAATTTGAAAAATTCAATTTAATATTTCTTTTATTAATTTACATATCATTCTGAAATTATTATTGCAAAAGAATTAAAATAAAATTTAATGGTTTTATACAATTTCTTACAGTATATAAAAGAAGAAATTTTAAAATCTGGCATAAAATAAGCAAATAAGTTGATAAATATTTTTTTAAATAATGGGCTTAATATTTTTACAAGTGTGGAAATTTCAGTACTCATTTCAGTAATATAATATAATATATGCTATATACAGTAACAATACGCAGTATAAAAGGAAAATAAATTAGTATATAACCTATGGTAAAATAAACAGGTTAGGCAAGGGAATTCAGACCTGATATATATATACGTGTTTTAAAGTTTATAATAAACAGCAAATATATTTAAGCTATAAAATTGTATCATTAGAGATTGTTTTTATATTATGAAAATAATTACCATATTATATATAAATAAAACATTTATGAAATATATCAATAATTTATACCAACATTTGACTTATGACATAGCTCCTTGTCAAATTATAAATTTTGACAAGCAGTAACATTAAATAAAGCCTAAAAAGCTATCAATGCGTAATTTATTTCAAAGCAAACTTTACTTTGGGTTTCTTTACTTCTTAAGCATGGTGATATTTTTTAATGCCCAAAATGTAAAATGTAAATTCTTTGTGCACAACCAGGTAAATAACAATCTTGATATAAAAATCAAATGCAAAGTTCATGAATGCATATAATGGTGTAATTAAGTTTATAAATAATAAATATAATTTTGTACCTACTATTAGATATAAATTATATGCTAAATATAGAAATATTATAGACAAAAATAATCAAAAGCAAAACTGCTATGTAAAATGATTACCTTCAGTTATGTCTAAATTTGCTCTTTCTACGACTCGCCTTCTGATAGGTGAATCTGGTAAAGATGGAACATCTAACACTGAAAAGTTAAAAATTTAGCAAATAAAATAAAGGAAATATGATATATAAATGCAATAAAAAAAAAAACATTGATATTTTGAAGTCTGCATTGCACATTGAAAGTACAAAAATACACTACAAAAATTTTGAACATGATTTATTAAATAACTAGGTATGCATTATAATAAAATACATTACAAAACTTTGAAAACATTCCTCAATAAAAATGTATCATTCAAAAATTGAGCAACTTTATCTTATGTAAGAAATGGAAACACAATTTTCAATTTTTATTACAATGTTATTCCATAAAAATGAAAACATTAAATATGGACAAATATTACATTATACGATATTAACTTTACATTGACGTTAATAATTTTAAATGTTTTAAATACAATATATACACTAAATAGACATATTGTTTAAAATAGGATTAAAAACATATATATAAAGATATATTTCCATAATAATATTATACTATAATAGAGCTACAATGTAAAGAAAAAAAGCATAATTATAAATAATTAATTAATCAATGTTTAATGATTTATAGCCTGTTTTAAAACACTGTTGCATTATTTGTGCTATTAACAATCCTACTACTCTTTTAACGACCGATCTTTTAAGAACCGATATTCTTTAATATTCTCTCTAGCTTTGTGCTGCCATCTATGAACAAGTTATATCAACAATAATGAATGTAGGACCTCTAGAACAATTTTCTTTATTCATTTACATATTTAAAAAAAAAATAAATCTTATTTGAAGCATGTAATTCTTATTAAATGAAATATCCAACATAACCACAGAAATAGAATAAATTAAAAAAAGTACTTTCCTGAAATAATTCAACAGGCATTTTAAACCTAATTAGTTTAATAAAATACAAAATTTATTGAGTTTAAATTATTCAAAGTCACTAATCGTAATCATTTATTAATTTAATGATGTATGTCTTTTTATTAACATGTAAAAATTATTTGGGAATACTAAAGATTTGAAACCACGAATCAGCAACATTTAACCTACATGGAAAACGTATAGTAAAAGCCATATTAATATTAAAATCACACTGATTGTACTAAAGACAAATTTGAAATTATATAAATGTTGCATACAATCTTCAGAACATGCAAAATATGTTAGAGCCCATTTCAAACACACCAGAACACCCCTACAAAAATAAAGTGAAATGCAGAAGTCTTCGTAATTAAACCCCTATTGGTCTTTAGGTCTGATATTAATTCATTCAGGGCCGTGCCATGCCGTGAAGTGATACAGAGAAGCGGCACAGAACGGATGCCACATAAAAAGCGAAATCATAGCAATTAAAAAGTGGCATTTCAAAGACTTGCATTTTACCTAAAAAATCTACCAAGTTCGAGATGATTTTTACAGAATACCTAGCAGAATTCACTACTTTAACCTTCGAATGGAGATCAGAACATAATTTGGAGCATCAATGCAGGGTAGCCAAATGCGAATTTGGAACGTTCATAGCAACTTCCGAATCGAAATATTGGAAGTTCTGCAAAGTTTGGTGGATCGTTTTCATATCAAAACTAGGAGTGAACAACACATTGTTTAATTAAAAAGTAAATCCTGCTAGTGTTAAACTGTGTTTTTAACTGCGAACATGGCAATTTGAGAGATCGGGTAATTTAAAGGTTTATGTACCCAAAGCTAGAAAAAGTTTTTTCGCTTTTTTTTGGGGGGGGGGTCTAGGTTTTTGGTTCAGTTCTGGTTCGAAGGCCTACTTTGTATAAGATTGCACAGGCAAATGTTAAAATTCGTCTAAGATTTTCTTATTTATTCATTTTGAAGGTGGGGTTTCTAGAATCTTAGATAATGAGAATAAATTAAAGGTTTATTTTTCCATTTCAAATGAGAGAAAGTACATCCTTGTAATAGAGCAAAATTTCATTTTTAATAATTGGAAAACTGATATAATAACACATAGGTGCGTTTGTTTAGTTGTTAAAATATTTTAATTTTAATCAGCCAATTGAACTTCATTCAGCGTGGGTTCAAATCCCACTTGAGGCTTGGTTACCATTCTGTTCTCCTTTAAAAAAAAAAAAAAAAAAAAAAAAAAAAAACATTGGAAATATCATTATATATTTTAGACTAGCACAGTTGGAGAATTTAAAACATTCTTTGAATGAATACATTTCCTGCATAGTTTTTAAAAGTGATGTTAGCTATAAAAAATTAACACATAAAAACCATTTAAATAGCTGATACAAATTATTTTTGTGAAAAAATGCTTTCCTATATTAGCCATTTTTTTTTATCTTTAAGGATTTTTAATATTTTAAGGGAATATCTTTTTAAGAGTTTCACATGAACTTTTAGCGATATTTAAACATAATGACATCTGACAGAAGTCCGGTTATTTTTAAATCTGCAGCCCGAATAATTATATTTTTATTCCGTAATATTATTAAGTTCGTACTTCAATTATACCTATCTAATTTTCAATAAAAATTCTTTTATTCCTAGTCACAATAAAACTTAGAACTGCAAGCATTTAAACGTCCTGCCCATCACACAGTTATCATACTTTGGTAATCAGATTAATTCTTAATCAGACTCTATTCTCTCTTCATAAGCTTTCTCTCTGTTCAAAGGCTTTCAATGACAGGTAAGTAGGAAAGGCATGTCATTCGGAGCAACATCCGATCTCTATCCTTATCTATTACCACAAATACTCCGCGATAGATTAAGTTCTATATTTCAGAGTGTATGAAATTTGTTGGAACAGAGTTTGAAGAGCTGAAAACTGCATTATGAAGACCTAAAATTTTGATTAAGAAAATTTGATGATTTGCACTGCTACTCAACTAGATTAAAAGTTTAAAAATCTCGCCTTAAATACACGTAAATTCGTTGTAAATAGTATTATATCCTCACGAACAAGGAATGAAGATGCAATTAATTGCATAAAATGGCTTCACCGTTTAAAGGATTGCAACGACAGGCAAGTAGGAAAGACATGTCACTTGAAGCAACATCCCATCTCTATCCTTATCTATTAACCACAAATACTCCGCGATAGATTAAGCAGTATATTTCGGATTGTGCGAATACTGTTGGGACAGAGTTTGAAAAGCTGAAGGTTGCAATATGAAGGACTAAAATTTAGATTGAGAAAACTTAATGATTGTTACATTAAAAGTTTAAAAATTTCACCTTAAATACACGTAAATTCATAGTAAATCTCTCCACAAACAGGGAATGAAAATGCAATTACTTGCATAAATTAGCTTCGCCGTTTAAATGATTGCAAGAACAGGCAAGTAGGAAAGATACGCCACTTGAAGCAACATCCGGTTTCTATCTTTATCTATTACCACAAATGCATTGCGATAGATCAAGCTCTATCTATTGTAGCACAAGTATTGTTATTGGCGTAGAACAGCAAAATCTGAAAGCTGGAATCCAAAAACTTTTGGGTTGAACAGGAATGTTCTAAATCAGGCTTAGCCAGTTCATAAGACTTAACGGGTAGCATTATATATATATATATATATATATATATATATATATATATATATATATATATATATATATATATATATAGAGAGAGAGAGAGAGAGAGAGAGAGAAATGAACATAAAAAGCAATGCATTATTACTGCAGTCTTTTTATAATTATTATTTCTAAATCAACAATAAAACAGCTAAACTTTTATGAATGCAACAAATAATTATGATAATCAATAAATCAATCAAATATTACAATATTTTTTATAATAAATGCGATATTTCTTTTAATTGTGAATTTTGCGAATTTCAACGCGATCCTGTGTTTTAAGTCACAACTGCAAGTGATCCCAATAAAATATTTATTTCATTAAATTGTCTCGCTGTAAAGGTTTCTTAATATACTATTAAGGATTTTATTCTTAAAAATTGTAAAGGTAATATAGGAAATTATTCTGGAAAATCATTCTAAAATGTTGCTATTAAGTTAGAAATATGAAATTACGTGAACTAATATCGTGAAAAAAATTACGTTTAATTTATAAGGTGGAACTATGGTGAGAGGGAAATTCAATGGTAAAAGAACGAACTTTACATAACTGATATATTTAAATATAAATTCTAAAGCTTGCATACGAGAACAAAACGAACGATATCAAAATCAAACATAGCTAAACTAAATAGTAGATGGCGTTGCCATTACACAAAACTAAATATAAATGAAGACCTTGGATATTGGTAAAAGTTGAAAAGAAAAACCATATCCTAATGTCGAGTAAGACTGCATAATAGCAAAATGTGTTAGAACAGCATTAAACTTCTAGATCAAATTGAGAGGGAGATTTGAGATGATTTAAAAGTTTTTAATTTCTCCTTTCGTCCAAGTACATGCTGTGCTTGCACCGAACTCAACTCTGGTCTGTTACTCAGGGCGAGGTAATGAAAGGGGCTATTAAGAAATTTAAGAGAATTCTATTCGACATAAATCACTGATTTTTGAGTAACTTGATTTATGAGAGCTACACCAATTTTCCAATCAATTTCTTTCTAGTTATAAATTATGAAAGTGGTGAATATTGAGATCTGACTCAACGGTGTGTGCAAGACAGGATGGAGAGACAGACGGCTGATTACAGATTAAATTACTCCACAGAAAATTTTCTATCAGGTTGGAACGAAAATGGAGGGAAAAAAGGGAGATTTTGTAATATAGATAAGACATGTACCTTGTTTTTTAATAGCATAGAGGTGATATGAATAAACATTTTAATGTGGAATTACTGATTTCAAATTAAAGTTTAGTTTAGTTTGGAGAGGTGCAATCAATTTTTTGAAACACGAGAAGCTAGTTGAATATGAAACAACACAGGCAAAGATTACGGTATATGTGTCATATCTTAAAGTATCGGAGAACTTGACATCTGATTTGGTGATAGCTTTTCAGACTTTAAGAGGAAAAGTATACAACGAGAAGAAAGAAAATGTTTCAATTTACAGAAATGAAGTGAAGCGATTTTAAAATAAGGTTTGGTTTGGAGTGGAGTGGTAAAATAAATTTTTCACAACATGAGAAGCTAGTTGAATTCTGGTTCCGTATAGACTGATGTAAAAACTAGTTTTTATTTGTCTAAATTTTTCCAGAATCTATGTAGTAGACAAGAACATTCAGCTTCGTTTTCCTGTATATACCGTTATTTTTGTACCCACAAACAAACTGTGTTGTTACACTAACTCGCAGTAGTACGTGTCCCGCGCTCAAGTATCAATCGTCAGAAAACGTACTAGTACTTATCCCGCATACAATGTATTAAGTCAGCGATATTAAACAATGGGTAAATAAGGGAAACTTAAAGACTTATAACAATAAAGGGAAAATTTAATAACTGATGTTATTTTAATAGTAAACACAAAACCAAAATCACATACAAGGATTTCAATTAATACACATTTAATGTCAATGGGTTTTAATAAACACCAAAACATTATTTTAATTGTAGTTTAAAGATATAAAACATCTTGGTTAAATTTTATAATTTCTCTCCGTTAAAAAATAAAAGAACAAGATTTTGAAAGTACTTGTATCCGAGAAAAACGTTTTATTTCTACAGCCCTTTCTCTCCCCAGGTTATAAAACCAGGTATTTCGGAAATATTAATTTCACTAAAAAACTATTTTTCGTTCAGCACTCGTTTTTTTATTAACCCGCACGGAATAAATGCTGGATCGTATTGGCCCAGGTAAAATGCCACCGCATTTAAGAAATCTTGAATGAATAATGAAAAAAATTCATAAGTCATTTCGTTCAAAAGAAGTCGATGTAAAAGCGAATGGTCAAATCGATTTTAAAATTAAAACCCTTGAATAAGAAAAGCTTTCTTAGTTATTTACGAGATCCGTCAGATGCAGGCGTGGAATGTCAAGATAAGTGATTGATATCTTAATCCGTAATTTCTTATTGCGCGACAACACAAAGGATGAAAGGAGTCAGTGGGCTTGGACTATAGGGAAATCGTTTCTTGGGTTGATGCTGTTTTGCTTATTTAATTAGATTTTTTGGGGTCGCGTTCACTATTGTTGGTTAGAGCTAATCTATGATTAATTACAATATAATTAACCAAAGTTTAACCTACGATTAGCTCAAATCTTGAGATGCGCTCCTACCAAGTTGGAGACTTAACCAAACAACAGTGGAAGAATTTACAAGGGTGGAGTTTTAACATTAGTGCTCGAATAAAAGAAATTAGTTATAACTTCTTAAAATTAATTGTAATAATTAACCAAAGTTTAACCTACGATTAACTCAAATCACCAATCTTGAGAGGCTCTCCTACAAAGATCCCTTAAACCAAACAACAGAAATAGAATTTACACGGTTGAAGTTTTAACATTAGTGCTCGAATAAAAGAAATGAGTTATAAATTCTAAGAATTTAAAATTATTTGAAGAAACATTCTGGTTCCACGTTTATTGAAGATTTCAACAGTTATAGATCAGTATAACTCTGCATTTTAAAGTTCCTAAAAACTGATGCTGAGTAAAGTTTAGTGTTATCATTGAATCATTTCAAATCGGCGTTAATAAATGAGACATTCCAGATTTTAAATAATCATGTAAAGGTTTTATAACTAAATTCTTACGTTTGTCTGTGAAAGGGAGAAAAAAATGGGAAAGTATTTTGATTGATAAGACACTGATAATTTAAATAGGATAGTTAGGCTAATATGTATAGTTATATACAATTAGTACACTAACAATACATCGGGGCTATGTGATAAGCATTAAATACAGATATCTGCAATCTAGTCATTAAACACCTAGAATAAGATATTTTTTTAGTTAGTTAATTGTTTTTACGTTAATTTATTGATTCCTTCTGAATACCTACCAATGAATAATTTCTTTGGAAAGAACAAATCACATATTAACAAATATGTTCTGCCTGAGACATTAAAAAAAAGTTTATACGTAAGCAGAACATAGATATAAGACATGGAAATTAGTGTATTATTTTATATACATTTTTAATACTTTTATTACAGTATAATACTAATTTTTATTATTTTCGTCAAGTACAATATTTTTACAGTATCATAAATAAAAATTTTAAACTCGATTAATGAAAAAATATTTTCTCAGATAATAGTTGATTAATAAAAAATAATGTGTTGTCATTATTGCTGTAATTTATAATGATTATTACAATCGCTGTTGCTTTTAATCCAATTTATTTTAATTACAAATAATATTATTACATGGTATTATTGCAGTGATGTGTTAAAAAAAAATTATTTACAAACGAATCCTCTTTTGGCCAAATGGTAAATCCTCAGGAAGAAATCTAATTTAAATTAAACGAGACAGATGATACTAGATCTAGTTACTAAAAGTTTAAAGAACATGTTGTGAATATAATGTTCAGGGAAACGTTTAATACGGTTTGAGGGACAGTAGTAAAGTCGAGAAAAATATTCTCAACAGTAGTTCTGAGAAACATAAAACCAATAAATTAGGGTTCATTCATGAACGAGGGAATAAAATGTGACAATTTAAACATAAGTCACAGTGTTTGCGCTAAACTATCCTCAACCTGAAAGCAAAAGAGGAAAAGAGAGAGAGAGAAGGAGATATTTTTTCTGAAGTTGCGTTCCCTATTACAAACTTCCGTAAAATAACCCCGATATAGCGCCTGGACGTCAACCCTGAAGTCAGAAAATCACGAGAACTAGATGTAGCGAATTAATATACTTGGTATATATATATATATATATATATATATATATATATATATATATATATATATATATATATATATATATATATATGTAGAATCGGTGGAGAGCAATGGGAGAGAGATGACAGAGAACGCATAAATGGTGCTGCGGAGTGCTAGCGAAGGTGTCAGATAGAGGTGAGAGAGGAGAGGGGGTCCTGAGGTCCGACGCGCAGGTCGACCGTGAGACCGAGAGAGATCCTGTTTGATCGTGATACGAGCAGAGAGAACGGCCTGAGATAACCCTTTAATCTTATTTTATGTGTGTGTGAAGTTTTGTAAAGTCAAGTATTGTTCATTAAATGTGATTTGTCTTCAACAAAGTGTCATCATTGCTCCTAGACGCCGTCCTGCCCTATATATATATATATATATATATATATATATATATATGTATGTATATATATATATATATATATATATAGCGCCGGGGCTAGTACGTTTGCAATGCGAGAATGCATGCAGGTGGTCAAATTTTTAGGGAAGCCGATAGAATATCCACTAGGTATACGCATTCATAGAATACCATCTAAATACTATCATGCACGGAGGATTTGAGGGCGTTAAATACTACTTTGCACGCAGGCACCGAACATCCCAGAGCCGGTCCTGTATGTGTGTTTGTGTGTGTGTGTATAACCTGGCTCAATATATTATATATAATAGGGTTTCTATATTATAGTTGAAATGTGTGAAACATTTAACATTGTTTTTGTTTCTGCGAAGAGGAGTTCACAAAATTATTCTTACGCTTTCTCTCTCTCACACTTTTTCTCTCTCTCTACACACGCATATACGTATATAAATACACAGGGTCGGGGCTACTAAGTGTGCAGTGCATGCAGCCAAATTTCTAGGGCGGGTGATAGACTATCTGCTAGGTATTCGCATTGATAGGGGACGGCCACATACTATCTTGCACGCAGGCAGCTCCCGGAATCGTCCGAGTATATAGATATACTCTCACACACACACACACACACACACACACACACACACACACACACACAGATATATATATATATATATATATATATATATATATATATATATATATTATATATACACATGTAGGCTTATGTTGAGAATGTTAAAATATTATATAAGGTATGATAGAGTTTTACGAGGCTACATCATCGTTGAAAAGTAAGGTAGGATGCATTTAACATAGTTTACAACTCACCATATCCGAATTAAAAACAATAAATTAATATAAATAAAGGTTAAACATAAAATGTGCTCCAATAAAAAATAAAAATAAAAATAGGAGAATTGTGTTTTAACCTTTTAAAAGGGGCTCTCTGAAGTACTAATTCATCTGCGGGACATATGCTGTCCCAGCCCCTCTGAAAAGGTTAATATACTTCTATAACTAATATAAAAAACTAGCTTGTTAAGCTTGGTTCGGTTGTTCGGTATATGGGTTAAACTTTCACTTAACTGTTAAGTATGTTAGGCTGTCATATAAGAGTTAGCAGGGCTGTCATATTATCGTTAAAATTTCAAATAACTAAGAAAACGTGCAAAAAAAAAATCATTTGTTTTTAACAGATTTTCCACTTTAAACTTGTAGACGTTAAAGAAAATTACTTAATATAAACGAATAATTAAATAAATATGCCACAATTAAATTAAAAATATACAGTGCTAAAATATTAGTATATATAACATAAAGAAAACAAGGAAGCTGACATTAAATAAGGCAACCGAGGATATTATAATAGATAAAGTAGGATTGTGGGATCATCACTGGTAATTTAATTATTTAATAATTAAAACATGTAAATTAAAATCCCTTTGAAAAAAAATCTTTTCTTATTAAGAGATTTCCCGCTTGTCGGACAAGAGTTTATTTGGGCGAGCTGCGTAAGAAAGCTCGCGTCGGGCGATATCTCGGTTCTCGGGCATATACATCATTGACACGCTTGGGAACAAATTACGAAGAGTGCCCGGCAGTTTTTTTCCCCATATTTTTATTTTCTTCCCTTTTTTTTCTTCTTCCCTCTATTCTCATCAATGCCGAGGAGAGGGAGTTTGAAAAGCAAATCGCAAATTTAAAATAAACGACATCCCCATTACCTATTTGATCAATCACGTCTTCCCAGCCCCCCTTCGAAACCCCACCCATCAGAACAAGGCATCAAAAGAGGGGGAAAAAATACCTTTTTCGAAAAAATAAAATAAAATAAAAAAAATTTTCCCTTTTACCTTTTGACGTTTAATAAGCCATCAATGCCAATATGGAGAAAGTTGAAAAATGGTAATGACTTATTATTTACTCAATATTTCATCTTTCGAATTAATCAAAAAAGATTAAAAAATGCCTTGCTCAAACTCGGACTTTTGAATAATAATAATAATAAGTGAATAAAAAAAAAATTGGGGGAGAGCTAGAGAGAGAGTTGGTTTCAAAAAAATATATTTTCCGATCGATATTTCTGAAGTAATGAGCTCTTCGGTTCAGTCATAAAAACACTAAATAATTTATTAGGGTAGACCAGAGTATTAGGAACTCCACCCATTGCCCGAAAATGAAAAGTCGCTTGCATGCGGTGTGTAGGCATGCATGTGTGATCGCGTGCGTTTTATGCATGCATGCCATTAAATCACTTAATGGGGAGAACGATGCTGGTGATTTATAAGTCATCAATCAGGGACCTCAGAAATTTATAATAATAATGCATTGTTTGTGACACGACCAGATGATAAACTGAGATTTGTGATTTTTTTTTTTATTTTTTAAGCTTCCCCCCTTTACTCTTTTGCTTTCTCCTTCGATTATTAAAAAAGCACGGGGAAAAAGAAAAAAAAAAAGAGCGAGAGTTTAGAGGAAAAAAAAAAGATAAGTTATGGGAATAGATTAATTTTTAAACTCCTAAATCTGTAACTTTCTTAATAAATGAAATAGAAGATAGCCACTTCCTGAATGCTAACGATTATAATGAGCTTAATGAATTGATTAAAGATCGCTTATTATTTTTCATAGGGGTACCATTCTTCACGCTTAGGACCACAATTGAAAATAATAAAAAAGTATTGACATTCAGTTTTTCCTTCTAACTTCGGGAACGGTTCTTAGATGAAGCAAGAGCAAAAATTATTTTTTTTTTTCGCCGAAAAAAAAATCTATAAATCTAGATTCTTCCGTATTAATTGAAATTGTAGAAAAAACACCTTTTTTCCTTTCGCCCTTTATAACTCGAATTATTTTAAAGAATGAAAGGGGAAAAAAAACCTTCACAAGAAAATAATTTATTTTATTCACGAACTAAATTCGCAGTAATGAAGAAATATGGCAAATTTTTTTTTTTTGCTCTGACCGCTTTCTTAACACAATTCATTAATCAGGACTTTTAAAAATAAACGGCATTTTTAATAAATTAATTGAGTCTTGGAAGAATTCATCGTCGTGATTTTATTCCGTAATGAATTTCGTTTTTAAGCAGTTCCGCTTTCAAATTTTTAACGTGGTCTGCAACGAAAGTTCGGACTTGTAAGAGAAAAAAAAATTATACACGGGGATATTGTAAAAAAAAAAGGCTTAAAAAGAAAAGCTTTTTCTTTTAAAGTTTGGCCCTAAATCTAGTGTACTTCTGTTTTAAAAGTTATCTACAAAAAGCTACGCATATTTCCATTATACCCTAAAAAATTGTCATTTTCCAAAACTTTTTAATAAGATGATAGTAAAATTTTGACTCTATTGCATATTGTGTAAAATGAAATGCTTCCTAAATTATTAACCTTTTTATAATTTTGAAATTTCAGTGCAGTCCTTACAGATAATCTCATGTACAAAAATTAGTTACATTTTATATCAAAGGAAAATTTCTATCCTAATAATTGACCGCAAATACGAAATATATACGTATTTATTTTTTGCCATATTTTCGTTAATCTCCAAAATGAAATGCTTCCTAAATTATTAACCTTGTTCTAATTTTGAAATTTCAGTGCAGTTCTTACAGATAATCTCATATAAAAACTAGTTATATTTTGTATCAAAAGGATCTTACAATCCTAAAAATTGACCCAAAATACGAAACATATAGTATTTATTTTTTGGCATATTTTCGTTAACCTCCCAAAAATAATTGTCATTTTCCAAAACTTTTTAATGATTAGCCAATTGTAGAATTTCGATTCTGTTGCATATTCTATAAAATGAAATGCTTCCTAAATTATTAGCCTTTCTAATTTTGAAATTGCAGTGCAGTCTTTACAGATAATCTCATATAAAAACTAGTTATATTTTATATCAAAGGGACCTTTCAATCCTAATAATTGACCGCAAATACGAATTATATACGTATTTATTATTTGGCATATTTTAGTTAACCCCCCAAAAATATTTACCATTTTCCAAAATTTTTTAATGATTTGACTATAGTAAAATTTTGAGTCGATTGTATATTCTGTAAAATGAAATGCTTCATAAATTATTAACCTTGGTCTAATTTTGAAATTGCAGTGCAGTCTTTACAGATAATCTCATATAAAAACTGGTTATATTTTGCATCAAAGAAACCTTACAGTCCAAAAAATTGACCCCAAATACAAAACATAGAGAATTTATTTTTTTGGCATATTTTCGTTAACTTTCCAAAAATAATAGTCGTTTTCCAAAACTTTTTAATGATTAGTCAATAGTAAAATTTTGACTCGATTGCATATTCTGTAAAATGAAATGCTTCTTAAATTATCAACCTTATTCTAATTTTGAAATTTCAGTGCAGACATTACAGATAATCTCATATAAAAACTAGTTATATTTTTTATCAAAAGGATCTTACAATCCTAAAAATTGACCCAAAACACGAAATATATACGTATTTATATTTTTGGCATATTTTTGTTAACTTCCCAAAAATGATTGTCATTTTCTGAAACTTTTTAATGATTAGCCAATAGTAGAATTTTAACTCGATTGCATATTCTGTAAAAAGAAATGCTTCCTAAATTATTAACTTTGTTTTAGTTTTGAAATTGCATAGTTCAGTCTTAATACATAATCTCATATAAAAACTGGTTATATTTTGCATCAAAAGGATTCATGATCTCCAAATTCCCAAAATTGACTCCAAATACGAAACGTATATGTATCTTTTTGTGTGTTTTTAAAATATCTAAAATAGTTGTTGTTAAGAGCAGAATCGACAAATTTTACGTTTCAAAAAATAATAATTCGAGCTTTTTTTATATGCTTATAGGTAAGTAAATAGATAAATTTCAAAGGAATAGAACTGATAGAAATTCAGCAGGAAGCATACGTAAAATACAAAAATTTTGTTTTGAAAAAAATGCATTTAAATATATTGTTAGTAATAATTTTAATACATGTTATAGTAATAATTGCATTCAATATAGCACAGTGAATATTATCCCCCCCACTTTCTTTTCACAACTCATAATTTTATATATTTCATAATTCAGTGAGATAGTTATTCGTTTTCTAATTCTAATTCTGAAGCATTTTTAGAACGATATCAAGATTGCTTTTAAAGATCTGCTGATGTTTTATAAAGTTTCAAATCACCTTAAAGATTCAAAAGTAGCAAGGCGTTTGACTTCAGAATGATCATGTGAAAAAAAATTTTTAGCAATCCTATCATAAAAGACTGACTTACTGATTTAGTTAATAACAATTCACAGATTTAAAGTTATTCTTCATGTACAATTTCTATTTGTAGCGAACATATAGGGAAAGCAATATTGTAAAAATTTTCAATTTCGCTGAAATCTTCGATAACAAAATAGAGACATACGAAGAAAATAGGTAAATCAAATGGCGACTAAAAGAATGTAGCAAATACGCATGTTAGATATGGAACCGCAACATATTGGGCGACGTTAAATCGGAATTCTTTATATGCTTATATTCTTAATCACGGTTATGCCTTTATTTGTGGCCGTTTCAATATTTGACCCACGAAATTCTTCACAGCAAACAGCAAGCGATGCGAGTCATCTACAGTCAAACGTGCACTGCAAGTCTTAAGCAAATTTTTCTAACGAAATACTTTCTTTCAAAAGAAAAATCGGGATTAAAACAGTCAAAACGCGCCTGAAGATTACAATTTTATATCAGATGTCATTTATAAATTTGACTTTTCCTGTAACCGGAATTAAACTGCGGGTAAAGGAGAATACACATCGCATGAAAGAAATTTGATTTCAAACTTTTATTCTTTACTGGATGATTTCACTGCAGTCTCCACGAATGCAAGATAAAAAAAGAAAAAGTCTCCCGAGTTTACAATAAGATTATTTAATACGCGTTTGTTACCACTCAAGCGATTGCAATAATTTTTAATGGAATCTAATCGTGGAAAATCGTCTGTCTGCCGATTAGCAATAAACGCTATGTAAATATTTAAATATGATGCACTTCGTTTCAAGAAAGAAAGAAAAAAGTTCAAATTCTGAAAAGAGTTACATCTCCAGAAAATTTTTCAGTTCTAAAAATGAGTCTGTTTATTTAATAATTTTTAGGATTATACTGATTTATCAGAGAACAACTGAGTTAAGAATCACTTTGATTAATTTGTGTCAACATTTTTATTCCTCGATAGGATATTGTGAAAGCATTTTTAGGAATTTCAGAGAAAACTTCAGAAATGAGAAAGCAGACATACTGTGTTGCTTTAAACTTTCGAAATTCAATTTCAGGTAAATAGTATACAAGTTATTTTCTTTTTTGAAATCAGATTCTCGAATTTTTAATTTTACGTTATTACGGGAGAGACTGCTTTGTGTTTTACTTATTCCGTTGCGAAATAAAATAATTGCTTTGTTCGGAAATGAAATTTTATATTAGAGTTGATACGTGTGTTGTACGTGATTTACTACAAAAATTATAATGATAAAGCTTACAGAGACATTTCGTTACAATACATAATATACTAAAGATGAATACAAATCTTATGTCTAACTTAACAGCATCGTCTATCGTCATATTTTTGTATATAGTATTATTCTAAAGACATTTCACTGTATCAGCAGCAAAATAAAAATGATGGACACACATATGTATACACACACACACACACACACACACACACACATATATATATATATATATATATATATATATATATATATATATATATAATATATATATATATATATATATATAGATAGATAGATAGATAATGCTCTTATTGTTTGTATTCGTGCATGTATTCTCACTTCAAGACATGACTTATATTTCCCCATTGTCTTAGTCAGAAATGAAAGAAAAAGAGTTTAAATACCAAGTGTCTGCCTAATTTATGATTAAAATACTTTTACTTTTAGCTATAATAAATATTATTACATCCATTGGCCTCCCAAAGACTACTCAGTACGAAATACTCAGTCAGGGATAAAGAAAAAGGTACTTTTTACTCATACATAAAACTGCAACCTTTTTTTACCACTCAATGGCTGACCGCAGACTACAACATAATGGTAATTCCGAGTTGTCTTCAATAATATATTAACCGCGACACTCTGATGCACAAACTCTGATCCTAACGATCAGAGCAGTAATTATTCAGTCCTCATCCACAATGAAACATGGCTTCTGAACGAATTTTAATTTCAAGCTGTATGAACAAATTACCTCTACAAAAGAGGGCCCTAAGAGGGAAAAAAGTTAAAAACCTATTAAATTATCCAAACTTGTTTAGTGAAGTGGATTATTGTGCACATTGGTTTAGTATCCCATAAAGAACTGTTATTATGTACCACTTTTTTACTAAGTATTCTATTTCATATACATTCTTACTACCAAATATGTGTAAAACAACATTTTGATATAAGTGAGTTAGACTAGAGCCTAGTGATTAAAACCAACTCTGAATGGATATAAAGATCCATGGGAAAAGTGTGACTGTTAGCGCGCAAATTGTGGTATCAAACACCCTATATGATTCCTTGGTATTTAGCCATCACCTTCCAAAGTAACAATGATTCCGAATGTAACAAGTACCAACCTCTGAGAAGGGCAAGAAGACAATTACCCCAGCTAGAGAAGCCATTAGGTAATAGAAAAAGGTTGAAAACCACCAATCAGGTCAGATTGGACAAATATGGTTCAGCAGTTTGATGCAAATGAAAAAAGAGAGCATTAAAAATGAGAAGATATATCAGTTTGAAAACCGTTTCTAAATCTACAGTTTCTGACCAGCTAAAAACAGAATTGATAAAAAATCACCAAAAACAGCGTATATTTAAAAATAATCAAAGAATATTCTGTAATATGAACATGACAAAATATCCTACCAGACAACGAAGAACAAGTTTTGTCACTGAGCCTTCTGCGGACGGGTCCAATGGTGTTGGCGTTGGGCGGTGCTGGCAGGGCCGGTAGAAGCCTCTGAGGGGGCATCAAAGGGCCGGACATGACAAGAGCTGGAGGGGAACTAGGGAGCTGATGTTGTGGTGGAGAAGTAGGGGGCCCAGATTTTATCACGGGGCCTAGATTCTGCAAAGAGAAGAAAACAAAGACTATAGAACAAAGGAAAACATTTAAAATCTTAGAAAAAATTCTTTTTCGAGATCTTTATGGGCCGATCTCACCAAAGTCGTTTAAGAGCTAACCGTGATTAATTTCTGTTTAAACGGAGAATTGCGTCCCACCATTGGTTGGCCATAAGTTAATCTTGCTTAGCACTTAAACGGTTTTGGTGAGACTGGCCCTAAATGCTTAACGTTCAAGACTTGATGGTAAAGCGAAGAGGAAGGGAAGATAGAAGTGATATTAGTATTAATAAATTCACCTTTTAACGCACAGGTGGAAATAGATTGTAGGAACAAAATATTACATAGTTCCGAATTTTTGAATATTAGCATGTAATTTTATTTTTTCAATAAACGTTTAACAGCTAACCGTGATTAATCTCTGTTTAAACGGAGAACTGCGTCACACCATTGGTTGGCGCCATGTGTTAATCTCGGTTAGCAGTTAAATGGTTTTGGTGAGACTGGCCCTAAATGCTTAACGTTCAAGACTTGATGGTAAAGCGAAGAGGAAGGGAAGATAGCAGTGATATTCGTATTAATAAAATCACCTTTTGCGCACAGGTGGAAAGAGATTGTAGGAACAAAATATTCCGCAGTTCCGAATTTTTGAATATTAGCATGTAATTTTATTTTTTCAATAAACGTTTAACAGCTAACCGTGATTAATCTCTGTTTAAACGGAGAATTGCGTACCACCATTGGTTGGCGCCATGTGTTAATCTCGGTTAGCACTTAAACGGTTTTGGTGAGACTGGCCCTAAATGCTTAACGTTCAAGACTTGATGGTAAAGCGAAGAGGAAGGGAAGGTAGCAGTGATATTCGTATTAATAAAATCACCTTTTGCGCACAGGTGGAAAGAGATTGTAGGAACAAAATATTCCGCAGTTCCGAATTTTTGAATATTAGCATGTAATTTTATTTTTTCAATAAACCAAATTCTTAGATCTAACAAGCAAGCTGTAAATTATCATTATGGATTTTTTTTAAAAAACATTGAAGCAAGCTCGTACTGCATTTTTGTAACACTTTTACGAAACTGTTAAAGACCTCAGAATTAAAACTTTTATTAAATCATTATAATCAGTGATTATCTAATATTAGTTAAAACATTTAAAATCTTAGGAAAAATTATTTTTCGAGATCTCTATGGGTCGATCTCACCAGTCATTTAACAGCTAACCGTGATTAATCTGTGTTTAAACGGAGAGCTGCGTCACACCATTGGTTGGCGCCATGTGTTAATCTTGGTTAACAGTTAAATGGTTTTGGTGAGACTGGCCCTAAATGCTTAACGTTCAAGACTTTATGGTAAAGTAATGAGGAAGGGAAGATAGCAGTGATATTCGTATTAATAAATTCACCTTTTAACGCACAGGTGGTAGGTGATTGTAGGAACAAAATATTCCATAGCTCCGAATTTTTGAATATTAGCATGTAATTTTATTTTTTCAATAAACGTTTAACAGCTAACCGTGATTAATCTCTGTTTAAACGGAGAATTGCGTCCCACCATTGGTTGGCGCCATGTGTTAATCTCGGTTAGCACTTAAACGGTTTTGGTGAGACTGGCCCTAAATGCTTAACGTTCAAGACTTGATGGTAAAGCGAAGAGGAAGGGAAGATAGCAGTGATATTCGTATTAATAAAATCACCTTTTGCGCACAGGTGGAAGGAGATTGTAGGAACAAAATATTCCACAGTTCCAAATTTTTGAATATTAGCATGTAATTTTATTTTTTCAATAAACCAAATTCTTAGATCTAACAAGCAAGCTGTAAATTATCATTATGGATTTTTTAAAAACATTTAAACACTCTCGTATTGTTGTAAGACTTTTACGGAACTGTTAAAGAATTAAAACTTTTACTATATCAGTATAATCAGTGATTATCTAATATTAGTTAAATGATGAATATAATAATAGAACAGGATTTTATGAATTACAAATGCAGTTCTACGCAGTCCATCTTTAGGAAAAGGAAGGTTTGGTTTGGTTTTGGAGTGCTACAGTCTATTTTTTGCAACACGAGGGCTAATGAGACCGGGACCTACTGCTTAAAGCCGATTCCGAATGGCTACGAACAACCATGCCATAGTGGGATTCGAATCCACGAACTCCGGTTCCGAAGGCCAGCACTCTAACCATTCAGCCATCGTTCGGCAGGAAAAAGGAAGGAAATAGTACTGCAAACATTTCCTTGCTTGTCGTGAGGGTTAGGGAAAATAGCTTTTTAAAGTAAAGCACGAGTTAATGGAACTGCCATGAGTTAATGAAATGTAAAGATAATCGAGATAGATAGATTGATAGAGAGAGAGAGAGAGTGAGGAAGTGTACTAACGTTTTCTGTTTTAGGGGAAGAGCTTCTGTGACTGTTGTTGATTCCGTTGTTGTTGCTGTTACTACTACTGTTATTGTGGCCGTTGTTGTGCGGGCTAACATTGTACGGCTTCATGTGCAGGTGTTGCATCATGGCTTGTAGCCTTTCCTTCTCCTTGGACAGTTGCAGCTCCAGCTGGGAAACCACTTGCATCTGGACACGCGCCTGCGCAGTGCTCCTGTCGTCCAGCTGATGCTCGTGATGCAAATGCCTGAAATTCAATCAAACACCGTGTTATGTATCTTTAGCAATATACATTCCTATAAAATAAATGTAGGATTTTATCAGATTAAACCAGTGGTCTTCACACGGTGTTCCCCTGGTGGAGTCTTCACGTGGTGCCCCGGTTCCGCGGAACACCGAGGCTCCATAGTACATATTCCAGGGATTGTGAGTAAAAGTATACATTCGAAAAACGAAACTATATAAAGCATTACTCAGATTAGTTGAGTAGTGTTTATTAAGTTCAAACAAGAAAAGTTCTTAAAATTTTGATTGCAGATTCATGCAGAATAGCTTCAAGTTTCTCATTCAGCCATGGAAATATTAATGTTCAGAACAGGAGCGTATGCAAGGGGGGGGAGTTAGAGGTTTAAACACCTCCCTTGAGCTGAGACAAAATGGCAAAAATAAAAATTTTAGTACAAATTATGCGGTCTATTCTTTTTTAGAATTATGAACCCCCCCCCCCCTTGAAAAAATTCTGCGTACGCCACTGGTTCAGAACAACGTATTTAAGCAAAAAAATTATTTCTCTACGTTGTGGCAATAAAAAGAAATATAGAAACAAATCAAATTTGTAATATGAAATGCGACTGACGATAACATTAATAGATCTAGAAAATTTGTGAGGGCGAAAATGAAAAAACATTTCAAAAGGCAAGGCAAACGACATGAGTGAGATGAGATAATGTTATGAGAAAATTATATTAATTTTATGTTAAAAATTTATAATAAAAATACGATACATTGAAATTGTCTTTACATAAGGTACCTATAATATATTGATCTATAATAAATATTATTTTAAGATGGAAGGATAGAAGGATCTAAGGATGAAGTTCTCCTTAAAAACATTAAGGTTTTAAGGGTTTCGTCAGTCAACCAAAGTTACAAGATCACTGGATTAAACTAATCAAATTACTCACCTTTGATTGGGTATAACTCATTACCCCCCAAAAAGGAATGGTACGAAAGTCAAAAAATAATGTAGAATTAATTACTACAAAACGGTCAATTATATAAAAGTTGTTAAAAAATATCTAAGACCTGCATGAAATATACAGATATTTAAATTAAATATACGTTGAACGCTACAGAAATGGGGTTTTGTCTTTTGACTACAGAAAAAAAGTCGGAGATAGAAATAGACGGGTATAGAAAAAAAAATAATGTTTTATTATGCGAGATAATACAAGAATTTCTGAAAGTAGTATAAAAACAAGTTGTTTAGATACAGCAAGTCAAGATTAAATAATGAAATTTTTGTTTTTGCCGACACAAATACAAGATTAATTATTTTTCAAAAAAGTTAATAAAAACAGCTTTTATATAAAACAAAAAAAAGTATAAGAAAAATTAATTAATTTTTTAAGCTAAAAATTAACGTCGTTTATTTTCTCATCACAGAGAAAAATATTTCCGAACAATCAAGTTATATAAGGTTTATATAAAAAAGGGGTACCTTTTTTATCTAACAAACATTAAGTATATATTAAGGATTTATGATTCAAGCATTTCTCCCCAGGATAATATTATAATATAAATTCTATAACTGTACCATACTTTACAGTCTCAATTGTCTAAAAATTAACACAATGCCATTTAAAGAAAAATCATATGAGCATGCAAACTTTAATCTAACATTCTCCACTGAATTTAACTGTTTTTTAAAAGGTGTTATTTAAAAATAATGTACCAATTACTTTGTGAAATTAAAGTGCAATTAAACTTTATTTAAGATCATTTACGGAGAAAAAGGCTTTGAAATGTTTTGGTATTTGAATTATCACAAGAATATAAAACGAATGGTTACCCTCAATCCCGGCCAACCAAACAGGGTTTATAATTGTTGAAGTTTGAGGGTACCTGAAACAGATCAAATCTACTAACAAAATCAGCGTTTCCCAACCTGTGGTAGAAGTACCATTGATGGTACGCGAGTTGTTGGTTGGTGGTATACGAAATTAATAATATCGAATATAAATAATATCATACTGATAGAAATTTACAAGTAGAATTCAAGCGACACAATCTAATTAATTTTGGTTTAGCAGTGATAAAGAATATAAACAACTTTCTGAGAAAGTTCTTAAATTATTATCACCGTTTACTAGTACAGATTGAGTAGAAAGAGCTTTTTCTTCCTGTATATATAATTTTTAAAAAGTATGAAACTCTAAACAAAGACACACACACAGACACACACACACATATATATATATATATATATATATATAATATATATATATATATATATATACATATATATATAAATATATACATATATAATATTAAAATCCCTTACATATTTTAATATTTATTTAATAACTTTTGTTCATAAAGTACATTGGGAGTTTGTGCGGTAATTCTGATTTTTCCCTCCAGACACGCTATAGACTTAATTCAGCCTCTGTGTCTACTACTTTAGCCAATAGATAGTGCGTTCTCTTTAAACATGGGTATTTTTTTTATCACGTGATCAATTGTGCTTAGGGTTTGGTTTGGTTTAGAGTGCTATGGTCTACTTTTTTGAAACACGAGGGCTAATGAGACCAGGGCCTACAGCTTAAAGCCGATTCCGAACGGCTACGAACATCCATGCCACTGTGGGATTCGAACCCACTAACTCCAGTACCGAAGGCCAACACCCTAACCAATCGGCCATTGTTCGGCAAATGTGCTTAGGGATTATTCGTAGTCTTTTTACCTTAGGAATCCCTACTTGAAAAGTGTATGTGCGGGATCATATGGTCTGTGTGCACGAGGTTGTAAAAGTGTTTGCCTGTTGTATGGATTTCATGTTTCTTACCAGAAATAAATTGTGTTGTGATTTTGAATGAGTCTCGCCCATATTACACACACACACACACACACACTATATATACATATATATATATACATACATACATATATATATATATATATATATATATATATATATATATATATATATATATATATATATATATATATATATATATATATATATATATATATATATCTATATATATATATGTATGTTACAATGAGTTCACAATTTTAGTGAATTTATAATCAGGCATGACGTTTAGGCGTGTTTCTATGTAATTTGTGTCATTATATGATGGGAGTGCAAGGCCAACCTATAAAATGTATAATGTAAATAAATAAATACACAAATTTCCTGAAATACAATCATTTTTTTTTTCAAAGTGGTACAATTTAGCATGATGTACAAACAAGTGGTACTTGAGCCAAAAAAGATTGGGAAACACTGAACTAAATGATTCCGTAGTGAGAGAAATCAGCCCAGCAGGACAAAAGAAAAAAGAAGACTCCACAGACAAACCCAAACAAACTACTGCGGAGACGGTGGGAAGTACTATATGAAGAACATAACCACAGTCTCAGATTGAAATAACAGCTTATTATAAATAATTCCACATTTCAGAAGACCAAACTATAAGGTGCCACACGAAGTATAAGGTGCCAGCAAAGAAGTATCATGGAAACAGACATAAAGGAGGCTTACTTTTTGAAAGCATGCAGATCATCACATACAGTCTCGCATCCGGGCCACTTACAGACCCCGTGTCCGTAGAGCGGGTGTGAGGATGGACTACTGCACCCCCTCTGCTCCTCCTTTGGCGTCGGAGGTAAACTCCTCTGTGAGGAGGACGAGGAGCTGACGGGAGAGACGGAGTGCTGCTGGGGAGGAGGTCCACCGTTGGCCATGGGACGTCCCGGGGAGCCGAGCAACCCGTTCAGGGGAGCACTGTTCTCGTCGGTAGGACCGTCTTTCCAAGCGTCGTTTGAACCCAAGCCTGCACAGATAAAAGAAACAAAATGGAGATGAATAGTTTCGCCCTCAAACACTTTGACAAAATACAGGTGTTAGACAAAGTGCAGAATACATTTTTGAAACTCGATTAGGTTCTTAATACATTCATCGTCGCAGCAGATGAGATACGAGTCTTCCAGCAATATTCTCTGAAAACTAAAGGCAAGATAACTAGTTCATTACATTAGCTGAGAGACCTCATTTATTATTTATTATGTAATATGTCGTAATTACTGTACAGTGTGGTTTCCATACAGCAAAAAATTGTGTAAAAGGCATCCTGACGTTTTATTATAAAGACAAAAGTAGACTATTAATATTTATATAAATTTGCACACTATAGCAATTTTAGCACAGTATATCTTAGTTAACACATTGTGTGCGGGTACATTTCCCAGCGGAATTGTAGCGGGAGCGGGCGTTTTGAGCATAAATTTAGTTATTCAGTTAAATCTCAATAGATCGAAAATTATTTAATTTTTTAACCAACTTTTCGTATTTTATATTGAAATATATAAACAAATATATAAATAAACAAATAAACAAACGTATATATATAAATACAAATATATATATATATATATATATAATCATTTTCGCAAGGATTAATAAAAAGTTAATTTTAAATCTAAATTGATTTTTCAATTAGCCTTCCCGTTCTGTGGTTCGCATCGACTGATGTAAAAATTAGTTTTTATTTGTCTAAATTTTTCCAGAATCTATGAAATAGACAAGAACATTCGGCTTCGTTTTCCTGTATATACCGTTATTTTTGTACCCACAAACAAACTATGTTGTTACACTAACCCGTACTAGTACTTGACCCGCGTTTAAGTATCAATCGTCAGAAAGCTTATTAGTACGTGTCCCGAATACAATGTGTTAATAGAAAGAACGAGGGATCTTAGTGAATATTTTTTGAAGATGACATATGTCGTTCGTATCAGTGAATGTCTTAAAGTGCAAAAATTTTGTTGAAAGATTTGCTATAGATTTATTTGAATACTAATTCATAATATGTGTACTGCGATTGTTAAAAATATATAATACAATATTCTTTACCCTTAATGGAGCATTTATACTAGAAACTATGCACATTTATTTGAACTATTTCACAATCTCGGGAGTAAATATGCCTAATAGGTTACAATTATATATTTAATTATAGGTAAAAGATGCTTTATTATTACTAAAAAAATTCGCAAGACACGTTATGAATCGAAATCAAAGTACATTTCCAGAAAATATTTCCTGTTTTAATGAACAGCAACACAAATGCATATATATTATACGGTTGTCTGGATATTTTAGTTGAATTTTGAATACATTTCAAATAAATTATTTTGGTTCTTAACAAAGAGCAATAAAGAGTACTGTTTAAGAAACTCTATAAACTTCGAGTTAAATTTTTTTTACATTAATGTGACCTAATAAAAATTGTACGAGCGCAGCATTCTTTTTATAACTATTCGTATTTTGAGAAAATAAATATTCTGATACGCAAAGAAATTATTAAAATTTAATATACGATTAATTGTGTATAAATGTTTACTTTTTGTAGCTTTTCCTAAACATCACATGTTAAAATAAATATACTATTATTCTTTAAATAATATATAGATTAATAAATGATTGCTGAAAAATCAGCCCATCCAATGAATTTAAAAAAAGTATTGCGAAAAAATCAACAAAAAAGATTCCCGAATAAACAATAAATTATTGTTTTTAAACAATATATTCAAACACTTGCATTTCGGTGCTAATTATTCATTTATCAAAGTATGGTACTTCAAGGCAATTTTACAAATTTAGATAACAACATGAAATTTTAGCAACTTACAGCTTATTCCTAAATTTATCCTGTTTTTATTTTAAAAGTTCCTTTAGAATTTGATAGCCTTAAATTGTTGATTCATGAAACCTATTGCATTAGACCAGTGTTCGGCAAACTTTTTAGCCAAAGAGCCAAATATGAACATTTCAACAATTTAAAAAAAAATTGGGAGACAAATCTGCTTGTTTAGTAAAATTTTATTACACTAAATAAGTAATGCATTAAATAAAACTAATGCGCGCGCATGCTTGATACCTTTGTATCACACCGGAGTACGTTGAAAACATACGAACAATTTCAGCCGGTAGCTTGTACATGATTAGTGTTTACGTTTACGAAAACCAATAAAATTAAACTCGATGATCGTTACGTATTTTTACAATATAAAATTTTAATTACCTATCTATCTTTTAACTTAAACAAAAAATTATACATGTTCTCGATTTATAGAAGAATTTTATTATAGATATATTTATAGAAGAGTAATATTGCGCCCTCCGTGGATATTTGTGACAGAGCCGCACTTAAGGAGCTAGAGAGCCACATGCGGCTCTGGATCCGCACTTTGCCGACCACTGCATTAGACCAACCGGTTGCTATCGATATAAGTATAGATAGTTATAAATATTTATTTACATCATGTAACAAATTAAATGCATCGAAACTGTTTTCCATTACTTCCAGTTATATAATCAAATTCCAGTAACTATGCGAAAACTTTCATGTATAAAGATAAAATCTTTTTATAAAACAGACCAATTAAATTGTTTTCTCATACCTTAAAATATACGGAAAAATTGGAGATCATATATCTGAAATCATATAAAAAACTTAAGAAATCTTTATTTTAGAAACGTTAATTAAACTAAGTACCGAAAATTTTTGTTTATTCAGAAATTTCTTTCATAAGTAGATTATGTTGAAGTTAATTTTATTTTTAAAAAATCTTTTATATTGACGAGAATTTTGTTTCGTTTAGATGTTTTTTAAACAAAAAAAGTAATTTAGTTATTAAAATGTTTTTTATTTACATATAAGAAAATAAGTTAACAAAAGGTATATTTTATCGACAACTTATAAAAGCATTCTTATGCTTTAAATATACCTTTTTGATGCATACAATATCTCATAATTAAATTAGTATTTTTAACAAAAATGTTTTTTTACATCCATTTACGTCACTTTTTGGGAATATTATAAGAAATTTCGAACAGAAGAAAGTGGAGAAACGGTAAAATGTAAAGCATTAAACTGGATTGATAAATGTCAGAAGTGACTCGCGAATATTGTTTGATTATGGTTTGCTTTAACTATAACTGTAATTTAATTTCAAGACACACCAGCTCTTTAAAATAACTCCATTCATTAAGTCACAATATATGCACGATCTCAGAGTTTTAAACTTTTCTACAGTACTGATACAAAAGTGTCCTACTTAACATGAAAAAATTTTAGCTATACATTTTGTACACTTACCAGTTTTTTACGCATTACACATACAAATTACGCATTTTAACCGTGCTTTACACCTTTATACTTCAACTGTCTTTTTTAATGAAATTTGACCTGTTGAATTGTTTGCTACATTTTATATTTTCCTTGAGTTTACCCGTAATTTTTTTAAAAAAAGTTTTCCACAAGTTTTGCCAATATTCACTTAGTCGAACAGAAAAAAAGGCTACTGCTGTTATTACGAACTCAAAATTAGAATAGTATATCAATAGACAAGTTGATATTAAGTTTGATATTGTTTCAGTTGTAAAATCTTACATAGTCTCAATTCCATTATAATTGTTTACTTTTTAATCGTAAAT
Source organism: Pardosa pseudoannulata (assembly GCA_032207245.1). Lineage (NCBI taxonomy): Eukaryota > Metazoa > Arthropoda > Arachnida > Araneae > Lycosidae > Pardosa > Pardosa pseudoannulata. The sequence continues at coordinate 74,143,088 of CM063498.1, forward strand.
TTTGTAACTCTATGAAAACTTTAAAATCTGTAGGTTCACAAAGACAAGTTATTTAACATAATCAAAATGTAAGTAAAGCAAACTCAACATTATAGAAAATGACATAATCAAGTTTTAAGTAGCCTCAATTTCATTATAATTTTAAGGTATTTTGTTTACTTTTTAATCGTAAATTTTGTAACTCTGTGAAAATTTTAAAATCTGTAAGGGCTCAAAGACAAGTTATTTAAAGTAATCAAAATGTATTTTATTCATTTATGAATTATTAAAATACAGTTGTTGCACTTAAATATTGTTTTTATGCTTTACAAGAGGAATACATATAGTGTTGTTTATCAACTGTAAAAAAAAAATAAAATCTTAATATTACAAAACTTTTATTATAAGTATAGAAGACTCAAAATTAGAGAAAATGACATAATAAAATTTTAAGCAGTCTCAATTTCATAATAATTTAAGGTTTTCTGTTTACTTTTTAGTCGTAAATTATGTAACTCTGTAAAAATTTTAAAATCTGTAAGTCCTCAAAGACAAGTTATTTAACATAATCAAAATGTATTTGTATTCATTTATGAAACCTTAAAATACAGTTATTGTACTGAAATATTGTTTTTATACTTTACAAGAATAAACGTGCAGTGTTGCTTATCCTCAACTAACTGTGAAAAAAATTAAAATCTTAATATTACAAAACTTTTATTATAAGTATAGAAAACTCAAAATTATAGAAAATGACATAATAAAGTTTTAAGCAGTCTCAATTCCATTACAATTTTTCAGGTTTTTTGTTTATTTTTCAGTCTTAAATTTTGTAACTGTGAAAACTTTAAAATCGGTAGGTTCCAAAGACAAGTTATTTAACATAATTAAAATGTATTTGTATTCATTTATGAAATCTTAAAATACAGTTATTGCACTGAAATATTGTTTTTATACTTTACAAGAATAAACATGCAGTGTTGTTTATCTTCAACTAACTGTGAAAAAAAAAATAAAATCTTAATATTACAAAACATACATTATAGCAAACTAAAAATTATAGAAAATTACATAATTAAGTTTTAAGCAGTCCCAATTTCATTATAATTTTAAGGTATTTTATTTACTTTTTAATCGTAAATTTTGTAACTCTGTGAAAACTTTAAAATCTGTAAGGCTTCAAAGACAAGTTAACGTAATCAAAATGCATTTGTATTCATTCATGAAATCTTAAAATACAGTTATTGCACTGAAATATTGTTTTATGATTTACAAGAATAAACGTGCAGTGTTGTTTATCTTCAACTAACTGTGAAAAAAAATAAAATTGTAATATTACAAAACTTATAGATTATAGCAATTCATTATAATTTTAAGGTTTTTGTTTACTTTTTAATCGTAAATTTTGCAACTTTATGAAAACTTTAAAATCTGTAAGTGCTCAAAGACAAGTTATTTAACATAATCAAACTGTATTTGTATTTACTTCTAAAATTTTAAAATGCAGTTATTGAACTGAAATATTGTTTTTGTGTTTTACAAGAACAAACGTGCAGTGTTGTTTATCATCAACTAATTGTGAAAAAAATTTAAATATTAATATTACAAAACTTTTACGTAAAGTATTGCAAACTTTGACTCCAAAAAATTTCTTTTTTCTAAATTAATAAGTTTTATAGGGTACCGAAGATTGAAAATATGCTTAATTTTGCCTCAGTTAAAATGTACCGAATCCTTTAAATCCTACACTTTCAATTTCTGCTATATTTACGTTCAAAGGATTATATTCATAAACCTAACTTTCACAGATTCAAAAAGAGATTCAGCCCTTTGGTTACTGCCATCATACGAAACTAATGAAAGTTGTATAGAAAGACTGGGAGAAAACAAAAGCTAGACTTCCCACTTTAATTTTAATTTCTTTTTAAAAAAAGTTTTCATTTGGAAGAAATCTAGCAGCATTTTCTAGACACTGGGTTGAAAAAGTTCAGAGTAATTGAATTAGATGAATTACGGGAAACAAGAGACATTTCTACCACAGTGCAATTTTATTTTTCAGTTGACTTTCATTTTCATCTTCCTGCAGATTTGTTATTCAGAAAGTAACGCTGTCCAACAGAAAGTTAGAAAAACCACAGTGCGAAGAAAAATATACTTTCGAGATTAATTTATTTTACTAAACGAATAAGAAAGTAAAAACGATTCTATGAGTATGTACATTAATTTAGGTACGAGAATAATATAAAATGTTGCCATTCAAATAAACTCTATTCTTGAATATATGAATACAGAGAGGAAAAAAGAAAGTTATTACAAGTTTGTTAAACATTATCAAATATTCCTAATAGTTATTAAAAGAGCATAAACTATTTATTTTTTAATTTTAAGTATTTCAAAAAGCATTGTAATTGTTTTGTATTTTAGAACTCAATTTAAAGCATATCCTAGAAGCCAAAATCTGAACAGTTAATTTAATTAAAATTAAAGTTTTTATAAACTATAAAAAATTCTTATAATTTTTCCAAGTTTTAATAATTTTGCTCCGGATTTTTAAACATCTATTGAAGTCATCTACATATGACTGCATGAATTTTAAGATATCTATATAATCTTGTTTTAGTAAAAAATTACTGATACTTTGGTTTGGAGCACTACGGTCTACTGTTTTGTACACGAGGGCTAATGAGACCGGTACCTACTGCTTAAAGCCGATTCCGAACGGCTACGAACATCCATGCCACAGTGGGATTCGAACCCACGAATTCCGGTACCGAAGGCCAGCACCCTAACCATTCAGCCATCGTTCGTCTCTTAGCCAAATTAAGGGTTAATGATAAGTATTGAAAATTGCCCGATTTGATCACGAAATATACCAGAATTTTCATAATATTTTAAAAAATTCATTTTTATACATTTTGATGTGAGCAAATACTATAAAAACAATTATTAACGCATTAAATTTTACTGATATGATACTCAAACCCTGACAGCTAACTTCAAAGCGATCTGCAACACGATGGTATGACAAAGTGGGTTAAACTTCGCTAAAGAGAGGATTAGATCTCCTCTTTGACGTAATTTGTTAGAAGATCATTCAGTATTATTATATAAGACGAATTATAATCCTAGAAAAAAGTAAGCATGGAAGTGCGGATAGTAAGAAGCCATTCATAATCCCATAACATTTTTCCAACACTTACACACCTGATTGTTCCCTTTGGCATTTACTGAGAGCATTAAACAAAACTCTTTGCTGAGTCCAAAGAACGAATGTAGATGTATATGCTGTTGCCAATACCACGTACCAAATAAATAAAACATAGCGCGGACGTGCAATTTTCTTTCCAGTAACGGTGGTTGAGCACAGTAAATAATACCATACTTTTGTGCAAATAGAAAAGCACTCATTAAAAGGTATTACATCTAAAGAGCGTTCGGTATTTCCGTATCGTTAAAATGTCCAAAGCGAGATATTAAAATTAATCTAGGAATAATATATAAAGACAAATTCTTTTATATAAATTATTTACTAATTTTCCTAAATACTAATATATATTTCTGGCAATAAAATCAGGAAATGCAATTGAGATAGAATAGTAAATACAGAAAAAATATAATGAACAATTAAATTTATGCTAATACATAATTCATTTTAATTATCCGGCTAATGAAAAAAAAATATATAAAATTTTACAGTTTAAAGAAATAGGATGAAATTTTTACAAGAGCATTAAAATGTATTAGAAGTTATAGAAGACTAACAATTATAAAATAATAATAAATTCTAAACCATTCTTTATTCCCTTAACCAAATAATACAATACGTTTTTTCCCTCCTGCAAAAGAACTGCTTTAAAGAGAAATAAAAATCCTCACTTAAGAAACCATTCTTCAGGTTTTAAAGTCAACACCCAAATAGACAAATCTCCAATATAAAATTAATATTTTTTTATAAAAGGACTCAAGGAGCTTTTAAATTAAATCTTTTGTTTTCTGTAAATTGAAATTTGCATGAAAATCAGGGGGTGTTTTTCTGTAAACGACTTAATTGATGAAAAAAAAATGCATCGCCATACAAAACAATTTATTCAACAACTTTAAACAAGTCCCTCTTTTTTTTAGCAGATTTTTCAAGAAATAAAATTTAAAAAATCAAAGCAAACAGCAGTGCAAACACCAGAGTTTGGATAAACAGAACTTAAAAAAAGTTTTTTTTCTTAACTGTGTTCACAAAAACAGATTTTTTAACGGTAATCAACATTCTACTTTCCCGTAATTCGCTCCAACAGCTCAAATATATAAACATCAATAGAAAAAACGATCATACGCCAGGAGCAAAAAACTAAAAAGAAAAAAAAATCTATTTTAGACTAAGTCATCTTATCTTCATAAACATTTCGTTTGTTCTTAAGCTCGGGTCATTAATTGACTCGGGTTTATTTATTTATTTATACTTTTTCCTTCTTTCAGACAGTTTTACGCGACGGGGATTCTTTTAAAAGTAAATAAATTAACTTGTTAATTAAAATCACAATTGATGGTTCAAAGTTAATCCCCCCTCCTTTCTAAAATCGCAAAAATTAGAGACATTCTTTTTAATTTTAATTTTTCGAAATCTTTGGCAAATTTATCCCCCCTTTCCGTTTTTTTTTCCTTCTCGTCGCTCAACCGCTGCAGCTACGTTAGCTGCAACCGTAACACGAGCAGCCGGTGCTATTTTTCTCCTCTAATACTTCCTCCGTGATTTTGCCTGGTAGGTATATTAGATATCGGTCAAATAATAACAGCGACGTTAATGACAATCATTTTTTTTCCCTCAAAACCCTAGGTATGTTTGATTATAAGAGATTTACAGGCGGATTATCAAATGATATTTGTCGGAGCACGTCGAAATTTACTAATGCAAAATAAACAATTATGATTCATTTAATCTCTCGGTAAAATATACTTTTAATCCCCATGTCTTGTCCCCTTTTTTTTCACCATTCGTTAAATAATGCCATTAAAGTCTTTTAAGATCTGTTTATTGCAGGAATGGACACTTTTTGTGGCAAAAAAATGTACAATCTTTTAAGATATTAAAGGACATCTGAGAGAATGTTATTAGTCTAATAGAAGTTGGTTTTTCTTTTCATATTTTTTTTGCCGAATAAAAGCATTAATTCCTAATGAAGTTCTAATTCGCCCCGATTTTTAACAAATACTAGATAATTTTAGATTTTTTTTCTCTCTCTGTCTATCTTTTTCTTAGGAAAGGCATCGAATTAAAATGAATCAAATTACTTAGTTAACAGTATTATGTTGCAAGCTTAAAAAGACTTAAAAGAGATATATTTATGTATTATAAATGCTCTTAAAGGGTAAAAAAAAGGCAAAAAGAGTGGGTTATCAAAAACATTATGGAATATTTAATGGACAAAGCTCCTCAAATGAGCTGTTAAAACATTTCAAGTAGCTTTTCTTATGTCTGTCCCCTTTTTTTGGCACGGTTTTTGCTGGAAAATATCACTTCTAATGCAGGGACTTATTATTTATCAAAAGATATCGAGACAGTAAAAGAAACTTAATTAAAATGAAAACATGCATGTAATAAAGAAGCCGCTCGTGGAAAAATTAGAAACATTTTATTTTTGATGCGCATTTTGTTAATGTATAGAGCAAAATCTGCACATTTAATCATAATGAGACTTTCTTTTTTTTTTACTTAAAGACTGGAGTCCACATAGATAAACCGTTTGATAGATTTTTCTGAACACATCCTTATGCTGTTTAAAAAGAAATAATGATTGAGCTTGAAAGATTCTTTCCTAATTGCGAAAGAGTTCTAATGAATCAATATGAAGAGATAAATCTTCAGCTATTACATATCATAATTAATGTTTTTAATCAAATTAAATTTATATACTAAATTAGATAAAAATATGAGGATATCCGTTATGAATCACTAAACTACTGTTTTTTCCATTTATTTTAGATTAGATTTTATATTGGGTCATCTGTATGTATATATATATATATATATATATATATATATATATATATATATATATATATATATATATATATATATATATATATATATATATATATATTACCATATTTAACGTTCTATATTTGGTGTTCATGAACTGGTTGCAATAAACGAAAGTTGCAATAAAGTCCTAATGACAGTTGTTAATAAGAATATGGAGGTAGCTAGTTTTGAATCAAAATATACAATTATTTAGGAGAAAAACGCTTACATTTTTTTCTCCACTATACTGCATTATTATGTTCTAAAACCATGTAATTAAACTCCATTTCAACAAGACCTTATAATACGTTTATATTACTAAATTAACTTTAAACAATTAGACATATATTCAATTTATATTTTGTTTAAACTGCAGATAAATTGCTGAAGAGTATGCCTTTATGAATATATATTTAACTATTGAAACTAAGTAATCAGACCTAGATAAAAGTAACCAGTTAATTGCATTGTTGATATCTTTGGTCAATTAAAAGCAATTTTAATGAAACTTAAAAAACATGTTGTAAAATATCTTAGTGTATAAAACATATTACTTACGTTCAACAATGTGAAAATATGGGTAGATTTTTCAATATGCCAGTAATTACAAAATAAAGCCATTAGGTGTAATTGTGTAATTAAATGTCCAGTAACATTTGTACTGAACTGCAAATATTACAGCAAGAAGAATAATTTAGATAATTTTACTTCAAGTCATCGAAAGAAATCTGAGAGTTTAACTGAAGGATTTTAAAAAAGTGGTGAGCAATAAATTAACAAACAATATATCACCTTAATTTTTATTATATAAGACTATTTAAAATGAAAACTTTTGATATAATAAAGACTCTACAATTCTGTATTAAAAGGTCAGACTCAGGAAGCCCCAGGACTTCTACAAAGCTTTCCAATAAACAAAAAAAGTTCAAGGGATATGTGATTACAGTGCTCATTGCAGGCCATAAGTAAACATGGATTTCTATTCCTTATTTGTCATAAATTCTGTTCTATGATCTAAAAGACGATTTTAAATGAAAGTAACACTGGATGAACAAACAGAAATCGAAAATAATAGATTTAATAGAAACAAATCGACAGTGGCGTATTTATGTTCCTGGAATTTCAGAACTAATCACACAGAAATGTAATTAGCACAACTAGGGTCATAAACTACATTTCTATGATAAAACAACTTTCAGTTTCAAGGATTTTGAATTGTATATTATATAATTGAAGAAATAAACATACAAAGTTCTTCTTTTGTGCCTATTTCAATCACTGATTAAAAGCAGAAAGTTGTATAGAAAATAGAAAGTAAGAGACCGGGGCCCACTGTTTAAAACTAATTTTAAGCAATAAAAACATTCTTGGTAAGTATACTATCAGTAAGATTAAATAAAAGTATATGTTACGAATAACGTGTATTGACTGAATTTCCCCCATGATACATTTTTTAAACGTTCCGATAATACTTATTACTGTCTGTAGCATGGTAATCACATAGTTTCCTAATTCGATTAATCCTATCAAAAGTGCTATTTTCGTCGTGTTTCGTATAACTTTAACCTTAGTTTATACGCATAAAAATGGCAATTTTAGTCAACTTGTGTATGGGATTGAAACAGGAAACATCTTATATTTCAACTCACCTTGTGGCATCATGAATGGCTGCAGGTTGATCATGTACTGCCGATTGCTCAGCTGTAGTTGCTGCATGAGCTGATGTTGCTGCAATGCGAGTTGCTGTAGTTGAAGTTGTAGCTGCTGCCGGCTCGCTTTTTTGTCCGTTGAGCCCAAGCCGTTGTTCAGCCCGTTCAGCTGGTGTAGGATTTGGCTCTGTTGCATGATATTGAGGTTGATCTGTTCTTGGATGTGGGGTATCACGGATTCCAACTGTTTCAGTTGCTGCTGTTGCTGGTGCTGCTGCTAAAGAGAAATACGCCACCATAAGAATTGCATGTGAATTTATTATACGAATTTAATCTACTATATGAATTTGTAATTTCAAACCTTCTTGATGCCACTCCTATTAACTGACGTAGGACATAATGCGGAAATGTGCTTTAAAAAGATCAGAAGCGGCTAAAATAGCTTTTTTGGGGGGAGGAGTATTCGAAAGCGCATGAAAAGGGGTAAGCAAAAATGCTATTAAACCTAACAACTGTGATACATTAGATGGTACATGACATTCTCTAAACCAGGCATGGTTAAAAGGTCCATCGCGAATTTTCGTTCGATTGCGATATAAATGGTCGACCACCGAAAGAAAGGAATAGAGATCTAAATATATTCAAAGGTTTTGAAATCTTTCTCTATGACTGATAGTACCCCTTTTCAAATAATTGAAACTTTTAATCGAACGTGGTATGTACGGCTAAACTGTATGCATGCCATACCCCCAAATGTATGAACATTTTGTTTTTAAAAGCTAGTTTACATATTTCCTTTTAAAATTTTTCGTCTTTTGGGAACGGGATAAGAAAGGGCATTATCCACCCCCGATTTTATCCCTAACAATTTAAAGGAAAGGACTAATTCTCCGTGGTACGGGGTAATTACAAAATTAAGTTACAAAATGAAGGCAAAGATAGTAGTAATTACGATAAAAGAATTCTTACTATTATTTTGGCAATAACTTGGCAAAACCATGAAAATTTAGGTAACTTAAAATGCTGTTTCAAAGTGTCAGATAAAAAAGTTATTTTACTTTTTTTAAATTACTATTTTAAGATGACAAATGTTCATTGATAAAGTAATTATTAACTAAGTCATTTTGAGGAGAGTTAAAGTTTAGTAACACACATGAAAATATTTTAACTCCTCTTTCCGTAAAGTTGTCGTTAATAAACTTGTTTATGCATAAATATACAAGTGTTTCCCGATCACTGTTTATTGTTGAACAAATAATGGTGTAAAATATGTTTCTCTTAGGATTTAAAACAAATAGGCTTTCGTAAGAAGCTGCGGAATATGCGCAGGTAAAACCGATCCTCACCTGCTGTTGCTGAAGAAAAATGGACTGTTGCTGCTGCAGTAGTTGTTGCAACTGAGTAGGCGAGGGTTGCTGGAGCAGCTGCTGCAGCTGGTGCTGAGCCAGCAGCTGCGAATTCATCATCAACAGCGGCGGGATGTTCGATTCGTTGCTGCCGGGCTTTTCACTAGGTGGCCGGGATCGCTTTGCGACCAGCGCCTTAGAGCCCTGAAAAGAGAAGAAACATACAAATTAAATACACTTGACTGATTGCACATCGATTTAAAAATAGTCGATTAATTTCACATCTATTTACAACCAATCGATTAAATACTAATGTGTCTTCCATCTACTGCATAAAAAGAGAGAGAGAGCAAAATGGAAGCTTACGAGTGAAAACAAATTCTTTATGACGACTCATATTGTGCCCATGATTATTTCAGGAAGTTTTCTTTCTAATGTTTAATATATTTTTTAGATTTAAAATACCTCTTTGCAGAATAATAATTGTTAAAAATACTTTTCACTAGCCAGACGAAAAATAGACGATGGTTATTATTCGTGGGAAATTTATGGTTTGAACACTGTAAAAAGAATTATCACTCAACAAGCCCTTCAATAGGTAACATAAAAATATTTTCCCGCAAAATACAAATAATTCCGAAATTATTACAGATACTGCTATTTATAAAAAAATTCATTTTTTCCGCAGTGCAAAAATAATAAAAAAAAATACTTTTTCTGCCTGTTAGTGAAATAAAACGCAGCAGACCATGGAGAAAATTCAAAAAATATTCTACTTTTATTCTTTTTTGAGGTTACATAGTGTAATATTTTTTTATCACACATATATAAATACAACAGTAAACACAATAAAGTGCTAACGAAGGGAAAAAAAATCATATCTGTATCACACCTCTTTATTTTTGTTCCTAGTTATATACTTTCTTAAGTACCCAAATACTTAAGAAGTATTTTAAAGTTTTGAAAGAAGTGTATTGTAATAACAGGTTTTTACACGAGAAAAATCAAAAATACCATTGAGGAACTTTTGAACACGGTAAACAGACTTATCGCTCATCAAGCTTGTTTAGTCAGCAAAAAATTTCCAGAGGGGGAAAAAAAAGTACTATTTCAAACAACTTCTAAACAACAGAACCCTTTGTGAACGATCATATACGCAAAAAAATACATTTTTTTAGCAAGAATTACAACAAAGAAAGAGTTTCGAAATTATTTTTTGATGCATATTTTTTTAAGTCACTTTTCCCCCTGTCTTAACCAAACGAGTCGTAAGCAAACAAGTCATAATCCAAGACAAACATTGCCTTGCAGCAAAAATGTGCAGATCAGGGAGAAAAAAAAATGGTGTTTTAAAAGCATTTTTGTAAAACTTTTTTTTTTAACATTCTCTTAGCGATGTTTTAAGTAATGTTTCTGCTGTTTGAAAGTGTGGGGAAGGATTTTGTAAGGAAAGCCTGTGCCTGCAGCGTGTGGTACCGAGACCAATTTTCCTAGTAAGTTGAGTTAAGACAGTTAAAAACCAACGATAGGAAAGAAGAGCCTATTTTAGTTTGTCCTCAGAAAAAAAAGTACTTTTTTTTTACTCATTGCTTAACTAGTAAAATGTTATATGTCTTGATATTACAATTGGAATCCGTTGGAAGTAATTGTTTTTAAGCGTTGGTTAAAAAGAATATTAATACTAGAATTACAAAAAGGGTCACTTCATGCTGATAAGTATTTTTTTATATGTATAACGATATTTTTTTAATAAATCGTCTGCCTCCAGCGAGAAAAAAAATTATAGTAAAGACAAGATTTCCAAGTTAGAACACTTGATTGATTTCTTATCGACTAAAACTAATGTTTCTTTGATTTAATTTCAGAAAAAGAAGAAACACAGAATGGAAAACTACTATCGAATGAATTAACTTAAGAAGACAATAGACTTTAAAAAATTAATTTATTTTGTTTTTGCCCAATCTTCTTCAAAATTTGATACAAGATTAGCAATACTGTGTTATATTTATTCAAAAGTGTTTTCAGTTTCAAGGCAATTTATTTATAGTTTTACAATTTCAGTCAAATTTTAATTAGTTTTAAAATTTTAGTTAAGTTTTAATTAGTTTTAAAATTTTAGTTAAGTTTTAATTAGTTTTAAAATTTTTCATTGCTTGTTAATTATTTAAAAAGTAGCCTTATTGAAAAAGTTCTATGTGTCATTTACTCATGTCAGTCGGTAAAGGCATCAATCTCGTAACTGAAAGGTTGTAGGCTCGGGGCTCAAGCCAGCCTAAGAGTTCGTTAAGAGTGTGACTGAGGGACGTAAAATCTGTTAGTGGTCACTATGTTCTCCAAGTTCTCAAATGGTACTTCTGGGGGTAGAAGACCAAGCCTGGAGGTTTTCTGCTTAGTCCGGGCTTCAAAATTACGAGGGTCCACTTTGAACAAAATCGTTCTTTCACCCTAACGGTGCTTTTCATGAAAAACGAAAAGCAAACCCCTTTCCTCAATTAGAGTAGCTTATGGCTGACATCCTTAGATTGACCATGCGGCATAAGGAAGAATAACAACAACTTTTACGTAAATTACGGTTATTTCCCAGATAACATGCATATTTACAGCAAGTTTGATTTTTTTCTGGATAATATCTTGTCATAACAAATTTGACGAGACAAACTTGCAGCAAAACTCCTGCAAGTTAGACGGAGCATAAAGCGACCACTCCTTTGCAAAGCTATTTTGCTGCAAAACTGTGACAACCTTGTCATGACAATCTTGAAGCAAGCGAAAGTTCTTAGAGTTGCTGCAGTCTCGTTTCCAACTTGCAGACTTGTCACGTTGAACTTGCTGCAAGTTTACTACAAACTAAATTTGCTACCTGGGTTACATTCGTAAGATACTTTTTGGAATTTCTAATAAAACCTAGCTGGTACCGTAACCATTCGCTGTAAATATAACTAGAAAAGACAATAATAATTAAAATATCCATTTTTTAAACAGTTTTATAACCACATATCAATTTTGGAATTCTTTTCATACCCAACCTATGTATTAATTGAAATCACAGATTGTTAATTTTACTTGATACCATTAATTTTGCAAAAAACAAATAAGAGCTTATTAAAATTTCCATTTATTTTACCAATAACAGAAAGGAATGAAGTAAACGCCATTCTTCTAAACAAGCAAAATTTTTACATTACAAAAAAAACTTTATGATAAACATTTTAAATGTAAGAAGAGATCAAAAATTTAATGAGGGCAAAAACGACGCTTTCAATTTAGAAATTCTTTGTATTGAATTTTTTATGCTAAATAAATCAAATAAATCTACAGTTAATAAGTTAATGGAGTAAAGAGTTATCCGATTTCTATGACTTTTGTTAGTTTTTCACCACTTTTCGTGAATTTTTTTAACGGATAAAAGTTGACCAAATTGAAAAATAAAACAACATTTTTAAAAATATGTAACGGAAAGAAATTATTGATAATACCTATAAAAAAATTTTTAAAAACTAATAAATAACATTTGAAGATAAAATTAATTTAAAACAGTGGATCGAAATTTTTCGGTAGAAAATTTCAAATAATTATAAATATTTATTATTTTTTTAACGTCTGCGCTTGGTTTCAATTTACTATTTTTTATTCAAAATATTTCCTACAAAATAACTTTTTTGCCATTTTCTTAGTAATTTATAACTAATTTAAAGAGTGATAATTCAAATATATTTAAATAATTAATTTAAATAGCAGAAGTCTGTAGTTGTTGCTAAAAAATCAACCCCAAAACTGCGACCATGTTATACATATTATTTCCGTGGAAAAAAGCTACAAAGCAATAAAAAAAAACAGGTGAAGAAATTATACCTTTAAAATAATGAATCATAGTGAATTTGATTTTTTCATCTGCGAATTTCAAATAGTTATAAACATTTTTAATTTAAGAGTTCAATGAGTTTAAATTAACTCTTTTTTTAAATCAAAGACACATTAGTAAAATATTTTACCAAAATACCAACTTTTCAACATAACTTAATAACTTTTTAAAGAGTGGTTTGGGAGTAGTTTGTGTCAAAGGATCAGCCTCAAAAACTATAATTATACTATATAAACCTATCCGCAGAGAAAAAAACCCAATTTCTTCTACTATAAGATTCAACCGTATATTTTGATGAGTTATAATTCCGAAGAGAAAGCTTTTACATTCAGTTGAAAATTTCAAAATGTTATGAACATTTAATATTTTAAACTGTTTAATAAATTTCAAAGTACTCTTTTTTTATTACAGACCCAATTATAAAACATTTTAAACTTTTTATTAATAATAAATAGTTTTAAATAATGATTTGGCAGTAGCTATTGCCAAAAGAACAATCACAAAAATTGTACTTATGTAGTATAAGTACAGTTTAACTCTACTCACAGAAAAAACAAAACGAAAGGAAAACTTAATTTTACCTCCTAATATAAGAATACGTGGAGAAATATCATGCTTACAATTTACAAAAGAAAGCTTTTACAATTTTCAGTTAAAAATTTTATATAATTATGAACATTTATTTTTTTAAGTGTGCATTAAGTTTCAATCTTCTCAAATTTTTTTTTATCAGTCGCATTCGTAAAATACTTTTCAACCATTATATGAATAATAAACAGTTTTAAATAATGATTTGGCAGTAGCTATTGCCAAAAGATCAACAACAAAAATTATATCTGTATAGTATAGTTATAGTTTTAACTCTACCCGAAAGAAAAATAAATTCATTTGAGAGGAGTTCAGCAAGATAGAAATATCGAATTAACAGAAAAATTTAGTCTAGTTTCAAGTCCACTATCCCTTTAAATAGTGATTTGACAGTAGCTATTGCTAAAGATCAACCATAAAAACTGTACGTATATAGTATAGGTACAGGTTAACTCTACTTAAATACACTGTCCCCCTAAATTGTGATTTGGCAGTAGCTATTGCCAAAATATCAGCTATAAAAACTGCACCTATATAGCATAGGTGCAGTTTAACTCTATTTAAGTTTAAAGTACCCTTAAATAGGTATTTGGCAGTAGCTATTGCCAAAATATCAGCTATAAAAACTGTAAATATATAGCATAGGTACAGTATAACTACTTAAATTCATTGTCCCCTTAAACTGTGATTTGGCAGTAGCTATTGCCAAAATATCAACCATAAAAACTATAGCATAGGTGCAGTTTAACTCTACAAGTCCACGGTACCCTTAAACTGTGATTTGGCAGTAGCTATTGCCAAAATATCAACCATAAAAACTGTACGTATATAGTATAGGTACAGGTTAACTCTACTTAAATACACTGTCCCCCTAAATTGTGATTTGGCAGTAGCTATTGCCAAAATATCAACCATAAAAACTGCACTTATATAGTATTGGTACAGTTTAACTCTATTTAAGTTCTACAGTACCCTTAAATAGGGATTTGGTAGTAGCTATTGCCAAAAGATTACCCATATGGTATAGGCACAATTCAAATCTACCAAGAAAAATATTTGAGAGAAATTCAGTGAAATATCAGACAAATTTAGTCTAGCTAAAAGTCCATTGTCCCATTAAATAATGATTTTAAAACTGTACGTTTATAAGTATATGTACAGTCCAAATCTATTCGAAAGGGAAAAAATTCATTTGAGAGAAATTCAGTAAAATAGAAATTTCAAAGTATCAGACTAAAAAACCTCTCCCTTAAATAGTGATTTGGCAGTATCCATTACCAAAAGATAAACCATAAAAACTGTACGCATATAGTATAAGTACAGTTCAAATTTACTTGCGGGGAAAAAAATAGAAGAAAAACTTAATTTCTCCTCCTAGTATAAGATTCCGCCGAGAAATTTGATGCGTTATAATTCTTGCGATCTTCTTCGTTTTTATCAAAGCTGGATTCGAGGCAAAAGGGGGAGAAATGCTGTGAGTGGCAGGCGTCCCCAGAAAAGGAACCATCCATCAAAAGTAGCGTCGTGTTTGTGGAAGTGTTTAACGTGGCAGAAGTGTCGTACAGATGGGAAATAGGAATGCTCATCATGCTAAACATCTGGAAAGAAGACAGGCTGACAGGACAGAGGAGGCCGAGATAAATAAGAAATAACTCGGCCCTAAAAGGGAAGAATTAAGTGTACATGTCGGTAATTGATGACAATATTGGGCGGAAATTAAGGGCAGATTGCTGGATGCGGATGCACAAGTTACAAGGGACGGAATTTTGCGGTAAAAGTACACAATAGATAATTAACTTATGTTAACACACTGTTGACCGGCGATTTTACAGAAAATTTATCTCATGTCACCGGTTATATTTCACAGTTACCACAATTTCATTCATAATCACTCGGACAATCAGATAAAGCATCCACGTATAATTCATTGAGAGATTCTTCATTACGTTCTGTCATCGTTTTTTTAAATTTTTTTTAATTATTAAATATTTTTCACAACAAAAGTTTTGGCGGGTCTTATAAGCGAGAGACACAGCTTGTGTTATACTGACCAATAATGCACTGTACGGTCGCCAACAGAGAAAAGAACAGCGAAGAGGAAAAAAACAACAAAAAACGCATCACGAGTTTACTCGTGGGCGGTCAGCAATGTTCGGCCATAAAAACACGAGTTAACTCGTGACCAGTCAATAATGTGTAAACTCATAACATACATAACGCTGCCTATCTACACAATCTGGAGATAAAATAACAATTTAAATGATGTTACCAGATTAAGAGTTAAATCTACAGTTTAACAACTACCTGTGAAACGTACAGGGGGGGATTTCAATGAAGGCTCTTTGGTAATTTGAAAATGCTGATTAGAACGCTACTGGATGAATAAACAGGATAAAGGTGGATGAAATAAATAATAAATAACTTGGATTTAAGAGGGGAGAATTAAGTGTACATGTCGGTAATTGATGAGAATATTGGCCGGAAATTAAGGGCAGATTGGTAGGTGCGGAAGCACAAGTTACGAGGGACGGAATTTTACGCTAAAAACAGACAATGGATAATTAACTTATGTTAACTCATATACATAACACTGCCTATCTAGAGAATTTAGAAATAAAATAACAATTTAAATTATGTTACCAACTTAAAAGTTAATTCTACAGCTTAACATCTATCTATGAAAGGTACAGTGGGGAGAGATTCCAATGCAGGCTCTTTGATACATTGAAAATACTGATTAGAACGTTACTGGATGAATAAAGAGGATAAAGGTGGCTGAAATAAACAAGAAATAACTCGGCCTTAAGGTGGAAGAATTAAGTGTACATGTCGGTAATTGGTGAGAATATTAGGCGGAAATTAAGTACACGCTGTATGGTGGATGCGGATGCACAAGTCAACGAGGGGCGGAATTTTACGCTAAAAATAGACAATAGATAATTAACTTATGTTAACTCATAATATACATATCACTGCCTATCTAGAGAATCTAGAGATAAAATAACAATTTAAATTATGTTACCAACTTAAGAGTTAATTCTACAGTTTAACATCTATCTGCGAAATGTATAAGGGGGATTTCAGTGAAGACTCTTTGGAATACAGAAAAAATGTTAATGAGAACTCAAATGGATGAAAAACAGGATAGGGGTAGTTGAAATAAGTAAGAAATAAGTTGGCTTTAAGAGAGGAGAATCAAGTGTACATGGCGGTAATTGATGAGAATATTGAGGGGAAATTAAGGGAAGGTTGTTTGGGGGTAGATTCAAAAGTTATTAGGGACGAAATCATACGCGAAAAATAGTTAACACAATAAAATATTGATAACTCATAATGTACATCTCTCTTCGTTTGTACGTATTATAATGAGAAAACAACAATTAAAGTGATGTTATTAACTTAAGGGTTAATTCTATTGTTTAACAAGTATCTCTGAAACATCCAAGGGAAAAATTTCATTCTAAGCCCTTTGGAACGTTTTGAAATGCAAATTAAATCGCAACAGGATGGAGTAATAGGACAGAGGAGAAGCCAAGACCAAAGAGAAAAAAGAGAACTTCCCATCCCCTCTTAAAGATAACATAGTTTTAAGAGGGGATGGGAATTAAACGTTCATGGCTGAAATTAAGTGCAGACTGCTTAAATGTGGATGCAAAACTTAAAACGGATGAATTTTTGTATTAAAAAATAGTTATGGAAATACATGAATGATAAAGCAGAATGTGTATTAAACTGGATTTGTATGTATTCTGGTAATAAAGTAACAGTTAAAATGATGTTATTACCTTACAGAGTTTAATATTGTTATTGTTGATGCAAATCCCAACCGATTTAACGATTCTAGGTAGATTCCATGAACCTACCATGTGCCGCCAAGAATTCCAAAAATAGTAGAGGATCAGTCAAAACAGTCATAATATATTACAAATGTTTAGCATTTGATAATATGGAAAAGAGCCCTTTTTGAACAAGGGGAATCTCTTTTGGCCATGTACTTTATCTTAATAATAATAGACACTTTTGATGACCACTGTCAAAACGCAAACTTTATCTTATGTTTCTATGTACCCTTAAAATAGAGAACTTACGTAACATAGGAGTTAATTTAACTGTTGAACAAGCATCCGTTAAACGTACAGAGGAAAAATTAGTGAAGATACTTTGGAATACAGAAATGCAATTAATTAGATAACAATTTAATGGAAAACATTTCTTCTTAATGGTATTAAAAGATATGTGCGGCTGTATAGGAGAATAAATAAGTTGATAACAGTATAAAAGTTATCTGGTCTCGAAAAATGCGTAGAACTTTCACTGTTTAAAAGTTTTATTCATAGAAACTCGAATATCACTTTTACAACAATTTTTACAAGAGAGAGAAGATAAATTAAATTTATAAAAAATGGAGTTAAAAGCATATAATAATAAACCATTGAATGTTTAGTTTCGTTTTTATTAGTAAGATGAGTAGGGTTTTCATCAAGCAGAATAAAATATAATTTTTTAAATCATACAATTCATCTATAAGAATAAGTTTTAAAAGGTGAAATCAAAAGGTATAATTATACAAAATGGTTAAATATATAGGAACATTTTGCAACGAGGTAAAATAGGGGAGTTTTTGTTTTATATCAAAAAAAAATCTCACTCTTTCTTTCTCTTATAATAAATATTTGCAAAGAATTAAACAAGATAAAGGATAAGAGGAAACTCAAAACGAAGCAAAAACTGTTACAGCGCTTAGTCAAAGAATTTCAGCAAAATATGTGAGTAGAGTCCGTAAGTATCGCGCACAAATTTCAGGGGAAAATACAGCAAAGTAACGAGCAAAATCTAATTCGCTGCATCCATCTTGAAACGAAAAAAAAGGGAAATTTAAGGGAAAAAATACGACTATCAACACTTTTCGTCATTCTTCAAAACTTACATCATCGCATCCTATGGCTGGGGGAACAGAAAGAAAAGCTATCAACCAAGTTCGAAAATCGAAGAAAACGACTCTCCCCCCTCCCCACTTTCGAATCTTCACCAACGCGAGAGAAGGTTGGGGGGAGTGGATGGACTTACATTCCGCAAGATTTGATGCCATTAATCACAACAAAAAAACCTTGCAGCCTAAAAGACCTCCGAGCGAAAGTCCACAACCTTATCTGGCAAAAGATATCTCAACATCGAAGTTGACAATTTGTCGTCAAACGTTGTCGCGCGCGGATCGGCCCGAGGTTTCCTTTATCCGCGGGCTGCGTACGAGGATAATATCAAATGTGGATTCACTCTTTTTATTTATTTTACTCTCCTTAAACGCGTATATATCAAAATGCGAGATTTTTACTTAAACAGTTCTCTTTAGGTTTACCCTTAACGCATTTTACATCAGAACTTCACAAAAGACATTGCATATGAGTAAATATGATGACTCTCTTTCTGTAATTTTTTTTTCTAAATCAGCCAAAGGGGATATATTTTACTTTAAACAATGAGTGACCATATACTTATTTTTTTCATTTTTTTGGCCTACCATGTTCGTTAAAAGTAACTGGGTCATGGAAAATAGGGTCGTAGTCACAATGTCCTCCAAGTTCTCAAACGATACTTCTTGGGGTGGAGGTTTATGATTATGGATCTTCTGCTTGGTCCCTGAGTCTAAATTACGAGTACCGACGAGAGAGGAGTCATTCTTTCACCCTAGCGGTGTTCATTAAACGAGAGGCTCACCCCTTTGCCTTAATACGAGTATCCTGTAACTCAAATCTTGCTTGGTTTGACTAGGTAGCATCAGAAACGACAATAACATATCTTGAGAGGTTCAATTACAAACTTCCAACTAAAATTTTGCTTTCAAATCTAAGGTTTTCCATATGGCATTTCTTTGAATTTTCACTGCATTTTCTCTATTAAAATAACACTTTCTCCCTCAGATGATACAAAATATATACCTCTATATTTCCCTACTAATTTCCCCTCATGTAAAATAATATAATTATCTACACTATACTTAAAATTATTATAGAATAATGCAAGTTACCCATATAGACCAAACAAAGGATCCAATCGTGAATACCGTCTGGAGGTAATTTCAATAATTAAAACTAAATTTTTCAAGCCAAAATAAGTTTAAAATGCGGTTGAACGCTATATACTGACAAATAACGTATCTGTTAATAAGCTTTGTGGCATTTTCAGCGTACAAATAACGATTTGTGAAAACAATGGTGCTAGAAAGCTAAATTTGAAAAAGGGACAATGCAGGGGTTAACCTAACACCAATTACATCCCATTAAACTGTGTGTTTAATCTTACTTGATGCATCACCTGTTAAAAGAGTTGCATCTTTACGTTATACGGCATTAAATAATTACTTCTTTTCTTGCATATTTGAAATGGCAAGAAAACTCTTGGAGGAAATCTAGTATCGGTAACGATGTATCAGAACTATTACATCCTTTTGAAGGTTTATTCTCAGCGAAGTAAATAAATAAATAAAGCTTGAAAATATAAAATCTATTGAATTATTGATGCAACAAAGGCATCTATTCAAATGGATGCGAAATGAATATTTGCTACTATAGTAAACTCTGCAAAATTAGTAAGCTTAATGTTAGGCTTCCTAAAATTGAGGGTATCAATCTAATATAGATATCAGTAATAAATCAAGTGTAAACAATTAATGAAAGTAGCGATGCTGAATTAAAATAAAAGCAGTTTTTTGAAGTAGCATAACACCTATAAAATAGCATTACATATCGGCTTCTGAGAAAGTTATTAAGTATTTTTATATTCTGTATAAAAAAAAAACCTTTCAAAAACAGGATACATAATTTAATTTACTTATTTAACTTTTGTTCTTTTTACGGTTATCATAAAATGCAAAGCTTTGTTAATTAACGAATGTATTCAAAACCTTTTCCTTGCAATATTCTTAATTTTCACATATCTTAAAAAATATAAAGTACTTCTAGATAATTTATTGCTACTTTTTATCGATTACATATTATTTATTAATAAGTGGTTCTCAATAATAATTGTAATAACTGCATACAGTTCTGTTTTCGCGCGAAACAAAGCTACTGACTAAAATTAGATATAATGCTAGTTTCACTCAATAGATGGCGTTACAATCCATGTCTTCAGTTCCACAATCAGACGGAAGAACGGAGAAAAAACTTTTTTGCATATGAATGTCGAACACGTCTATATTGCGTGGACTCAAAAAAAAAAAAAAAGTTCCAACTGCGGATGTAAAATGCAATACATTGCCTAAAAAAGGAACAAAAGTAAAAAAAAAACAAAGTTAATTTAAAGAAAATGTGTTCATTGTGGTCGTTTGATCAAATGTAAAAAAAAGTTTTATTAATTTTGAGTGTTAATCAATGAATAAATGTACCTTTTTTCTAATTAGGCTTTCTTTTCAAGAAAGGAGACCCAAAATAAATTAAAGATAATATACTGTACAGATTGAATCAACAGATACCAAAAGTTCATTAAAAAAGCTATAAAGACTATTAAAAGTAAAATTCTCCGTGATCAAACATCGAAAACAGACAGAAGAAGTTTTAAATAAACTTCAATGCTAAAGATAATAATTGTAATAAACTTGCAAAAAATGTATAAAAAGATTCTCCAAAGCACTAGTTCTTAAAGGAGCAAACATTGCATGCTAGTTCAAGAAAATTATATAAATATATAAAATAAAACTTTTTTTTAAGAATCATTCACGTCAAATCCATAAATCATCAGGCATGTTTTTTCATTAAAATACATGTAAACAAAATTCGTAAAATATAAATAAAAATTATTTCAAATGAACTAAGATACAATACTCACGTTAATAATTTACAGTTTCTGCTATATTTAAGACAATTCTAAAGTTTATAAATTTCTGAAAATCAGATTTATTTTAAATGACAACTATGAAAAGAAAGCACCTGGTTTTTCCCAAGAGTTACCATCAATAGGCAACAAAGGCATATCGGAGGGTGTTTTCCCGAAGGAACTGATGAAAAATAACACAATTATTTTTTTGAACATGTTTTTCATTTTTAAAGTTCAATACGAAAGAATTTTTCGATTATATAGAATTGCAAAAGAAGAATTTTAAGTTATAGCGTGCTTTACCTCTCTAAAAATGGTTATATTACGTAAAAATGCGTATAGTCTGTTAACTATTTTTACCAAAGAGTAGAAAAATAGTAGCAGAGAAAAAGTGGAAAATACTGCTAGGTTTAATGCTGAGGATGTAGAAACTGCTGAGAATACAGATTACCGCTTAAGAGTAGAGAAATAGGGGGAAACATTGCTAGGTTTAATGCTGAGGATGTAGAAACTGCTAAGAATATATAATACTGCTTAAGAGCAGAAAAATAGGAAAAAAATACTGCTAGGTTTAATGCTGAGGATATAGAGTACTGCTTAAAAGCAAAGAAATAGAGTAGAAAAATACTGATAGGTGTAATGCTGAGGATATAGAATACTGCTTAAATATTCTATATCCTCGCTTAAGTATTCTATAAGGGTAGAGAAATAGAGTAGAAAAGTACTGCTAGGTTTCGCCGCTTAGAAACATTTAATAATAAGTCCGTTGCCTACTCACCTTTCAACATAGAAGTATAAACTTTTCAATACCCAGACCGTTAAATTGTTGCTATTAAATAATAATGAATGTAATTACAAATTAAAACAATTCTCATATTAATGCTGATACGGATATTAATATATTACAAATGAACAACGGTTAATGATGAATTTTAAGCGTATGTTGCTGTTATTATTACAGTTACATTGGATTTTATTGTGTCGTGAAAACAAAGTTATTTTTCTTGAAAAAAATTAATATGAAAATTTAGCCTACATATTTTCTACACGAATTCGATATAAAAAAATGTCATTTTTTATTTCATATTTTTCCTTATATTACATTTGTAAGCTGTAAATTGTTATTAAAAGTAATATTTCTAATTATTTTAAGCATGTATAGCAACTTTTTACAGGAAATAAAATAATGTTTTCCTTGGAAGTTGTCTTTTCTCTCTCATGTACGCCAGACAGCGAAGTTCCGTTTACAGTTGTGCATATAAAAAATACAAATATTTTCGATTACAATTACTACACAATTATTTTCGAATGCAAATACTACAAGTACATTTACTTAACCCGTTTTTTCAAAGATCAGATTTAGTGGGATAAATCTTGAAAGAGGGCAAGAGGCATAGTCCAACGTCACAGTCCGGACAAATATACCTAATCTTTTTTCTAATTCTTTTGCCGTTGTCATTTTTCTAGAGTGATCACGCATAGAACTAGTTTACAGGTCTTAGTTTTTTAACTGTAGATGGCATTACCTCTAAAAAGTCTCTCTCGGTCAGTCTCGCAAAAACTCAAATATAAAAATTCGCGGAGTAATACTTCGATTACAATCACTACACAATTATTTTCGATTACAATTACTACACAATTATTTTCGAATGCAAATACTACAAGTACATTTACTTAACCTGTTTTTTCAAAGATCAGATTTAGTGCGATAAATCTTGAAAGAGGGCAAGAGGCATAGTCCAACGTCACAGTCCGGACAAAAATACCTAGTCTCTTTTCTAATTCTTTTGCCGCTGTCATTTTTCTAGAGTGATCACGCATAGAACTAGTTTACAGGTCTTAGTTTTTTAACTGTAGATGGCATTACCTCTAAAAAGTCTCTCTCGGTCAGTCTCGCAAAAACTCAAATATAAAAACTCAAAGAGTAATACAAAACCTATCAGAAAGAAAACGCTTTTAAACCAGAATACACTTTAAAAACTAACATCTTGTTGACATCTATAAGACTAATTTGACATTGAATATACAAAAGATACAGTCAAAATAGTGAGAACGACAAAGAAATCAGATTGCCCTACGCAATACAGGCAAACCATTAAAGACATGGTAACCACGCCTGTACGGTGTATGTGCAAAGCAGGCAAAAGGGTTAGATATGGAAATGTATAGTTTATTTTACGATATGATAGCAGTTCAACAGTGTAGACAAAACAAGTCAAGGAATTAAAAAATTCATGTCGGCATAGCCAACTCAAATATTTGAAGCATAAACGGATTTTAAAATGACTTAATATAAAAGTTGAAATTTACACTCAAACTTGACCTAGTAACTCATGAAGTGCCTACGATTCTTAAGTTATTAACGTGAGAATAAACCAGCTCCCTATATCTCCATGTTACTCCAGTATAATCAACCAGCTCCACAGATTTTGCCTAGTAAGGAGGAAACTGAGAAAAAACTAAAGGTAGAAGTCAAAGAAAGAAATCTTTAGAAAAAACAAATTTCAGCGTAAAAAGCTAAGCAAGCAACAGAAAAAAACAGGCTGCACTGTTTAGTCTAAATATCGGAGAGTGACTGTTTGCAGATGGTACTTGATGACAAGTAGAATGCACTTATAAAGCACGAGCTTTCGCCAAAAAACGATCCAAAAAATAAGCAGACACTCTCTTGGAGTTAGTATTTTTAGTCATTCTCAAGTAGAGATTCCCTTCTGTGTCTCAACTGTGATTAGTTTGTCTTGTACGTTCCTCTGAAACTATCATTTCTAATCGGAGATGAATAATTTAAATTATCAGACGATGTGTTTTATATTTGTGTATATGTAAAAATTTCAAAAAGTAGCGGTGGGTACTCAGCTAAAACAGAGGGAAATATTTAGCGATTAAAAACTAATGAACCACGCGTGGGTGACACAGAAAAAATACATTTAAGAGGGGTCACAGGAGATGATGAAAAAGTTATTAGAATATCATTTACTTTTTTTTTAATTATTTGTCATGTGGTTTTGGTTTGGTTTTGGAGCGCTACGGTCTACTTTTTACAACACGAGGTCTAATGAGACCGGAACCTACTGTTTAAAGACGATTCCGAACGGCTAGGAACACACATGGCATAGTGGGATTCGAATCCACGAACTCCGGTTCTGAAGGCCAGCACCCTAAACATTCGGCCATCGTTCAACTATTTGTCATGTGAATTGGATGAATATTGTGTAACTTTTAAAAAGTTTGGTTTGGAAAATGTCTAAAAGGCAAAGAAATTTTTTATTTTGGAATATTGCAAGTGAAATTTTCTTGTAGAAATTATTATGTAGGGAATATATATATTAGAGAAAATTCTATACTACTTACTTACTTACACACACACACACACACACACACATATATATATGTGTATATATATATATATATATATATATATGTATATATATATATATATATATATATATATATACATATATATATACATATATATATATATATATATATATATATATATATATATATATATATATATATATATATATATATATATATATATATATATATATATAACGTAATTGTTCTACGGGAGATCAAATGGTTCCAGAAATGGAAAGTTTTGATACCGATAACCACTAAAATTACGCGAATAAAATTTTAAGTTTTGGAAAGAACAAGCGTTCCAATATTCGTAAAATTTCCAGAGATATTTGATGATGAGGTATATTCTCTACAAGTTGAAACCTGTAAAGTATATAGACATCAATAGGTTTAAATCTTAAACTATATTCTGTGTATCCACTTCTTTATAACTGCTAATATTAAACCATTGAATGTTATTCGTAGTAAAATCACTTTAGGAGAGTTATTTTGTATAGAGATTTTCCTATATTTTATATAGGACTTTTTGCTGGTACAAGATGCTAGAAAATGATTTTTAGAGACTTACTACTGAACCCAGGATCAGACGAAGTTCAAGTTTGGAGTCTTCAAAAGTGAAATAGAATTCGATGAAAGGACATTATTTTCAACGATTTCCTTGCATAAAAATGCGTCTCGATAATTAAGATTTATACAAAAAAAGTATACATTTACACGAATATCAGAGATGTCTAAAATTTATACCATTTAAAAAAAAGGGTAGTTTTGAAATTGCAAGATTAAATTAATTGTATGTAATTGTATGGTTGTATACAAACAAATATACAGGGAATATAAATAAAATTACATAGAGCTTATAAACGGAAATTTAAACTACATTGGCAGTATAGATCCTATATTTAACTTGGAATAAAATGAGAAAATATACAGAAAAATATCTCATAGAGTAAAACATTTTACAAAATTTATGAAAGCCTTAAAGGCTTTTAAAATATTTGCGGATTAAACAAATTTCTGCCTGATGACAAAACTACGGCGTAATTAAATATAACACATTACGTAAAAAGAACTATTTTAAGTTACTCTTTACGTAAACAGTATCATCACGGAAAATATTCGGGATTGGCCTAGAAATTGCCTGAAAGATATTTTCAGCAAGTCATTAGTAGAAAATTAACAACGGACAATACATATTCACGTAAACATAAACTGAAAAATCTTCCTCACTTTATAAAAGCTTCTATGCATAACATAATGCGGGGTTAAAGGGGTCGGTCAGTATCAAATCTCATTAACGGTCATGTTTGCCTTTACGGGGAAGACGGGAGTGGTAAGCATAAATCTCGCAATTAGTATGAGGAAGAGACTTTCACTGAGAGACATGAATTCTTTAGACTAGCTGCAAGTCTCCAGCGGAGAGTCAAATTTATTTTAAGAATTAAATAGTTGGAGTGTGTGTGGATGATGGTTTCAAAACATAAACACTCAAAATGTAAGTTTCATTTAATCATGTGAGAAGATTAGAAAACGAATCGTTTTATGATGGGTAACAGATCGGTGAGAAATGTTTCAAAATAACACATTTCTCTTTCGTGAAAAATTTGTTCTGTTAAAGTAGGGGTTAGCAAAACTATGGCCCGCGGATCAAATCTGGCCCACCACCTGTTTTTTAATCCGAATTGGCAAGAAACTAAACAGGGATGGTGTGGCCAGTGTTTTCCAATGCAAGTTTTGAATAATGACCACATGTGGCGCTACTTGCGTGTTGATGGCTCAATGAAGAGTAGAACTTCATGTTGTTATCTTTGCTTTAGAGAAGCAATAATAATATAATCTTCTATGTAAGAATCTCTATGTAAAATCACATAAGCAAATAAGCACAAAATAGCTAATAAGTACATTATCAAAAAAAGCTCTATGTAAAGTCATAGCACAGGTCATTATTGCTGACGACTATTTACAAGCAAGGTTAATCATAAGTTATTACCTTAAAAATTCAATAGGATAAAATATTATCTCAAGAAATAATTTCATTATTTACTTCATCACAAAATTTAACCCTTCTATAAATAATTATATAATATATATCTTTATTTGTTTCTAATATTATCAATAATGTGTCTAAATATCATATATGTAAAAATATCGCTTTCTAATTAGAATTAATGTTATTTGATTAATCTTTATGTGTTATAGTACCTATTAAATATATCTATTCGAGATTGCAACATGGACCGCCGAATGCAATTGTTCGTATGATCTTGACCTATCTTAAAAAAAAATTGTCTACCCCACAATTAAATGATCAATCAGAATAAATAATTTTTTTTTAAAATACCCTCTTTCAGTACAAACTGGTGTTTACCTTTTATCATAATTGAGATAATTATATTTTGTAAGCTGATTTTCGGCATCATCTGAAATTGAGGCGAACGCATTCACCGATTTGGAAAAATATAGTCAGCAAGTTGAGACAATGGTGTCAGATCACCTACTTTATTAAGAAACTCAGTATCGGCAGCAAGAATATAAATATTTCGTATAGACGTCTGGTTATCTTAGTGATAAGCGCTTTATATAATATACGGGATATAATTTAACGGGTTATTATTTTCTTTTTGAGTATTTATGGGATTTTGTCGAATAACGTCTATTGACAGCATAAATCTACTTCCAAGTAATATTTAGCCATTACATTGTCGGATATATAATAAGTCTTCCATAATTATTGTAAATCAATAAGATCTTGAGATATACATCTCATATAGACTACATTTGGAATTTGTTCTTAACAATAATTAATATAAATAAAATGTAAATATTTAATATAAATAAGACGAATATAAATGCTTAATATTCATCTATTACGAGAGTCATGCAACAACAAAATGGTGTTAATCCCCTAAACAACAAAAAGTCATAAAATCCATGCTAACAAAATCAATTTTGATTGGATTTTTTAGCCAGAAAAATAGTAATTTTAAAGACTTTTCCCAATATTTTTTTTTTTTTACATGAAGAGATTTTTAGTGTATGTGTTAATAATTCGACAACTTAACAAAATTATACAAAATTTACTGTGAATAATTTTAAATCTCGTAAAACTACGAAATTATCTCTCTTTATGGATTGTAATATAAATATATAACAACTACAATAGAAGATTTTATAATTATATATTATACCACAATATTTAAAATTTAAAACATTCTATTCAATATATAAGCTACATAATTCTCCAGTGGGTATACAGCTGTATTAACTACAGAATGAAATAATAATATTCATATAATTAAACATTTAGTTTATTTTAATAACTAATTAGTTATATCTTCATTCTAATTCTACTTTTATTCAAATTTACAAGTAATTTTAAAAACATCAAAAATATTTCATTTGAAATTCATTCAACAGAATGTAGTTTTACGATATATTTAATTTAACTTAAAGGTTAATGCCTTAATTCTCAAATAAATTATCTTGAGGACCGTAAAGTAACATATATATTTTAAACTTTTGTTTATTAATCATTTTAAATTCTTCTTTGTAATTAAATAAGATGGCTTACTGCATAATTTAAAACAGTTGAAACATCTTAAACGGCTCATAAATTCTTGTATATTTTTTTTATAGTATTTCAAAACTTATAATCTATCAAAACAGATATATTTCCAGCATATGCCAAGACTACTTTAGAAAATATGAAGCCTTAAAAATCACCAGAAAGCTGAATCTGAAAAGGTTCTTGGCATGAAATCTAAACAGTATGATTCCCATTTACAAGAGGTTTCTATCTGTAAAAATATATCTGTATTTTTAATTCATTTTACAGAACTAGCATATAGCCCGTCATATGACGGGAACCGTAAAATTTTTAATTTTCTAGAATTGTAAAGTACTCTATAAGGCAGGTAAACAATTGGTTTGTTTTTTGGCTGAGAATTATCTGGTTCACTCTCAATAATTTGTTTGTCTTTACTGACCGCATGTTAGTTGCCAACTTATCTTGTCATATTACGTGATAGGATGCAGAGCAGAGGTTTTAATATTGACAGTGATTATTTGGCGGTATATATGAATTATCCCCAAAATTTAGCGAATCGATTGAAAAACCTCGTGGTTACGT
The DNA here is from genome assembly GCA_032207245.1 of Pardosa pseudoannulata. Lineage (NCBI taxonomy): Eukaryota > Metazoa > Arthropoda > Arachnida > Araneae > Lycosidae > Pardosa > Pardosa pseudoannulata. The sequence continues at coordinate 74,171,826 of CM063498.1, forward strand.
ATGAAAAACAAACACACAAACGAACAAACTTCTTAATTTTCAAAGATATATAACTTAAACGGTAGATATTTATTAGTCCGGGAAATAGACTCCTAGATTTTTATGAAAACAATTTGTTGTTAATACCGGGGATATAATTTTCGTTGCAACCAAAAATAATAGATGATTAAATTTAAAATTAGCACATATGTACCTAATATATTATTTAGTACAAACATAAGAGAAAATTATTTACGTAATATCTAAGTTCAGTGATAAAACGTCTGAAAATAATGCAGACGATATTTAAATAATTTAAAATAATAAATGATTAAATGAGATGGTTAACGGAATGACGTCATGATGTTAGAAAAAAATGTTACTTTTATCTATTTATTATGTGATAAATTGATAAATTTATTGTTCTGCTTGACAACAGAGCTTAAAATAATGGCATTAAACACTCGAAAAGGGGGGAAGGAGGATTTCGAACGAACTCTTTTTGAATTTTGCTAACCCTAACTCATCAAAAATACAATATGGATGCCTCTATCCATTCCAGGTACAACCGCTTCATAAATTCGCGGACAGACAACTTAGGCTATATAATATAGGGGATGCACTTTAAATCGCTTTAACTCAAGTTGCAGGTTAATACCTTTATTCTCAAATAAATTATTTTAAGGAGCATGTCATAACATTTTTTTTATCAAAATTTTCTTTATTAATTATTCTACGTGTTTTGTTATAATTCATTATGACAAATTATTTCATAAATAGTAGGAAATGAAACAGTTCTTAAACTTTTCATAAACTGTTGTATAATTTTTTTCAGCATGTACCAAGGCTCCTTTAGAAAATATGAAGCAATACAGCCTTAATAATTATCAGTACATCGCGAAGTAACAAGCCGAATCTAAAAGGTTCTTAGCATGAAATCTAAACAGTATGATAAGAGGTTTCTAACTGTAAAAATATATCTGTATTTTTAGTTCATTCTACAGCATGTCGTTTAACGATCGCTTTAACTCAAGTTGCAGGTTAATACCTTTATTCTCAATTAAATTATTTTAAGAAGCGTAGCATAACATTTTTTTTTTCAAAATTTTCTTTATTAATTATTTTACCCTTTTCGTTATAATCCATTATGACAAATTATTTCATAAATTATAGGAAATGAAACAGTTCTTAAACTTTTCCTAAAATGTTGTATAATTTTTTTTTCAGCATGTACCAAGGCTCCTTTAGAAAATGTGAAGCCCTCTAATACAGCCTTAAAAATTATCAGTACATCGCGGCGTAACAAGCCGAATCTGAAAAGAGTGTAGTTTAACGATCACTTTAACTCAAGTTGCAGGTTAATACCTTTATTCTCAATTAAATTATTTTAAGAAGCGTAGCATAACATTTTTTTTTTCAAAATTTTCTTTATTAATTATTCTACGTGTTTTGTTATAATTCATTATGACAAATTATTTCATAAATAGTAGGAAATGAAACAGTTCTTAAACTTTTCATAAACTGTTGTATAATTTTTTTCAGCATGTACCAAGGCTCCTTTAGAAAATATGAAGCCCTCTAATACAGCCTTAAAAATTATCAGTACATCGCGGCGTAACAAGCAGAATCTGAAAAGGTTCTTAGCATGAAATCTAAACAGTATGATTCCAATTTACAAGAGGTTTCTAACTGTAAAAATATATCTGTATTTTTAGTTCATTCTACAGCATGTCGTTTAACGATCGCTTTAACTCAAGTTGCAGGCTAATACCTTTATTCTCAAATAAATTATTTTAAGGAGCATATCATAACATTTTTTATCAAAATTTTCTTTATTAATTATTCTACGTGTTTCGTTACAATCCATTAAGACAAATTATTTCATAAATAGTAGGAAATGAAACAGTTCTTAAATTTTTCATAAACTGTTGTATAATTTTTTTCAGCATGTACCGAGGCTCCTTTAGAAAATATGAAGCCCTCTAATACAGCCTTAAAAATTATCAGTACATCGCGGCGTAACTAGCCGAATCTGAAAAGGTTCTTAGCATGAAATCTAAACAGTGTGATTCCTGGCACTTGCTACATGTGTACCAAACTTCGAAGCTACTGGGAACGTCTCTCAAGAAAGAAACCCAATTCCTCTTCGTGAAAAGAGGTCCGTGGAGTAATTTTTCATTGAGGTGATAGGTTAAAGAATTAACGTTCTGGACTTCTACCAAAAATTAAGAGGCACATTTCCAGGGGCGAAATTTATTCATTTTTATTCCCGTGTGTGTAACTATACGGAACGAATTAAAGAAGAATTAAGTACCATAACCCATAGTAAGCGTAAAAAATACACTTCTTATAAACTTGTTTCTAAACATGTTAGTTATTTATTATTTTGAAATAAAGTACAGTGAAAGTAAAACTTGTACAGTATGATTATTCTAACCCATTAGGACCGAGAAAATCATGAAAAACTCACGTTCGCAGATATAGAGGGTATCAAATAAAGTACTAAACTGCAAAATAGCATGTTTTTAAGTTTTCTAAAACTGAGATTTCTATATAGCATACGGATTTTACCTCGACCCCCTCCTTTTTCATATCTATCTCAATACGAACTACATTGTTTAAATATTGCGTAAAGCTTAAAACTCTTCTAGTAAAAATACTTAATATTATTTTTTTATGTTATTAAAGTAAAAATGTGCCAAAATTTTCACTTTTAAAATCTTAAACAGAAAATGCTTAGAGCATTAATTTTACTTTGACTAGTTATTTAACAAATAAGCATACATTATAACAAAAAAAATATATACCAGATATTCGGTCCAGACGGAGGCCTATAAATACATACATACATATGTATGTATGTATGTATGTATACACACATTATATAATTATACATATATACGTATGCATATACATATATAAATATATACAAATACATATATACATATACATGCATATATATACACATACATATATACATACATAATTATACTTATATACATATACATGTATACATACATATGTATGTATGCATGTATACACACATTATATAATTATACATATATACATATACACATACATACACCCCCCATATATATATATATATATATATATATATATATATATATATATATATATATGTATATATACATGCACACTGGATGTCCCACTATTTTCCAAAATATATATTTATACTATTTTTTACTTTTCTATTTTTACTTCCGTATACTTTTAAGAAGAATCATGGGATAGAAGTAGATATCTCTATATAGCTACGTAAGATATAATTTCGGAAAAAATACCGTACTGAAAATTTCATTCCCTTTACACGGTCACAGTTACATTATGACAGCGTAATTGTTTCCTTTAGAAGAATAATCAAATATAAATCAGGCCACGTACATGCAAGATAAAAGAATTAAGTAACACAAAACGTTAATATCAATTTAAAAAAAATATCAATTTTAGAGGTTAAAATTACTTTACCATAAGTCAATAACAAATTACCTAAATGAATTCAAGTTTTCTTAGTATTACTAAAAGTATAAATAATGAATACGCAATAATGAATTCGCAATTATGTACAATATATGAAAGATTTTGAAAAGGTAAAACATGAAAATAAAGACAGCGTAAAGAGAAAAGTTAAAAAACCAGAACACAAAGGAACAGTTTTTCATCCGAATAGGGAAAATAAGAGTGAAAGTAGAAAGCGCTGTGCTAAAAAAAGAAGTGAAACAGAAAGCTGGTAGTAAACAAAAACAAATAATTTAAATCAATTTATTTTTTTCAGACTAATGACATAAACAATAAATAATTATGCAATAATGCATGCAAGATTATGCAGAATTTATGAGAAATTTTTAAAAGAGGTTAATATAAAATAAGGTAAAGGGAAAAGTGGAAAGTCCGAACACAAAAGGAAAAAGGTTTTTCCCTCAAAATAGGGAAAAATTGTAAAAGCGGTTAAAAAAAAGTTTAACAGAAAGCACGTACATTGAACAAAAACAAATTGCTTAAACGAATACAATTTTTTTCTCACAACTAATGACATAAATAATAAATACGTTAGAATGCATAAACAATTATGTACAGTACAAAAAGAATTTCAAGTGATAAAAATGAAGTAAGTCAAAGGGAAAAATTTAAAGTCCGAAACACCAATGAAAGAAGGTTTTCCCCTCCAAATAGGGAAGAAAAGTGAAAGTAGTTAAAGAAAAAAAAGAGGTGAAACAGAAAGCAGCTACAGTGACTCTCTGACAGTCTTCTCTGGCCAAACAATCCTATAACAAACTAGTTAAACAAATTCAGATTTTCTTCTGACAACAAATGACATAAATAATGAACACGTTAGAATGCATAAACAATTATGTACAGTACAAGAAGAATTTCAAGAGATAAATATGAAATGATAAGTTAAAGGGAAAAGTTAAAAGTCCGAAACACGAATGAAAGAAGGTTTTCCCCTCCGAATGGGGAAGAAAAGTGAAAGCAGTTAAAGAAAAAAAAAGAGGTGAAACAGAAAGCAGGTAAGGCACAGAGTAGGGAAAAAATCGGGGGGAAAACGGTCTCCCACGTGAACGAGAAGGAAAATGGGAGTTGAACATGTGTGAAAAGGAGGTAGACGTCTCCGAAGGAAACAAGGAGGCAGTGCGATACTCACGGTGTGCGGGCGCCACGTGTTGTCGGGTGCCCCGGGACATCGTTATCCGCGCTCTGTTCGGTCCTCTTCTTCTCAACTCGACTGTCCCGTGTCACCCACTACTCCCCAGAGCGCACCACCACCAGCACAAAATCAACACCAGAAGAAGCGGCGGCAGATTTTTCACCATCACTCTCCTCTCTCGCTCGGCAATGCATGCATGTGTGTGAGTGAGGCGCGCCCCCTGATTCTTCTTCTCTGGCCAAACAATCCTCCCCCCCAGACGATTTCGAGTCCGGCTAACACCCCTCCCGCCCCCCACGCGTTCCAGAAAAGCAGCACCCCCTCTTTTGTTTACCTTCATCCCTCGGCAGCGGTAGTAACAAACGTCCGCGGGGTTACCATGGCAACTAATGGAGTACCCAATCAAGTTTGTATTTATTCTTACATAATACACAATCACAGGAGCCCCCCCCTACTCCCTACACACGCGCGTCACCCCCCTGTTATGGATTATGCAAGCAAAGAAAGGCAGCGAGAGACGAAAAGGGGGGTGGGTGGCGAAGAGTATATATATAGCTGTATATATAGATATATATAAATAAAAAGGGACTCTCTCCTCTGTGTTCCTTCGGATAGTCCCAATATTTACAGAAGCCTCCACGGTCCCGAAACAAACAGAAGAGAGAGGGAGAGAAAGAGGGAAAGAGAGAGAGCAGAGTCCCTCTCGGGTTGCATGTCCTTAGGAGCCCCCACCCCCACCCCTCACCAATATGGCTTCTCTGAAGAATTCTTTCCCCCGCCCCCTTACTACCACCACCAACCATCCACCCCTTTTTCCGCTACTCGTAATTCAGTCCCAAAAGCCATTGCAAACAAAGGCCTTTAGCACATGAAAGGTTAGATGCTGCTAGCTTGCCGGTTGTTTTAGAAGGGGGAAGAGCAGAGGAAAAAAACTATCCAACGGTACGAATTTTTTTTTTCCCTGCCTGGCCTGTTTTTTCACGTGCCAGTTTGTTGGGTGCAGGGTACAAATGTTCACATATATACTATGGTAGTCAAGGCAACGGGGGCTGCATCTAATTCTTTATTGTCACATCAGCCCTTTTTTTATATTTATGTACTTTTTTTCAAAAAAAAAAATTGCAGGATGGATATTTCTCCCCCCTTCGCCCACCTTAGCCGAGACTACTTTTATAAATTCGAAACACAGAAGCAAGGTGGAAATGTGATCCATTTTATCTGAGATGTTTAAACAAGGTTGTGATGTAAGTACAGATTATTTCTTTTATCAAAGTTTCAAAAATGACAAGGTCAGAACAACAACAATAAAAATATATATCATAGAGATTTAAATCGGAAAGATATAAATTAATCGATTACGATTGAAATTCGATTCACAGAAGTTGAAGAAATATGATCTATTTTACCTAAGGGGTTTTAAGCGCAGTCGAAACACAAGAACAGATATAGAGTGTTTTACCCCTAAATTTACTACTTACGAGTTCATACTAAATTTTGGAAATAAAAATGCAGAAGTTTTGTAGAAGAAAAACCAAAACTTTTCAAGGCTACTTTTACGAAGTCCAAAATGCTCTTATGCTCCTTAATATGAAGGGTTTTTTAACGCTACTTTCCTAATAACAGCTAGTTTACAAATAGTTTAAATCAACTTAAGTAAAGTATAAAACTACACAATTAAATAAAAATATTTTAATAATAAATTCGTAAATTTAAACTTTGGATGAAAAGGATATCGGGCCACTATCTAGCATCCGGCTGATTTTTAAATATCCGGAACGTCATCTATATATTCATAAATCAAAATGCAGGAGTTTTGGAGGAACACACTAACTTTTTTCATAAATGACAACAGGGTCATTAACTAACATATGACGATATATGCGGTAAAACAAGGAATCCGAGAACGATCAATGCGGAAAAAATAAGACTGATTCAACGGGATTAAACTTGGTATCAAATGAATCGAACCATCAATGCAGGAAAACAAGTAATGGGGAAACGATAGATAAGGGTTCTACTGGGTTATAATGAAAATGATGCTCATAAATAAAGTTGCATTATTATTTTATTACATTTTCCTGGAAACAAACTTTCTCCTAAAAACTGAAATACAGGATCAAAGAATAAAGTTCTTGAAGATTATTAAAAAAAAAAAAGCCGTGGCCTTTTAACACAAAAATTCCAAAAAAGGAAAAAAAAAACAAAATGATATTTTAGACATGTTAATTATCGGAATTAATATGTCAGAACAAAGTATTTGCTTTTAACTTTGTCTTTAATCTTTATTATGTCAGTTTTCTTATCCGAAAACAATAAAAATGCATGGAAAAGTCATTCTTTCAATAAAAAATGATATTTGAAACATTATTTGATACACCTACAACACATCAAAAACATCTCATGAAATTTAGTGTTTTATGTTACAAAAAAAAATAATTGTTTGCTAAAAATTTCACAAAAATATTTCTATTACAGACTAATAGTTCAAATAAATATTATAAACAGTTAGTACGACGTATTATAAATATATCGTGTTTACAAAACTAACGCGTTTACAAAAAATCATACATTTTCTTGTTTTATTACTCAAAAATAATTATTTTATACTGTTAAAAATTGTACAATATGACTAATACGATCTAACAGTTCAATAAATGATAAACTGAAAAATTAAAAGTAAATAGATTTAATTCACACACTTTTTGTTTTAATGTACTTTAAAATTAATGCATTCAACCGTAAGTCCATTTGTAAGTTCAGATGGTATCCAGAATTCAACATTTTGTTTAACTGCAAATATGAATGCACATGACTATTAAATAGAAGTAACTATATACTAGAAATCCCCTGCTGTAAAACTAAGACTAGCTGGGCACCGAAGGCAATTTACAGACACTGCTAACATAATAGACACACATAAAATTATTTAGAAATTCAAATTAAAGTTAACTTTTTCCCAGTATGAACTATCATCTCCACAATAAATGGTTTTAAAATGAAAACATCAAACATAAGAAACAGCTCAAGCTAATATTTAAATATAGCCAACGAAAATATATTTCTTTGCAATGTATATCGTATATATTATTTTTATCCCAACAGAATAATTTTAATATATAATTAACGATATTATAATACATGTATTATATTTGGAAAAATATAATTTGTTTCAATTTAGAAAATATACATTTATATAGACAATGCCTGATTATGAACAATACAATTATGATAAATTTTACGTTCTATGAATGTGCATTTATTTGCGTTTCTCACAACTAAAATGATTTTAAATACACCATTGTATTTATACATTTATTATAACAAGATTATCATAGAAATTTATATTTTATAACAAAGGTACATCAGAAGGATTGAGTGGGCTCTACAAACATCGACGGAAAATTAAGCAATAGCGGATACATACCATAAACACGATGATAACACATACAGGTTTGATTTGGAAAATTAAAGTAAATTTTCTACAGTATGAGGACTAAATAGACCGGAGTCTACTACTTAAAACCAAATCGTAAAAGGCTAACATACAAATTATTCAATTAGAAAATACCAATCACACAAGAGAATATAATAATAATAACACAAGCAGGTTTGACATGGAGAGCTTCAGTCAACTTTCTATAGCACGAGGACTAAATAGATCGGAAATCATTTGCTAACAGCTATGAAAACCCATGCATGCAGTGGAACTTGAACCCACGGCCTCTAACGTTCAGAAGAAAGTATCTTACGAATTCAGCCAAAATCAGATAAATTAAAAGTGAGGTTTTGAAATAAATATCTTAACATGAAAATGCAAACAAGGATTGTTGCTAAAAACAGACAATAGAAAAACCAAATATTAATTTGTTCTTCTAGGGAAATAACTAGGATACAGTAGGGATAAACGTGTGTGTATTTTAAAAAATAATTGTATTTATTTTTACATTTATATTTGCATTTTATGAAGAATAACTTTTTGTTCTGGTTAAATGTACGTTAAAAAGAGTCAAGCAACGATACACTTGCTGTAAAATCCACTATACTTTGATCATATATCAAATGTGGGCAATTTGTTACATATTAACGTCCTCCAACAAAATTTTTTCGAAATTCATTCTAATGCCGAACAGTGAAGCGAAAAAAGGAATTAATTTAAAATTCAAAATTTACAGTAATATGTTGTAAATCTAAACGCATAGTAATAAATCATACGCTACTTACTGAAATTATATACGCGCATACAACAAACAAGAATTAATTGTAAAACTTTCTAGTTTTAGTGGTTTACTTTAAGCGTCATTTATTATGAAGAAATGAAACGTTTCCCCGATCTGTATAAGCATTATAAACGCGATGAAAAGGATTTTGCAAATTTATTTTGAGAAGAATTAAGAATAAGAATGGAACTCGCTGCTAATATTCTATCATATAAATACACAGCCGGATTTTCCTTAAGACTTAATGTTTAAGGCTGTTAGAAGCGCGGCGGTGTCATAATACAATGAATAGTTAATAAAATGCCCCGCGAAAAAGCATTGAAGTTCACCCCGCATGCATTAAACACGAAGCGAGCGCTGATCACGGCCCCCTCCGTCCTATTCCAAGACTTTACCTACAATTTCTTTAGATGCGTCAGAACCGGAATGAGTTTCCTAAATCAAAGACCGTCCCAGTTTGAGCAGTTCCCCCTCTTCCGTCACAAACAATAGAGGCAGACCCAACAAAAGGACTTCTCGGAGCTTCACCAACTTTGTCCGGAATCCAAAACATTTATTTACAGAGTCCAGCACAGCAGAAGCGACGGCTCTGTTTTGTTTGTAAGTTTTCCCAACCGTAATTTAGATCTTGATGTTTCCGGTGTTGCCACCAGAGTGAGAGGAAAAGACTTGTGTACTCCGCCAGCTCCTGCGAAAAGGGGTATGCGAGGGAGAGAGATGGGGAAGGGAGAAATTCTTTTCAAGGTGTCATTGCGTTTGTTTTAGGACGCTATCCTTCATTTTGAGAAATTGCGGGAGACAGAGGGACGTAAGAGAGTGAATGAGTGGTCTGCAGTAAACGAGAGGATAGGGGGAAGTCATTTTTCGGGTAATAAAATCTAACTCTTCGAAATCCTGTCTGCATTAAGGCCGTACAGTTTCCTGGGCAGCGTTAAACAGAAGCAAAGATCTGAAATTCAGCAACCTCGCAGAAGGCTGGGATAAAGGGAAATAGTTACCAATCTCAACAAAAGGGTTTTCTTTAATTGATTTCAGTTGAGGCAACGCTCTGTGTGGGAACATTCTGTCCACACATTAGAATATCAGATGGCCTCTTGACGCAAAGTTTTCCACAAGACTTGACTAACTTCTATGATTTATTCTCTGTACTATCCGAGAATTTAAAATTTACATCCCCCTTTCCATAGTCAAAAATACCACCAAATATATACATTTTTTCCCCTTCTAAACTTTAAAATTTTATTATCAGTGAGACAAACAACTAAATATATTTTTTTAAGTTCTCAAGATCGTATTCTCTGATATAATCATTTTTACACAGGTTTAAAAATGATACCTAAGTACTTTAATGCAAACTTTTGTCATTAGACTGATTTAATAAACGTCAATATAACAAATATTTTTTTATATATTGAACGAGAGAAAATTGGCAGTAAATTTATCTGAAGTACAATGTTTGAATATGTAGGTACATTACTGCCCTATTTTACTACTGCGACTACTATCTTACTATATTTAAAACCGTAAGAACTGATGATCTAAAAATAGTTGCTGAATAATCAGCTAATATTTGCAGATGGGAATGAACACAGCTTAAAGTTTTTCTTCTACTGTATTTATTTTCTTTCTTATAATGATGCAAATTATCAGAAACTTTAAAAATAAAATTTTCCTAAAACTGATTTACGCAAATTGAAAAGCTGGCATGCAAAATTTAATGACATCATTTTATTAATTAGGTCCTTTGTTTTGGATTAGTTTATTCGTCAGGTAAATGAACTGAGATATAAATTATTGTTATTATTGTACAATATAATACTAAAATAGAAATTTTTTTTCCATAATAACAGTTGCTCCTTTCAATATGTGGAGCGCATTATCTGGTAGCATTAGTTCTCTTACAAAACGAAATTATTCTCTATTCTATTAGAAGTAAATTATATAAATACTCTAATATCGTATTTTCAACAGATGATTTACAGCTTACTAGGCATAGAAAAATCTTTATATGAAATACCGTTCCACTGCCACTGGCAAATTTCATAATTATTTTTCACTCCTATTGGCTAGCGTTGTTTATTTCCATACGGGAAGTAGACAGTACTGCAGATTCCTCGCTATTGGTATTGGTTTGGGTGCATTACGGGGCGTGGATCCACATTCGCACCCGTTGAGAGGAAAGGGTCACCTAAATCGAAGGCTCATGCAAGTAGCCACCTTACATTCGCATTATATGGAATGAGTCAAGGAAATATCCCGTTAACCTTTTTTGCCTAGGTCGAAATCGAATCCGTACTCAAGCGAAATGATCTCCCGTATTGAAAAATTTCGCTGTAAGCTTATGCGCTATGGTTCACCCTAATTCTGAAAACAATTGCCTAACAGGTTTATAGAACATATATGTCCTGGTACTTAGTACATTTACTTCATATTAAGAACTCCTCAAGGGCACAGCTCCTTTAACTATGTACGGGTTTTACGAAACCGGGATACCCGAGTGATCTTTATGATCTACCTGGTAGTCTCGAACGCTCCTTACTGGATTGGACTAAATTAAACTGGACCATGGCGGGCTTCTCGTGGGTCAGCAGCAGCTGGGAAGCTGTTTTGGGTTGCTGTGGGGAATCAAACGCGATTACTTCATATAAGAACAAAAGATCCTCCGAACGAAATGCAATCTGTTTAATCTACGGGCTATCAACACTATGCAAAAAGACAAGCTGAACATCTTACGCTGAAATCACTTACACAACACATATTCTCCTTCAAAGAAAGTTCAAATACTCTTTCAGAAGACATATTACCATTCAAACAAGTTACAATTCTTTAAATATAACAGGTGAAGGAAATAAATTCAGTTCGATAAAATAAAACGCATCAAAGGTTATAATTACAAACTATAACAAATAATTATACGATATTTACTTAAGTCCAACAACTGGAGATTTTGTGCATACGTAATCCTTGACTAATTAAAATTACATTGCAACAATGTAATTTTACGTAGCTTTAGTTTAATGCCTACGCTGAATCCCTCGTTGAACGATTACAGAAAACAGCTAATTTCAACTACTGAAAATACGCTGGTTATAATAGAGACATAAAGATAAAAACGTTTTTACCAAGTACTCTCGTACATTTCAGTAAAGAACTACCACCAAATACACTGTCATAAGCATCTTGTCCTGAAATTTTACTATTAGAAGTACCATACTATGATGTTCATCAATCTTACAAGTACACACACTAAAAAAGTAATAAAAATAAATTTTAAAAAACTTACAAAAATAATAGAAGAACATATGTTTTCGTTCAAAGACAGATTAAATACCATGAATTAAAAGAGAGAGAGAGAGAGAGAGAGGGGGGAAAAGAAAAGTTTAAAAAAAGTTTTACTTTGAATAATTCAATGAAACCTATCAGGGGTTATAATTACAACCCACAATAAATAATTCTCACCCATTCTCCTACGTCCTACAACTGGAAATTTTAAGCAGTGCAAAATTAAGACAAATATTTGAATTATACAGAGGTAAAAAAAAAAAGGCTGGACAATAAACATAAGTTTTTCTTCCTTTGGCTCCCACAACTTCTAGCTTCCAGAAGAGTATAAAGAACGTTTATAGAGAACTAATATTAAAAGAATTTTCAAAAGCCCCCTCTCTCTTGCTCGGTGTGAGACAAACAGAAAAGAAGAGGGGGGTAAACTCGTGAAATGTTAAAAACATAGAATTATCCGAAGATTGGGGAATAAAAAAAAATATAACCTGGGAAAAAAATTCGGGTAAAAAAATATCAGACGAAGGATACAGAACGTTTTGTTACCACTGCCCATTGTACAGAGCATGTAAGTGCAGTACTGCCGGAGCAAATAGCATCACTGTTTGTGAAATAGATTCCTGAATTTTTGCTGTTGATTCAAGACTACTTCTTTTCAGTCTTCACAAAGAGAAGTCTTTGAATAGAAATAATGATAAAAAAAAAACACATGAAAAACTCAGAGTGTCCTAACTTTGCCGGAAAACTGAACGCTTTCAAAAATTTGTAAATGTGAGGGTTTCTTTTTTTTTTTTTTACTCTTTTTATATTATTTGCATTATTTTTATTCCGGCGGCTTCGATTATGTCGGTTTTTTTTTATTTATTCTCTAAAAGCAAAGGTGAGAAAAACTAACATCTTTTGCGCAGAAAATGCTCTGGAAATGTTTCGTTCAGTACCACTTTAAATTTTTTCCTCTTCACCCTTTTTACCTGGAATTCTCTCTGTGTGTGTGTGTATGTATGTGTACGTGTGTGTATGTATGAGCGCGTGTGTGTGCGTCTGTGTATTTTTTCATTCATTTTTAGCTCGGGCGTATGTCTATACACGTGTTTACCCAGGAGAGGATAGAAGTTTAAAATCAAATAATAAAAAAATCGCCAAGCTGAGAGGAAGAAAAAAAATATAACCGATTAAAAAGCGAGTAGTCCCAGTACAAATAAAGGCTGCATAAAAGATTTGAAAAGCCAAGAATCAGCAAATACATTCACAGATAGATTGAAAAACATCCTTTTTTCCCCCTACCACAAGGGATGTGGGAAAAAAAAACCATGTTACACAAATAGAAACTACGTAGAGAGAGAAAAGGAAAAAAAATTGAACTTGTTTACAAGAATACCTTCATGAAATATTGTTTAGTAAGCGAAAAGAATGCTTTTTAAAATATATCTCAAATATCAATCCCTGGAGAGACTTCTATATATATGAAAAAAATAAGAGTATTATGTTTCATAAAAAAAGATAATGGAATAATTAGAGAGTATGCAGTCGAAAACATGGTAATAAATGAAAACATATTTGGCGTGCGTATCAGAGCAAGACTATAAATTGCTTATATGAGAGAGTTTATTGCAAAGAAAAAATATCGCAGCTGTTAGAAAACGAAAGAACAGATCTCACGTGGGAGTTGTATTTAAGATGCATACATTATATTCACGGCATACGGTGAAAAACTTCTTTCTTTCCTAATACACTTAAATATTACTTGGGAATGTTTTTCCGACACAGCGGCATAACAGAAGGAGAATGCGATTTAAAATTATTAAAGAGAAGAAAAAAGGCATCGAATTAGGAATGTATGGGAAAAAATTAGATTCCCTGCAGTTTAAAGCAATTTGCGAGGCAGGAAAAGAAAGCATTCTAATATACCCACTAAATACAATAATAAATTCACGATGCTGCATCTCTTACAATAACGGGTAACTCCGCAACAAGTGTAATTTTCGAAAAACTGTACAGTTAGAAAAGTAATGCGGTTCTTGCAGTATTATTTTGTTGCATTGGTACGAACCGAGCCTTTACCGTGATAAACAAAATTAAAGCAACGATATATTTTTGTGAATAAATTTCGAATACTTTTTCCTCGCTAAATTAACGAATACCTCGATCTCGGAAAAAATTAATGCTCGCTGAAATTTTGAGAATAATAATATTTCTGTGTCTAGAAAATTATTCGTGTAAAGCATAGCAAAATGGAAGTTGAATAAAACAACAAATGTGATTTTTTTTTTTTTTTTTAGCTTCAAGAATTTTTCATTCGTATTTATTATGAGGATATTCCAATATTAAATATAACTAAGGTATGAGAAGAGACTATATATTAAATGTGAATATATATCTATATAACAAAAATGTTCAGTTACTGGATAACAAATATTGTAGTGTATTTTATATTCTTTGCTATTCCCACATTCAATGCTATTTCCACATAACAATACGTGCACCTTCAATTAATATTCCCTTATAAATGATTAACATTGTTTCTTTTCAATGAAAAACCCTACAGATAAAAGAAAGATGTTTTTATATAATTTATTCACTGCTCCCACAAATACGGTTGTATGAAATTTGCAGAAACAATATAAACTCATAAGGTTTTCAAGTTTCTAATGTATACGACACTGCAAAGATATATATATATATATATATATGTGTGTGTGTGTGTGTGTGTGTGTGTGTGTGTAGTTAGACGGACTTCACGACGGGTGGTTTCAGTCATGGCCCATAAGAATATGACACCGTTTTAGTTAAAGATGTTTATTAACAGAACGTTGAAGGACGGGTTCTCACTTCATTATAGGCACAGGACAAACTGAGGGGTCAGCTAGCATGAAGTTATAAGTAACAAGCCCTTAACACTTAGATTCACATCTCAGTCAAAATCTGAGGGAAAATCTCTAGGAAAATCTGCCTCCGATAGCGTGCATCTCCTTTTTGTTTGGAAATTTCCTAAATTGTCAGCTAGGGCAATGTAGAGTTATAAATGGTTAGGTCCCTCCTCTGGGGGCGTAAACTGTATCCCCAGTGGTCAATTTAAGTTAGGGGTTAAAAAGGTGAAAGCAGAAAGACGTGGGGTTTTTTGTCCTTAACTTAAAATATGAAAACCCCTGAGAAATTTCTCGAGCCGTCTTTGGGGTTTTATACAAAATGCCTACATTAGTTTCCCGATGAAGTTACTTTTCCTTACATATATGTATATATAATATATATATAACTAATGATAACTATGGTATAACTGAAGATTTATATAGGTATGCACAATATATAACAAACAAAATGAAGTTTTAAACTAAAAAACTACATTTTGTTTAAACAAAATTTTACAAGATTTCTTCTTTTATGTTTTAAGCTCTCTCGCTGACGTATTACATGAAAATCGAAGAAAATCGCCAAAATTATGACTTCTTCATCGTTTAAGAAAAGGAATTAAGTCCTAAATTTGTTTGCAACCGATTACCATCTCTTGCTCACTTATTATAAAAAAATTTACAAAAAAAAAAATCATTTTGTGAAATGGTATACCAAAATTGTATTCTAGAATATGAAAAAAATATCATTTCAAGCAAAATGTATTAAGTCCAAAATTGTTATACAATTGCAATCGCTCGCTCACTTATTGCATGAAAATCATAGAAAAAAAAATCATTTTGGGAAATGGTATTCTAGATTATACAGAAAAAAATATTTCGTTGGAGTTCAAGTTAAAGTTCCTACGGCCAAAATTGATACATATTCAGTTATTATTTGTGGGCCAATACATAAAATGGTAAATATAATATTTTGACTACTATAGTAAATTTATTGATGCTTTAATGACTGATTTAGGCCTTGAAAAACGTTTTCCAAGGCTAAATTAGAGACGAAATTAATTGTATTTACCTCTAAACCAATTTTTGGACAACGAGTTTTACTTGGAACACCGACGTAGTTCATTATGATGATATTAGGAAAATCACAAGTAGTCTCATCTGAAGGTTTGAATTGCTGAGAAAAACGGCTTGAAAGAGGCCAGGGTCTAGGCTACAGCACACTAGGCAAATCTTGGCGCTATTAAAAAGGGAGCGTGCTCTGCAGTGCTTCTTATTTCCATCATTTCCATTTTGAGGAAAACATCTTTTTTATTCTTTTATGTATTTTTTGGGCCGTCTAATTCTTTAATTTTTCTTTCCTTTACGAACCCTAACAGAGTTTGGATCACAACGGAGAACGTCTGTTTTATATTCGTTTCTCTCCCTTCACATCCCTTCTTTTCTAACCACCTAATTCTCATTTTTGATTACATTCCCTGTTTTTATAACCTTTCTTTTCTTACCGATATCCAACTCTTTCCACCTCGTCAGATTCTGATTTTTGTCATGTGAATCATGAGCTTCTATATATATATATATATATATATATATATATATATATATATATATATATATATATATATATACACATGTAGTCAGATGGACTTCACGATGGGTGGTTTCAGTCATGGCGCATAAAAATTACCCCGTTTTAGTTAAAGATGTTTATTAACAGAACGTTTGAGGACGGGTTCCCATTTCATTATAGGGACAGGACAAACTGTGTGGTCAGCTAGTATGCAGTTATAAGTAATAGGCTCTTAACACCTGGGTCCACATTTCAGTCAAATTCTGTGGGAAAATATCTAGGAAAATCTGACTCCGATAGCGTGCACTTCCTTTTCGTTTGGAAATTTCCTAAATTGTCTGCTAGGGCAATGTATAGTTATAATTGGTTAGGTCCCTTCTCTGGGGGCGTAAACTGTAGCCTCAGTGGTCAGTTTAAGTTAAAGGTTAAAAAGGGGAAAGCAGAGGGATGCGGGTTTTTTTTTATTATTGACTTAAAATATGAAAACCCCTGAGAATTTTCTCGGCCGTCTTTGGGGTTTTATAGCAATGCCTACATTAGTGTTCCCCATGAAGTTACTTTTCCTTACATATATGTATATATATATATACGTATACATACATACATACATATATATATATATATATATATATATATATATATATATATATATATATATATATGAAACAGATAAAATTTCTAAACCTGATGAAGCCGCATATACTATAATTTAAATTCTTAATTAATTTTCAACGTATGGGTCTCGAAAACTTACCAATAAAATACAATATTGTAAGGTTGTATAGTTGATTGAAATCTTGTACACAATTATAATTGCATTAGAAAAATGTGTAAAATTTGTGTTTTATGGGCTCCTAAACATTAAGGGTCTCGGGTTCGCGCACAGTGCGTCCGTCATTAAACCCGGTCATGACACCAATGTAAATTTTCAGTCCTCTAGTTTATGGAAAATTATTGCATTTCACTCTCATCTTAAAACTTTGCATTTTATTTCTAAGAATAAAATGCGATAATTTTCCACGAATCTCAACCTTGACCCCATCCTAGAAACATTCACACCCAGGATGAATTTTAGAACAATGAGTGAGCATTAAACTAATATAGAACCAAGTGGTCAAAATAGCAGAACCAAAATTTTCGTTCGTCATATGCCAGGTTCACTATAACGGGGTTCAACTGTACTTATATATTTATAAATAATATACATGAGTTAATTTATGTCGCGTAACACAGATACAAGTTGCACGCACATCAGTGCTATACGACATAAATTTACAGATTCTACATCATATAGCGCAGACCATCTCTGTATCGCAAAAAGAGTAAATCTTAGAGAACGCATTGCGACAGAAAGAAAAAAAAACTAATGTGTATTTGGAGAAAATGGAAAATTCCTCCCAAACGCAGTGAAAAATATAAATAGAACATTTTAAAAGCATTGCGATCTAAAGAAACGATAACTATCGAATACCACAATCCTTTTACACACCCAGTCGTTCCCGCTTTCCCGTTCCAAAAACTTTTTCCGATTTCGTCGATTTTCGTTTATGACTTCGTAACTTTGGTTGTTCCAGGCTTCGTAAACATTGAGAACAACCAGGATAATAATAATACTAGTATATATATATATATATATATATATATATATATATATATATATATATATATATTATATATATATATATATATATATATATATATATATATATATATATAAAAAATTCTCGAAATGGGCTTTTTGAAAGAATTCTTCGATAAGTAGAAAAAAAAAATACACATACATAAAAAGACCCGACACACAATTCCCCGGTATATAAGGCGCATTCGTCAAGATCTTAAAGAAGTAAATTTTTTTTTGTTATTATTTTATTTTTAGAACGTAAGAATAACGCTCCGGATATAAAGCAACTAAAGAGGATGTAGCTACCTTGACATTTTGTGACGACGGTCTCTCGAGATCTTCGTCAAATATTTGGGAAAAACGCGATAACGGTATAAATATCGATGCGGAAACGATACACTCTAATCATGCTCGATGAGTTGTGTTTCTTTTCTGTTGTATTTGTCGCGAGGAAATAACTTCCCCTCGCGCCCTTCCCTTTTCTTTAACTTGCCAAAAAGGGGATGGGAAAAAGCGGGGAAAAACGCCGGGATGAAAATCCCTCGGCGAGAAGCGTTCCGCAGTTAAAACACAATTTGCCTTAAAATTCGATCAGGGAATAACCGGCGTTCACAAGCATGTAAATCTCGGAAACAAAAATAAAATAAATGCTTCCGCGATAAATATCTAACTGTCTTTACTGGGATCGAAAAAACAAGTGTTCTCGAAATTTTATTTAGGGATTTGGATCGCTACAAATTGTTCACAAAGACTTCCCACCGGTTAGGGTATTTTTTCTTCTTCTCCTCCCCCCCCCTTCTCCGGTCTCTCAACAGATTCGCGGAAAGGGGAAAGGGTGGGGGGTGAAATAAGTAAGCATTTATTTTTCGTAAGAACTGTTTTATTGTGAAGAGATTTCAGAGGAAAAACGGGGAATGAAACGGCTTTTTAAATTACGCCACTGTGTGAAATTATATTAATAACACAGACATTACATTTTGTAGGGATTTTTACGCCCATGTAAGAAAGGTAATTTACGAATGCGAATATGAGACAAACTGTTGCGTAAATAGCAATTTAAAGAAAAGCCAAATTGCGATAGTTCAGTTAATGTATAAAAATTCCTCGATTCTATCATATCAAGCTGTCTTTCTTAATTTTTTTTTAAAGTTCGAAGTAATGCAGTATTTCAGGGTTTACAGAAAAACAGCGAGTGTATTTGTCGTAAAGATCGTGTTTTCGATTTATTTAATTCTGTTATAAAAAGAAAAGGTAATCTTAACACATTACCTTTGCATTACATTTCATGCGGGACAAGTACTAGTACGTTTCCTGACGATTGATACTTGAGCACGGGGTACGTACTAGTATACTAGAGTGTTAGTGTAACAACATGGTTTGTTTGTGGGTACAAAAATAACGGTATATCCAGGAAAACGAAGCCGAATGTTCTTGTCTACTAGATAGATTCTGGAAAAATTTAGACGAATAAAAACTAGTTTTTACATCTCAGTCGATGCGCAACTACACAAAGGGAAAAAAATTTAAAATATATACTACTATTTCTACTTGATTTTTCATATTTACGGTACTATTATAAATTTATCCACTAAAAATATACTTTTTGTTTACAAAAATCTTATGGTTGTTATTTATATATTTCTATTTATATGTTTGTTTATATATTTCAATATAGCCTACTAAAAGTTGGTTAAAAAATTAAATAATTTTTGAAGTACTGATATTTAACTAAATAACTAAATTTACGGGCAAAACGCCAGCTTCCGGTACAATTCCGCTGCGAAATGTACCCGCAAACAATGTGTTAAAAAAATTTCTAAATTATTATACTGAGACAGACTACCGAATAAAAAATACTTACTTATAAACAATATATCTCACAAACATGAATTGGACCAATTACTTTTTTCAAATGGATATATGATTTCCAGATAAGTATAGGGAGAGAAACTGTCGTATCAACTATTCCCATATGCTGATAATGTAATTTTTATAGCTAGTAAGCATGACCAAAGTATGGTTATTCCTCTACTAAAATTATTTAAATATTAAGAGGTAATTATGAAGACATCTGTACCAAACTTCGACTTAAGAAATTCAACAGGACTAGGCGTAATTTCAGAAAACGCGTCACGGGATTAAATAATCATATGAATTCTAAACATAAAGGAGTAAATAAATATGTTATAATTATGTTATTAATTCCAAGTGGATTAAGAATACCATTTATATTTAATTATATTTCAGTGGTACAATGGAAACATACCTCCTATAGCAGCAATAGTTTCAGAACAATTGTGCAATCGTCTATGAGCTCCTATAGGAGATTTCAATCTTAAAGGTAATAATACGATTCCTTTAGCTAGCGTGACATATTAGTCACCGAAACCAGCACAGATGAGGTTGTAAGTTCTACGAAAATATATTAATGGACAGATGCAGAAGAATCACTTGGATTAAACAGAAAAAGTAGTCTACCGTTTACATAGAACAAAAGAATGGAAAATTTTGAGTCACATTTTTTGCTCTAAATGCTACTGCTGCTTTGATTTGATAGAAAAGAATGATCTTTGATAACCAAAAGCAAAAGAACTCTATTATTTGTTAAAATAATTACCTGTAACTATAGTTGGTCCTTCGCATAAATTGTAAATATCACGGCCTACCAGGGGACGTAAATAGAAAATTGACTCTCCTAATAAATCTAAACCTCGTGGTAAAATGTATTCTATCAAAAATATTCTCTATTTTTTTTTAATTTAAAAATTTTCCTTTATCGAACTATCTGCAGTTAAAAATTTGAGAAAGGAGATTAGAAGTTATATTGTAAAAGCATTTTTATTAAAACAAAAAAGTATCTTGATTGGCTCTTTGGCTTTACGTGAGAGGATGTTTGGATAATATAAATTAAATTGAAAAGTTCATTTAATTAAAAATATTTTATTGTATTATTGACCACCGGGGATAATCAATTTCATTCAATACGTTTGAGAAAAAAAAAACGGTGCAACGAAATTGATGCAATTGCACCTCTAGCACGTATTTTAAGATACACCCATCTCATCAAATGGGAGGGTACTTAAACAAACATTATTTTACAGTTTTGAGGTTCAAGAAACATCAACACTGATGTACAGATAACAAAATTTGTGACTCGTTGCTGAAAAACAAACAAGCATCAACGTTTTAATGGAAGACTGAATAAATAATAAAGTATGAAAGATTAAATAAAAAAAAATCAACTCCCATTATATTATAAGCTAATTGAACCTTTAAAGGGAACACTAATAATATTTAAGAGAAAAGTAAATTTATACCAATGATTAATAATTACTCGTCCAGTGTAATCAGAATATGCTTTACAAAACACACAACAGAATCATATTATTACTACTAGGTCAAGTGCTCACAAGTATTTGAAAAAAGAAATTTCTATAACTTTATTTAATTTGCAATACGTCATTCGGGAATCGAAATATCATACTAGTACATGTAAATTTGTAAAACTTTCTTTAATTGAAAAAAAATCAAAGGCATAAGAAGAAAATAGCATGCATAATTCAGTGATAAATGCTTTGGAAGGAGATGAGAGATAAGAGAATTACCATAATTGTCATACTTATTGTTTTTAGCTAAAAATTATCGGTTGGAATCAGAGCTTCGCTATTTATGTACATTTAAAAATAACTGTGATGTAAAAACAGTAGCGTAGAACTGAAGACTTTCTAAACATTTGCTTTTAGATGAGAATCTTTATTCACAGTATTCTTACAAAATGACTAGACAATACGATGTGCTAAGACAAAAAGCATAGACATATTTACAACAAAGGATATAAAATATGCATTTTTACATAGCATTCTATCACTGGCTATCAAATTCTACATTTCTGTAGCTGAAAAATTTAACGTTTGATCTCAAATATCAAGAAGGGAATAAATAGTGGTCTTTACACCTGACATCATGCCCCAAATAAAGTGTGTTAAACTCAAAGACTAGCTAATAATAAATGTGAAAGTTTACCTGGGCCGGAAAATTTAAAATCATCAATTTATATAGATGTGTCAGTTTTTCTTCGAGTAGTACACTATACGGAAATAAAATTAAAATATTTCAGTAAAGTAAGTCTCAAAATCTTTCCTGAAACTGCACGTCTTCACTATCACCATTCTTCCGACTTCAGGAGGAATCTTATTATTCTAAATACTGACATAAGGCGAACATTAGTAACTCTAGATGTAATAATAGGCTTATTTTCATTTATAAGTGTAACATATATCTTAAAATTGCCCCAAGTATGGGAATAATTTCGAATAATAATGAAGACTTTCCAGTGTTTTCAAACTTTGATGGCAAATATTTGTAAAATTCATGATTCCTAATTCCCTATAAATTTTTCCCTTTAATCTGATAACATTGGACCTCGATTAAATTGACATGCATATAATTAGGTACTCATTGGATATTCATTGAGGAAAAATCAAAGAAAACGTGTTTCCCAATTAGTTTAAAGTTCATTTCTAAAGATTAAAACAGTTTTAAACTCCGGGTATGAAATTTATATCAATAACTTTTCTACATTCTGTTAGATTCTGTATGTGGCCTCATGCAGCCCGCTAGCCACGAATTTGACAATCTTGCCATAAAATAATCTATTTCATATTATTAAATAATTGTATCTTACAAAATTTTTACCTCTTGCGAAATCAGAAAATACAAATATATTTTATATAAGAATTTAGTTAAAAATACTTATGCCTTTAAACCATTTTAAAGATTTTTTTCTCATACATTATATTGGTTTTAATTTCTTCTACTTTCTAGCATGTCTGTGTATTACTATAGCTAATTTATTGCTATCGAAGTAATATCCCGGATCTGAAAATGCAAGCAGTTCTGGGAAAATCAGCAAATAATTTCCGCAGCAGTCCTTCTCGATAATCTCTGGCTACACTTAGGAATCCTGCGAGATTTAGGTTGGGCAAATATATATTCATTCTTCATTTACAAATTAATGTTACTGTAAGAAACGCCGTTAATGAATTATTTGTACACAGATGAGAATTAGGCAAATATTTTCGCGATTTATTTACAAATTATTGCATGCGGTACAGTAAATGAATTACTTTAATACACAGTTGAGTTAAGCAAATATATTCATTCTTCATTACAAATTAATGCTGTTGTACGATGCAGTTATGAATTAATAAGGATTAAGGAATTATTTTCATGCTTCATTTACAAATTGATGTTATTGTACGATGTACAGTAACTGAATTAATTGTTTACAAATTAATGCTGTTGTACGATGCAGTTATGAATTAATTAGGATTAAGCAAGTATTTTCCTTTTTCATTCACGAATTAATGCTATTGTGTGAGGTACAGTAAATTAATTACTTGTACACAAAAGAGAGTTGAGCAAATATATTCATTCTTTGTTACAAATTAATCATGTTGTACGATGCAGTTTTGAATTAATTAGGATTAGGCAAATATTTTCATGCTTCATTTACAAATTAATGTATTGTATGAGGTATAGTAAATGAATTAATTGTTTACAAATTAATGCTGTTGTACGATGCAGTTATGAAGTAATTAGGATTAAGCAAATATTTTCCTGCTTCATTTACGAATTAATCTTATTGTTTGAGGTACAGTAAATGAATTAATTGTATTCAGAAGAGAGTTAAGCAAATATATTTATTCTTCATTGCAAATTAATGATATTGTAAGATGTACAGTTAATATTTTTTTTTCAAAGAGTACAAGAGCCAAAATTATAACAGTATGTATATTTTAACACATTTATTCCAGTATAAGAAATATAATTGGCACACATTTAAAAATTTTACTTTTAATATCCGATTACCAGAGTTTATATATAACACGTACTCATGTACAGATAAACTTGAATGCTTAAGTTCTAGAATCTTAATGCTTAAGTTCTAGAATTAATTTTAAAAACTTTAAAAGGAAATGCGGATAGATTGTTTGCTGTAGATAAGGAAATAACAAAGTAGACGTAAAAATTGGAGATCTATAATATTACTTATATTTTGTGTAGAATATTAATACAGTAGTCATCATTCTTAATATACAAGTATAGTCCCATAGAATAGTCCGAACCTAAATGTACAATCATAGTTACAATGATATTTTTTCTACAATATTAGCTCTATTTTATTATTCTTAATTAGCATATTAAATAATAAACAAAATTATAGAAATACATAGATTTTGTATAGAATTTAAAAGTTGTTTAAAAGATAAAGATTTACTCTATTTAAAATGAATTTAACAGGATTTCCAAAAGTGTTAAAAGAGAAAGAGTAATGTAAAAATATACTTTTTAAATATTCATTTTTCTCCTACATGTTCAAAAGAATAGTTAATAAGATACAGAATAAGTTAAAGAATAGAAAGTTAATTTTCAATGATAGCAGGAAGAACATAACACTATGTGACTGTTTTAAACAATACTGCAATAATTGCCGCTAGAACACTCAGAACTAATCTCTCTTTGTGTTCGGAAGTCATCTCTGATAAACATTTATATTTTTCACTGAGAAATTAGACCAACGATTGAACTGATAAGCAACACTGAAGCAAAAATAAAATAATCCACTGTATCTTAACTGTTACAACTCATTTCAATATACTTATTACATTAATATAAATCAACTTTTGTCACTGTTCCATTTTTTGTTCATTCACAGAATAATACTTTTAATATTAATATATGTTTTAATTTCCAGTAGCCGGAACATACTTAGCAGACATTCGTTATATTACACGGTACAATTGCCGACAAATTCATTATGATTCACCGTAGAGGATCCGGTTTTGCTTTTTATTTTCCTCGATTTTCATCTTATTCAGAAAGGAAAGGGGATCCGAAATTAATCCATTCCCCCTTCTTCTATGCCACTAACGGTATAATAGATCATTCAACAACATTTATATGTACTATTATCGTATGCAGTAATCAACTCTAACTTGAGTGGCATGAAAAAAAGTAGTAACAATTATTTTTTTTCGAAATTCAAAGTTACTACTATTCATAAAACATAAAAAAAGAAAGTAAGCAAAACCTGGAATTTATGAATGAAGTCTTTACGATGATATTAAGGCAGTGTTGGAGTTTTAAGTCCGCGTAGAAATTGGTTTACAATGTAGAGCATATGTCTTAAAACTGCGTTCTACAGATCCCCGGAGTTTTACAAAATGTACTAAATATATTCATCAAAATGATAAATAACTAAATACAGAAAAAATTGGATAATGAATATGAAATATGTTTATAATTAACGACATTAAATACCGACTTTGAAGTTTTGTGCAAAACAAAACAAGCTCATCCCAGTCACTCAAATGGAAAATTTTGTTTGTTACATTAACTTTTATTTTGCAATACATTTTTAAGTCACACTTTACAGTCACTAAATATAATGAAAAGATTGGTGATGCCTGGAGTACGATTCAATGCTAATAAAGAGTAAATTCTATTAATTTTATGTTAACATTTTTAAATAAACTATACAATATTTTATGATAGTCTTTGCATAAAGTGTTTATAAGATATTAATCAACATTAAATATTGTTTCAATACATATTTTACTAAAGGTAGGATAGGATTCCCCGAAAAAAAAAAAGTTAGTTTTAAAGGTTCCGCGAGAAGATAAATTTTGAAGACCACTGATCTAGGGGAAAGTAACCGGTATGTCAAATTTTAGATACGTGTTATACTCTAGCTAAAAGTTTCACCGATTTTTTTTTATTAAAAAATTTCATTCGCAATCTAGAGTATTCAATGAAAAGTATCTTAAACGTTACTGAAAATACACATCAAAATAAGATAATTGTTCAGCCTTATTATACTTAATTATTATTAATTATATCTCGCACATTAAGTAAGTTTTGGAACAGTTTATATTTTTGTTTTGCGATGTTCATTACTACTTGTAACAAACTTTGACTGCTGCAGTATTAATGTTATTTAAGTTTGATTCATTAGTACTAATTAGACGTAACAATAAACTGGTCATACCAAATAATTGAATACCAAATACATTTAATATTAAGAACAACAGAGGAGAAAAATAAAAATACAATTTCAAAAAATGTTTAAATCAAATTAATGGTCATACTAGTAAGAGATATTCGGAAACTACTAATTAAAAAAGTAACTGGAAAAGAACTGCAAGAAAATCCAAAATATCTAAATTTTAGAATAAACAATTAACTTTTTCAACTATTACAAAATTTCAAACAGCGGCATAAGTAATAGGAAATAATGAAAAGTATTTTTAAAAAAACTTAATAAATAATTAATATACACCCTAATGTACATAGCGGTATAATCACAAAGGCTAAATTGATACTATATGCCATAGTAAAAAACTTAAGTGTAAGCATATACGAATGAATATGTTTTATACGAACACACACATATGTGCGATTGTGTGTTATAGATATGTAGGTCAGGAAAATATTATCTTATCCTTTTCAAAGTAAAAATAAATACAAGCTTAGTAATACTTACAAAATAATAATATTATTACACTTTTTTCTCTCATACAGTATTCTTGACCTCAAAACTTTCTGAATTTAATGTTTCATTTTGTATATCCATTCTCAAATATTTGTTCTTGTTATAACGTAAGCTTCTAGCTGTAACCAAACTTTTGTCTCTTAAAACTGTATTCATTTTATTTGTTCGTTTTAAGTAAGATTTCACGTGCTTGTAAATTTATATAGCTTACTTAAATATGGTTTAGAGCATATCTCAAATGTATTGAATTGCCAACAACATACAAGTTTTTTAAATCTACACCGAATATCTACACCTACATCTATTTGTCTATCTATTTATCTATACACACACATACACAAATATATGACTTGGTTCTAGGTGGAACAGTTTTAGAACTAAGGCATTTATGCAGAGTAAAACAAAGAGAGAAGAAACAATTTATAACTTCTCAAAAAAAAATATGTTCTAACGGTTTAAAAAGGCCTTGTCAAACGTTATAACAGCAACAGTTCTCCGAGCATGCTCTGTATATTTAAATCAATTGTTCCATTAGAATCCAAAATTAAGCTCTGTCGCTCCAGGATGCTCGATAAGGGATGCCCGAGATTAAATCCTATGAAAGAGGAAAGCTAAAGGGGAAAGGAATTTCTCCCTTCAAAGGAGCAGAATAATCAAGACTGTAACTTCTGACACACGGAGAAGAAACGTTCTGTACATTGAGCTGCTCAAAATTCACACTTTTTTGCTTTTTGTCCCCAGCAACATATTTAAAACTGTCTCCTTTAAGTTACCAAAATGGAATAATTGCATAATCTAAGCATCATTCGACTTAAGCTATTACAAGCTTTCGATTTTATTACTGGGGAACTTATTTACCTTTATCGGACGATGAAATCTTCAAGGAGAAAATGCCGATACGACATGTCTCTAGGAAGAACAGAACTACAACTAAAGAGTTTATGCAGAGTTAAAAGAAATACCAATTCATAACCTCACAAAACAGTGTACTATCGGTTCATTTGATGGTTCGGTAACTGTTCATTTGATGAGACGTGTTTACGTCTCATCAATTGAACAGTTCTCTGGGCACTTTATGCATAGTTTAATAAATTATTCCCTCAATTCAAAACTTAAGCCATCTCGGTCTGGGATGCACTGAATTAAATCCGATGAAAGAGGAAAGTAGAGAAAAAACGAAGTTGTTTTCAAAGAAACTGACTGATCAAAACGGCGATTTTTTGCACAGGGAGAGGACATATTCTGTACATTGGACTATTCAAATTCTATATTTTTCTACTTTTTCCTCTAGCCACAGATTCAAAATTGTCTTTTTCAAATTATTAGAATAGAAATGCATTAGTATAAGCATGATTCGATTTAATCCATTTCAAGGCTTCGATTTTATAATAGGTAAATTTATTAACTTTTATAAAATTTTCAAAACTGCCAAGGATAAAATGAGGAAGTTACTTGGTTTTGGGAAAATAAGGTTTTTTATACAGGGTAAAAAAAAGAGAACAAATTCACAACCTCACAAAACAGTTTAGTATCGGTTTAAAAAAGCAACTCGTCAATGCAACAGTTCTCTCAGAGTTTTCTGCATAGTTAAATCAATCGTTCCCTCAGAATCCAAAAATTAAGCCTTGTAGCTTTACGATGCTTGGGATTAAATCCGATGAAAGAGGAAAGCTAAAGGAAGAAAGAATTTCTCGTTTCAATGGAGAAAAATAATCAAGAGAAACGGAGAGGAAATGTTCTGTACATTGGACTGTTCAAAATCTACACTTTTTTGCTTTTTGTCTCCGCAACAAATTTAAAATTGTCTCCTTTATGTTATCAGAATGGAATAAATATAATAGTTTTAGCACGATTCCAAAAATGGATTTTTTTTATTTACACTCAATCTGTGAAATTGAAAGAAAGGGAAGAGCCAGTAATAAGAACGTAAGGGAAAATTAATGCAAGTAATTTTTTCCATTATATTGCATACAAACTCATGAACATATATAAAATTGTCAGAATCAACTATTTGCAACCTACTTTTTTACTGTCATATATATATATATATATATATATATATCATATCTGAGGGAGATAGAAAGTTACATATTAATAATTAGATGAGTACACGAACGTAAATTACATACCTACACATCGGCAGTAAAAAACACTAAGTTACTTATTTGAAATTTAATTGAGAACATAATGAACATTTTTTGGAGTAATAGGTAAGACATAGTGCTTGTAAATATACTAAAATAGTAGAAATAATAAGTTCTGTGTTGTCTTTATATCGGAACCCTGTTAGTTTATTGTGCCTTATCTAATTCGCTAAGTATATCAATTTTTCGAAATGGGGGTAAGGAATTTATCACATAAAATGTGAAGACAAATTATACACAATTATGCAAAACTCTGAACTTAAAAAAAAAAAAAAAATTGACAAGTGCTTTTTACTTCCCATGTACAGATATATAGTGTTCTAATCTGTAACTACAAATATTGTAAAATCAGACTTATTACAGATTGTAAGTATTGAGATTTTAAAAAGAACTGAAGATTTTAGTTTATAGGTTTCTATTTTGCGCTTTACACTATGCAAATATAAACGGTAGCATAACATATTTAAAGGAATTCTGTCTATTGCTGTATAGAATGACGAAGTTTAAAGAAATTCTTTAAATTAAAGAAATTATTTTCTACTGGAAAATTTGCTTTTATTTATGCGAGCAAAATGCATGAAACATTCCGATGAATTTTGGAAAAAATATTTAAATGTACGAAAGCACTCTAATTTATTTTCACATTCTAAAACAATAGCGGCAACTAAACAAGTAAAAATGTTAAATAACTGTAAAAATAATTTATTATTTATCGTGACAAAAAATTAGCTAGTTTATTTTTTTTGCTCTTTTGCTTTGCATGGGTAATGTAAAAAAAAAAAACAATTAAAATATTATTTATTTTAGTTTATTATGTTTGAAACTGAAAAAAGAACAATCTACAACGGTACTTTGTATAGTTTTTAAATCTCTTTGTTTATTAGAATCATCTTGCTTTATGTTACATTTTTATTCACAGTTGCAACTCTGCAATACCCCTCAAGTGACAAAGAATTGACGGGAAGGGGGATAATCAACAAGTAAAAAAAAAAGACAAACAAACAAAAAACAGCAAGTAAAATTAATTATAAGACTTAGAACAATTCACCTTCGTATATTGTGAAACATTTTTAAAAATTAGATGACTTATTTATCCTGCATGTTTTCTTTGATTGGGTAATTTAAGAATAATATAACTATTGTTTATTTGAGTCATTTACTCGTATACCTGCCACAATGAAAAATAAACATCAAATATAATTTTTATAGTTCTTAAACTTTCATTGCTTGTTACAACCATTTTGTTTTATTTTCAATGTTTAAGTACGTTTACAGTTTTGAAGTAGGACAAAGGAAATGACAATGAAGGAAATTTCGTATGGGTTTAAAAAACAAACAACAATGATAATGATGATGATTATAATAATAATACTAATAATATCATGGAATTAAAACACTAACTATACCACATTTATATTAGTTAATATATTTGACGTAATGAAAAATAATCACCAGCAATACTTTCATTTTGAATTCTTAAAAATTGTTTCATTAATATAATTGTCATGCCCGATTTTTAATTTTTTTCCCATCAGTTATATCTATGTACTATCCTAGCTCCTGTTTAGTGATAAGAACTACCAGATGTAAATTTCGTAGAGGATTAATAATACTAATGATAATATAATTATAGTAAAAGTAAATTATTGTGTCATCAGACCGCTCAAAGTAAAAAACAATTAATCTCAATTAAATAGAGTTGACACAGTGAAATATAATCATCAATAGTATTTCTAAAAAGAAAATTTTAATTTCCTTGATTGTTACACTAACTTTGTTTATTTTCAATTTTTATGCTGAGTTACGACTCTGCAATATACTGCCCAGAGAATTACCAGCTGGTAAACCTTGTAAGGGGTTCAAGGAATAAATAATAATAATAATAATAATAATAATAATAATAATAATAATAAATTACCATGAATTTACAATAAGCACCTAGACACTAAAGTGTAACAAATTTGTTTTAGTTAGTTATAGTTGACATGGTCAAAATTAATCATCAAAAGCACATTATTTTTTTTAAATTAAAAAAAAACACTATTTTGTTTTATTTTCAATTTCTATGCTGAGTTACAACTCAGCAATATTCTGTCTACGACAAAGAAATGCCAGAGGGTAAATTTCAAGAGTTAAGTAAATAATAATAATAAAAATAATAAAATAGCATGACACCAAATCACTCAAAATATACCAAATTTTTTTTGTTGAATATATCAGGCATAATAAAAAATACACATCATCAATACGTTTTTAAAAATTTAAAAATTAGTTTCATTTCACTTACGGAATATTCAGTCTATGGCAAAGAAATGCCTGGGGGTAAATTTGGTTTGAAGCTAAGGAACAAATAATAATATTAGTAACAAAAATATCATGGCACCAAAATCTCAGGAAGTATACCAAATTAAAATTTCCCAGATCCGCCAAAAAAAATTCGTCCCTATCCAATGAGCTGCGCGAGTAGGCGTGGCTCCCCCTAAAACTTGGCTACCAAAAATTAAGAGCTTTCCCGCCAAACAGAATCCGCGGAAAAATTTCCCAAAAAGAGTCTCTCTCCCCCATCTTCGGTATTCAAATCGGATGCAAATGCTAGCACTACTCCCTCTCTGCTGGCAACAACAAAGCGCAGACGACGATAAAGAGAGAGAAAACTCACTGACCTGCAGACGAAGGGAAGGGAAGAGTCCTCGCACACAAAATCGGGGAGAGTCCTCAATTCCGCGGGTCCTCTCTCGTCGTTTACGGTCGGCAGAGCGGAAAACACAGGCTGCCGGCGTCGGCGAAAAATGCAACGGAGGGCGTCGGCGGCGGCGCCTTCTGTCAACAGGGGCGGCCGGGGCGTAAGTCAACACCTCTGGCAACCGTCCGAGGCAACCTCCCCGCGCCTTCTGTCTATTGCCATGCGGGCCCGGCTGTTTTTTAATTCTGTTTTTTTCGCTCCTCTATCCCCTCCGCCTCCACATCCTCTCGCAACTTTGCACGCACACATACTGGGGTAAGCAAACAACTTCTTGCTTGCGCGCGGTGCCTGCGTGTTTGATTCTCCGATTCTCTCTCTGTTTTTTGCCATCCCTTTTTTTCCCTCCTCCCCCCTATCTCTCTCTCTTCTTTTCCCTTCTCTCCCTTCCAACCTTAGTTTAGAGAAATTTTTTTTTCTCCCTCTCTCCATCAAATGCATTGCACACTTTTCTTCCCGATGCGCACCGTTGTGAGGAACCGTCCGCCCCCAGGACTCGACTGCGCACCATCCTGCGCGCATCGAAATCCGTGACGTCATCAAGCCACGCCCGCGAGAGCCGCCGAAAACTTCTTCCAGCTCACCGGAGGGGGTGGACCTAAAGGGGTGGAGAAAAAGTTACCGGGAGAATGCGTGGTTCTTTCGCTCTCCCTTTCATTTATTTTTTTATACGCGTGCGGTGTTCTTGAGGAGCGAACGGGGAAGATGCGCACTAGGTAAGGTAATTTTTTGCCCCCTGTTGGTAGGGTAATTTATGGTCAACGTTACCCTATAGTTTGCGTACACACTCTCACGCACACAAACTTTAGGTTGTTATTTTGCAGTCATATAGTTACATATAAAAGTCCTCTGAGAGAGTGAAACTTAGCCTGAAAAATAATTTTTCAGCACGAAAAAGTGATTATTATTTTTTTTACAAATGACAGTAGCAATGTTGCATTTACATATAGCCATAAATATAAAAAAAAAAAAAATAATAATAATACCTTGAATATTTAAAATAATCTTTTAAAGATGTAATTATTAAATTGTAAGATAATACTTAAAGATTTAATTATTAAGTTTTAAGATAATAGTAATATCTGAAACATATAGTTTTAAAATTTTAAGAAATTAGAAATACTTTAAAGTATATTTTAAAGTATTATTAAAAGTAAAATAATTAAGTTTTAAGAAAATAATAATACCTTGAAGTGTAATTGCTAAAATTAAAATTTCATTAAACAAATGTCGGAGTTACATATACATATACTAAATGAAGTAATTTTTAGGTTTAAATATCCAATAAAAAATACTTTATAGATTTAATTTTAGAATATTTAGAAAATAATAATGCCTTAAAGATTTAAATATTATGTTTAAAAAAGTAGTAATATAATACAAATTCTATTACTAAATTTTAAGCTACACAATTTTTATCGAAAAAAGGCTTGGATTTTATAATTTAAATCTAGTTTTGCTGTATTTTTCTACGAAAGAAAACTTACAAATTAATAATAATAATAATAATTCTTTGAAATTAAAAGTTAGTATTGATCCAATAACTTAGGAAACCAAATTCGAAGTTACTTATACAAATCTTAAATGAAATATCTTACAGTACATTAAAGACTTAAATACTTAGTTTTAAGATGCTTGATTCTTTTATCAACGAGATACATTTTAAGTTTAATATAATATAAATTGAGATTTGTTTAGTTTTATTAAAAATGAAAACTTAATTTCGAAAAATTATACCATTAATGTAGATTGGTATGAAATTGAACTATAGAAAAGGCTTTATGATTTTATCTTTGATTTTATTAGTTATGAATATTTACGTTTAAAACAAAAGGAGCCAATATTATATATAGGCTTGAAATTACATTGCCTAGTTACCAATATCAAGCACACAATTTTTTTTAATTTAAAGTAATTTTCTCCCAATAAATTAAAAAGATAAAATCTAAGCAGAATTATGTTTAAAATAGTTGATAATTCTCTTTGCAAATGTTTCACTAACATTAAAAGCTACAATTTTGAAATATTAATCTATTGAAACTAAAAATATTAACTCAAACAACTTTAAAAATGCAAATGAAAAAAACAAGCTTGCATTTAATTTATTTCAAGTAATAAACGAAACATTTACACGAAGGCATTCCATATGAGAAAAGTAGGATTTTTCCTTCACTACACATAAAAACATAATACATGCCTTTATTATAGTTCAAAACTGTGAATTTTGGTAATAGTAGGTAATAATATTTTATTTATCACATAATAGTGGGGTTTTTTTATAAAAAAAGAGAAAACTGTTACAAGTATGATGAAAATCCCTACTTCAGCCAGAGTTGTTTTATGAATTATCATTTTTTTCTTGCTATTTTTGCAGAAACCTTGATAAGAATTTTTTAATATTAACCTTTCCATACATTTTTAGTTTTAGTAAGTGTTAACTAGTCTCAGCTTTGATGTCGGCGAACAGATCACAGTACTGTAGGACAGTCTAAAATCTCCATGTGATAGTTAAACAACAATTTCAATTTTGTAGCTTTAGTGTAAAATCAAAAATTTGTTTGAGAATCTGAAATTTACATTTTCGTGTCTTAAAAACAGTTTAGCATTTTAAATTTACTTATTTTGTTTTACTTTAAATGGTAAAATTACTTTTACAATATCCCAAAAAGTTATTTTCTATTACTATTAATTTCTCCGCGTGCAAATGTGATTCTTAAAAAATTATTCTCCGTTACAATGGGAAAAAGTTGCAAAATATATGCCCAATACATATTATATTTTTCAAAAATTGCCATTAAATGATTTAGAAAATTACATAACATAAGCGAAACCTTGAGACACTTGTAGAAATATGAAGCAAGAATTCTACAACAACAATTGCTAAGTTATAAGATACAAACACAAAAATCTAATGAATAACCTTTATTGTTTTCGGCGAGTACAAACTTCCCTGCCAAATATATTGATAAAAATTTATTGTTTCTTCGCATGACAAGTGCAATGAACGCACACTTTGTGTAATAAAAATACATATCAACGATATATTTTAAAAATACAAAAATTATTAATTTTAAACGAGGTCGTGTACAATGCAATGGACAACGTTATTAAACAGAAACCACACTATATGTATAATAAAATCATGCACTAGAGATAAAAATTATAACGATAAAATTTACTTTACTTAATAATTTATATCTAAATCACTGAAACCTTTTATTCAGTTTTAACGAAATTTACAAAATTTAAATTTGGAAAAAGAATATCTGTAATAAGAACTCTACAAATACTATATCTTGTATTAATCTTAAATGTGTATAGTTGTGTATTTAGAAAACATTAGGCTATAAATTATTACAGTAATAATTTCAGTAAAATAACAAACAGACAGTGTATAATTTTATTAAAACACTTCAAATGAATTTTTTACAGGATATCATTAACAGTAGATAAATAATCCCCTTATATAAATTGCATTATAATTTTCTATGTCAATAACCCTCCTAAAATGTACTTATAAATGTCCCATATTCATGAAATCGACTTTACTGACTTTATAATATATTGGGAAAAAATTTTATTGGAAATACAATCTAAATATAGTTCAGACTAAAATATTTATCCGTGTTCCGCTGAATAATGCATCCCTTTATATCTCATGGTGAATATTAATTTTCATGATGTATTTTAAAGTATTAATTGTTTAGAATACCCAGACAAAATTCCAGCAAGTATGCTTTCACATAGAAATACTAGCTACGCTGTCAATCGAGAAGTTGTTGAACCTTTCTATAAAACATCTTCATATAACAGTCCACGTGATTTATGATTTAATTCCATGCAAAAGCATTAACTGAAAAGAAATGTAAGGAATATAAACAAATTTTAAGTGGAATACATTTCAACAGGTTTCGTAAACACAAACAATTAAAATAGGTGAACAAATCCAAAATATTTTAAATTTTATTTATTTATTTAATTTAATATTTCTTTTTAATTTAATATCTCTTGGAAAGAGAAAGTAAATTGCTTGAGTTTTCAGTTGTGTATGAGAATGTATTTTACTTAAACAATACGTTTAGATTATATACATTTAGAATTTTTCCTTGCGTTGAAAATCAAACGTATAAAATTCTAAATACTGCATTTTTTTTTTCAAATATAGCGTACCTTAGGTTTTGATTTGATCTTGAACAAAACGATCTATATTCTCAATGCCTTAAGTATTACAGTTTAGTACTCATCTAGTGAAAATATTACTATCTTTTTTTAAAAAAAAACTTTAAAATTCTAGTCAGTAAAGTAGATTAGCCTCTTTATTCGCTTTTGATTTATATACTTTTTCATATCAATGACAATGATACTAACATTCTTAGGCAGTGGTTTTTCTAATACTTCCTGACTACTTTTTATAACAGTTCTAAGCGCAGCTTAACTTTGTTTTTGTAGTAACTTTGTTTGAATAAATGAGGAGCAAATTAAAAATTTATTAGAAAGCTTACAGAAATCTGAGAAATTGATAACTTAGTATAAATAGGAGAAAAGCAACAACAACAAATCTAGTTGAAGTAGAAAAACAGCATGAAAACAGGGAATTGTGAAAGAATATATGATTTCCATATTAGCAACTTAACATATTAATTTATCATATCACACAATAGCAATTTTTATTGAAGAATTTAACTGTTTTTACTATTCGGAAAAGAGAAATGAATGTTTTTTACGTCTAATAACGAAACCAATAAAGAACACCGATTAAAAACAAAATAGGCATAGCCAAATATGCAAAACACTTACCGAAATGATGTAAACGACAGATTACTATCCAAACCTTAAGTTAAAATACTTTTTCTGTTGTCCGTAGTTTTAAGTTACAATTAAAATAATGCTCAGCACAGAAACACATAAAATTACTTTTAAATTCGCGAAATGGTTAAAAAGTTTGTAATTAGACACAATATAAAGTTTATTAAAGCTCAATGCAAAAGAAAACTTACGCAATAAAAAAGTAATATTTTTGACACATAAATTACTAATCGGAGAAGAAAAAAGAGAGTTTTGAGTCAGTGGATAAACAATGAAACTGATTAGCATTTTTATTTGCCTTTTATTTATTTATACCAACGGTGATTAATTAAAGTTTCTAGTGGTGCTACGCATCAGGACTTCTAATAATTTATCATTTATAAAAATGTCAATTTATAAAAGAAATTGTAGAAAAACTCCAAAACTCTTAACTTGGTATATAAAGGAAAGAAACCAACATATTCAAATTTTGAAAACGAATGATAACACAGATAATACGAAAAAACAGGACCGTCTCTAAGGTTTGGTTTGGTTTGAAGTGCTACGGTCTACTTCTTTCAACACGAGGGCTAATGAGACCGGGACCTACAGCTTAAAGTCGATTCGGAATAGCTACGAACATCCATGCCACTGTGGAATTCGAACCCACGTACTCCAGTACCGAAGGCCAGCATCCTAACCAATCGACCAACATTCGGCAGGTTGTCTCTAAGAGATAAGCGACTCCCTACGGCGGCAAAATTCTGGAGCGGCAAAACTGCCTGAACAAGATGGTACAATATAATAACTGTTAAAAATGCTTGAATTTAGAAAATAAAAGAGAATAAAATTAAATAGTAGGTATGTATTTTAGTTGGTGCTATAAAAATGTAAATTTTGTTTTTCAGAAATGTTTTCATAAATCTTTATGAGTAATATTGTCTTAATTATATGGCATTCTATCGGTTAATATTTCTTTTATAATCATGTATGCATAAATTTTAAGTTTTGCTTAAACTTCGGGGAATCGTCTGCATTTTTTCGATTAACTTACAGAGGCAAAATCGTTAAGCCCATTCCTGAAAAAATATATGTTTTCCCATACTAAAAATATTGTAATTACATACAAAAGAAAAAAAAGCTCGTTAAAACTCAATATAAAAGAAAGCTTAAACAATAAAATAGTCTTTCATCCATAGCATTAATAATGAAAGAAGAAAAAAATTTCGATCATTACACGGCAATTCAACTCCCGCTACACACACATCCAAATATGCGTGCGGCAGCGTACATATTTGTTCATGTATGTGGTCAAGCATTTATGAATTTCAGCAACGGAGCGGCCTCCTTCGGACAATCGGAAATGTCCGGACTTTCGCCGCTGACGTCTGCCAATATCTCACCAGTCGCAAAAATTGTATTGTTTTTATCCATTTCCGTGGTAACTATTATTTCTGTGTTATAAAGAATCTCCTTCGTCTGGCAAATACATTAAGGGGTGGGGGCATATTGCAAATTTTCGATACGCCCATGTAACACTCGGCTTTCACACACCCCGTTTCCAATAATAACAATAATGAAATAACAACGAGAGAGAGATAGCGCACAGGAAAAAAAAAGAGCGTATGTAAAAAGTGTCCATATAAATATATATACCTATCTAGCCGTGTACCGGGTATTGTCTAGGGTGTGGCCGCCATGTTCGAGTCTAATTACCGTGCACAAGAGCTTTCCGATGATCGCAACCCCCCCTTAACCCCCTGTCTATGTCACGCGCAACTTTTCAAACAAGATGATATTACGAAAAAGGGAAAGCAAGAGGGAAAAAAATAACAATAATAAATGACAGGAATAGGGAAAGAGAGAGCGAAAAAAAAAATAAAAGAGAGAACAGGGGGGGGGAGAGACTTGGGATTCGGGAGAACGATTAAAGCTAAAGGGTTGATTCCATTTATGAAGTACAAATAAATTAGTTTTTATAAATAACGGAAATATGGGATCCCATCACTCAGAAGAAAAAGTATGTGACGGAGCCAGATTAGTAAGGGATCTTTTTCACGCAAAGCAAAAAGTGAGAACGTCGGAAGGCAGATTTAAGTATTCCATTAAAGGGAAAATTAGAGTGATGGGGAATAATTACGTTAATATGCAAGTTATTGACGTATGAATAAGTGGACAATAAGTACAAATTATGCACTTTAAAGATTTTCATTTTTTTTATGGAATATAAAGCTATGTGTAGAGTTACATAATTACACGTGCATAATTATATTGATGTACACATGTTTTTATGTGACCATTAAAATTATATATTTGGTTGCTATTTTCGAGAATAAAAAGAAAACCAACCAAATATTTCGAGAAGAATTTGGAGCAAAACCCCCCACACGACGTATTCTACCTTTGGTTTGTTTGGTTTTTGGAGCGCTACGGTCTACTTTTTACAACACGAAGGCTAATGAGACCGTGACCTACTGCTTAAAGCTGATTCCGAAGGGCTATGAACATCCATGCCATAGCGGAATTCGAACCCACGAACTCCGGTTCCAAAGGCCAGTACCCTAACCATCGTTCGGCTGTATTCTACCTTTATAAAGATCTGTAAAGTTTATACTTATTTTTATGGTTTATTATTAAGCAATATCGAATTCATAGACACGAATGAATTTTAAAAATTTTAGTATTGAATTATCCACAGCGAAACAGATTCAAGTTTGAAGAATGTAATAGTAAAAGCCTTCTTCAAATGCCTGAAGAAATATAGATTAAATCTTTCACTGTTAACATTCCACTGTAGTATCGTAATCGTAAGTTACCTTCTTACTTACGATTTATATAATAACAGGGTGACTGAAGGGGACAGTTTATTGGATAAACAAATTTTCATCGTCCTAATAAAAATATTGCGTTCTGGTGAAAGATTAGCCCTTAATATCTTCCACTGTAATATAAAACATTGAAGAAATTTACTCTTAACTCACGCAAGTTTTGTCCATTTTTTTTCTAAAGAAAATTGAACGGTAGTTCGTTTTTACTTAAGTACACTACTGCAACTATTGTGAAATTAAAAATCAAAAGTGTAAAAAAAAAAAAAAATCGTTGGTAGGATCTAGGTATCTTAATAAAAATATTGCTAAAATTTACGCTAAATAAAGCGCATTAAAGGACTGCACATGATAAATTCTAGAAATGCTTAGAATCTGTAATACAGAAATTTTTCTCCTTTTATTCTTAAAATTTCTTTTTTTCCCCTCCAATGCCGGGGTACTTGCATTATTTCCAACAATCGCCGGAATAAAATCGCGGATTTGTTGGTCATTTTATTATGGTAGAACCACATAGGTTTCCAACATTACTCCCTATGAAGTGGCAAAGCAAATCGAGCCCACGACCCATTGCGAAGGAAATGCAAGACGCAAACCATTATGCAATTAACCATTATACTATATGGGCCGAACCTATGATATTTAACAGCATATCACACTGATTATAATAAATGTATTATTCGATTGATTTATTGAATTATTTATATACAGTTATAAGTTATAAACTCATTTATTTTTAACTTATTATTAATAAAATAATATAATAATAATAATAATAATAATAATAATAATAATAATAATAATAATAAACTGTTTTAAATTTTCACATAAATGTTAAATTTTCACATAAAAGTATAGTGTGTAAAAATGTAATCCATTTTTTATAAAACTCCTTCACAAGTAGAAAGCTCAATAGCTAGCAATAATAAAAATGCAGTCAGGCCGACATTGAAGCGAACTCAGAAGTCTAATTGAAACTTTAGTCCAGAGCGGCAACAACGCACTTCCATTCTACTGGACAACATACAAAGAAAAGCCACAGAGTTCACTCTGATCGGACAGAAGTGCACCCAAGAGCGATGACAGAAAGAACTTTCCCACGGTAAAAAAACAACTTAATAAGCGAATTAAATGCAATATCAGCAAAACGCGAAACCATGTTCCGTCAACAGCAGGGAAACTGCTGTATAGACAGAAAGTTTACAGTTTTATGACAGAAAGGAATGTTAAGTGGAAAATACTCTGTTGACCAAACCATTTAGAGGCTGGGAAAAAGATTTAAATGAATTAGAATGGTAGAGAGGAGGTTTTTGAAGAAATATTAAAGTTAAATAATTTTGATATATTACATATAATATAATTATAAATTTTATAAATGCGTATAATAACATACACACACATATATATATTTACAGGGCCGGTTCTCGGCTGTTAATCGCCATCATCCAATGTAGTATTTAGTCGACCCCTATTTCTGAGTGCAAGATAGTATTAGGACGCTCCCTATCAATGCGTATTCCTAGTAGATATTCCATCGACCGTTTGCGTACATGCACGCACTGCACATCTATGAGTCCCAGCCTTGTATATCTATCTATATATGTATGTACGGTAACATAGAATGAATGTATTTACATGCAATGCGGCACGCTGGAATAAATGCATTTCAAAAGGGCCCACAGTCTTTTACGGTGTAATACTCATGAAAAGTTTATGTTTAAAGTAAGCAACTGTACAATGTGCTATTCAAGTAGTAAAATTTTTATTTTCGTATTCTGGAGGGATTTTTATGTTCATATATTCTAACATCATATTAGTGCGGTAATCATCCAGGGTATTTTCATTCGAAACTCAAATATTAATGACGTCACTCCGAAACACATGTACCCAGAAAAGCGATGGCAAATGCATAGATTATCATTCCTAGGAAAACGTCAAATAAGAAATTCTAATTCGCTGCTCATTATTTTATGCTTACATGCTTTACTTGCCTGCTCCGTAAAAATTAAGATCCCATTTAAATATTTACCATGTACGACAATGCCCTCCATGTGTACAGGTCGTGGGATTATTAGCCGGTTCCTTTTTGGCAACGTTTGGAAACGAGACAAATGTATATATACAACAAGACCACGAAAAGAGCTATTACGAAAATACTGTATGCCCAACACGTGACCAGTCCAAACAGAACAGAAGTCATAATCGAGACGACGGCCGGCATAATTAAATACAAGAAGCATTGTCTAGAGAGAATCGAGAAATGTGAGCCAGAGGGGCAGGGAGTGCGGGGGAAGGGGGGGTTTCGAACGAAAACAGAACGAAAGACTAAAACAGATTATCAAACAAAAACCGCAAAAGGATGGACAGGTACCCCCGACATTAATTATAAAAACACAAGGGTCCGTGTAGTCAACAGCCTAACGTTTCTCAGGAACGATGTCATGCATGCAGACGATGGACGGAACACATCCATACAATCGGTGAGTTAACAACACCAGAAAACGGTCCGCACGGAAACTCAGAATATTTCTTTCTCTCTTGATGTAGGCAATTAAATTTTTCGTTCTTTTTTTTTCCCGGCCACCGTACATGCTAACGCGCGCACACAACTCAACCCGGGGCGGTCATTTGCGGAATGACCACTGTCTTGTCATTTGTCAAAACCGGCCAACACGAAATGCTAAAAGGGTTGCTCGCTCTAAATATATCGAGAGGTTTGCAAGAAAACAGATTACTATTATCGTTGCGTCGTCATTTGACAACAAAGAAGCCATAATTCACCCATAACATCGCTATGTATTTTTCGGCTGGGGCTTTTCTTTCTCTTTTTTTGGATTTCCCCCCTGCCTCCCCCCCTTTAATCTTCTCGGAATCGCTCATTTCGTTTAAGTGGTTAGGATGCGTTTTTAGGTCAGAACACGATCAGAATTCCTTTTTACTGTTCTTTTTTTGTTCACTTTCTCTCTTTTTTTTATTGAAATATTATTTTTACGGGGAGTGTCTTGTTACCGATACTGTTTGTTGGTTATCTGCCAGCAATTAAAAAGACCTATTCGACAGGGATATTCAACTCTGAGTACCCGGGAACGAGCCCACCGCGAAAATGGAGGGGAAACACTTTGATGGATATTGCGTGAAGAGGCATTGAATTTTTTTATTACCAATCAGTCTGATTAACGCAAAGCTGATGCATTTGTAAATAATAAATATTTTCTATTTACGGGAATCACATGCACGATAAAATATCTTTCCAATTATCTGTATTAAAACACACTTACTGTAATCTCGATTATTCCCGAAACCTTCATCAAGAACATGAAATATTTTAAATAAAAAGAGTATTTACTTTAAATAAACAAATCTGAAAAAAGCCGGACGATTGTCGAATTGTGAGGTCTTTGCCTTGTCCACAGCTCCAAATCTCGCTTCTGCCATATACTTGTATATCCCTTCGCAATCTTCTTTAAACCGTAAATTACATTCTAATTACTCTACATGTAGCAAAAAATTGTCTGAAGCGTTCCAAACCAAACTAAAACAAGTATATGAGCTCAAGTTCGAATAGTCCGAAATTGACTTTAAACTGTTGGTCCCGCTCTAGTGCAGCAAAAGTATAGATCATAACAATCCAAATCAACCAACTAACCAAGTCTAAACGATAAAATATCGTTTAAATTATTTGTATTAAAACACAATTACTGTAATCTCGATTATTCGCTAAACCTTCATCAAGAACATAAAACATTTAAAATAAGAATATA
Source organism: Pardosa pseudoannulata (assembly GCA_032207245.1). Lineage (NCBI taxonomy): Eukaryota > Metazoa > Arthropoda > Arachnida > Araneae > Lycosidae > Pardosa > Pardosa pseudoannulata. Next base: position 74,214,813 of record CM063498.1, read on the forward strand.
TACTTTTAAATAAATAAAACTAAAAAAGCAAGAAGATAGTCGAAGAGGTAGGTCTTTGCCCTTGTCCACAGGTGCAAATCCCGCTTCTGCTATGTACTTGTAGCTCTCCGAAATCTTCTTTAAACCGTAGGTTAAGTTCCAATTAGTCTTCATGTAGTAAAAAGTTGCCCTTAGCATTCCAAACCAAACTAAAACAAGTCTATGAGCTCAAGTTCGAAATTGGCTTTAAATAGTAGGTCTCACTCTCACGCAGCAAAAGTATAAATCTTCAAACCAATCCAGTCTGAACGAATTTCGTGCTTTATTTCAAGGAGAATTAATTAAGTAAGCGCTTACTTTATAAATAATGTTCTTACACTTTCCATTCTGTATTTATCCACTCTTTTTCTATCCTCTATTTCCCTTTTTCATTGCATGATAACCCAAAGTCGTTTATTATATTCAAGCAGGCAAGTCACATTTCAGACAGACGACTTTAAATGAATGACAGAAAGTATTTTTATAAACAAAACAAGTATTTTAACACAAACACTCATTCAAGAAAAGCAGACAAGGCAAAAACTCTGTTTTGAGTACACTGTGATGGAAAGCTGAACAGAAAACACCTGTCTTGAAAGCCTTTGTCAAGAGGTCATGAGGAAAATGCAGAATATTTTTAAAAATTCATGTATGGTTGGTTGTATATAAACATATCGCTTTCATCTCACCATATGAGTAATGTAAACGAAATTTATGTATTTAATAAGAAACATTAAAAATAACAGCTTCTTTCTTTAAAAAAAATCCTGTACGTTATTTTAGTAGGTTTTAATAGAAAAAAGTTTAAAGAAATGTTTTAACGGTAACATAAACCGAGAGGAATAAAACTGCTTATACTGATGTATGAGAAAAGCCTCATTTAAAAATATAAGCAATTATTTAAACAGTGGATGTATTAGGAACTCTTGTTTGTATTATTCATTCGAGCTTTTGACAATTAATTTTCGTTCTGTTTTAAAAGGATAAAACAATGAAACATATAATTGAAACAAGCCGCGCGTAATTCAAAAACTAAATATTTAAGAGTAAATGCATGCATATAATATTTTTAGACGCATATATATATATATATATATATATATATATATATATATATATATATATTCTTAGAGTATAAAATAAATTTCACTGATTGATTAGTTTAAGTAAACTTAGAAACCATAACCTAAGAAATATTCTTAAAGTAAACAACGAATAAAGATTTCATGATAACGTCTATAAACTTCCCGAGAATGTTTTAATACAATGATATATAAAACAATTGAAATATTTTTCACTAACTTCTTCGTAAAATACTTAAGGACTAACGATTAAGATGTAAGCTATATAAATATTTTAGAAACTATCATAATAGCATAAAACAAACAGTTTATCATATCTTTTAAATAAGGTGTAATTTAAAACGTTATGTATATATGAGTTTATAACAAACCAACACGAATATGGAATTGCGTCAAGCTGACTAGCTGGCAGTTAATATACAAGGTTTAGAGGTATTTAATACAATAGAGAAAAACAAGTTTTCTGTAATTTAAACTATTTTTCTATGTAAAAAAAAGTTGAAAAACACATACTATGTTCGAATTTCATACTTAATCTTAGAAAAAATAATTGGTATATTATCGAGTCTACGAAGTTTTTAATACGGCAACAAAGCCTCAAATATGTATACAGCACATACATGATACAATATAACAAATATTAAGTTAAGCATTTTATAAAACGACCACTTTATATTTTAATAGAAGTTTCAATTCCGTTTTAACACTAAAGCTAAATTTTGCCCAGTAGTCTAAAAGAAAAAGATCTGGAATGTCCTGGTTAAAATGAAAATGAACCAAATGCAGAGGAAAAATCAATTCTAGCGTCCAGTAAACTTTCCCCATCTCGTTGAGCATGTCTTCATTTACTCAGAATAAACCTAAGTTACTCTCTTTTCTGGAAATTTGAAGGAAAAAAAAGGGAGAATAAGAGAGATTCCCATCTCCACAATTCTTTCGCATAAAAACACAAACACGAAGAGGATTCCGAAGAGGGCGTGGCCAAATCCGGAGAATACCTGGTGATCGACAGCCCTGCGGGGACCTATTGGTCCAGACGGCCGGATTAAGTGCGCAAAAACTTTGTGCCGGACTCAAGTGGTCCCCGCAGACCCCTCGGACCTCGCGGGGGCAGTTCCAGACCTTAAGAGGACCCCAGGAGTGTTTGGAGCAACTTCGTTCGATTCACTCCCCAACGGACCACTCCCTAATTACTCCACTGGAGTTCTTCCTTTTGTTTTCGGAAGAAATCTGACAAGCATAATCATATTTTGTTCCGATGCTGACTCCCAAGGGTGGCTGCAGCCTCTTAGCTCAAAAGAAGTTGGAGTTGTTCAATGTTTTTTGAAGATGTCTTGGCGTTTTTCAGTTTCAATGTTTCTTGTGTTTCTACAAGTTCACATTTGGGGATGAGTTTTGGAAAGAGGAGTTGTTTAGCTGAAGCCGTTTGTGTACGTATACACCTAGTGTCTCAGCTCAGTGTTTTTTCCTAACATCTCCTAGACACATTCTTTAGCCGGAATTATTTTACTCTTTTTGGGTTACATTTCTTTTAAGCTTTGAGATTTTATTCTGATTGCTCACAAACGCTGCGTAAACGTGTCTTTCGGAGTCTTAGTAGCAAAATAAACGAAAAGAACTCTACAGAGGGATACTATTAAATAATATACATAAAACTTGAAGTTTGTGTATATATACATACCTACATACATCGTTCTAAATGAAAATAACTTTTTTAGAACAATGAATATCATTTCTGTCCTTTAAAGATACGAGATTTTTCAAAATATATGTGCTTAAGTAAATTGTTTTCAAATAAAGTGTAATTGTACAAGAGGGTTTTAAAACGCAGATATGATAAAAATTAAGTTTAAAATCAAAGACATTACATAAATTTGCTATGTTGAATCAAGACAGGCTGAAATGCTCTTAAGCTTAAATTAATATAAATGCTTACTGGCTTCAAATATGAATGAAAAAACAGTAACGTAACAAAGTGTCAATGAACTTTCTTAGTATATCTATGTCGATTAGTAAATTGGCAGATACTGTTAAAAGTTTTAAAGATAATAAAAAAATATGAAGTTGAAAGCATATACATATGAAGTCTGAATGAGCCACTTTATAAATTCATTATTTATAATCCTTACTCATAGCTTTGTTCGTCCTCTATTCCCAGTCAAATGTTCTTTTAAATAATCAGTGATTACGTGCTTCCAATCATTAACATTCACACGAACGAAAATGAGTGCCTTTCATATTACACTGTATTTATATAGAAAGTAGAGCTGTACTTTTCAATAGATGCTGGAATTGTGCACATATAGCAAATTATATATTTAATAAGTCACATGGACCGACGTTGTGACTTTTCCAACAAGTTCGACAACGAGCAAATCCATGAATGAAATAGAACGTGAATAATTTAGACGAATCTCACGAAGTGTTAAATATTTCTAATCACGAAATCTACGAAGTCTTCCGTTTATTTCATATAAAAGCAACGAAAACTAGAAATTCTTAGTTTAAGGATAGCTTCTGGAATGTCGATAATCGAAGCATTCAAATGAGGTTATATCACTAGATTTCAAAGTCGGAATTATGCACATGTAGAAAGTTATATACTTGATGAGTTTTTTACCGCTATAGAGAAAACTGTTCTATGGCTTTTTCAACAAGTTCGACAATTCAACAAGAACACGAATTAAATAGAATGTTAACCTCTTGATTTAAAATGAAGTCTCTGAAACGCCATATATTTCATGTGCCATGGTAGACTTTGACGTCTCCGAGACTTCAAGAACTCTCTTCGAACACCGGGTAGTATAATAGTATTGGATTATATGTTTCGGTCGTGCATCAATGCTGTAAATTTTTCTTGTGGCTTTTTAAGCAAGTTTGACAAGTCAACCAGAACACGAAAGAAATAAAAAGTTAACCCCTTGACATACAATGACGTCTCTGAGACGTCATGTATTTCTTATGCCACGATAGACTTTGACGTCTCCGAGTTGTCAAGAACTCTCATCGGCAAAGACCAGGTAGTACAATAGTATTGGATTATATATTTCGGTCGTGCGTTAATGCTGTTTTTTTTAGACAGTTGAAGATCATTTCCTCCTCTCAAAAACATCTATAAAAAATGACATCGGAAAATACGTAAACAGATATTTCGCTACATATTTCTAAATGATTTGATATGCATCACACGTTAGAAAAGTGCTAAATTATAGTATAACTTAATAAATTATTGAACACTAACACTATATATCAAGCTTATTGAATTTTATATAACAATGTAAATCCGAAAATAAAACGCCCTGTTTCTGAGCTTGTACAAGAGAGTTCACTATTGAGCCAAACTAAATGGTATTCTACGAACGCATTAACGCGCATTTTTTTTCGCATGTTTAGCGGTTAATAATTTACACGACAAATTACATTTCGAACCTGCGAAACTACGTCGTCTTTCAGTAGGTGCCTAAAATCCTACCAAAGCCATGAAAACTGGAAATTCTTAGCTCTAAGATGACTTCTGGAATATCAGCAACAGAAACATTCAAAAGTTGCTGTATCGTAAGATTTCAAACAGTGTCGGCAACACGTCAAGACAAGCGAATATGACGGTCCTGATATAACAACCAGCCATCAGCAGAACATCAGGCGAGACACCCCTTTTTTTCCCTCGATCATCCATCAAAATCACGCCCGATATTTTTTCCAGATTCACATACTTTCACCCCTAGGCATAAACCCGCGGGACAACCCTTGAGTGTATTCTCGCTTTTTTTTAAACGATTGTCTCCAAAAAAACCCTTCAAAATACTCGCAAAAAACGGAAATTTCTCGGGACCAACTCTCTAACCGGTGTTCTGCGCGCGATAAGAAAGCGAGAAAAGAGTTGGAGGTTTTATTATTCCCTCCCCTCCGAACACCCCCGCGAAAAACATGCATAAAAAAGAGGGGAAAAATGAGTTTCCTGGGCCATGCAAAAGTTGTATTATTTAAATCCCACTTTTTGGTCTGCTATGGCTCATTAGCAGAAGTTATCGGCGACTGTGGCGGTTTGCAGGAGGCGACCTCCCCCACTTCCCATGCCACCACGCTTTTTCCCCACTACCACGCTCTGCTAATCCTTCAAACCCCTTCAAATATTAATGCACTATCTATCCAAGAACGAGACGGTGAGGGGGCTGCTAAAAATCTCTCATTTCTAAAAAAACTTTTAAGGACACATCAGCAAATGTAGATGTGGTACTAAATTTGACAATATTCAAAACTATTATAACATGCATTAATGCAATAAAACTTAAAACTTGGTCATTGTTTTTTTACTAGATTTTAGTGAAATTTTTAGTAGATTTTAGTGAAATAATTTGCACTACATGGAAAACTATTCATAAAGTTAGAAAATTATTACAGAATTATGAACGGAAAATACCAAACGAATTCCAAAATAGTAAATTTTAAAGATTTTTTTGATTTTTTAAAAACATTTACGGATGCATCAGCAGATGCAGATGCAGAACTAAAATTGATCTCAATATAAAAATGATTATAAATATTGATGATATAAATTAATGCGGTTCAAACATTTATTTTGGTCTCATTAATTTTGGTTGTAGGAAACTTTTGGATATATATACGCTATGAATTACGAGTTATTTTCATAAATAAAACATTAGAAATAGTGCTCATTTGCAACTGTTAATTTTCAATGGTAAATTAAAAAGGTGGTATTTGACTGGAGAAAGCGTCTGGTACGCAAGATTTAGAGATCATAAAAGATCATAGAGGTTATTTACAGACGATCGACTCTCTTGTATAACTTTTGCTTACTCTTTCACACTAGATTTGGTTCGATTTGGAGCGACAGGGCTACTTTTTTGTTACACAAAGCTTATGAATCCAGTAGTAAGATTTAAAAGTACGAACTCCTTTTAGTACTAAGAGACGTCAACACTTATCTATGCTGAACTTTACTGGCTTTACTGGAATGAACTGGTATGATGTAAGGTTGCGAGACTGGAATGTCGCTAATAAGCAAGCATATAAATGATGGAAACACAACAAAAATTTAGTATGATTATCGTTAAATATTTGATACAATAAGTCATTTGTAAAGTAATATAACTTTTAAAGAAGTTTTATAGATGGAACTTGGATTCTTTAGGAAATCGAGAAGGAGGAAGATAAAGATTCTTATTTGTTAAATCAAATTTGTTCCTTTTTTAAGTAACACGCGTGAACTCGAATAGCACCAAACATCTTCCGAGTGGGAAATTTAAACATTTAAAAGAAATTTCTGCCAATAGATTTTCTAGTTAACCCCTTCCCGGTTTTTCCCGAGCTGAACTCAAGCAGGCGAAATGTACCATCCTAGCTCATCCCGAGTGTAGCTCGGGCACTGTGAAATTTTACACAGTGCAATAAGTCTTTCCCGATTTATCTCACATGTACTTTTTATGGTTTCGAAAGTTTTGGTTTACTTTTCTGTCTACTAGATTATCTGCTGCTCAAAAAGAGACAGCAGAGGGAAGAAGGTAAGAAGAGAAACAAGGTTCTACTGTCCAGATTGCAATGTTAGACTCTGTGAAGTACCGTGTTTCCGATGGTATCATACACGATCAAATTTTGATTAATAATTTCATAATTATTCACGTAAATGCAAAGGATATAAATAAAATTTAATTCAAGATAAAAGCTAGGCATTTTAAACTTTATATTTATAGTTAGTGGGAATTGACTCCAAAGTCTAATGATTTCTGACGCACAGAAAGCCAACTATACAGGTAAATTACTCATTTATTTAAATTGATTTTTTTTACATTAATTTTTAGGAAATTTTGTATGCGAATGATGCTACTATATTTAAAAAGCTATGTATGTATGATAATAAGCATTAAAAATTGACATTTTTTGAGCCATAATCCCGAAACAAAATGAACCTGGAAGGGGTTAAACAAGAAGACAATAGTAATCCTCCACGGTAGCACTTTTTTGCTGGAAATACATCCCCCATTTCTTGGCCAGAAAAAGCTCCCAAATGAAATGCTCCATTGCCAAGCAAGCGGTCTAAATAATTCACAGTTATTAAGAAACAAACGAGGTAGCGATTACAAACCAAGACGAATTAGAGATCATGAAAGAATCCCTTTTCTTTCTTCCCCTGCTCCCATAACGTGCAAGGAGAAAGTACTTGGACGATTTATAAATTCCAACTCCCGCGATATTTTGTTTGTTGGATAGTTTTTAAAAAGCGAGCGCGTCCACGGAAGCTTGTGTTTTATTATTATTATTGCGTATTACCCGATTAGAAAAAAGGGCAGAAATATTTTTACGCTTGAGGGACGCGCTCGATTAAAATGAATTATCGGAAGGAAATTATAAATCCTGTGCATCTGTGGGTATTATGCGACTAGGAATATCCCCATTGATGCATTGTTATTATAGAATAATTAATATACGAGCAAACGTGATGCTTTTATATCTAGAACGCGGAGTTTTATCCAACAAATTACATTTTTGATATATATACATCTGCGCTGGTGATGTATAGAAAATAATAACAGAGAAAATCAGGGAGCGTGCGGAATGTATAAGCTTTAGATTCTAAAATGAAATAAAGCGGACCAACATAAATATAAATTTTCCATTCGGGAGATTAAAATAAACTTTTAAGGCTAAGACATTAGCAGTTACAACTGGAAAATAAAAATATATGTGGTGAATAAATTTTATTACAAAGAACAACTAAGTGCTTAAAAGTTTCATTAAAAGTACTAAGAAAACGTTGATACATACTATAATATTATAAAGGTAAGGTTAAGTGGTTTTTTTTAAGATACAGAATCAAAAATTGGTATAAGAGTATACAAAACTCATTTTTAAACTCCGGTAATCTTTAAAAATTATACTTAGGGCCTATCTCACCAAAGTCGTTTAACGGCTAATAGCAATTAATCTCTGTTTAAACAGAGAATTGTGTCCCCTCATTGGTTGGCGCCATTGTCTCACCATTAGTTGGGTTAATCACGGTTAGCCGTTAAACGACTTTGGTGAGACCAGCCTTTACAGTGAGTACAATAAATGGGTATATTACTTATGTAATTGTATTATACATTGCAGAATTCATCGCGAAAAGTAGATTGCCGATTAACTTAATGATAGGTTTGGTTTGGAGTGCTATGGTCTACTTTTTGCAACATGAGAGCGAAAGAGACCGAGACCTACAGTTTAAAGCCGATTCCGAACGGCTACGAACATCCATGCCACTGTGGGATTCGACCAAAGGCCAGCACAATAGCCAATCGGCAATCGTTCAGCTAACATAATGATAGACTTTATGTTACATTCCTGTAAAAACTGTTTTTAACCAAAATTAATATTATAGTTATGGCAATAAATGCAAATCCAATGTTAGTAATGCAATTTCGCAACGAACTTCAGTAGCTGAAAAAGCAAACTAAGTTCAGTTTGCTTTTTCAGTTGACTTGCATATATTGCTATAATCTCGAACTAAAGTTTTACCTTCTCGTATTGCAGTCATGGTTTACCAAACAAAGTGTTTTAAATTGTTTTTAACAACTTTACTTATTTTTGACAACTATTATTCGTAAATGAAAACACTATTGAATGTAAATTTTTGAATTTAACTCTAGCAAAAGTTTTGGCTCAAAAATATTTCAAAAGGCTGAAGAAATCAACACTTCTTAAATATATATTTATATTTTACATAAATGTATATTAAGAACTATTATTCTCTTGTATATAATATATTTAAATATAAATAGTATAATACATATAAATATAAACATATATACATAGATATAATATATATATATATATATATATATATATATATATATATATATATATATATATATATATATATATACATAGATATAATATATATATATATATTATAATAATAAAGTATAATATATATTTAAGAATTATTATTTTTTTGTATTTTTCTATTTATTTTTATTTTTGAATCGAAAACATTCACTTGTACTTCTAAAATTTTTGGCTTTAAAGTTATGTGGAAATGATGATATATAAAAATTAACTAATAACGAAAATCTGGAACTATATTCGATTACTACGAGAGAATTGGCTGAGTATGTAAAATAAAGATATATGATCTTCGAGTTAACATTTCACGTGTGCCAGTAACTCGCCGCATTCTATACTGATAAGTACTCTAAAGAACCGACATCGAATCCATTGATTTTGTACAAGAGACTGCCATTTCTGAAGCTCTTAGAGAGGCATTTCAGAAAATGCAATGTCCCGCGCGTGCAAGAAATTCTTCTAAATATTATTATTCCCTTTCGGAAAGAAAATGAGAAAACAAAAGTGTCGAGATGGGAGGGAAAATAGAAGTTCTTAATACCGATGAACTGCTGGCTCGAAGACCCAAAATTGGTTCCCTTTTAATACGTGTTGCTAAAAGTGCGCGGAACGGGGAAGCAATCATTACTATGGGACAACAGGGAAATAAAGAGACCTCTGGTTATTTTGACGAAGAAAGACCGGTAGCCGGACATTATTGGTTCTGGGACTTATAATCGGAGAGGGACCTACTCAGGGCGAGTGCATTTAATGTTTCGTTAATCAGCCTCTAACAACGTTTTTCGGAAGCACTGTGTTTTCATGCAAATATTGCACGCGTTGCTAGCAAGGTGATTTATTATTGTTAGAAATGCAAAGAGAGCGCTCCGCTGATTACTGTACTCATATGAATATTTCGGGGGGCGACGGGAGAGCTAATTATTCGATGTTTCGTTAGGAGTATATTAATAAGGTCGTAATGAAGTCACTAAGGATGTTTTTATTAACAATGGGACATTAAGTAGCATGCAAAAGTTTAAAAAGTCAAATATGCGAATGTATTCGATATTTTAACACACTGTGTGCGGTATATTTCGCAGCAGAATTGTACCGGGAGAGGACATTTTGAGCTTAAATTTAGTTATTCAGTTAAATGTCAATAGATCGAAAAATATTTAATTTTTTAACCAACTTTTCGTATATCATATTGAAATATATAAATAGACAAATATATATATATATATATATATATATATATATATATATATATATATATATATATATATATATATATATATATATATATATAGATAGATAGATAGATATAATTTTCGCAATAAAATAATTAAAAGTTAAGGATAAATAAAAGTTAAATAAAAAGTTATATAATAAAGGAAAAATAAAAAGTTAATTTTAAATCTAAATTGATTTTTTAATCAACATTCCTGTTCCCAGCGCTAAATTTTTCCAGAACCTATGTAGTAGACAAGAACATTCAGCTTCGTTATCCTATATATACCATTATTTTTGTACCCACAAACAAACCATGTTGTTACACTAACACGTACTAGTACGTGACCCTCGCTCGAGTATCAACCGTCAGAAAACGTACTAGTACGTGCCCCGCATACATTTTGTTAAGAGCTAAACACCAATAAGTTTAATATGAAAAAAAATGAAATTAAAATGTGGATTAAATAATAAAAAAGGATTATTTTAACTACTTCAATTAGAATATACGTAAATATCGATTTGTTTCCAAAATTAAAATTTTGTATGGCAATTTAAAACTTACAATAATCAAGCTATAAAAACTCCTTTTCAAGTAATTATATCTTTTTTTTTACACTCGATTAATACTAATCTATTAGGAATTATGAAGATTAGATTAGTTGGAGATAAAAACTTCCAAAATGAATTGACGATACGAATATCCGGATCAAATTTCTCATTATGAGTCAAATTGTACAATTAGTTTTCTCAGGTCGTTAATGAGATCGAATAATTTGATGGTGAATGTCTCTTATAAACAATGTAAATATTCATGGTAACTTTTGAGATTACCTTAATAAACCTTTGTTAAATACTCAGCTAATGATAATGAAATGTTTCAAAAGTCATACTTCAAATTCTAACTATATTATTCTTTAGATATTATTTTCACACTTCGCATGCAATTTTAACCAATTATTTATTTAGTAAAACAGTTAATTTTTACACATTGATTTCTATAATGCTATAATTGTATATAATGTTAAAGGACTCTTTTAACCACAGAAAATTGATAATAACATTGAAAATAAAATTGAATGCAAAAAGAAATTAATTAAATTAAAACAAGTGTTTAATAGTTAAAAAAGCGTGAAATGCTTTAAACGCATTATTTGAAGCATATGTAAACGTCAATTTCTAAAATTTAACTTAATATAATTATTGTGGTTTTTATATATTTTTTCTGGTTGTTTTTTAATTATTTAATAATTATTAAAGTATAGTAGTCTCACTTTAGGAAATAAATTCGAACTCATCTAATTTCAGATAATTTTTATCAGTGAGATGTGAATAAACTCAAAATTTTTCTTGGGAAATTAATGAAAGTATAGTAATTAATTTTATATTTTTCCCCCATTAAATCAGAGCAGAGACATTTCTCGTATATATTAATATCTGTAAACTATTTCCAGGTATATGTCGTGATAATACAAATATAACGTAGGTCACAATGACAACAGAAATAAAAATTGGATTAAATGTAAAGAAATGATATAAAAGCCAAATATAAATTTTCAAGGACATTTTATTATTTTTAAATTTAAGAATTTATCACATTGATGGAAAAGCAAAATACGAAAGCATTTTAACCTTTGTTACATAGAAATTTATTTTAAAAATGTTTCCTTGCAAACGATATTGCTAATTGTTACGCTTGTGTAATTTTTCAATCATATCATTAAAAGATTTTATCCATTTCTAAGTACTGTATAAGATACGTTATTATTTAATTCACTGAAGAAAAATACGGATATTTCTGATAGTTAAACTTATGTAACGTATATTCTACCGAGTAAAGCTTTTGCTATGTTATAGACACTGTGATTACACAATTAAAAACTAACCAAAAGTTATAAATTTAACCGAAAAAATAACGCAAGATAACTTTTTTTAATTGTTATTACTTATTGATCAAAATAACATCAAACATTTACTTCAAATTTTTTCAAGTTTCAGATAATTGTTTCACCTTTTGAGAAATGAATTTCTTTACCGTCAAAGAAGGCGAAATCATTTTACGAAATGACATTATTAGTTAGAGAAATTTATTTTAAAAACTTTGTTGAATTATATTAACGTTTTTTTCATTATTAGTTCTGTAACCACACAATTAATACCCATGTTAACGTTATGTTACTTAATTCACTAGAAAATAACGTTACAATTAAAATAAAACTATCATTTAACTATGTTACTTTTTATCTATAATTACCACCGTGCCACGTAAATCCTTATAACAAATAAACATCCATCTACAGTGGTGTTCAAAATTAAAAAAATTTCAGATTTGTTTGCCTATTTACAGATTTATTGGACAGATTTTAATGAAATTTGATTTGTATTTTGGTTGATGTAGTGCAAAAAATAGCATTTAATAGTTATAATACACATGAATGATTTTAAATTTGAAACCAGCATATTATCCGTAGGTTATCTATTTATGGAATTAATAAAAATAGCGTAAAGGTTGAGAATCTTATTTGAGATGAGCCGAACTATGGCCGAATGGGTAGGGTGCTGCTCTTTGGTACCAGAGTTTGAATCCCACTGCTCGCATAAATGTTCGTTTCCATTTGGAATTGTCTTTAAGCGATAGGTCCCGGTTTCATAAGGCGTTGTTCATTAAAATATATATCGTAGCGCTTTTTTTTAAAAAAAACCCCATCAAACCAAATTTATTTAGATGAATTAGCCGAATACAACCTGATTGGTTTGGTTTGGAGTGCTACGGTCTACTTTTTACAACACGAGGGCTAATGAGACCGGGACCTACAGCTTAAAGCCGATTCCGAAAGGCTACGAACATCCATGACACTGTGGGATTCGAACCCACAAACTCCGGTACCGAAGGCCAGCACTCTGACCAATCGGCCATCGTTCGGCCCGAACAGAACCTGCAAATCTTAGATGGATTCGAGTGTTACGATCCACATTTAAAAGCTGTTCATTACTGAAAAAAAAAAAATCAGAAATTGAAAAAGGGATTTCATGCGCCAGTAGATCTTGCGAAAATTTATCTATGCGCAAAATTTCCTGACTATAGATGAGCAATTTTTATGCGAAAATTTGATGACAAACATGCACAGATCTTTTACTTGTTAGCATAGACTAATAACGGTCAACAACATCGAATTTTTACTTGATACTTTTTTTTTAAAATTTTCGATAATTTTTTTCTTTTCTTTTAGAAATGAAGATTACCACAGCAGTGGAAAAGGGCGAAATCATTTTCCAGAATGCCATCCAAACCGAGCTCCTCCTAATTTACACTCCGACCCGTAAACACACCTTTTGTTTCCCACGTGTCGTTCTGGAACCACGTGCCCCGTCGATAAAGGAGCGAACGAACGAAAGGCGGGAAAGGAGCGCGCCAGCAGAAGTCATCATCTGGCCGTATCCATCACGTTCCGGGGTCGACCCCACCCCCCGCTGTCGTCTGCGCCGCTAATTAGTCCCGCTAATGAGCGCTAATTGGCGCCGCTAAACGCCACTGCCAGCGGAAAGATGATTGAGTTTCTGGTTTGCGGCAGAGAGGCAATAAAGCGACACAAATCGGGTCTTTTTTCCTTCCAAGTGGGGGAGTTTCTTTCGCGCAGTTTCGGGTCGAAACTGGGGTTTGTAATACCGGTAAACCAAGTTAAATTGTCAGATATACACTACAGACGTTTACCGATAAGTTAAAAACAAATTTTTTTACTGGTTTTCCCAAATGAAAAATCCGCAATCGAAGTTTTCATACACAATATTTCTGCCCATTCGTATGCTCTGTAGCGTCATGAATTTCTGGTAGCGCTAACCTGCTGTATCTAATGCGATTTATAGAATGCACGTAGATATTCAGTTTAGGGAAACTGATGATTTTCCTTTCACACCTGATGAATGATGATATTGCATACATAAAATCTTTTTTCTCCTTCGAAGTGGCAGTTTTTTTACATTTTTCTCTCGGTTTCGGTTCAAAACTAAGGTTGTAATACCAATAAATCCGTATAAATTACTAAATACATTAGATGGATGTTTACAGATAAATAAAAATAATTACTATTACTTGTCAAAAAAAAAAAAAAGATTTGAAATCGAAGATTTTATATACAATATATTGTCTATTCATATACTATGAAGCGTTATAGTTTTCTCGTTACGTTGGCCTACTACATTTCATGAGATTGCATGAGATTGCATGCACAAATTTAAATTTTATAAAATTATATTAAATTTTTTATTATAATTATATTATATATATTTTTATTATATATTTTTTATTATATTTTTATATTAATTTTTTTATTTAGTTAAAGTTATCGTTCATTTTCAAAACACGAAAAATGATATGCATCGTTTTCACAACAGGCCATGACATTATTTAAGAGTTGCATTCGAAAATTGCATTCCACATTTGTAAGCACAAAAATTAGATTTTCATTACGTGATAAAACTTTGAACAAGTTAATCCTTTTACGAAGATCTTTTAAAAATATCTATTATATTCATATTAGTCATTATACGATTACATTTTGACTTAATATTTCTATTTATATTTTCATATGGTGATTATTAAATAAAATATTAAATATTCGTCGATATTTAAGTGCATACATTTTAAATTATTTAGTATTTAGTGTTTTGTCTTTCAAATAAAGGTGTACAACCAAAAATCATTATGTCTACTTAGCTTACATTACTTAGATTTTATGTTATTTTTCGAGAAAAAAATTAGCAGTGAATTACCAATAAACTAAATTAAACTAACATAAAATTAGATTTTCATTAAGTGATAAAACTTTGAACAAGTTAATCCTTTTACGAAGATCTTTTAAAAATATCTATTATATTCATATTAGTCATTGTACGATTACATTTTGACTTAAAATATTTCTATTAATATTTTCATATAATTATTAAATAAAATATTGAATATTCGTCGATATTTAAGTGCATACATTTTAAGTTATTTAGTATTTAGTGTTTTGTCTTTCAAATAAAGGTGTACAATCAAAATCCATTATGTCTACTTTGCTTACATTGCTTACATTTATATTATTTTTCGGGAAAAAATTAACAGTAAATTACCAATAAACTAAATTAAACTAAAATAAAATTAGACTTTCATCAAGTGATAAAACTTTGAACAAGTTAATCCTTTTACGAAGATCTTTTAAAAATATCTATTATATTCATATTAGTCATTGTACGATTACATTTTGACTTAAAATATTTCTATTAATATTTTCTTATGATAATTATTAAATAAAATATTGAATATTCGTCGATATTTAAGTGCATACATTTTAAATTATTTACTATTTAGTGTTTTATCTTTCAATTAGAGGCGTATAACCAAGAACCATTATGTTTACTTAGCTTACATTACTCACATTTTATGTTATTTTTCGGGAAAAAAATTAGCAGTAAACTACCAATAAACTAAATTAAACTAAAATAAAATTAGATTTTCATTAAGTGATAAAACTTTGAACAAGTTAATCCTTTAACGAAGATCTTTTTTTAGCAATCTTTTAAAAATATCTATTATATTCACATTAGTCATTGTACGAATACATTTTGATTTGAAATATTTCTGTTAATATTTTCATATGGTGATTATAAAATAAAATATTGAATATTCGTCGATATTTAATTGCATACATTTTAAATTATTTAGTATTTAGTGTTTTGTTTTTGAAATAAAGGTGTACAACCAAAAACCGTTATGTCTACTTAGCTTACATTACTTACATTTTATGTTATTTTTCGGGAAAAAAATTAGCAGTAAATTACCAATAAACTGGTATTAAAATATCCATTTACGGAATTATCGTAAATAAAAAAAATCAGTAAATTTACAAACCGAGGTCAAAACCCTGCGAAAAACTGAAAAGTTGTTGTAGCCATTTGTGCTCTCAGGAAAAGGGTGAAGTTAAATTATTAATAAACTTTTCCCTGGGAGAAGATTTATTTTTGGCAACGACACGCACAGCGGAGCGAGAAGCAGTGGTTGGTAAACAATGAAGGGTTATTTTGCTGCTTAGGAAAATGTTTTACGCAAAGTTGAAGAATGTCTTTAAAGGTTTGGGAGCAATTACTTTCCTCTCAAAGCAAAGGGAAGAAATTTAAATTTAGCATTCGGTAATCCTAGTTAATGCCACAAATAAAGTTGAAAATTTCATAAATATTATATTAACGAAAGCTTAATGAAACTATCTGTAAAATGGAAGTTGTTTAAAAAAAATAACTAGGAATATATATATATATATATATATATATATATATAAAGGATGTGGAATATCTATAGCTGAAGATATCTTAAATAATGAGTTTAGATAAACAGAAACGTGCAACTACATAGAGCGATTTCATGTTACGTCATGAAAGGATTTGATGCCCTTCCCATTCATTTTCATGTTTACGGTAGCCAATCGGCAACCAATAAGCTGCCCTTCGATTTGAAATTAAAGCCAGAATCGTCATTTGAAGTGTGTACTGCTTCATGCAGTCGCTCCATAGCAGAGAACTCAAAAGTGTCACATATACTCTTTTAACACATTGTGTGCTGGTACATTTCGCAGCGTAATTGTACCGGGAGCGGGCGTTTTGAGCGTAAATTTAATTGTTCAGGTAAATATCAATAGATAGAAAACTATTTAATTTTTAACCAACTTTTGTATTTTATTTTGAAATACATAAACAAATATATAAAAAACAATCATAAGATTTTTGTAAACAAAAAATATATTTTTTAATGGATAAATTTATAATAGTATCGTAAATATGAAAAATCAAATAGAAATAGTAGTTTATAGTTTTAATTTTTTCGAATTATGTTATATATAAACATTTTTACATTATAAAAAAATTGAAAAAGCAATCATAAAACTAATAACGTAATAAGAATAAAACTAATAACGTAAAAACTAGTTTTTATTTGCCTAAACGTTTCTAGAATCTATGTAGTAGCCAAGAACATTTGGCTTCGTTTTCCTGTCTATACCGTTATTTTTGTACCCACTAACAAACCATGTTGTTACACTAACCCGTATTAGTACGTGATCCACGATCGACAGTCAATCCTCAGAAAATGTACTATTACGTGTCCCGCGCTCAAGTATCAATTGTCAGAAATCATACTAGTACATGATCCGCATACAATGTGTTGAAACTGCATAAACAAAGCATTGCTCCTTCCATTGGGAGTATTAAATACGTACTGAATAACAATGTGTTACTTCAGCACATTTGAATCATAAACAATTCTACGTATCATTTGGAACATAAATACGTTATTATTTTAGCATCGCCTAGTTTCATTGTCATCGCATACAAGGAGAATGACAGATAATTAAGTATCTTCTAAGAAAGCTTTCAATGCCGCCAGAAAAATACACAAAAACTGGTGTCCATTTAAATGATAATACCTTAGTAAACAAGCAAGGAAATTAGTGAAATGTTATGGTCATGCCCCGCTAAATAAATGCAGAACAAAAACATTTTTAGCGCAAACCCGATGAAATGAAACAGAACACAAATACCGCAGAACCTTCGTTTTCAAAATCTATTCTCTTCCGAAGTAAATATTCTTCTCCAAAGACATATACAATAAATACATCGATAGTAGGCAAGTCATCAGAGAAGCAAGGACGTTACCGAAATAAATAAGTATAAAGGGAACAAAAAAAAAATCGAAGAACCGTTATTTTATTTATCCTTCTGCTTCCGACTCACGTCATAATAAAACCAATACGTAACTTTTTCCGCCCATAATCCCATAAATAAATAATACCCTGATCTTTTTCTACTCTTTCTCTATCGTGCTCATTGTTTATTAAACGTTCTACTGTTCGATACATCTCATTGAACACCTTGTAATTAGCATTCGCAACGCAGTGCCCAAAGAAAATTCTACCGTCATGACTATTGGAGGGAAATGTGGAAGGGGGCTTCTATTTTATTGTAACGCCCCCCCCTCAGTAGAACGAGAAAATGTATGAGTTTAAGTTTGTGGAAATAACACAGCCCACCTTCATTATTGCATTTCTTTGTGTTTTGATTCCGTTATGCTGGACTACCGCCGACCGCAGAGCAAAGGTTATGAACAATATGATCAATACAGAAGACCACTTTTGCTCCAATGCGGTTGTTAGATACAAAAAATATTCCATTAGATATACACGTGTGTATTTGAAAGGGAATATATATATATATATATATATATATATAATATATTAAAATCCCTTATTTACATATTTTAATATAAATTTAATAACTTCTGTTTATAACTTACGTTGGGGTTCGAGCTGTAATTCTGACTTTTCCCTCCAGAAACGCTATGGACTTAATTCAGCCTCTGTCTGTACTTCTTTAGCCGATAGTAAACGCGTTCGTTCTCTTTAAGCATGGGTAATTTTTATCATGTGATCAATTGTACTTAGGGATTATTCGACGTCTTTTTACCTGAGAAATCCCTACTTAAAACGGTGTGTTTGCAAGATGTTCAAAAAGTTCTGGCCTGTTGTATGGATTTCATGCTCACTCACCAGAAATAAAATGTGTTGTGTTTTTGGATGAATCTCGCCCATATTTCAGATATATATATATATATATATATATATATATATATATATATATATATATATATATATATATATATATACACACACACACACATATATATTCATTCATATATCTAAATTTCTGTCTATCTATCTATCTATATATATATATATATATGTGTGTGTGTGTGTGTGTGTGCGAGAGGTAGGTGGAGATGGTGTAAATTTACACACTTTTCTCTTACAGCCAGACATAAAAGATTAATATGATAGAACTTTAAACATGTGGTTCTACAGTTCTCATTAAACTTCAGTCTCCTAAGTATAATATACAATATATCATCGACATACAACATACCATCCTATTATATTATCGTATCTCTTACACATGTTAGCATCATTTGTAAGTTGTATCTATGCATCAAGTAGAAATATAACTTATGATGCAAAAGCGAAAATGTTACAAAGTAAAAATGTTAGATTCGTGAATAAACTTATCATCATGGTAGAACATATTTCTTTAAATTATTATTATTATTATTTATAATTATTTATAATTATTATTTAAATTATTATTATTTATAATTACTTAAATTATAATTTTTTGTAATTATTTACATTCATTTATTTATTTAATAATTAAGACAGAATTATTTCTTCCGCGTTTCTCTTTTGGTTTTACTTATAAATCTATTTCTTTACTTTCCACTATAATTATTAATTTCAAGTTTTGTTGTAATAATATTCCTTTATGAGTCTCTTTTATAAATATTAGAATATTAAATTCCATTGTTATAACCTAACTCAAAATATTTTTGAGTTAGAATATCGGTAGTGTCTTCCTTACTTAATAACAAAATTATAGAATTATTAATATTTAATAATTCTATAACTTTAATGAATATTAATTTAAGATTATTAAGATTTTTATTTATGTCTCATTAAAAACTGATTAAAATAAAGCATAAATAAATATTGAATTCCATTGTTATAACCTAACTCAAAACACCTTTGAGTTAGAATACAGGTAGTGTCGTCTTCATTTAATAACAACGTTATAAAATTATTAATATTTAATAATCATTTGTTATTGAATATTAATTTAATATTATTAAGATATTTATTTATGTCTCATTGAAAAAAAATAATTGTTCAAAACAAAGCATAAATAAATAATTCATTTTCTAGATGATTTTTAATATTATAATAAAAGTTTAATATTTAGAGTAAAACTTTTAAAAATACCTTCTTAAAATAATCTTTAGTTTGTCTTTTTATCTTTCGAAATCACAGAGTCAATTTTTAGGTTGCTCGATTCCTAATTAGTATTTCTTTAGTTATGTTAAGTTAAAAAATAAAAAACTACTGAGTTTACAAGATATGAAATCCAATCTGTTGGCCTAAAATTCTCTTCAAATTTTTGTGGTCCTCTAGACCAGTATTTTCCAGTTTGTGTTACTCGTATCTATGACAACGGATGCACTACTTATATTTCAAGTCAGTGAATATCTGACGAAGATCAATAGCGGATGTCATTACAAACATGAAAATAAGAAAAGATAAAATATATTTTAGATTGGAAAACTGTCAGGGGGATTTTAAAACCAAACTTTTTGGTATTGGAGGGATTATTTTTACAGCAAAGTACGCTATTCGATAGTAAACATTTCAGCAATAACGAAAAAAATGAAATACGAAGTACTGAAATACGGAAAATATGGAATATATATCTTTATATATAAAATTCTTCTGTCCGTTTCTGGCCGGAATAACTGGTATAGATTGCATTTATCTGGACAGTTTCATTACCATAATCATGCAATATTTCCACCTCTTTATATATAAAATTCTTCTGCCCGTTTGTTTATAATAGAACTCCCCCTAAACGGCAGGACTGATTTTGATGAAATTTTGTGTATGTAACTAAATGGATTCGAGAATGATTTAGATTCCCAATTTGATTTGATGGTAAATGTTTTTTTTTATTATAAGTCCAGAATTTAGAGCTTATTGTGATTATTATAATGCCGCTTAAAACGCTTTACTGTCTACGTATCTATGGCACAGTGGTCAGAGCAACGGGCTTCAGTGTGAGAAGTACCAGGATCGAATGCTCGTACAGGGGATGTGAGAATTTTAATATAATCTAGTTACGTTTGTGATGACTGTTCGCGTAATGGCGTCCAGTATTTTTAAAATAATTTTTTCCTTACTTTTTCATCAAAACGGTCAAATTTATAATTTATTTAAAAATATTTTACAATGTTTGGATTTATAGCGTTAAAATGGGACAACGTCTATCGGGTCGTCTATAATATATATATATATATATATATATATATATATATATATATATATTATATGTATATATAACAAATAAATATATATATACATATATATATATATATATATATATATATATACATATACACAAATATATATACATGTATATATATATATATATGCATACATACATACATACATAATATATACACATATACACACATAAATATATATATATACATAAAAATATTACATATTATATATATATATAAATATATACATATATATATATATATAAATATATATATATATTTATAAATATATATATAAAATATATATATAAATATAAATAGGGAAATGCTAAATATGGAATTATGGAAATATGAAAAGGAAATACTTTACCAGTATACTATTCATCTTAAAATTCTGAAAATCTGCGATTTGAACTACAAATACCTAAATATTAACAAAGATGCAGAAACAATGCATATATTTAAGTGTAAATTTTTAACTGAAATGCTGTTTGAAGTGTATTATGTAATAATCGTACCTTTAACAATGTCCTTCAATTTTTTTAGGGAAACTACATTAGAAAAATACAGAAATTAAAAGAAAACTCGAAAAATTTATACCCAAAATTATAAACTATTTTAACTGAAAGTAAACCATACTGTTATGCTCCTTAAACTTAAAAAAAAATTGTCATTTAATAAAGTCTTTCGTATTTTCCATTCCTCATAATTTGATGAAATCTTTCTATTTTAAAACTGAAAGTAAGCATTGAAAATCAAATTATTAACATTGAGATGTTAAATTAAGTTAAACAAAATATGTTTTAACACATCTGTTTTGCAAATTTTTTTTGATAAATTTTTCTATGTCTGTACCGGTGTAATGCTTTTGCCGTTTTCGATGCAAATTCAGACTTTAAAAGTACTGTAATAGAATTTGAAACGGATAAAATTTCTTTAAAATTTCTTTTGCAAAGGTTTCATAATTTAATGAATTTTAAGTTATTATAATATTGCTTAATATGTAGATATTCTTTATTCCGAAGAATCACCTAAACAATGATTATCAATTAGTATTATATGTTTCATTTACGGTTCATTCTACATTTTATATCTGCAAAATTTCAAGGTGCTCCTTGCTTAATTAAGATTTTCAAAAACCTTTTTTGAAAAGTACATATAAAATATGCGTGATGTACTAGACAGACAGAAGTATATGTACTTCAGACAATTAACTGTAAAATTTTAATCATATTATACGCAATGTTTTTCTAATGTGTTTAAAATGAACTTTTCGCTTTACATTTTTTCTCAAATAAGTATTTTATTTTACAAAATTATGCCTTTCAATTTATTTTTTCTAGGGTTAATATTGCGTATCATTTTATAAATGTGTTTCATTTACAAAAACTCCAGAAAAGAAATTAGTAATTTTTCATTTTGAATTACAAACAGTTTTACATTCTTACCAAAAACATGTGATGCAAATTTTCCTTAAATATTTTTATGATAAACTGTTCGTTAAAAATATTCAAGCATATCTACATACGAAAACATGATTTGATTTATTAATACTCCACTTTAACGTTCTATATGTGTATGTGAAACGATGATTTTAACCACACATTTCTTTTGTAGACTCTTTGAAATGGCTAATATTTTAAGATATGTAATTGTTATAAAACACTAATTATGATTTAGTTTGTAGTAGCTGGACTCAACAATTAATTGCAGTCTTAGTCCTTCATTAAATTTACATCTTAACTCGAAAATACTTATATGTGTATATGAAACACAGTTCTGTTGCCGACATATTACAATGGCTAACGTTTTATGACATGTAATTCCTGAAAACGAACTAGCCCTTATTTGGTTTGACTGAGCTAGATTCGGCAAATAACTCCAGTCTTAGTTCTTTTTTAAATACGAATCTAAATTCTGAAATAATGCGTATATATATAACACAGTACTGTTGTCGATTCTTAAAATGACAAATGCATTGTGCCATGTAATTACTTGAAAAGAACTAGTTCCTATTTGATTTGCCGGAGCTGGACTCAGTAACAAATTGCAGTCTTAGTACTTCATTAAACTTACTTGAATCTTAACTCGAAAACACTTATATGTGTATATGAAACACAGTTCTATTGCTGACATTTTGCAATGGCTAATGCTTTCGGACATGTAATTCCTGGAAACGAACTGGCTCTTATTTAGTTTGACGGAGCAAGACTCAGCAATTATCTTCAGTCTTAGTCCTTTATTAAATACACATCTAAACTCGTAAATTATATAACACAGTTTCGTGGTCGGCTCTTAAAATGGCAAATGTATTGTGCTATATAATTCCTAGAAAAAAAAAACTAGTTCCTATTTGATTTGCCGGATCTAGACTCAGTAACAAATTGCAATCTTAGTCCTTCATTAAATTTACATCTAAACTAGAAACCTAGTCGAAGTCCTGCTGAAACACCGTTTCGTTTCATCATTTCTGATACTCGAACAGCTATTGGTATGCTCCTGTACATCAACAGATCTACCATCGTTGTGTTAGAAAATTGCAAATTGAAAAACAAGACATGCGAGGATTTTCATGTGAAAATATTCTAGGCCTGCATTTTTAGATGATAAGATGCCAGATGGTCAAGAAAACTGGTCCTTTCAAGATTTAAAAAAGTCTAAATGAGTTACTTAGATCTCATGAGCACTAAGAAACTCATTCAAGCAAAATAAGGAAAGAATTGCAAGTTAAGGATTTTGATTCCCGGGAAAAGAAAATAATTACATTCTTCGATAGAGTTTCTTTTTTCATCCCGATATAAAATTAAAATTAAAGAAAATAATTTAGTTACTTATTAATATAGTTTTTTAATATCTTACATGCATGTATACGCATTTTTTTGTGGTGATTTAAATTGTTAATTATGAAAAATTCTTATGTGTGGTTGATTACAAAGACTTTAATGAAAATTATTTAGCAGGTTTTCATTAATTTTCATATACAATGTTTAAAAAATCCCAGCCAAATACATTAAATGACGACATCAAATATGAAGAGCTCTAATTCACCATCCTTCCAAAATTCCACATCTATTACTTTTTATATCAAATTATTTTTATTGGGTTAATGTTTTATATTATCTTATAAATGTGTTTTGATCAGAGAGTTTCAAAAATTAAATTATTAATCATTGATTTCAAATTAAAAAAAAATGTTTTGTATGCTGATGTATAAGGTAAGGATTCAATATATAAGGCATGCACATTTTCTGTGGTAGTTTAATTTATTGATTATGAAAGCTATTTGTGATTAATTCATAATCACAAAAGTTTTCTTGTAAATTAGTGGGTTTTTAGAAATTTTCATATGTGATCTTTAAAAATCTCATCCAAATACATTAAAAACCGGCCTCAAATATGAAGAGCTATAACTCAGTGCCCTTTCGAAATTCCCCAACTATTTGTAAGGGATTCAAACAGCATAAAACGACGTGTGAAAAACCGGATCACCCCTGTGACTCTCCTAAAGATTCCCTGTCGCTGCGTCCGTCCGATTTCGACATGCACTCCCTCCTCATTTATTTTAAAACTATGATGCAGGTAATCGCTTCAAAGAAACAAAAGAGAAATTTTCCTCTTCTTCAATTCCTTGTTAAAGCCCGGCCCGCACGTGTCTCATAGCCACTCTTGATAATAAAACGTGCGGGGGAACTACTTTATTTCGCAAAATCCCTCACTTTTTCCCACTGAACCCTTTTATCTTACTTCTCCTCCCTATAAAAAGAGAGGGAAAAAATACTTTCCTTCCTTGATCGATCAATCGTTCATCATCGATTACTGGCACTGTTGCCTTTGCCTATTAAACTTCCCCCTGATTTCATACTTTAAGTGGTAGGTCTGCACCTACAGATATATAGTCCACACAGATCGATGCGCGTGTGTGTGTATATATATATATAGATAGATAGATACCCCACCCAACCTCCGCTCGTACTTTTTGGAACTCGAATAGCATTCCACTCTCTTAGGCTCTGCCTTCCGCTTGATTGGGTCTCGAGTTTAAAGACTGAGGGTGGGACGAATGGAAAAAAAGAACGTTTTTTGGCCTATCTAGTTCGCCGTGACTTTTAGGTGAAGGATCATTTGTCAGGAGCGTCTTTCAGCGACCCTTTTTTCCGCGGAGCCCCTTCTACGCTTTCTGCCCAGTTCATTCCAAATAGCGTTCCACTTGGGTTACTGTTGGAAAAAACTTTCACTTCTTCTTAATATAAAATCAATACAAATAATTTGTTTTGCACGCCAAATTGACAGTTCTGCCAGTGACCAGAACAAATCAAGTGGTAATAGGTATTTTCCTTATTATACATTTAAAATCATAATAATAATGATTAAAAAAGATTATAAAAACTTGATAGGTTCATAAAAAGTAGTTCATGGGTAACATTAATAAATTGTAACTGTAATATTTCTAATATTAGAAATATATCAAAATATCATATTTATTAAAATATGTATACGAAATGAGGTGTATATTTTTTAAACGAAAAAACACTACACCAAATTAAATTGTTGTTACCATATATTTATTATACAAAATATAAAAAAGAGTTTTTTTTAAACTTCAAGTTTTTTATTACACCAGGGCTAATGAGTGCGGAACCTACTGTTTTAAGTCTATTCCGAACGGGCTAGAACAACCACGCCAAAAGTGGTATTTGACCTAGAGGGCCGGACGATGACCGAATGGTAGAGCTCTGCTCTTCGATACCAGAGTTCGCGGGTTCGAATCCAGCTGCTGGCAGGTTCGTAGCCGTTCAGAATCTGCTTTATTCAGTAGGTCCCGGTCTCATTATCCCTAGTGAGCAAAACAGTAGACCGTAGAGCTCCAAACAAAACCAAATCAACCTAGCGGACTCCGATACTGAAATACAGTGCTTAACCGATTTGATAATCGTCTAGCCTAAATATTAAAGGACGTGGATTTATTACAAATCTATTCCTAAGGATTGAAATATAAAGTTCTACGCTGAAGCAATAACTGTATAACTGTTGATGCAATAACTGCTGAACATATATTTTTTAATATTTAGTCTCTTAAGGAAAGAGATAAAACAGAAACTTTAAACTGAAATACTTTTAACATTAACAATCAAATTATTAGAGATTTCTAAACGCTTTCTTAGCTAACAATAAAATATAATAAGACGACTTTACTTTATTGCAGTTTTAATTTTGCAAAATTATCGTAAGGTTAAAAATTAAAATGTAAAACTTACTTCCTTATCAATGATAAAATATTTAATAATAAAGAATTCAGGTTTTGAAAAATTAAAAATTATTAGAAATTTTACAATTGTCTGAAATTGATTTTTAAAGTGCGAAATTATTTTTGATTAAACAAAAAAGGCATAAAATTGCTTTCTTAACTCACTTAAATATGGACTTATTTTAAATTTGATTTATTTATATCATTAAAGAAACTTAAATCCAGCGACACATATATGTCAACGTAGGGCAAAATCAAATTTTATATATATATATATATATATATATATATATATATATATATATATATATATATATATATATAAATTTAAAATTTAATACCCTTTTGATATTTAACATTTGAAACAATTTATATAAACATGAGTTATTATAACTTAATCAATTCTTATTATGTTTAAATTAAGGTTACAAGAATGGATTAAAAATTTACCATAATTAAGTACACTTTATTGTTTGAATTCTGGTAAACAATGGTAGCATTGAAGGAATTCATATCCAAATTGTATACTCAAAAATATTTTCTTTTTTTAATAAGAATGTTAAAACAGTTTTTAACTTGTAAAAGAGGGCTAGAAAAGCTTTTAAAGCTCTAGCTTTTTAAGGCTCTAGAAAAATATGGCCTTTTAAATAATAACTGAATAGCCAAAGTATATCCAAACTTTTGTAAGAAAATACGATGTGTATTCATATGATCACTGTGTGGAACAAAATTGCTTTACTCGCCTAGTACGACGAGAAAGTAAAAAATTATATGACATGATAAAGAAGGCAGAATATATGCTAAATGAATACAAATTTTAGAATCTCGGACATATTAAATTTTTAACACTAAAATTGTTGAATTTTCAGAGTCTGAAATTATTAAATTTTTTAACATCGTTTACAATTAAATATATTTAAAACTAATAATTATTTTTAACATCTACAGCTGCAGTCATACTGAAATTTATAGACGAGACTTTAGTTTTTTGTTAACATTTATAATATTACATTTTTATAACCTGTTTGAAAGCATATTTTTTTTCAATATTAAGTTTTTCTCTGGAAAACAATAAATATCGATATTTTATAATCGCAACAACTGTAATTCATTGAAATCCACATACAATGTAAAATGAGTCTACGAAATAGATTTTCTTAATTTCTTAACTATGTTAAAATTTTTCTAAAACCCCAAGAACACTTTGAGAAAGAATAAAAATGCATTTAACTGTCATTAAAATCAAGGAAAAGATTATTTTCATGCCACGATCTGTTTTTGGTATTTTTTAAAAATGTAAACTACAGAAAAGGAATTGAGAAACGCTAACCTCGGGGATTATTACCCATTACGGAACACTAAGACCAATTTTTAATATGATCTGGAACAAGCCATACATAGAACCTTACAAAACATTAAAACAAAAGTTAAAATTTTACAACTTTATCTGATTAAATAGAGAGACTATAACAAGCGGGTCAATATTTTAGGATCTCAAACAACTGTAATTCACTATAATCCTTATGCAGTGTCAAAAGGTAAAACTAAACAGATTTTTTAAATTCTTAGGTAACAGAAACTTTTGCAAAAACAGTTAGACAACTTTGAGCAAGAATAAATACTCATGTAGTTTTCATTAAAAGCGTGGACAAGATTCTTTTCATGTCATAATCTCTTTCTTGCATTTTTTAAAAGAGTAAATTACACAAAAGGATGGATGGGGAATCCTCAGCCTTTACAGAACACTCACAAAAAAGAAGAAAAAAAATTCTGAACCCTATCCGATTAAATAGGCAGCATTTTCCGACTGTCACCTGCGAGTGCAAATACAATCTGTGAAAGGAAGAAAGAGGGCATAGTCTCCCACTCCTGGTGAAATCTATCTCCTCGCCAGGGAGATTGGGGCAGGAAGCGATTTCCATCACCCCCTATTAGTGACATCACATCCCAAGAAAGCAGATAATCTCGAGGGGAAGAGAGCGGGAGATATTAGGTCACCCCTCGGATCATCTGAAGGGATCGTTTTCCCGATCGCAGCATTCTCTAATCACGTGACAAAAGAGTCCTAGCCTTCCCCCCTCCATCGATGTGGTAAAGAAAAGCTGTTGTTCCCTTAATAGACAAATTCTTCAAATGAGAGGATAAATGATTGAATTAAAAATCTAATACAAAACTTCCCATATTAGCTGTTCGATACAAAAAAAAATCCCATCATTTTTTTTTCTTTTTGCAGGAAATCCTTGTATGGAAATGTTTTCAATGTACTTTCCTTTACCTCTTTTTCCCGATAAAGCGGTAGAAGAGATAACTGAGGCATGTATTAAATATTAAAAAAATTGTATTTTGGGTTTCTGCAATGATCTGAAATTATATCAGCGTTAAATGCTTTATTAAAGAAACAAATACAAATAAATACAGGGAAGATAGAAATTTTTAATGTTCAATTTTATTTCTCCATAAAAATTTGACAAAGAACGCTATTGGGAGAAAATATTTGGAAATCATGCTAAATAAATATAAGATGCTCAATTAATTATCTAGGGTAATCTTAACAAAATAAAAATAATAAAGTAATACATCGACAGATTTAATGAATCATGGTACAACATCAAACAGATATCAACAAATTTAATAGGTAAACTTAAAATTTGGTAAATATAAAAAAGAAATATTTTGCATTAATTTAGTATCATTGTAGATTACAGTTTAAATAGATGTAGTATTATTTTTCGAGATTTTGCTTTAAGCGTATTTCAGCAAGCAAGAAATGAAACTATTATCATAATCTATTTTGTTTTGGTATGACCTTGTCATCTACATCGCAGATGTGTGGAACATTTTACTGCGGTGGCTTTATACAAGGATCAGATACATTCACACACAAAACTAAACGTAAGTGAGAGTGAAATCAAAGTTAAAAGTGGAGCCCATGGCATTGAAGCTCAGAAGTAACCACTATAAATTGCAAGTAAGTCTACTTTAAATGAATCGATGGTATTAGATTCTGAAAGGAGTCACTAAGTTTTAAAAGTAGTCAGAATATTCAAAGTTTTATGATTTAAGTTTTACAGATAGAGAATCAACAGTATTAGAGAGAAAGAGAAAAATAGTTTTAGAAATCGTCAGAGTATTCAAAGTTTTATGATTTAGATTTTACATGTAGTTAGAATCAACCGTAGTAGAGAGAAAGATAAAAACAGCTTTAGAAGTAGTCAGAGTATTCAAAGTTTTATGATTTAGACTTTACAGATAGTTGGAATCAACTGTAGTAGAGAGAAAGAGATTAATAGTTTTACAAGTAGTCAGAGTATTCAAAGTTTTATGATTTAGGTTTTACAGATAGTCAGAATCAACGGTAGTAGAGAGAAAGAGAAAAATAGTTTTAGAAGTAGTCAAACTTTTAAAACAAATCCCCAGATTTTACTGCCATGAAAAAAAAGGGTTTTCTTTTAACAATTAAGAATAAGTTTATGGGAAAAACATTTGATTCCGATTTCAAAAAGAAATAAATTTTAGAAATTAAAGTTTTAACAGTATTTTGTAACAAACAATTTAAAAGGTGTTAAGTTTAATAAAAATACTTAACATAATCATAGTTTTAATAATTAAAAATAGTTAGAATCAAAAGTAGTAGAGAGAGAAAAATAGACGTTAAGTAAGTAATAGACTCTTCGAAACATAAAAAAGTTCTTAAAAACATGAAAAGAAACATTTTCCTTTAATTTTAAAGAAGAAATTAATGCCTAAAGCATTTGAGTCTTACTTCAAGATGAAATTAAATTTGGAAATTAAAG
Source organism: Pardosa pseudoannulata (assembly GCA_032207245.1). Classification (NCBI taxonomy): domain Eukaryota; kingdom Metazoa; phylum Arthropoda; class Arachnida; order Araneae; family Lycosidae; genus Pardosa; species Pardosa pseudoannulata. The sequence goes on from CM063498.1 coordinate 74,244,900, forward strand.
TTTTAATAGTATCTTTCACCAATTTGCAATTTTTCTTACTTAAAAAAAGTGTAAATCTGCAACAGGATTGACCAACATAAATGGCAGCGATGGGAATAAATAGTGCGAAACAAATATTGTCTCGTAAAAATTAATGAACTTTCAAGAGTTTACTTTTCAGTTTTTTTAATGTTCTTCGATGAAGTTGAGTTTCCTAAGCTATGCGAAAAATATAGCAAATACTTCTGAGCAAACCGTGAGTTTTTTTCGAAGCGTATGCCGAAGCTAATACGGAAAGAAAACACGACGCGATGCGACCAACAATGTTAGAGGCAGCTTTTGTGATTTGATGGGTGCGACATCAAAAAATATTTTCTCAAAATGATGGCAACATCTTCGACCTGGCGAAAATGACTCTTAATAACTTAAATAAACAACTAGCAAAAAATTTCGCCCTGGTTAAATATTTAACGAGCACCACCAAACAAAAATGGAGGCACACAAAGGGGAAAAAAGGGAAGACGAAAAGCCAGCAAAAGGAAGCAGAACAGAAAACTAAAGGGGAAAAAATAACACATCAAACAAGGGAAGGCAAAATTAAACAATGCAGCATCTTCGTTGCTCAATGTTGACACAGCATTTGAAGAGACGCAGCGCTTTAACGTGTAATTAAGAAAGAGTGGTTATAATTAAGTTAAATTTATAAAAAGGAACGCCCTCTTCTTAGCGTTGCCTAAAGTGAAAACGAAATAAAAAAATAGCAGCAGCATAAAAAATAAAACTGCTTGAGTACACAAGTAAATATAGTCTGTTATTCGTGTAATATACTTCGGTAAGCAAATTTAGCTGCCAGATTTTTTTTCCCTATCAAGCTATTCTTTTGTTATTATTATTTTATCCGAGACGTTTTCGCCGAAGGGTTTGTTTTTGATTTTTACGATCGAATAATTGACGGTAATGTTTTCGTAAATAAATAATGTGTCATGTTTGTACAGGGGTCAAATTTAAGCTCGCCGATGTGACTGTAATTTGATTACAAACAAAACAAGCGAAAAAATCTGACTCAAAGCGATAATCACACGCGGCCCGAAGCATAAAAATGAATGTTTGTCGATCCAATGTGCTTTTGTTTGTATCCCAGGATTAAATACCATTCAGAGAAAAATCTGTTTGGATTACGACGAGTCTTTTTCATTCGACATTAATATGCTAACGCAAAATAAATATTTTTAATCAAGTTAACTCCGATTTTAAAAGCTACAAGCTCCGGATGTTGACGAAAATTAAGAGAAATCAAAAATTACTGGGGATAAAAAAAAGGTAGTATCATGGGATCAAGGCATGTGTTCGGGAGATATGCTTTATATTCTATGGAATAATATTTCCTGAAAAAATGATTTACCTAATTAAAATTTGCATCACACGATGATTATAAGTATAGAAAAGTGTTTTTTGAAACTTCCAAATGGATAATTACTAATTATTTTTTTCGAACATACTTTTTCTAGATGCAGTAGATGATGTTGGATAATATCCATCATTAACTCTGGTAGAAATAAATTAAAAGTTTTATTAATTTTTCGAAAAATAGTATAATTATTCGACAAAAATGTATTATGATAGTAAATTCATTTCATCATCGCTGGAAAAACACTGTGTATAATATGATTAAAATGCCATGCTTGGCTGTACCGTTGGCTTTTTCGTATCTTGCTTAAATTTTCGTTTTAAATAATATTAGAAGTCAAAAGTGAAAAAACAAAACAAAAATCGAACATTTTGAATGGCTAAATATGTAATAACAGTTCAATCGAAAACTATTATTCATTTATGGAATTGTTCCAGTGCTGCCATCTAGTGATTACACAATTAATTGGATGACTGAAAACAGATGGTCAGCTGTCGTCCGATATTGGCAACATAACGTTTCTACATAGCATATAATGTACATATAGGTATGTGTACGACGATAAAATAAATGTGTATGGAATTATCGTCTATGAATCAAGAATGAAACAAAATCAAAACTTTTAAAACTGTCATTATAATTATTAGACTTAGTTTAATCAAAGTTAAAAATACACGAGGAAATTAAAATTCTTACAGTGCTTGGAAAACTTTCATTTCCTTTACATGTGTTTTCCTTGCTTGAACTTTTCAATAGCAACGAAGCTAACTGTACAGGCATTTGCCAATAGATTTACCAGAAATGTATAGAGTAAAAATAAAAGCCTTAATTGATAACATTAGAAAAGTTTTTCATAAATATGTTGCAAAATAGATAAAACAACCAACTATCGATCACATAACACTCTATGCTGAATTCTAACCCTTGAAAGGTGATATCTGTACAACGGTGAAATAAATAATTACTGCAATTTTCTTTATGAATCATGAAATAAAACAATTTAAAGTTTTTAAAACTCTTCTTCTTATTATTATTTGAAGTATCTTAATCAAACTTAAATATCTTAAGCTTCGGAATACACAAGGGAATTAAAATTCTTACTAGGACACCGAACTTTTTTCGTATTTATGATTTTTTACTGCCTAAACTTTCCAATAGAAACGAAACCTACTATACAAGTAATTGTGAATTTGATTAAAGCTTATATAATGTTATATACAAACCTACCATCTTGAAAAATATCAGTATTAAGCGATAACTTTGGTTAAAACTTTAATATAACAGTAAATATTTCATAATATAACTGAAGCAGTCTTATATTGGCCAAATAACGATCTTCAATTAAATTCTAACCCTTTAAAGTATATATGTGTAGGATCATGAAATAAATCTTTGCAGTATATTTATTTATTACTCTAGTTATAAAACCAGAAAATATTAACTTTATTATTATTATTATTATAATTATTATAATTATTATTATTATTTGAATTGTCTTAATCAAACATAAAAATACATGTGGGGATAAAAATTCTTATGGTTCTGGGTAAACGAATCTTTTCTGTACATGTTGTTTTACTGCCTACACTTTCTAATAGCGACGAAACTGACTGTACAGGAAAATGTCAAATATCGTTATTTCTATAGTGCTATATATAGATTTACCTCAAATATATAAATTTACAAGTAAGAATATTAAGTAATAATATTTAATAACATTTTGCAAATTTGTGATAATATACGAGAAGCAGTTCGATGATGGCTTCATAACACTTTTAATAAGTTATCTCTAATTAAACTAGGTATGCGTAGAATAATAAATATTTGAGCATTTTTCTATTTAATACATGAAATAATGAAAAAAAAATAAAAATAAAATATAAATAATATTTTGAAAACCATGGATCTAATTATTTGACTTTTATTAATTCAACCTACAAATAGACAATTAAAAAAGTTTTGTGGTGAATTAAAATTCTTTGAATGTTTAGACAATGAACATTCAGTTACTTCATTTCCTGTACATGTCTTTTCACTGCCAACGTATTACAATTGAAACGAAACTAACTGCAAAGAAACTTGCCAATTTTCATATCATTATTTCCAGTCAATAGTATTAAACACAGATATACGAAAAATATTATAAGTTTGAACATAAAAGTATCTAATAAATTATAGACTTATATGAAATTTTAAAAATTCGTTACAATATACCTGAATCAATCAACATAGCGTAAAATATAGATTAAAGATATAAAGTATTCTACACACGTAAAATGCATCTTTTTAAGTGCAGTAAGTGGATATAAGAGCAGTATTATAAGAAACACAATAAAAAGTTAAAAAATATTAGTATTTAAATCATCAGTTTAGTATAATAGTAGCTGTCTAAAAATGATATATTAAAATAATATCTCTATAAAACTTATACCAACTGGAGAAAAATTATCAGTCAATCCATCAATTATTAATATTTAAATTATTACTAATTATTATTCTTATTATTAGTGAATTATCAATTATTTTAAAATTTTAAAATTATTATTAACTATTTTTATTTCATATAAATTACGAATAAATAAACATTTAGAGTACAGTAAACAAAAATATGGGACTGAAAAAAATTTTCTTGCCATGAAAATAATTATGGAATTGACACTTAAATAAAAGCTGAAGTATTTGAACTTAGCGAAAACGTACAAAGAAAAGCAATAAAAAGTTCTGACCACATATGTGAAAATAAGGTAAGATGATTTCCGCTTATATGAAAAAAAAAATTAATTCATAACTATAGCTTTGCGGTAAGACAAATTTACCAAAGAAGTCGATTTTAAAGGCTAAATAAATGATCCATAGTAAATAAAAATAAGATAAGAAGGGTAATTAAATAAAACCTGCAATATTTAAACTTAGCCGAAAAAGTATAAAGAAAAACAATAAAAAGTTCTGACCATATATGAGAAAATAAGGTAAGATGACTTCCGATTATATGAAAAAAAATTACGGCTACTAAGACAAATTTACCAAAGAAGTCGATTTTAAAGGCTAAATAAATGATCCATAGTAAATAAAAATAAGACAATAAGAATAAGGAAAAAAACGCTAATAAATAAAGAACCCCAAAAAGGAGACCGGAATATATTTACCCCAAATGAAGGATTGATGGAGTTCATCAAAGCGTAGGATTGTACACAATAAAAATTAAGACATGGTCTTTAAACTAAAAACAAACAGTTAAAAACTATAACAGGTGTTGAAAATAGTATATTAAATACACTCAACAAAACTTGCAATATTCGAGAGTATTTAAACAGGACTACAAATAACGAACAAATAAATGTTTAAAGATAGCAGTATATAAAATATTTCATTGAATAGAAATCCTTTTACAAGAGCACAAAAATAAATTATGAAATTGACCCTTTTGAAAAGCTGAAATATTAAATTTAGCGGAAAGGTTTTAAAAATAACAATAAAAAATCCCGATCATATATTATATGAAAATAAGGTAACACACCTTCCGCTGACAAGGAAAAAAAATTTAACTTAAAAATCCACAGCTTAACGGCGAGGCAAATTTATCACAGAAGTCACTTTGAAAGTCTAAATAAACGATCTGTTGTAAATACAAATAGGGCGACAGTGATAAAGAAGGAAAAAACGCTAATAAATAAAGAATTCCTAAAAGGAGACCGGAATATATTTATCCCAAATGAAGGATTGATAGATTCCGTCAAAGCGTGGGATTGAAAGTCATTGGCTTGCATTTTGCCACAGCTTAACAGCTTCTTTTGTGTGGTTGCTACTGAATACTGCAGACCACCACACCAGCTTCCGGGGCGCTGGAGACTTCGCCCCAGGATGGTTGAGAGGAAAAGTGGTGCAATCGACGAATACCCTCGTCTATCGATCTTGATGCCACTTTGGCAGTTAGAAAAGAATTTTAATTTTATCAAAATATACGTTTAAAATACGTGTAAAAAGCTGTTTAAGTTCACAATAGGAAGGTACATAGTATAATAGAGTAGTTAAAAAATAAATTATAATATTAAGGTATAAAATAAACTACAATAATAATATATAATAGAAACTGTTCTATAGATACTTTCTATGGTAATTCTACAGATAGATTAGGCATAGCAGAAATTATATAAATTCGGAACTCGATTGCATAAAGAAAAAATTTAAATTTTTGTTTCGGTAAGATTTTGTAATGCTTACCTTGAGATAAAGGGAATAACTGAATTCATTATGGTGAAATATGTGGAAATTATTTTATACTAAAAATTACTAACATAGAAATGCTACAATACATCTAATGCTTTCAATGCGAAATTTTATAAATAGCTTAGGGTTATTATTAAGTCGAAAATAAAAAACTTTAAAATATCGAAGATTTGAAAAAAGCTTCAAATATTTGTAGATAAAAATTTTTTTTCACAAGAAAACTGTGAATTTTAAAGCATTTTCTTTCAATATATTATCCTAATTTGAAAAAAAACTCCAGAAACATTTGTCTTCGAATGACTGTACTAAAAAGTTTTTTGAAAATAAAAATTGCAATCTAGGCATGTTATTTTGGGTTTTAAAGTCGATTTATAACATATTGCTTTTTGAATAAAGAAATACAATTCCTTTTTTAGATAGAAATGCATTAGAAATGATCTACTGAAAAATTGGTTTTTATAATTAGATCTATGTTGAATTCAATACACAGTTATTCGTATTTATAACTCTTTTTCTTTTATTTTACATTACATATGATGTAAACATTTAATGCTTTATACGCTTGTATATCACACGTGGTACAGAATGAACTATATTTTATTTACAAGAATTTATAAATTTTGTATTTTATATCAATGTGTACACATATGATATACAAGCGTATAAAGCATTAGATGTGTATATCATATGAGAAGTGCAGAACATACAAAAGGTTAAAGTTTCTTATTTTATATCAAAACCTAGATAGCAATAAGTTATCATAAAGCATTCTTCAACATTTATGTGTCGGTAATTTTTTAGTACAATGCAATTTACACAGGTATGAAAAAATTACATTTAATAACACGTCTCTAAAACAAACTATATACAAGATGGCACTAATACAAAGATAAAAATTTTTCTCAGTATTAAAAGCATACAACTGAAGTTCCGAGTGTAGCAAAAGTATGTAAATAAAGACATTCCTAATTATATTAAAAAATAATTCATAATGCTGTGGAAACAGCAAACGTAACTGAAAAATTTCTTATTTTGAAGTACCCATTCTTATAAAAATAAAACATTTTTATTAAAACGTTTACAAGTGTCTACCTTTTTTAAACAAGTAATATATTACGTTTAATTTCATTACATCATCCCACTATATACAGAAAAAAAATACACAAACATCTTACTTCACTTTAGCAAAAACTTCAGCAGACAAACTAAAAATATTTTACTTCCCAGCTTGCGCAAATTTTTTTTAACCTCCCTTTCGTTGCCACGCAGCTTGTATAAATTTGGTGGCTCATAATTTCCTCTTCCTCTCAAAAACTTTTTTCAACCCTCTGCGACCCCCCTCCCTTCCCGACTGCGTATTATTTCGTTACGACATATATTTGTAAAGAAAACCCGTTACCCTCCAAAGAACGAAGAATCAAGGAGCTCTGATAAAAAAAAATAAAATAAATAAACCACACAATTTTATTTTATGTATCCGCTTCCTTTTTACTGCGCGGACCCAATCACTTATTTTGAAAAATTGTTTATTTTTTATATCGATTTCCAATCGATACCCTATAGTCTCGATTGATATAATAAAAATGGAAACTATATATATATGCGAGGAAAAAAGGGCTACTGCTGTGATTCATGGCTTCGTGGACAAAAAGCTATGTCTAGTCGGGTGTGGGAATAACACGATGTAGGGTGGTATTTCTATTTATTTTTTTATTTTCAAATTTTTTATTCTTTTGTTGAGGGGTAGCTTCGAAATTGATGAACAACAAGCGTGCGAGGGTGTCAGGGGGTTTGGCGTCAGCGGAAAGTCTTCACTGAGCCACAGAACTCCGGAACGTAAGTCAGAGGGACCGTATAAAAATGGAGATCGGAACTTATTTATTACTCAAGCAAATATTATTGCTTTGATGAATGGCATCAAAGAGAGAGCGTTTGTTTCAAATCAATATTATTTTATGCTACAAATATTATAAAATGGAAATACTTTTTGAAATGGTATAATATGTAATTATACAGAAAAAATGCATATTATAAAATGGTTTTAAATCAGACAACACTTGAAATTTTAACAACGAATGAGGTATTAAGTACAATTTTTTTTAATTATCAATGAAAACTTTCTTCAGATTTACACAAAAGTATCTTGCAAGATACAACAAAACATATTTTATTCTAAAAGATTCCAATGAGATTTGGTATTAAAGTGGGAGTATTTGTTCCAAACCATTATTATTTTTGCAAAAAATAATATAAAATGGAAATATTTTTTTAAAATGGAATATTACCGTATCATACAGAAAATGCATATTTAAAAATGGTTTTAAGCAAAACAATACATGAAATTCTAATATCGGATGAAGTATTAAGTACAATTTTTTTTATCAATGAAAACTTTACTTCAGATTTACACAAAAGTATCTTGAAAGATTAAAGTCAACAAAACATATTTTGTTTTTTCTAAACGATTCCAATGAGATTTGGCATTAAAGTGAGAGTCTTTGTTACAAACCATTATTATTTTATACTACAAATATTATAAAATGGAAATATTTTTAAAAATGTTATTATACAGAAAATGCGTATTATAAAATGGTTTTAAGAAAAACAACAAATGAAATTCTAATAACGGATGAGGTATTAAGTACAATTTTTCTATTATCAACGAAAACTTTTCTTCAGATTTACACAAAAATATCTTGCAAGATTAAAGCCAACAAAATATATTAGTGTTATTTACTTATGGAAGAGAAAATTTATTTTGACCACTGCCATTAAAATCTCTGTCTCCAGACAAATTTATGAAGTATGTGATATATTAGTTTTTATATATACGAAACACGTACATCATAGATTTATATTCTCATTACAAACTTTATAAACTACATTTAAAATAAACTCTATTAAATTTTGTTTTTAATTGTTAGGGGAAAACAAAAGCACAAGTTGTAAGAGTATATAATTTTCTATATTATAAGCAGGCAAGTGTCATGTAAAGAACAGTTTTATGGTTAACTTTTATTTTATTTGGCATAGAACTACTACTTTTCAATAAAATATTGTCAAAATATTTCCGTAACGTTGTAATTACCTCAAGTTATTGATTGAGATATGTCTTGTCATTCTTATCTATCTATCTTTCTCTCTCTATATATAACCAGTAAAAATTTTCTTCACCAATTACATGGGAGATAAAGAATGCATACGATAAATATTACTCATTGAAACATTTCTAATAAAATAAACGATAAAATTAAGTCAAATTTCTTTATGATTAGATTAGACTAGTTAACACTTTTATTCTATTTTATTATTATTATTTGTACTGGACTACGACTATAATTTTCCTAAATTAATGAACATATGTATTATTTAAGGTTTACAGTGAGAGAGAGAGCGAGAGAGAGAGAGAGAGAGAGGACATAACATTGTCTGCCATGCAACCATTCGGTTTCATTTCGAGAGTTATCAGACGGATTTGTTAGTTTCATATATCGTCAGCGTACAAGTAAAACTGACAATGCATATTAGGTAAAAAAAATGACCTGGTCGTCTTTTGCACTAGTCGTTCTTGAACATTTTTAACTTAAAAATATTTTATGTAAAATGTTTGAAAATAAAAAAATTAGTAATGGAAAATATTTGAAAAACTTATTTACCAAAACGCTATACTTTGGATTACTTTGTTTTTTCTTACACGTGGATAATAATAATAATAATACATACATACATACATACATACATACATACAAACATACATATATATATATATATGCACACAATAGTATATGTATAGATACGGTCGTATCTGTGTGTACATATAAGCAAGCATTACAAAATCACGCACACGCACACACACTCATATATATACAGACACACACACACACACACACACACACACACACATATATATATATATATATATATATATATATATATATACATATGCACACGACAGTACATGAATAGGTAAGGTCGTGTTTGTGTGTATGTGTATGCACACATTACACACTCACGCACACACACATATACATATATATATATATATATATATATATATATATATATATATATATATATATATATATATATATATATATATATATATATATATATATATATATATATATATATATATATACAGTAAACAATAAATCTTCTGCCAAATATTTAAGAGATCATTAACTATCAATGCGCACTGAGGAGAGCGTCCCCATGCCATCCCTTACGCGAGATTAGCGGAAAGCGCGTTTAAGGAGGCGAGCTAAACAGGAGGCGTGGAGATTCAGCCCAAAAGTGTCGGAGTCATAAAACAAATCTCCAGAGCAGTTACCAAGGCACTCATCCGATACGCGCAACAACAACCGGGAGAGAGAAACGACAACAACGGCCACTTTCTTTCCCAGCGTCATTTATTACATTTATTTATCTGTGGGCGAGGTTTTTCAATTCTTTATTTTTTTGACGATTTAAGAAAAAAAAAATTTTTCCCTCCCGAATTTGGTCTGCGACAACGAAAAATGGAATAAAAAAAAAGCTACAGGGAGAAAAAGTAGTGCCTTTGTTGATTTTTGTATGTTTTCCTTTATTTTTATTTTCTTCAAAAACTGCCGGAATCCTCAGATTTATTTATTTACTCCGCTTATTTTATTTTCTAACAGTAAAGGGAAGTATTTTTATTTATTTTATTTTTCTTGAATTTATTATTTTATTTTATTTTCGAAAGGGCTTGTTTTCCTGTGTTGAAAGATGAAAAATGGCTTACGAAAGCAGCTCGATTTGATTCCAATTTCGAATGCGGACGTAAAGCATTTTATTTAGTAGTTTATATGCAAGTCGAAACAGTATAGTGGGAGAATAGGGCTATTGTTTGATGTTATTCTATAGTTTTGGGGGTTTCAGTAGCGAAGAAATATTGGATTATGTTATGCATAAAACGCTTAGTGTGGATGTATATAAACACGATTGAAAAGGAACGATGCGATTGATCTACAGCCATGAAATTTGGTACGGTGATTCTTTGTGACACTTTAAAAAACTTTTAGATGTTCTTTGTCGAAATTAGATTTATTTTGTTTATCTACTTTTTACTCTTTTATCACACACTTTTCTTTGTAAGGATAGAAGGAGTGAACGTACAATGCATTCTGACACTTTGAAAAATTTTCTAATAAATGTCTTTGAATGCTTTTAAAACATATAACCAATATATATGTATATAGGTTATATTATTTAAAACATAACATAGTCATTCATTCATATATATATATATATATATATATATATATATATATATATACAAGCTAAAATAAATTAGTATATTTCAGTAAGATATATAGAAAGAGAATCGTTCGTATCGTTCTGATTCTCTTTCTATATATATCTTATTGGTATATTCTACTTATTTTAGTTTGTATAGTATGGTGTTTTCGATAGCAGTATGACGTTTTGTGACTACTATTATAAATTCTCAAAAATTCTTATTATGTAGGTGTTTACTATTTTATATTACACACACACACGCACACACACACACACACACACACACACACACACACACACACACACACACACACACACACACATATATATATATATATATATATATATATATATATATATATATATATATATATATACGTATGACTATATAAACTCTGTAGACTGCCTTGCATTAAAAAAATTACATCACGAAAACGTTTTGCTAATGATAAAATATTTCAAACATTTACCATTGCCTTATTACTATTAACTTTGTTTAAAATATCATACTTGATTAAAAACTTTCTTTTACATACAGAAATATAAAATAAAAATATAGAAAAAATAAGATCAGAGTGTTTCAAGGAATTTGCACTCTGCGGAGTCACGCAGCACTATATATATATATATATATATATATATATATATATATATATATGTATACATATATATATATATATATATATATATATATATATATGTGTGTGTGTGTGTGTGTGTGTGTGTGTGTGTGTAAATGGCTGATTAGTTGATATCGCCGTGGTCTATTCTTTTGCTACACGAGGACGGGTAATCTATGATATGGACATCTTATTGTATATGTTCTAATTATACATGCATATATCATACATATCTTATAATTATACATACATATATCATACATGTTATAATTATACATGCATATATCATACATATCTTATAATTATACATACATATATCATACATGTTATAATTAACATATAATTATACGTGTGTGTAAATATAGTTATTGAGTAAGTTAATGCACTGCGGTATATGTATAATTAGTTATGCCTACCGGAAGATTATTACTAATTTATATTAAAATATTTTTCAACCATAATTTATTTACTATATGCTATCTAATTTAAAGCTGTATGGGTTTAAATAATAATTATGATTTTTTTTTAGAAAATATATCGTGATAAAGTTTAAGTATAAATCAAAATTAACACAATAGAATATATGTATGAATTTTGCTCCTTAAACCCAATGTTAAGTTTTTTTAGTAAAACACTGGAAGTTTAAGCGAAATTCTAGAAAATTAAATGCTAAGTCTGGTGGGTTTTTTTTCCCCTTAAAGGTTTTGTTTAAAATTTCTGACGAACCAAAGAAAAATGCGCTTGCTGAATAACGTATGGTTTGCTTCACTGCCCGTATAATACAAGCGTTGTTGAAACCGTTTTACAGGCATGGCAAAGATACTATGGAACATCAATACAGGTGTTTTAATCTATTCATTTCAGTGTAGACTACTTGAAGACAACGAAAATTAATTGTTAAAAATTCATATGAAACTTATAATTGTTTTAAATCACATATTTTTGAGCGAAAGTTTTAATATATATACGCAAGCCAAAAAATTATTAATCTATATATATAAAAATGAATTTGTGTGTGTCTGTCTGTCTGTCTGTACTCAATAGACTCAAAAACTATGCATCCAATCGCCGTGAAAATTTGGGAAATGTTTAGGTATATCCCTGGGAAGGTTTTGGTAAATTTTCAACGTTCGAAATTCATTCCTTCCTCCTTTTTTGAGCATTTCATGTCGTTATTCCAAGCATTATTTTCCCCGGTTAAACGCAAACGATTAAGTTTTTAATTTATCGCATCATATCTAAGGGAAAGAAGCAATATTTCTAGCAATGTGACGTCATCCCAAGTAATTGTTTTAAACGCAGTTTTCCACGGTTAAAAGCAGGAGATTAAATTGTTCAATTCATCACATAATAAATAGGCGAAAATGATATTTTTCTATCATTATGACGTCATTCATTTAAATATTTCATTTATTCATTTCTTATTTTATATTATTTAAAATCGTCTGCTTAGTATCTATTCGATTTGAACTGAAATTTGAGATATAAAGTGATTCACTTTCATTTCTATGTGACGCAAATTATAGCATTTTTATATGAGAACTAATTTTAAATTTAATTCTTGGTTCATTTTTATGTTACAATGAAATGCATATCAACAATATTCTAAGTACAAAAAGTACCAATTTCAGTGACTCTCATGGCCAAATAAAACCTATCATTTTATATAGTTATCTTCATATTCATATGGTTGTCGATATGAATGTGTGTTTCTGTTTCATACAAAACTATGTGGTTTGTCATAAATTTCCCTTAATTTTGTTTAAAATTTATCTGACTACCAACAAAATTAGCACTGTTGCTGTCAAAACCTGTGCTTCCTATTCTATCACGTAATATGGCAAGATCTGTTAACTTTGCTAATCAACGTACAGCAGTAATACAGTAATGCAATTTAGGGTTAAGCTTATATTTTACAATAAAAAAAGTTTGAGCAAATTTAATATAAGACAAATTCGATTATAAAAACTGAATAATTTTATAATACGCTTATGATAGAAATATATAAACATTCCAATGACTCGAACTGAACTGTGACGAATTCAGAGAGTTATTCAAGAAAAAGAAATCTTTGTTTAAAAGTAATATATTAAGTCACCGTAGCGAAGCACGGGCAAACTTGCTAGTAGTGTATAAATACGAAGACCAAGCAATTTATTTAAAAAATGATTAAATATTTTTATATTAAAAAAGTTTACAGTTTTAAATGCATTGATAAATATTTAAGCATAGTGGAAACTAACTTTATTAATAAAAATATATGCTTAATGTGTGGATGCAAGAATATATATAAGAGTGGTAGTTTACCTTAGAGATTCATAAAATCTACTGTTAATACTTTTATTATTTAAATATTAATAAAAGTTATAAAAAGAATTTTTTATTACTGAAATGAATCTAAGAGAAAAGCATCAATTACGAGTAATATAAACATTATATTTAAAATACCAAGGTAATTGAAGTACAGCTATTTTAACTTTTTAACTAACTAGCAAACAGAAATAAAAATTAGAAAACATGTGTAAAATTTATATACCACTACTACAATAAAATATGCAAAATATTAACACTTAAGAAATTCTGAAGGAGTTTGTTTACAGAAAAAGATTACGGAAATCCCTACGGCTGATACTAATAGAAAACCGCAACAACTTTCGTTAAAAATATAAAAAAGTAACTCCTTAAACACCCTCACATCTACCGTTTTTAATATGTAACTGTCCCCTCCAACCATTTGACGAGATCAGTGGCGTTTAAGAAGTAAACTAAGCAAGGGGCGTGTGATCGGCAGTGTGTCACACTCATAAAACAAATCTTTGACGCAGTTACTCTGCCACTCAACTCCATACACACAACAACAACAGCCAGAGACTTCTTTCAAAGTCTCTATTTATTACATTTATTTATTTGTGGGAGAAAAATTTTTTTTTTCATTGTTACAACGATTCGGAATTTTTTACCAGAAAAAAGGGAAAAAATATTTATTTTTTGTTTCCATTGTTGATCTCGTTTTCCCTCTCGCTGATTTTCAAGTTCTCTCTTCTCTCCAGTTTATTTATTTACTTTTTTTCATGGGAGGTTTAGCAACTTTTTATTTATTTTTCAAGGAAGGCGTTGAGGAGAAAAATGATTTCGATTCAACCAGTCGATTTGTCTAGCGTTCAAAAAAAGCGGGGTGGGGGTGAGAACGACGGCTTTATTTGGAACTATTTATGTTTTTCTTTCAGATTTCTGCGGAATGGTAAAAGATACTTTTCTTGTTATGAAGATATTTGACGGGGGAAACGGCGCTTTTTTATGACTGTGTACATAAAGGGTAATGATTTGCAAACTGCTTAGAATGATATTGGGATTTTTTTTAAATACAAAATAAAAAGTTAATCCAATATTTTATTTTCTTCGTCGATATATTTTTCTTTCTTCTTGGAAGTGATAAAAATAATTCAAAATAACACCACAGAATAGTCCCATTTAGAAATTTAATGAAGGTTGTTTATATATATTTGCCAGGGATAAACACTAACAAATATATTATACTGATGTTAAAATTGTTGTAGAGTAATGCTATTATATTATATGCAAAAAGCTTTTCTTAAAATAACTTCTAAAATTCCTTTTATTAAAAATTGCTGAAATACTTAATTTATATTTTTAGCGTATCTGAACTTTAAACTATGAAGTTCTAGAGATTTTATAATAATAAATATCTATACAAACATGTTTTAATTTTGTAGCACGAAGGTGTAAGGTTTAACACATAAAAGTTAAATTATTATATTTTGCTTAAAAATAAATTTTTAGTAGCATTTAATCCCATCGTACTTGTGATAATATTTTGTCTGTAGTTTATTAAATATAATTTAAAATAAAAATAATAATAACTATAATAAATATTTTACACCTCAAAGTAGGAGTTTGGCGTTGCGTTAACAGTTGTGATATTAGAATGATATTAATAGAAATAACTTTTCATTGAATAATCGCTTCAATCAGATGATCAAAACAACAAGTCATAAGAAAAACCTAGTAAATTTAAAATATAATTAGTAAAATATTATTTAACTCTCGCAAGGGTAATGTTTCATCTTTGGTTAATTTAAAACCAAAGTTGCAATTATTGCAAACTTTGAGAAATATTCCCCACATTGATATTCTGCTTTTATTAAAAACTGTATTTTTTCAATACTCAATTAAATGACGCGTAAAAGCAAGGTAAACAGCTTAAAGAACAAACTTCGAGGGCACAACAAAATTAAATGTGAGTTATTACTGTTAAATCTCGATGGATTTTTGAACTTTCGGACTAACTTACTGATCACAAACATTCAATCCCAGAGCAACGTAAATATAACTCCGAAAACCATAAAAATCCCGAACAAGGCGGTTTTTTAATTTGTAAAGCAATGTTATTGATTTACAAGAATAGTTAAAATGATTATTGCTTCAGTGTTTGAAGAAATATTTACCTTTCGGTTATTCATCTAACAGTCATAATAAACATATTGGAATGGTTATTAAAGCAAAGTATTTTCCTTTAATATTGAAACAAGGGAGAGATAAATGGTTTAAAGGACACTCT
This sequence comes from Pardosa pseudoannulata, assembly GCA_032207245.1. Lineage (NCBI taxonomy): Eukaryota > Metazoa > Arthropoda > Arachnida > Araneae > Lycosidae > Pardosa > Pardosa pseudoannulata. The sequence goes on from CM063498.1 coordinate 74,260,972, forward strand.
TAGTACAACGAAATTAAGAATAAGCTATCTTAATAAAATCAAGACGAACATCAGAACTTTCAATCCTAAGTCATAACTTATTGGAACGTCTATAAAAGTGAAGTATTTTAATTTAATATTCAATTAAATTACAGGTAAAACCAGCATAAATGTCTCAAAGGACACACTTAGCAAGAACATCGAAATTAGGACCGAGTTATCACAATTAAATCAAGACGAACTTTAAAACTAACTTATGAACCGCAAGTAGGCGTGCGCGGAACAACATAAATATATCTCCGAAAACCATAAAAAATCCAAACAGTGTGCTTTTTTTTCACCGGCACCCTCTTTTTTTAAAAAAAAAAAACCCATATAACCTTTCCCGTCTTATCACCAACTCGCATTTCATACGTGCAACAGAATTTAAAATAATAAAAAAGCCACGAAACCCTAAATAAAAAGAGAGAGAATCTGTGTGTGTAAAGAACAAGCATTCGAAATATCGCGCTTCCCTATCTCTCCGTCCTGCGGCGTCATTAGTGGGGCCATCAGGGCCTCGCAGCCGAGGGCTCTCGGGCCCCGCTGATGGCCCTAATTTCCCCCATTAGCCTCACCAACAGGCCCATTTGGGGGGCGCGCTCGCAAAAGAGATAGACTATATCTCCTCCAATCGGAGAGGAAGCAGTCAGAAGGCGTACCTAGGAGTAGCTTATTAAGGGAGCAACCCTTTTTTTTTAGTCGGACTGCAGTCATCAAGGAGCTAATTATTTAATTAGTTATTAATCTTTGCGGCCGACTCCTCAACGAATGAAGGCATTTACGAGTCGAGAGAGATTGGTGACTTCCGAATACTTTCGTGAATATTTTTAGAAGAGATGAGAGTTTAACTCTTTTATTCGACCGATTTCTGGAGGGCTTTTTTTTCTCTTTCTAATTTCTGAGTGTGTTTGCAAGAAGCGAAGCGAAATCTGCAATAAGAATGCTTCATGACGTCTGAATATTGAGAAAACAGTGTAATGGTTGTTTGTAAAATCCTTAAAGCGATAAAATTAACCGAAGAAATTTTTCTTTTATATCTTTAAAGCACACCCAATATTTTTATTCCCATCTGGGCACATTTTTAGGTATATTTGCAAGAAGTTAGTCATGAAAACACTAATAATACTTCATGGCGACTAAATATTTATAAAAATATTCAATAATTGTTAGAAAAATCTTTAACACAACAAAATTTAAAAAAGCCTTTTTCGTTTAAAGTGGATGAAAGACAAATAACGATTTTCTTTCTACTCTAGGCGCATTTTTAAGTGCTTCTTTATAAAAATCTTGTCAAGGCTACCCTATAATAATACTTAATCAAAAAAATACACCCACAAACACAGTATAGTTATTTTTAAATGATTTTTCCTATTTTATAATTCTTATATAAAAGAATAATTTGTTCATCTTTATCTATTTTCTCTTACATGCGTGTAAATGTATTTTAACAATAAGTTTTATACGTTTAATTTCATTAAAAAATATATAATGCCTCTACACTAGAAACGAATAATTGCAATTCAAAACATCTTAATTTTATATATAACGAAAACCAAAGATAAAAATTAAAGAAAATTACCAGAAAAGTATATTATTTTCATTGAAACTTGATGTTAATATATGGTTAGAGTACGCTGAAAAAAATGTCTCATCTTAAAATATAAAATTAAATAATGATTTAACTTTACTTGTTAGAAGAAGATAAAGAGAAAAACGAACAATACCTGAACTGTCTAAGATTAAGTGTTTTTAGAGCTTTTAACAATTACTGCTACATTGAAGTATGAATGTGTTCGGATTTGGACTTCATAATAAAATTAATAAAATGACATTTTTAGAGAGTTTTTATGGTCATTTGCTTATATAGTAACCCAAGTTCTATTTTTATATAAAGTTTAATTTTAGACTAAAATTATCTGAAAGGTGTGGCCTATAGAACAAATTAACTACACAGTAAATGCCGCATCAACAAATATTTATAATGTATTCAAATTGAAAATACATAAATAACTTTTAATTTAGATTTTAATTTTAAAAATTTTGGAAATGTTATATTATCTTTATTATATTGATTAATTATACAGATAGCCCGCATATATTAATTTATACAAAATTTCAAGCAGATTTCTTTACTCAATAGACCTTTTATAAATCTTACAGTGTGTCCTGAAATCTATAGTTTTGAAAAAATCGAATAAAGTTAAAATATTCCAAATGATATACCTCATATAATTTATTATTCACATTGTAATCACAATGCAATTTTTTTAATATGTTTTAATATGAAAAATTATTCGTTGTAATTTGTTCTCAATTTTTTAAAAGTTGAAAATTTCTGAGACATTTTATGAAATATAAGAAAAAATTTCAAAATATGAAGTACTCTGTCTTTGCTGTAATAGAAAAAAAACCTAAAAACATAGTTGAGAGACATTCGTTTAAAGTGGAATTAACCAAAAAAAAAAAAAAATACTGCACTCACCTGTGGCTCTCCATCTTCAGGTTCAGCATTCCCGTTCGGCGTATCAGCCGAGCGTGGTGCTTGATTGGTTGAAAGGTTGATCGCGACTTCTCCGTCCTCTTCATGGTCCATCATGCCATGTCCCGTCGGAGGAACCTGTAACAAAGAATGGACATTTAGGATACGTTCAAAGTTATATCTTACATAATCAAGAAGGCTTATTTAAAAGCACATGGACATCCAAGTGTAAGATTAGAATGTATGGTAATTTCTTTTCTTTATCTGCATTGAGTTATGGTTATGCTAAGTAATTTTAGCACATTTAATTTAATTATAAGTTCTCATACTCTTTCTTCACCTTTTGTATCTTCTATGTACATATACGAACATAATAAAAGTTTTTTATAACCGTACTGTAGGGGGCCAAAATATTGCTCTACACAAGTTATCGTTACATAGAGTTTTATTATTTGAGCATTGAGTGTTTCTGAGCGTAGTCTGCTTATAATATCTTCGATTGTATACAAAGATCAAATTTAACTTCACTTAAATAATTCATAAAGAAAATACTGATAACGCCATTACTAACAGTTTGACAAGAGTAGGGGCCAAAATTACTACTCTACACAAGCTATCGTTACATAGAGTATTATTATTTCAGCACTTAATGTTTCTGAGCGTAGTTTGCCTATAATATCTTCGAATGTATACAAGATCAAATTTAACTTAAATAATTTATAAAGAAAATACTGATAACGCCATTACCAACCAATTTGAAAAAGTAAAGGCCAAAATTACTACTCTCCACAAGTTATCGTTACATAGAGTTTTATTACTTCAGCAACTTATGTTTATGCAAGAATTTTGCCTTTAAAATCTCTGATCTTTAACAAATATCTAATTTAACTTAATTTAAATAATTTTAAAAGATAATGTTTACAACATCATTACGAACCGATTTGCGAGAACATAGAAAATTAACGAGTTTACTTTTATAAACAGTATCATTATACACATGTTTTACTTTACATATAAGCAATTTTGATAAACATATGCCCTTAATTAGAGTAATTACATACCCCACAGTTTTTCCATTATTTATTATCACATAGATGTATTCTTTTTAGATATATAGATTGTTGTGATCACTGTTTCTTCAATAATTTAACGTCGTAAATTTTTTTTTATTATTATAAAATAATGCGGGGACATAGGACTCTTAAACATTAGCCAATAGAAAGCTTTGGAAAATGTTGACAATTTTTATTATGGAAATACCATCCAAATAGTTATTGCTTAAAAAGTGATTAAATTCAAAACATTTAGAGTTAAACAAAAGCAGGCATTTTGTATGTTAGAGAATACTTTGAATATTTCAACAAGACACAGATCTTGTGAGATACGCAATCACTCTTAAACTTTGTTGTTTTTTATAAATAACATTTAGAAACACTATGAAGTTGATGTATCTCCAAATGAGAATTTCCAATTAAAAATTATATATTTTCGAAAAAATTTCACTAATGAAATAATGTTTTCTATTTAATATAAAAGAGATTTGGTGAAAAGTGAGCAATATATGTTTAGTAATCACAATAAATATCTGACATAAAAAATTTACATTAAGCAGGAAATAAAATTTTAAATACTATAATGAGCATATCTGTGTACATGGATGCCTATCTACACTTCGAATTTTTATATTTTGCGCATTGATGGCAATCATCACATTTAATGCAAAAGAACATTAACTAAACCGGAATATTTCTGAATATAAAAGGAAAATGCAACATAAACTAGTATATTTAATTCAAGATTTGGGCAATAATTCGAAGAGGTTCATTAATAGTTGAAATGCAGGCGAGCTTTTTCCGAAACAAAAGAATATAAAAGAGTTTTAATTGCTCAAGTTAGATATCAGTTTTGAAAACTAGGCCTCCAAGAATCAATCAGACCTAAAAATTAACCCCCTAAGTGTATTTTAACGAGAACACTTCGCAGTCTATCAGTGACGATAAACGACTCACCAATCTTACTTCCACCCCCTTAAATATCGTGTGCCTGCGAACTGAATCTCCTTAATGAAGTCTAATACTTGGATGCTTATCAAAATTTATAGCCCATTGCGGCCGCTCTTAATGACACCATTGTTGATTACAGCTAATCTTAATTGGCGAGGGGGGAATTTCTTCACCCCCTCCATCAAAGAGTAAGTGGTTCCAATAAGACGAATCACGTGGTCTCACCATCCCCAGAAGGCTCGGGATTGTCTGCTCCACCTGTAATAAGACTTTTTTGCTCAACTTTTTGCACGGGTTTTTCCTCTCCATTTTTTTTTCTTGAAGGATTTCTGTGATTCTACTTTTCTGGAGAGCTCGAAGAGAATTTTTCCAGCAACAAAACAGAGAGAAATTCCAAACGATTGAACGCACCTGACATTCCATATCCCCCATCGAAATGTTTCTAAAAGTACCCCGAGATTAGGAGTTGATAATTGTATCTACTTTCCTTCAATTATAATCTTTCTTTGTTCGGGTATAATTGTTTCTGAATATTCAGTAAATGAATCTGCTTCATACGTGAGCAGAATCTGCAAGATTTCTCACTTCAACTGAGATAAAAATCACTCGCACTTTATTTGAGAGGGAATTGAAAATGAAGGAAAGTTATGCCTATATTTTCTGAAAGTTTCGTCCTTAGAAATATTGCTGATGTTGAGTGCATGTATCTGCAAATTCGTGATTACAGTATTATCTTCCAAACAATATTAAAACAAAAACTAATTTTGGTAAAAAGCGCTAGAATTCATAAATATTAAAAATAACTAAGTTTAAATTATAGACAAGCGTCTACTATTATCGATGCACTTTTGTTTCTTTACTCAATTATTGAAAGCAAATTTTTACTGTAAATGTAGCTTTACCTTCACAATGCTGTAAAGGCAGTAAAAACTACAGAAATGTATCAAGTTTTCCTATGCATAATAACTATTTACTTATAATCTCATACGTAAGTACAGACAAAGCTAATGGGCAAATTAATAAAAATCCTTCAAATTAGAATATTGTAAATGTCTCGGGCATTAGTTCAAATTTATAACTGTCAGTCGTAAATTATGAATTATTTTACTTTATTTTTTCTTTATTGATAACTAAATTTTTTACACAGATATATATGAATAATTGATTTTTAATCTTTATTTAAAGTTATATGGTAAACATAAATTTTCAATATCAGCATACAAAATAGTCAAAACGTCCAACAATATTAAAACCTAAACTAATTTTGGCGAAAAATACTACATTTCATAAATATTAAAAATAACTAAGTTTACATATATAGACAAGTGTCTCTATATGCAGTATGAAGCACATCTGTTTCTTTACTCAATTAATTATTGAAGGCAAATTTTTACTGTAAATGTAGCTTTACCTTCACAATGATGTAAAGGCAGTAAAAATTACAAAAAGATATCAAATAAGTTTTCCATTACCTATTTATTTATAATGCTATACGCAAGCAAATACAAAGCTAATGGACAAAAGGGATAAAACTACATCATAATAGAATATTGAAAATGTCTCGAACATTAGTTCAAATTTTTAAGTGACAGTCGTAAATTATAAATTATTTTACTTTATTTTTACTTTAACGATAACTAAATTTATTACGCAGACATATATGAATAATTTTTATTCTTTATTTAAACTTATATGGTAAACATAAATTTTCAATATCAGCATCCAAAATAGTCAAAACGTCCAACAAATATTGCTATATTTTAGTGTAATTTTGGATTTATTTGCCTCATATTTTATTAGAATCAAAAACATTAACTGTTCTATATCTCTACATAAAGGGGATTTCAAATTTAAATATTCACTTTAAAATAGACTGAATCCGTGTAACTTCTTTGAAGATATAAAATTACAAAATTAAGAAAGGCAAAAATGCATAACATTAAAGTAAGGGTGGTTCTCATGATACAATGCAAATTTAATGACGCGTATTCCTGTTTCTTAACCCCATTATTTTTTAATGGGGTAAAGACGTATAATTTTTATGCAAGAATGAATCTCCCATAATATTCTTAGTTATTTAATAAACATGTAGCTTTTTTGGTGTTGTTTTGATTTATGTAAAATAAAGAACACATAAACAAACAAAATATTTAATCAATAATTAAATCAAAATTATAGATTTTTTTTCAATTATTTCCATGCCCTCTGCAATCAAGTTCTATTATTAATCATCTTCATGCTGATTTCTAATCATGCTAAACTTTTTATTAGAGTAAGTTCTAAAAAATAAATGTAACAGAGCATTCATAAGTGGAAACATCTATCGAGAAATAAAAAAAGGAAACAAACCGTGAAATCACTTGATATGCATGAATACCGTTTAAATTTCTACATCTTGTGCTACAGTATAAAAACCTGATAAAAGCATTATGTAAAAATTTTAAAATGAGATATCTCTTAATTATATAAAAGTTATTTATGGTAGAAAAAATAATAAAATTTACGGAAAAAGATTAGAAGCTTTGACAGAATACATATTTTTTATAATAGTTTGAATTGCAAACTATACACTATAATAAAATCTCGTGTAACGTCTTTTGTAATTTTCAAGGAGCTAATTTTTTTTTATGAAATAAAAACATCTATTTTCTTTACCTCGTTTTTCTATTGCCACCATTACATACAGATATTTTTAAAATTTTATTCATTGCCATTATAATATAACAAATGTTACATGCGGGACATAATACTCGCACACGTCATTATGTGATTTGTCATAAATCTTTTTACACTTTTTCTAGTGTATCATGAATTCAGTCGTAATAATTCTTTCCTCCTACATATATTACACTTACAACATTTATGTAAGTATCCAAATGCATAAATTTCCTCTCTGACTACCTACTTGTTTTGCATAAAACACGGACGTTTAATCTAGGCTTCCATAAAAAATAAGACGAAAAATTACCCGAAGAATTTCCATGCAAGTCTGTTTCCCGATGCAATCTGCAGGATTAATGTGATTTTATCAACATGACATCAGTTTAAAGTAATAATTCGATACCAAGGAATCAAACAGACTGAAAGTACATATATATATATATAAAAAGTTTCAAACTATTCTGGAATAATCGATTGGTTCAAGTTTCCGTAAATCCCTCTTGGTATCCATGGCAACATGCAGCGCAAACTTGTGTCTTAACTCAAAGCCAAAGTAATACATAAGCCGGAACACGCAACTTCTTATTTACTATTGTTATTGCCACCGGAGCACATCGTTTCCACGATTCTTTCGATTGATTCCCAATGAGTCACGGAAACAAAAAAAGGGCCTGTTCCTTGCTGCTTCCATAAAAAATCACAGGTACAATGGACTTCGAAATATCATGTAACATGATGAGCAAAGACTATTAGTAAAACTTTCAAGGAGGTATATAAATAGGAAGTTAATGCACTGGACATGTTTATAATTGCGTGTAAATAAGCTATTTGGGTCGGAGGTTCAATTTGTAATAAGACATGCACACCGCATACTTCAAAATGTACAGTTTCCAATAAATATCTCTTTCTTATTCTCTCATTCATCGGAACTATGCAATAAAATAGAACTGAAATCGCATGCTGTGCCGCTATTAAATGAAGCAGCAGCATTAATTAAAATATAGGTTAAGGATACCCAAGAAAATTTTTGTTTATAAATTTTATACATTATTATTATTTTTAAATAATCAAGAATAAAACATAATTAAAGAGTAAAACATAATTCAAGAATTAAAGCCTAATTAAAAACTTAAGGTTATTATTTTCAACGGAATATTTAACATACGGTTTATAAAATAAATTGTACTTTAAAACTGCTAGATAAATAAAATAGGATAATATGATAAATTTTAAACACTCTATAACATAAGTAGTAAAAAATGCCGTATAACGTTTTTCAAACTTACGAAGAATAGGAAATAAATTGAATTGATAAGATTGTAAAAATTAAAATTAAAAACTTAAGGTTATTATTTTCAACGGAATATTTAACTTACGGTTTATAAAATAAATTGTGCTTTAAAACTGCTAGATAAATAAAATAGGATAATATGACAAATTTTAAACACTCTATAACATAAGTAGTAAAAAATGACGTTTTTCAAATTTACGAAGAATAGGAAATAAATTGATAAGATTGTAAAAATTAAATAAGCATATCTAAAGATTTATAACAAATATTTATTATGGATCTAATACCTAGAAAACCACTGATGACCATTTGGTCAGTTTGGAGTGCTAAAGTCTACTTTTTACTACATGAGGGCTAAGAAAACCAAGAAGTACTGCTTAAAGTCGATTCCGAACGGCAACGAAATTCATGACAAAAGTAGGATTCGAACGCACAAGCTATCGTGCTGAAGCAACGACCTACACTTTCGACAATGTTTTGGTATTGAATCAATACATCCCTACATTGTGGAAAAACATACGATTAAAATATCTACTAGTACACCTTTAATAAACCTAATATACAGAAATTAAATATAGATGTCACCAAATATTTACAAAAATTATTCCTTAGCTAAAATAAAAACTAAATATTATTTCTAAAAAACAATGTTTTTTCCCTTTTCGTATTCACTGAATAACTGTATTACAAGTTTTAATGAAATCCTATAAATCTGAATTTCATATGAGACCATATGCAATAAAAATAGTTTAAAATAACTTTTCAACAACTTATATATTTAGTTATGTCTCTGATATATATTTTTGTTATTTACTAATCACAACCTTTTGAAATAACATTTATAATAATATGAAATGCATTGTCTGTATTGTTTAATTTGCAGTCTGCAACCAGCCATTGATTTGGTTTTGGAGCCCTACGGTCTACTTTTTGCAACACGAGGGCTAATGACACCGGGACCTACTCCTTAAAGTCGATTCCGAACGTCTACGAACATCCATGACACAGTGGGATTCGAACCCTCGAACTCTGGTCCCGAAGGCCAGCACCCTAACCATTCGGCCATCGTTCGGGAGCAACCCCCCATTGAAGCTTTTTATGAGGTTCCGAGAATTTTACTTAAAAGAATCCTACTAAAGAATTTTTTCCCGCAGAATCTAGAATATTATTTTAAATATAAAGGATCATATTTTTTCTTTAATATTGATATAATTAATGAGCGAGATGACTAAATCTGATTCAGGTATGCCGCTCAACAATCATCCCATTCATGGGGCATCATCAAATAACGAGCAGGAAAAAAAGCTATTTATTCTTCAAACAAATATAATATAATACAATATAATACAATAATATAATATAAATAATATAATAAAATAATATATTTTATATTGTATTATCATATAATGTATCAATATACTATCAAAATAAAAAAATAATTTGTAAAATAATAAGATGATACATAATAAAATTAATATTGTAATAAATATATATCATATTTAAATTTATATTATTTGAGAATGAATTTACCTACCTAAAATGGAAAATTTATAAATTAAAACTAAAATATTATTGGAAAAACTGCAACATTAGTCAAGAAAAACTTTTAAATATAAAGTTAATAGTATTTTCAAAGTAAAAATAGTCATCATGTTCCAAATAGATGCAATAAGAAATATTAATTTGTAAACCTTTAGAGAATTTAAAAGAGATACTACTAAAAACAAAGCATAAATTTCGGAAAATATGAATATTAAAGTGACTTTTTTTTCTCACTATTAGATTTCTACTTTAAAAATAAATCGATATAGTATGTGATAAAATATTTTGAAAAAACAACTATCTTAATAATTAAAAATACAAATAGTCATTCACGATAACATGCGTATAAAATCTTAAAACTGAAAACAAATGTTACAGATTTGTTTTGTTATCACTGAAAAACTAAACTTTATATTTTTAACAAATAGTTAAATTTTGTAATTAATAAGCTATATTACAACTTTCTATAAACCAATAAATAACTTTCAAAACTTAATGAAAAAATTATATCTTATAACTATGAAATATTATCTCAGAGAAGAAATTGAATTGTTTTTAATAACTGCTAATTACTTCTTTATAAACGAACATCATTAAGCAATATTATTACAGAGAGGAGAAATAATAAAATATGTTCCAATGTAGCAATGTATTGTATTAATAGCTACATGCAAATAGAAATACAGAGGATATTTCTTTATATTACTATTTCAAATTTTAATAATTTTAAGCAATATATAATAATTCCTATATGTTAACGCTACAAGATTAAAAACATCTTTTCAACACAAATTATGCAGTTTTTTCCTACACTTCAAAAACATTTACTACTATTAACTAAATATAATTAACTAATATATATATATATATATATATATATATATAAATAATGAATTCATAAAAATATAGTCCGTTTAATCTCCAAAGAAATTCTATGAATACCCTTGCATAAAATCTAAGAAAATGTAACTCCACCTCTCTCTCCCTTAGTAAAATCATGCAACTTAAAAAGCCAATACGGCAAATCCTCAGATATATTTATGTAACAGTGTATTTTATTTATAAATGCATACCAATAGAAATGCATAGTTAAGATATTTCTTTTTATTAAATGCAAAGTAAATCAATTTTAATCAATACAGAATCCTTCCTATATATCAGTGTATTAAGTTAAGAATATAATTTCGAAGTAGCAGCATTTTAACACTCTTTTCGGGCTTTTTCATACTCGAAAAAATTTCTTACTAATACATGTTTAATACCAATAATTGGAAATTTATTGAGATATAATATAAGAAAGTTTTCTCCTATTACATCCTAAAAAATAAACACGAAAATAAGTGAAAATTCTGAAAGGAAAAAAATATATCATCAGCCCATAAAAAGAGTCCGTTTGATCCCCCTAAAAGATTCCCCGAATACTATTATATAACTTGAAAGAAAACGTAACCCCCCTCTCTTTTCTTTAATAAACACGCAACTTAAATACCCAATAAGGCAAAAGAACTTACCGTGAAAGATCGTGGAAGGCACAAGACGACGGTAAACGACTGAAAGGCAGAGGAGGGAGAGAGGCAAAAACCCCAGCAGGCGTTAACAGTTTACGCGAATTATAAAAATTACGCTCGCAGAGGAGAAGCGACGACTCCGCACCGGGCAACACCGTCAGAGATGCGGATACATAATAATCAGCGAAAAGATCAAAAGAGAATAACATGTATCGGGAGTTTTATACTTCGCGAAAACGCTCTTCGCACGGAAAGCCGGGCCATTTGGGGAGACATGTTTGGTCATGGAGCACGCCTAAATACGATGCGGAAGGTAATTTGGTTGGATGGTAATAATTTCATATTGGGTAAAATTAACAAATATATTATTAGAGCCACCTAATGCGTTTTAATACATTTAAATATACTAAATTAATAATATCATAATCAAATATAAGATTAGCATATAAATATAATAATTGCAACAATTCATAGGTACTATTTGATAGGAAATTTAGTTGGATTAATATAACTAGATAATTTATTACTCAATAAAATTTTATATACAATTAAAAAACATTAACAGAAACACTATCCAAATGGTAATAAATAGTAATGTATTTAAATTACTAATAATTATTAATTATTAGTAATATATTCAAATCATCTAATAGTATTTAATAAATTTAAATATAGTAAATTAATATCATAATCAAATATAAGATCAGGATATAAATATAATAATTGTAATAGTTCATAGGTACGATGTGATAAGAAATTTAGTTGGATTGATATTACTAGATATTTTATTATTCAATAAAATTTCGTACACAATTAAGAAATATTGATAGAAATACTATCCAAATGGCCCTATATTATTAAAATCACCTAATAGTAATAAAAATAGCTAACAAATAGTAATAGTAATCACCTAATAGTAATAGCTAACAAATTTAAGTATAGTAAAATAATATCATAATCAAATGTAAGATTAGAATATAAATATAATAATTGCAACTATTCATAGATACGATGTGATAAGAAATTTAGTTGGATTAATATTACTAGATAATATTTTATTACTGAATAAAAATTTTTTACATAATTAAAAATTAATATAAATATTATCAAAATTACCAAATACGATTATTAAAATACCCTAGTAGTTTTTAATGAATTTAAGTAAATAATTAATGACATAATATTCAAACATTAAATTAGGATATAAAAATAATTGCTGGACACAACAATTCATAGGTATATTATGTTAGAAATTTCGCTTAGATTAATTTTACTTAATAAAATTTTACATTTTATTGTGTAAAATTAATTAAGTATAATAGTAATATTATCAAATACGTTTTATTAAATTTATATGTAAGACAATTACAATATAATTACACATTTATTGATATTTGAATATACCATATTCGAGATGAAATTTGTAAGCAAGATTTTTATCAGAGGGTAAATAATTTACAGTTTTTCTCACTTCAAGAGGTAAACACATAATTATACATTTAGTCTAATGTTAATACATAAATTACTTTAATAAAACTAAAATTATATGTTCTAAAATTGCATACCATATTAAGAAATATCGTTAAATATCGTTATATGCGTTATAATAAACATTCTGATATTTTATATTTTATATGCATCTACGGATGATTTTAATTTAGAAATATATTATTTATACATTAAATACTTTAGCAAAAAATAAACATTTTTTTTGTCTAAAAAAAGCATATAAATATTTTTAAAAATAATGGTAATTAGCTGCAATACTATCACAACTTTGTTCATCAGAATCACAATACAAATTTATCTCAAAAAAACTTGTCGAAAACCACCATAAGTTTGATTTTTTCACGTTTTAATTGTGGCAGACACAAATCCGTCAGAACAAAAATGGCGACACATGAGAAATCCTAACTTTTCCCGCAGTCCCGTCTCGTGTAACCATAGCGATTGAGGTGACGTGCCGGCCCGAAAAAGACGTCAAAAATAATAGCAAAAAAATTTCACGTGTCTCCTAAAGACACGTTCTTGTAATGTGATTTTACGGCTCATTTTCCCATTTCCTATTTTCCCTCTCTTAAAGAAGAAAATAGATTCTGCAATATTAGAAAAGCATTTATATTTTTAACGGTTGTTGTCAAAAGAAAATAATAATAATCAGCCAGATTATAATTGGGATATTCCACCCAATTATAGCCTGAAAAAAATATAACTGAGGTATTTTGATATCTTTTTGAAAGCAGACAGTTTAATGCAAAGTTCAACAAAAAATAATAAATTACAGGGTGTGTTTAAAAAGAATTGAGACCGAACTCATGAAAAAATATATATGTTGACGATATTAATACAAACAATTAAAATTCATGAAAATAGGACCAAAGGATATGAATAAACTTCTTCCAATGAAAACAATGTCAACCTTTAGAAGGTGCCTTAAAAATGCTTTTCCAAAAAGTCTTTCAAACAGCGCTTCACAGCAGTTCGGATCACAACTATGGCCAAAATGCGGAAACCTTTGAGACCTTTACTTAGGAAAAAGTCTTCTGGGGACAGCTACTTGGGTATCTGAGCAAGCGTTGCGATGTTATGCATCAGGAAGTTTTTGATCACTAAGTAGGTGTGGCAAGATACATTATCACGATGAAACTTCTAACTGGAGCAAATTCTTTCCATCTGCAATTCGTTAGTTTTGAATCTGTACACAGTATTTTATCAATTCCTACGTGGTCTGCGATCATTCAAACACTTATCTGTCGGTCTGACTACAATGCATCACGTTCATGTTACGCATTCTTCTCGTTGATGCTCCCCGTGGATCATCTTCTACACTTTACCACTCAACTTAGAAGCACTTGTGCGTTTGAAAGCAATAGCTTTTGCTAGGTTGCTGAATCATGGTCAACATATCCGATTACATTTGTAGACTGCAAAATTTCATTTACCTTGCGACTCCAGCGTGAATGAAATCGTTGAATATAAATTTAATAGAATGCAAACGCTTCAAATTTTGTCTGGGTGTGTTACCTTGTAATTCCAAATAGTGTTATACTGCCGAAAAGTTTGAACACCATTGCTGTATGGGTTAACATGTTTTAACGCAAGTTACTTAAATTGCAATTTAAAGAGTAAAAGCTTCCTTTACAGCTATTTTAATGTTCGGCATCTATCGGCTGCGACTGAAAGCAACACAGACGCAAAACTAAACCTTCTCCCCAAAGACTCTCCGAAGAAAACGAGGTGAACAAACTGTTGTCACCTTTGAATACTCAGATTACACGAAACTACATCACGCTCTCAAAAACGAAATAATGTACAAGGAGAAGAGGCAAGTCGAATGCAGATGCGTAAAAATACGTATAATGACGTAACAATTTCACTGACAGACTTAACTGTCTACGAATCTAAATCAATGTATGGTCTTGAAATTTCCACATTACCATTTTCATTCTGGATGGAACTATTGTTTTATTACTTTCTCAGAGTAAGTTTGCTACTTGGTGATGGAACTGGTATCCATTCCATCTAAAAAAATACATACTTCAATATATATATATATATTATATTGTATATGTATATATATATATATATATATTGTATATGTATATATCACATACATACATACATTAGAGCTTCTCAGAGAGGGGATAAGTCCCGCCTCTGCAGCCCTACATATTTTTTTATTAACCAGAAAAGTTTTTTTTTTATCGAATATGTCACTAAAAAATGAATAAACAGCCGCATGATTGGCATAGTAGGAAGAGCATTTGCATACAACTCTAGGCGGTGTGGGTTCAGATTCCATGCAATATTTACATGCTATATGTATTTTCCCTTTGTAGGGAAGTTGCTCTATGGTGCCCCCCCCCACAGTAAAATGGTTAAGAAAAGTCTTCCGGTTTGTATAAAATGGGGAATAGTCTCATAAAGGCAATTACCACAGCATTAAATAAAAAGTAATCAAAAGATCACTGTAAAAGATTGGTTACCCATTTTCGTAATAAAATTGAGACTACTTTCTGATATATGAGATGACATATTCATCAACACACATGATGACATATTCATTAACGTGGATTTTCTAAGTTTCATTGAATTGGATCAACAGCATAGATAAGATATTCAAAACCTATGTTCAATATTTTATGCTATTACATGCATTTTAGCTTTGTTTTATATACATATTATGACAATGTCTTTTTTGTCTATCTGCAATAAGGGACATTCTAAAAGAAAAAAAAACAGTTATGTTAACTAAAAATATGACTGATTTTCTGGTTATTATTTTTAAAACGTTGAAGTTTTATATTCAATTTACTTAATACATCACTTTTTAATCAATATTTTTAGACACACACATTATATATATTATAGAGCAATACAGGGTACACATTTTTTTAGATCGCAGTTCCGTCTCCAAGCAGCAAACCTACCCTCGTACACCAGTGTTCTCAACCACGGTGAAAAGATTAACGTTATTTCCGGCTTTCGCGCATCCATCAGCCGTTCCCCACACGCGCCCGAGCACACCACAGACACAAAAACTAAACCATCCCACCAAAGACTCCCCTCAAGAAAGCGAGACCAACAAACTGTTGCCCCTTTGAACACTTGGCGTTACCCGAAAATCCATCACACGCTTCACACTCCCAAAAACGAAATAGCGTTCGGGGAGAAGAGAAAAGCGAGGAAGACTGTGGTGTAAGAACCCCCAGCAGAATGATAACAATAAAAAAAAGAGAAATAACTGGATCATGTAAAAATAAAAATAACGTTTCCGATAGAAAGAGAGAGAGAGAGAGAGAGACTAGGGGGCGGGGAGCGGACAGAAGAGAGAAAATTCTGAAATCGCATCGGCGCAGGAAAGAAAACGATTTGTCACTAAAGCGGCCGCAGTCATTTATTATATCCGAGGTGCGATAAATTTTCCCCCGGCCCTGCTTCTTGATGGGACTACTTAGTTAGCCCCCCCTTCTTTTCGGTTCCCCTCCATACCCACAGTTCTTTTTTTTTTTTTGCCAAGCCATTTTTTTTGTAGCTTCTTATATGGAAAAAGACATATTTAGCCATGCAACGCAAGCAACGCGTTTACTAATTACGCCGCAAATAATTTTTTGCTACGATGAACGGCGGATATATCATTCCCTTGATATCGCCCTCTGGTAGCAATATTTTTATGCGTGAGTGTTTGTTTCCGCGTGCAGTAAAAAGAAATGTCTTTTTTTTGTGTTAATCACAAATGAAACTGTTTGTGCGTATGTATTAAAAGTTTATAAAAAATTTTAATTATGATGATAGCCATTAAGTAACCGTTTAGCAGAAGAAATGATCTCAATTCTTGTTCATGGTGATATAACTGTGGTACTAAATTTTCTCTCCCTCTCTCACACACGCACATGTGTATGCTAAATTATTAAACTCCATTCTTCTTTCATCTTATTTAGGTGTAGAATTTCATTTAAAGTCAAGAATAAATAACGTGGAAAACTTTGCCCGTAAAATTATGCACGTTACAAATTGTAGAGGTACAACGTGAGTTCATCCCTTTTGAGAGATTTATATCAGGCCTTGAAAAAACTAAACTACCTTATTGTTTGTACGGTTGTGTTTTAGACGAAACCCGCATAGAATGCCCCAAAAGTAAAATGTTTAATTTTTGTCTCCCCCCCCCCAAAAAAAAAAGTTGTTTTAACTACGACTGTCACTAACTACTGTACATTGTGGATTTTCTACGTTTCATTGAATCGGATCTACATCATAGATAAGATATTCAAAATCTATGTCCAGTATTTTTTATGCTATTACATACATTTTAGCTTCGTCTTAAATACATATTGTGACTACGTCTTTTTTATCTACCTGTAATAAAGAACATTCTAGAAGAAAAAATAGTCATATTTACTAAAAAATGACTGATTTTCTGGCTATTATTTTTAAAACTTTGATTTATTATATTCCATTTAATCAATACCTCACTTTTTAATCGATATTTTTAGGTATGTGTAGTCAAAAACACTTTAAGAACCTAAGTAAAATAATAATCTTAAGTTACTAATCTAAAAATAACAGGTTATTAACCCAAGACGGTGACAAATAATTGTGTAGTTTTATATAAGAATTTTCATAGTGAAAGAGAAAATTGTATGTATAGAGATTTGATGCAATTTATACTGCAAAGTGTATGTGAAATTATGCCTAAAAAATATTTTGATACATGTATGCAAGCACGTGTACAAATACTATATGTTTATATACATATGCATAGTTTTATGCTTATATACAATTGTAAGTGACAAAAGCATACTCATATATGTAAAATGTGTTCAAATGATACAAAAAAAAAATGAATATAAAACGTTTGAGAAAAATGATTAACATAAAATAATAACTGAACGATTTTACATCAAGGGTAGTCTACAAACAAAAAATACTTATACGATAAACTCGTTGTTTTAAACTTAACCTCTGTTCTTATCCGCATTAAGTACATACATAAAAGGGCAAAATAACATAAGGTAATAAATAGGTATAAGACTAATAGATAGCAATTTAGCACAATTTGCCATTCGTGCCTCGTTTACTGAAGCCTCAGAACCAACTTGGCTGTATATCACTTTAATGCTTACATTATCCGATTCCCATATGAATTTCAGACTTCAAAGATGTTTATACATTTTTGGAAAAACTGGATCCGAAATAGCAACTAACCGAGCACGACAGAGCAAGAGAAAGAAAGAGAAAAAAAAATATCTCCTTTTAAATTTATGGGTGCGATCATGACACCAAACTTAGTCACAGAAATTGAATCGCATTTATTTCGACTTCGCAGGGCATCATGAATTTCATAGCAGGGAGAGCAGCATCCTGCCCTAGCAGCCACCCAACTTACCAAAAAGGGAGGGGTGTGAAGACAATCGAACTGTCTACCCCTCTTTTTCTCCGCGCAAATACCTCGATAATGCCAAAACTGTGAACTGGAGATAGCGCTGCTAAATGGCTGCCGTAAAACTGTATATATATATATAATTATATAAATATATTTATAGGGATACATATGGGTGCGCGCCGATGTACACATACACACAGATATACAATTTTTTTTCCTTCTTCGCCCAGAGAAAGATTTCATTTCTGACGGAACCATTTGTTACGTTTCATATTTTTCGAAGCTTTCCCTTAACTTTTAAAGCACCGGGTGTGAAACCGCAAGATAAAAATTGTAGAAATTTCATCCTTTCCCCCCTCCCTCAGTTTTTATTGCATCCCCTCCCCCCCTGCTGCCAATTTTCGGATTTACGTCAGAGGCATTTTCGGGTGCCTAAATCTTTGACTGATGTGCAGCGTAAGAAATAGAGGGATTGTGTTGTGCCTCAGATGGATAGAAAGCGAAAATATTTCACGCGGATTGGAAGCACGTGTTGACGTTTGATTGAAAAACCTGTAGATTTTCGGGAAAGAAAGTTCTATGCTATGTAAGTAAACGGGATGAAAGGCAGAGAAGAAAAATCATGTTAACTTATAAATCAAATACAAATATACATCACGTAAGGCAAAATATATATTCAATGACCTTCAAATTGGTTTTATGTTTTTCGTGGGCGATCCACATCCCTCCATGTGACGGGACAACACAAATGACAATCAAACCGTACGGTGGAATACCTCACACCTATTGTGTTCTGGGCTAATGTTCTAACCACTATGCTGGCAGAGAGCTGGAAAATGTGGTAAATACCATTTACAGTTTTTAAAAATTCTATTGTATATCATAGTAGTATAAGTACTTAGTCACTTAAAACATTACTTATTACAATCAAGTACTGTTTTCGGAACTAGCACTAAATTACAATTTAAAATAATTTTGTTTCTTAAAATATTTATTGTTGAGCTTGATCAGCTTACGTAAAATCTCAAACACAAAACGCCACAGAGTGATGTATTAAAACGAAATTTCTGAACTTGCTTATTGCAGTAAATATCGGGTAGAGATTACCTCATATAAATTATACTATATCGAATTGGAAACGACAATTCCTAAAAATATATTTGATAAATATATTTTTTGAAAATTGTGGAAAATATTTTCAAATAATTCTATAAAATCAAATAAAACGTTAAATAAAAACCTTAGAACATCCATTAAACTTTTCAGGCTTTGACTAAATTAATTAAATAGAAGAAACTGTTTTATAATTTTCTTCGTATCATTTATTTTCTTTCCTTGAAGATATGGACAACTTCACACTTATCAAACTTTAAGTTCTTTTAGAGCAGAAATTAACACCATATTTTTGCTATAAAATGAATTGATATACTGAATGATTTTAGTACTTGCTTTATAAAGTAATTAATTCCTTATTAATATGTAATTATACTTTTGAATATACAAATAAAAATTTAATGTAACTTTTAAATAGCAAATACAAACAAACCAATTTAAGGGAACCTAAATATATCCTGAATGATTTATTTTTAAATCATTAATTACTTGCTTTATAAAGTAAATAATTCTTTATTAATATGTAATTATACTTTTGAATAAACAAATAATTTAATGGTAATTTTTAAACAGTAAGTAAAAACGAACTAATTTCAGGGAACCTACATATATACTGAATAATTCATTTTTAAATCATTCAATACTTGCTTTATAAAGTAATTAATTCCTTATTAATATGTAATTATACTTTCGAATACACAAATAAAAATTTAATGTAACTTTTAAATAGCAAGTACAAACAAAACATTTTCAGGGAACATACGTAGTAAAATTAAAAAGTCTTCATTATAACTGCCTTTTTTTATTCAATGTAAAATGGTATTTATCTTACATTTGATGTTAAAATTTAGTTTCTAATATGCATAGTATAAAAGTTTCCTTCCGGGTAAGTAAATTTAATTTTTTAACTTTGTGCATACTCATGTTTTTTAAATATTCCACTCAAAACAACAAAAGCAAATATATTTTAAGGTAAATCATTATTAAAGAATCTTAAATTTTTTTTAAAAATAGAGCAGAACTTTCTATCTTATGATAAATCAAGAAAAATGTCAGATACTAAATCTGTTCATTACATCTTAAAGTTAAGCTAAATTCGAAAACATGTAACAAGTTTTTAATGGAATCTACTAACTGTAGGTAAATTGTACTTAAGCAAAATAACTACCTAACAAAAATAAATTCAATTAAAATTGAAATATTGAAACTTAATAATTTAACTAAAGGGGAAAAATATCATAATGCATATCAATCAGCTGAACCAAAATAAGGCAATGCGAAGTTACTATGCGTATCAATAGAATATAATTAATTCGATGCAAAATAAATTTAAATGAAACGACGAAAAATATTGATAACATATATTGAAACAGTTAATAATGTGTCGTAGTTACTGGCCGAGAAGAAATATTTAAAAATAAATTTCATACTAAAGGTTATTTATTTGATAATAAAGTTGAAGTTTTAAACAAGATTATTTTTATAAATTCTTTCTTTCCAATTTCAAATCGCTTATAACACAGTAGAAAAATTAACATTTCTATTCAATCAAATGATTAAAATGTCACAAAATATTTCATCTATAAAAATTCTCTTGGTTTTACCAAAATCAGAATTTTCCGGTACTAAGAGTATTTTTAAAATTTATTAACCTCTCTAAATAACACCGAACACTTCGAAACTCAAATCGCATTTTAGTACATTTTTTCGAAATATTATTCACATATATGACTAAAATCAAGTTAGGCACAGTTTATGAGTTTCACATCCAACTTCGTAATAAAGAAATATCTTTTACATAGCAGCTACAGTATTTCACTGTTTGCTGCGGACAATGATAAATTGAATATTTAGATGCAAGAAAAAAAATGGTAATAATTCATTGTATCGAATTTTTAGCTATGCCTAACACGTCATTGATAAATATATGTTGTCATCTCTGTTGCACGAGGAAATTGCTTTGATAAGCTATAATCATTTTACAAAATAACAATAGGGTGTCGAAACATATGAATAGAAAGAATGAAATATAAATAGGAAATTAAATCTACTAAAAAATTTCAGTTTTTTCTTCAAAAATTTCAATATATAAATGTTAGAAAATTCAAAATTGCAAGAGAAGTTCAACCAGACATAATGATTAGCAAAAGATGTCTATTTAAAAAGAATAAATGTTACAAAACTCAAATTTAAAAGAGAATTTAAAAAGACTTTATTGATGACTTTAATGGGCAAAAGATACACATTTAAAAAAATTAAATGTTTGAAAATTCAAATCCCCTATATAATAATAGCCTAAGGTATCTGTCCTCAAATTTATGAAGCGGTTGGACCTGGAATGAATAGAGGCATCCATTTGATTCTTGATGGGTTAACGTTAGCAAAATTAAGTTCCCCTTTTTGATCGTTCAATGCCATTATTTCAAGGACTATTTTCCCCGATTAAGAGCAGACGATAAAATTAATCAATTTATTACATTATAAGTAGATGAAAATAACTTTTTTTCTGGCATTATGACTTCATTCCTTTAACCATCTCATTTTATCATTTCTTATTTTAAATTATTTAAATATCGTCTGCATTATTTTCATACGTTTTATCAATGAACTTAGATATCTTAGACGTAAATAATTTTCTTTTATATTTGGCATAAATAATAGATTAGGTACATATGTGATAATTTTAAATTTAATCATCGATTATTTAATGTTGCAATGATAATTTTATCACCGGTATTAACAATAAATTCTATCAACCTCCAGGATGTAGTAGAAATGATAGTTTCATTCCTTTACTTCCATTAATTACTGTGGCAAAAAAAATGGAAAGAACACAACGTAGCTAAGAAAACTTTGAATTATCTTTTAAAATAAATTCAACGTGATTCTAAACTACATTCACAGTATCGGGATACTTTAGAGGAGTATGAAGGTGAACAAATTATTGAGCGTGTACCAGATAATTGTCAGCCAAAAAACAAACCATTTTTTTACCAGTCTCATAGGGTACTTTCAATTCTGGAAAATTAAATATTTTTCTGATCCTGGCATATGACGGGCTGTATGCTAGTTTAAAAGAAAAATACAAAAAGACTTAATGATTAGGCACAAGATCCTTATTTAAAAAAATGAATGTTTCAAAACTTAATTACAAAAAATAAATAAAAAAGACTTAATGATTAAGCAAAAGGTGTTCATACAATATGTGTTTGCACGTTTATTTGATAAATTTTCCATGCTGCATTATGATGCAGCAATAACATTACTATGGCTACGAGAGAAAAAAATACACAATGCAAAAACGTGCAATGTAAGTCAATTATATTTTCTAACTTTAAATTTTACAGAAAAGGCTCAAAAACGAACACATAAATTTTTTAAGTTCCAAAATTAGACAACAAAATTAGAATTCTACTGTCTGACAGCATTTGAATATGCACGGTTCTAGCATATCTTTTTTTTTACTCGAAGTTTTTTAAGCTAGTTTTTTCCCTTTGTCTTTGAGTTGTGACAGCAAAGTAACTCGTGCGTCCTATAATTATTCAGTTTGTTATGGAAAAACCAAGTGAGATACAAAAATTTCTAAAAAAGCGATCACACTTTGTCCAGATAATCCCCCATAAGTTTACAATATCACAAAAAATATGTCAGGGGAAAAACTCTACCTTAAACTTAAGAGCAAAGCACACAAAAAATATGTAAACTTTCTAAATCACACAAGTCTAACTGAATTCTTACTTCTAATTGCATTAGAATATGTCTGGGACTAGTGATTTTCTTCATTCCAAGGTTTAAAGCTACTTTATTCCTTTCTGAGTTACGACAACAAAGTAAACATACTTATTTCTCGATTGTTATTATGATAAAACTAACCAGTACTCAGAAAAAATGATGATCACTTTTTTCCTAGATAATTATCTATAACTTCAAGAGAAATATCAGTGACAAGGCTCCATGGAAAATAAAGGTTATTTCTACTTTAAAATTATACAGCAAAGCAGAAAAAACACAAATGAATTAATAAAAAATAAATAATTTTTTAAATCACAATATTACACACAAAAATTAGTATAGAAAAATTTTACGAAATTTGAAAATGATAGAAACTAGTACTTGTTTTTTTTATTCCCAGTTTCAAAATTTATTTCTTTTTTGTTCCACTTTGAGTAGTGAACGTTTACGTTCTACGTTTTTCCAGTCGTTATGACAAAACAAATTCTAGCTACAACATACTAGAATTGCAAAAAATGGTGATCATACTTTGCTCAAATAATCGTCCATAAGTTTACAATGCCGAAAAAAATGGTCCGGGAGAAACAGGCTTTTTCTCTACTTTAAATATCACAGCAAAGTAGAAAAGACACAAATGAATATATATTATTTTTAAATCACAACTCTAGACAACAAAATTAGTACCATAAAATTTAAAATATAACACAAACTAGTATTTCTTTTTTTAATTCCAAATTAAAAAAAAAATATTTTTCCCGCTCTGACTTGAGAACGTTTACATGCCACGATGTTTAGGTCGTTATGACAAAACCACCAACATACGAGAATTAAAAAAAATGGCGATCGTACTTTGCTCAGATAATAGTCCAAAGTTTATGATATGAGACAAAAATCGTCTGCGGAAGAATATGCTTCTTCCCTACTTTAAATATTACAGCAAAGCAGAAAATATATAAACGAATATATGTTTTTATATCACAACACTGACACAAACTAGTACTTAAATCACAAACTAGTACCTTTTTTTTAATTCCAAGTTAAAAAAAAATTTTTTTTTTCTCTTCCACTGAGTTGTGAATGTTTACGTGCCATGATGTTTGGGTCGTTATGACAAACCAGCCAACATACGAGAATTACAAAAATGGCGATCATACTTTGCTCAGATAATCGTCCATAAGTTTACGATATCAGAAAAAAATGGTCAGGGGGAAAACAGGCTTCTTCCCTGCTTTAAACATTACAGCAAAGCAGGAAATATACAAACGAATATATAATGTTTTTAAATCACAACACTAAAAAACAAAATTAGTATCGTAAAATTAAAATATGAAACTAGTACTTTTTTAAATTCCACCTTAAATTTTTTTTCTTTTCCACTCTGAGTTGTGAATGTTTATGAGCCACGATTGTTCGGATTGTTATAAGAAACCAGCCAACATACGAGAATTACAAAAATGGCGATCATACTTTGCTCAGATAATCGTCCATACGTTTACGATATCAGAAAAAATTCCGGGGACAACAGGCTTCTTCCCTACTTTAAACATTACAGCAAAGCGGAAAAGACACAAACGAATATATAATGTTTTGCAATCACAATACTGAAAAATAAAATTAATATTGTAAAATTAAAGTATGAAAGAAACTAGTACTTCTTTTTTTTAATTCCAAGTTAATTTTTTTTTCTTTTCCACTCTGAGTTGTGAATGTCCACGTGCCATGATGTTTGGGTCGTTATGACAAAACCAGCCAACATACGAGAACTACAAAAATGGCGATCAACTTTGTTCAGATAATCATCCATAAGTTTACGATATCAGAAAAAAATGGTCAGGCGAAAAACAGGCTTCTTCCCTGCTTTAAACATTACATCAAAGCAGACAAGGCAAAACGAATATATAAATTTTTTAAATTGTAAAATTAGACTTCTAACTTTATTCTAATCTCCGACTACATTTGAATATGCAAAAGACTAGTGAGTTTTTTATTCCAAGTTTTTAAAGCTCGTTTTTTTTCACCCTCTTCCTCTCTGAGTTGTGATAACAAAGTAAACGCGCACGTTCCACGATTGTTCAGGTCGTTACGACAAAACCAACCAGCATCCAGAAAACACAAAAATGGCGATCACACTCTGCCCAGATAATCGTCCATACGTTTACAATATCAGAAAAAAAGGTCCGGGGAAAAACAGGCCTCTAAAATACTCATTAGCAGCCTATTTGGGGAGTAAACTGCCAAAATAACGGGACTCTTATCTCTCTGTGAGGCTGCTGAAAGTGGAACAGCGATTTTTTTAATGCGAAAAATAACAGCAACTTTTAAAAATATTTTTTTTTCCTCTCTGCGTATAGATTATTTTTTTTTACGTATCGCCCCTCGTCCCCTCTATCTGTGTGATATCTAACAGACAGCGGCTGAGTTTCGTACATCCTGGCAATTTTTAAGCCTCAAAAATCGGAAACCACATCTGCGAATGACCAAGAATTAAATTATAACAAATGCAAAGAAGTGATTTTTAAATTAAGGTTTGTTTCCAATACTTTTAAAGGTGTAATGGCTATTGTTCCAATTGTTTTATTGAAAAATATTTTTCTCTAATTTTCCACAGAGGGGAAATTTGTTTCTCCATTATTGCTGCTATCATTTATGGTTTTGAAATTGATATTTGTAATTTTCTTCTAGAATTTAAAGGCGCATTAAGTTCAGAGAGTGCACTTCAAAAGGCTGAACGGAATAAAAATATCTACAAATGCTGATTAATGTGTCTTTTGGTATCTAATCATCTCATTTCGATGCTAATAAAACACAAAAACACAAAATACCACGTTATATTTCTAATTCGTTTAACCGTAATCTATAGAGAAATATTAACATGAATAATTATATCCTTTTTTGAAATTATTGTCTTTTCTTAGTATGTTTCGCTAAACTAATGTAACATGCTTTTTCTATACATTTAATAAGTTCTATTTTACACTAATATTAAGTGTATTGGAAAGTCTAATTCGTTTAATCGTAATCTATAGAGAAATATTAACATGAATAATTATTTGATTTTTTGAAATTATTGTCTTTTGTTCGTCTGTTTCGCTAAACTAATGTAACATGCTTTTTTCTATACATTTAATAAGTTATATTTTACACTAATATTAACTGTATTGGAAAGAAAAACATCATTTACTATGATACTATGATCCGTGATGTGATTTTGGTTTGGTTTGGTTTGGAGCGCTACGGTCTACTTTTTGCAACAAGAGGGATAATGAGACCGGGACCTACTGCTTAAAGCCGATTCCGAACGGCTACGAACATCCATGCCATAGTGGGACTCGAACCCACGAACTCCGGTTCCGAAGGCCAGCACCCTAACCATTCGGCCATCGTTCGGCTCCGTGATGTGATTGAACAGAAGTTTAAAAATAAAGTAAGAAAACATAACATATAAAATTATCTTCCTCTATTTATCCCTCCCTCTTTCTCTACCTACACACACACACACACACACACACACACACACACACACACACACACACATATATATATATATGTGTGTGTGTGTGTGTGTGTGTGTGTGTGTGTGTGTGTGTGTGTGTGTGTGTGTGTGTGTGTGTGTGTGTGTGTGTGTGTGTGTGTGTGTGTATAATGATATTTTAACCATAACTAACCACATAAAATCTGGCGATTCTAAGAATAAAGTTAAAACGTTTAGTGAAATTCCTTTGCTTTTCCTCTAACTGTGGTAACCCTTGGCGACTTCAAAAACACCAAAATTAATTTCTGCTTAGCTTAGTTATTCTAACACAACTCCTTTACGTAACTTAATTTCCATTTTAGCGTTTTCACTTGACAAATACTAACATTCTATTGGCTGACTCACTGGCATTTTCACACGACTATAAAAGCAATTTTAAAAACTTTTTGGCGGGAGAGCACGAAAGATCGATTGTTACAATAAACTTAACATTTTTATAACAAAATTTGGCGTCTTCTTTATCTGGCCTACACCGACTGCACTGTATTCAGAATGGATACCATTTTAACATTGAAGTGGGTCAAACACACAAACATACACACTTATATATATATATATATTATATATATATATGTAGTTAGACGGACTTTACGATGGATGGTTGCAGTCATAGACGATAAAAATGACACCGTGTTTAGTTCTTTATTAACAGAACGTTGGAGGACGGGTTCCCACTTCATTATAGGGACAGGACAAACTGAGGTGTCAGTTAACATGAAGTTACAAGTAAAAGGTCCTTAACACCGGGGTCAACATCTTAGTCAAAATCCGTGTGAAAAACTCAAGAAAGAATCAACCTCCGATAGTGTGCATCTCCTATTTGTTTGGGAATTTCCTAAATTGACCACTGAGGCAGTATAAAGTTATAATTAGTTAGACCCCTTCTCTGAGGACATGAACTGTACCCCAGTGGCCAATTTAGGTTAGGGTTAAAAAGGGAAAAGCAAAGGAACGCGGCGTTTTTTGCCCTTGACTTAAGATTTGAAAACCCCTGACAATTTTCTAGGGCCGTCTTAGGGGTTTTATATAAGAAACCTACATTAGATTCTTGATCTAATTTACTTTTTCTGATACACACACATACACATATATATGTCATGTTTAAAAATGGGGGTTAAGAATTAAGCAAGTTATAATTAAAAATAGTTAGAACTCATTAATGACAATGTAATAGGAGAAAAACACCCTCTCGAGAGGAACTATACAGAGTAAAAGACCTGATGCGGAAGTGGACATAGGAATTTTGCTTAGGTAGCCACGCCAAAAAAGACAGTTCTGAGTGGAAACTCGGGCTGATAACATCCTCTACGCTTGTCGTGGCAAAGTATGAGAACAAAGGAATTCTAAATGGGATAGCTATGGACAGAAGGATTACAATAAAGAAGTTTTATATATGAAATAAAATGTGTCTTCCATGCCTTAATCACTCTCCCATGTCATATATATATATATATATATATATATATATATATATATATATATATATATATACGTGACACGGTCCGTGTATCCACACTGGTCAATATATAAATCAGTCCACACTCAAGTCATTATTTTCTTCTCTTTATTAATCCACTTAACACGCTAATCAACATGGCGTCTCATCTTTGGCGCCCAACTGCAAACAAAAGCAGTTTTCACTATTCGAGGAGCCACAGGGTCCGACTATAGTAATTGCTTATCGCTCTCTGCTAATATCACTGCGCGTGTGCCGTATTTATGTGACTAGTAACGCGAGGCGCGTTACTCCCATTAAAATAATCCCTAATTAAAATCTCTTAAATTACTCTATATTTTAAATCCTGACATATATGTATATATATATATATATATATATATATATATATATATATATATATATATATGATTTAATTGTAGGTGGATGGCGCAGAAATCTTGATAACAACAATTAATATGGAATAAAAAATAAGTACACAAGAAGTTTAATGCCATTTATGTAGCAATGCAATTTAGGACATAATAAGATAAAAAAAACTATGTAAATGAAATTAATATTGAATCTAAATACAGTTCACAATCTGACTCACCAAGTAAAAAGTTTACCTGAATTTGTAGCAATCTCTCATACATTTCAAAGAACGTATAAGATTTATGAGGACGAAAAATATAGAAAAAGACAGACAGACACCTCGAATTTCACAGTCCAAAACATCCAAATACAAAAACGGCTGTAGCTATCGAACAATATAAAACAGACTACAATACCCTCCAATTCTTATTTATAAGAATAAAAAAAAACACGGTGAAAAAAAAGTAGAGTAAAACCGAATGAGAGAGGACACAAAATGTCGGATGATTTTTGCAGGGCAACACACGATATCAACTCAATTACAGCAAATGTCATCCAGCTGATGGATTATGCTGGATTAGATGTCCGATTTCGAGTCACGGCTCACAAATATACAGCAGCGGGGGAAAAGGCGCTACACAGAAGTATATTGGCGAGAAAACTACGGCGTCAAAGAAAGCGAGGGGCCATTCCATCTGTATCAGAAACACATATATAAATTTTTTGTTTCCCTGCCTGTATGAAAAGCGACACCAGAAAAATCTCCCTTTTTTTTAATCTTTATAGCTATATTTCAATTCATTCATAGGAAGAATCGCGTATATGGAGCTGAGACACTCTTTTTTTTCGCTGATATTTCGATCAGATAAAAATACCAGAAATTCGCTGTAAACATGCCATTGAAAAGGAGGAAGCGACAGAAAATATAATCTAGTCTAAGATAAATGCAGATGTAGACTATTTTACGTGGGAGAAAATAGAATATAAGTGAAGAGCTATATGAGAGCTAAGAACTAAGAGATATACTGGCTGAGAAAAATGGTCATAGTGCCATTTGCTTCCAATGTATAGATATAGTAATTTGTGACTGATATACTTTTGTTTATAGTAAGAAATGTTTTATATTTGAATATGAAGTTTTTAATTGAAATTTTTCAACTCAATTTTACTTCAGGGAACATCATATTTTGAATTACATAGAAAAATTCGTTAATTGTATTTTGAATGATAAATAAAACAGTTTGTTTTCAGAACTTTATATCAGTTATATATATATATCTGCATATCTGAAATAAAGGGTAATATGTCACAAACTTCAAATTTCACAGTTTGGTTTGGTTTGGTTTAGAGCGCTTCTTCTACTTTTTGCAACTCGAGGACTAATGAGATTGGGACCTACTTCTTAGAGCCGATTCAGTAAGGCTACTAAAATCCATGCCACAATGGGATTCGAACCCCCGAATTCTGGTACCTAAGATCAGCACCCTAATCGTTTTCAAGTTTTACTGGAGAGCATAATAAAGATTTTTCAGAAATTTCTTCGAGTCAAGAAAGATGCTTTTTGTGAAGAGTTTTGTAAATGTTTTTTTTTTATGTAATAAGAAAGATATAGTTAGGAAAGGGTATATCTAACTATATAAGGAAGATAAGGGAGGTATAGTTTTTTATGTAATACGGGAAGATATAGTTCTTGTAAAAAGACGAAAATAGCTAGAATAATGACGTTTTTATGTTCAAATGATGTCTTTGACATAGAAATCATATTGGCTCATAACATATTTTCCAATTCCTTACATATTTAAGTTTTATGAAATGCAGGTAATGCTTTTATCATATAAAAGAGGACAGCAATCAATTACAAATATGCACAAAACTCATCATTTTAAAATGAAATGAACACAGTGCCATATAATTCCGATATTCAGATATTATACGTTGTGTGATCTACTTTTGTTTAAAACAAGAAATGTTATTTCTGATTGTGAAATGATTAACAGAACAACAGATTTAAAATATACATTTAGAGTTTTGTGAGTTTAAAAACTTGACTTATTTTATCTGGACAATTTATTAGAAATACAATCAAGGTTTTCCTATCAAAGTTTAAGAAATATATGAATTTAAGCATTCCTAAATGAGGGTTTAAAACTGTTCTAAGACACATTAATAATCAAAACAATCTATTAGAAAAGTAACATTTTTTGTTCTGAGGCACAGACCCGCAGTCTTTATAACAACTCAATGGATCTATAGTCAAATAACTAGAATAAGAGTATTCGAAACCAAAGTCTGAATATTATACAGTTAGCAAAATGGTTGTAAACATCAGAACACATGTGCTGTGTAACGCCTTTGAGCAGCAAAACATGATAGTGTCGAGGCATATAAAAACCCAAAAAATGATACTCTTGATTTATTTTTGCAACAATTAAAAATTAAGGATTAGATTTGAGATATTTTCTATTTTTTGGAGGATGTGTCACAATAATTCTGAGGTTAGAATGTTAACTGAAGATCAATATCGAGGCTTATAAGAACACTCCAGTTTAATTAGTGAATCTCTACAAACAGCAATTCACGTCCTATTAAATTTTACCAGTCAGAAATTTGCTTTCGGTAAAAGAACGCTTTTAAAACTCAGGAGCGCTCTTAACAGCGAATTATAAACGACCAAACCGTTCGGCCTGAATAGAATGGCACGCATTTTTACCTGCCATTCCTTACAAATTAAGCATACTCGAAGAACAATTTCAGATCGAAATGTCGACAATTCTTATTCTTTAACGAAGTTTGCGAAAAAGCGAATTTACCCACGACTTGATTGGGGATTCTCTCCTCTCCCCTCTCCCCCTGACACAACATTTAAAGGAAATCAAGAGTGAAAACGAACGGTTCCAATTCGGAACAAGTCCCCTGCAAAAGTTCCAAGTCGTGACTAACCTTTCGAATCCAGACAGCCTTTCTGCGAGCAATTAAATCTCTGTTTTTATTTTTCGAATTTCACAAAAGATTCTGTCCCAATCCCCGATCGAACCAACTCGGCAACCAAACAAAAACTCGAAACTTCCTACGGCAATCAAAACTGCGCGTGTGTTCTTAAAAGGGAAGGAACCAAACGGCAAAGCCGCTAAAAGCGGTGGTACTCGTCGGTGTAACGAGTTTAGAAGGTGGGGTGCTTCTTCTGCACCTTCCTTCCCCCCCGACACCCGACTTTTATTTCAAAATTCGAGGCGTCTCCCCGAGTCTCTTAACTTTAATCCATAGGGCGAATGCGCAGGGTGCAACAATACTTCTATTAAACAAGAGGGGGTGCCGTGGACATTAATTAAAACAGGTCGACATCTGTGGCCGGTTACTATGGTAACCGATGCGGGGGAGGGGTTCTGGGGGTACTGTGTTGATGTTTGGCGCGCGGACAAACATTTCGCTGCGGGGGGGTTGTTCCTTGGGTAAACAGAGCAGACGATGAAGGAGTGTTTTCTTAGATTGCGTTTTGTTGTTCTTGGCAACAGTGCGCAAACACTGGGATGTGTTCCGTTTACTTCCGACTTGCCCCCACACACCCCGCACTCCACGCCGCCACGTGATCTTTTCTCTTCAGCTGGCTGAGTGGGGTGGATGATGATGATGGTGATGATGATGATGATGACGACTGTGGCCAGTTGTGTTAGTTTGTCGCTTTTTTGCATTGATGGTTCGCAAGTTGACTGGGGAGGGAAGAAGAGAGAAAGAGAGAGCTTTGTCCGATACTGGACACTCACCACGCGAACATCTGCTGCGAATGATGCAGCCAAACACAGCGTGGATAAGAAAAAAAAATGTACGCAAAGTAAAAACCGTTGGTCCAGTCATCAAGGAAGATAAACACCCATTAGGAGAAACTCTGTGCATAAGTTTAAGTGACGCAAACAACAAAAATACTTTCCTTAAAGTGGTTGCAAGACTGATGGGAAGTTTAACCCTTTCGCTCACGTTCAAAACCTCATGTCGTCAGCAAAAATCACTAAATGCGAATTTGATATACAATAAATTAGAACTTGTAAATCATTATAAAAAAATAATAAATGTTATTTAACGAATTTTTAAAAATGCTAAATTTAATGAAATTTTAAGGAGTAATTTATACCATGAAATAATTGTCAAGTATTAATTATAGATGAAGAAGTTGTATTTGTCTATGAATCAACGGTAAATCAACTTTTTGGACTTAAGGAGATTTGCTTGAACGCCAACGATGTGAGACTTCTAAATAAATTAATGAAAAATTTCAAATAATTTTTGAACGGATTTTTTTATCTGTAATTACACTCGTTATACACCTAGACCTCGTATATAGCTTAAAATTTGATTCAGTTTTCGATAGCAATTGATAGAACAAGATGGAAAAGCTGATGTTACAGATTTGTGGAAAAAATGAAAACAAAAGCAAAACATTTTATTTGGGATTTTTTTTACAAGTAACAATTTTTTAAAACACCTTTTATAGTAAATTTTTAATATAAAATTTATTATCTAAATAATCTCTTTTCTTCAATTTTCAGTTCACTTTGTAAGAGATTCTTTAAATTTTATTCAATAGAATCAAGGGATAAATTTGGGCTGAAATTCAGTTTAGGAAGATAAGCCAAATAATGGAAGAGAGTTACGAAGTCTAGAAATCATATTTTTGCTATCACGATATTTACAATAGAACCTCGATTAACCGAGCTTCGATAACTGAGGTTTCTGTTAACCAAGTCAATACCGAAATCTAATTTTTTTTCTCCTTTCCAAAATGAGCTTAGAAAACATTATACACATTTTAGTTCGTTGTCCGTGTTACAGGCACTTCTTCCCCACAAAAGCTCTCAACTTCCAAGAAATTATTTTTGAAAATACATCTTTCGATATTTAACTAAGTACAGTAAAAAAAATTTCATTTTACTTTTTAAAATTTACTACTAGAGTTGATTTCCTTTTAAAATTTTTTAGCTGTGAAACATAAGTTCATATATGTTTATTTTTATCATTTAAAGAACGTTCTATTGTTTTTTACTTTAAAACTTAGTTAAATCCGGAAGCACGGAAGGTTTTTATACATGGTTTCTATTAATCGAGATTTGAGATATCCGAGGTACTAGCGGTCCTAATTAGCTCGGATAATCGAGGTTCTACTGTAGTTTGAAAAATTTTTAACTATTAAAAATATTGTTTTATTTATTTAAAAAATATTTAATTATATTTTCTGCGAATTTTTTTAGTTGATTAACGTGATTACTTAAACGTTACCAAGTTATGCTATTGTTAATAGGGTTAGTTAAAAATATTTTTAAGGTTTCCTACTAGTTGTTACATAAAACACTGTTTACAAATTGAACGTAACACAACTTGGGATCATTTTGGCGATGATTTTCAAAATACCAAGAAGAAATTAACTAGCCATCTAAACTAAGATTCTGCCCAATTGTTTTATGTCTAGTCTGAGATATCCTTTTAAGAATAAACATTCCCCAATTTTTTTATTTTTATATAATAAGTGCGTTATAAAATAGCCTTATTTGCCGTCATTACAGTAAATGTACCGCAAGAAAAATATTGTGCAAGAAAAATATCGCTATTGTTAAAAATTAGTAATGCATAGTTGTTCAAGATTCAGTATCATAAGAATGGCAACTTCAACTTTTAAATCACATAATAAACACAGTGCTTTCTTAATTTGCACATGTTTCAGCAGTAAAATATCATTTAACAAAGTAATACGCGCGTATAAATACATCTAAGACACATAAACAATAAAACGCTCTCCTTAACAATGGTTTAAAATAAAAGGTTAAAAGAATGGAAAGTTTTAAAATAACAACGTTCGTATGAAAAATGTTTCTAATAAAGTATATATTATAGTAGAATTTTTTCAAATATGAAATGTTTCTAAAGCATAGTTATTTTGTATTCAGAATAACAGCAATGTTACCTGGAACTTTAAAAAAATAATTATAAAGACTCGTTTATTTTTCCCGAAAGTTTTAGTTAATACATAGAAAAATCATTTGCACTTAATTCTACAGAGCAAAACAGTATAATATTCTAACTAGAAGTGGTTTTAAGGCTAATGGTCAAAAGTTTGAAAAGTTTATATTACAGAACAACATTTGCTTACCTTAAAAATGTTGATGTGCTGTATAATAATACTTATACTTTTAAACATCACTTACGTGAATTCGGAATCAGACTAATGTTAACTAGAATTTCAAAAACCCTTTATGTAAACGAACACATTTTTTTCTGAACGAGCAGCTGTTTAACACTTGAAATAAAATGGAGCCAATTTATACAAGCATAACAATTTAAAATTTAATAGGAAATGGATTCTTGAAGAATGCAAGAAGTTTATTTCCAAGATTATACATACAGAAATTAATAAATCTACACATGATTAGGAAGTTTAATCTGTCAATTAATTGGCAAGGATTACTACCAGTGACCAGTTTGTGCAGATGACAAGAAAAAATGGCATAGCAATAGGTAATTTAGAATTTTATTTTAATGAATGACAGCTATATGATTGTTTTGTCATTTTTGTTATAATGAAATGCCAATATCTTTACAAACCGATGAATTACATTTGTAAGAATACAAGAAATCTTCCCAAGATTCTATATAAAGCCTACCATACAAAAAAACACACACACAATTGGATCCGATAAGTGGTTTACAATGACTAATACCAATAATTAGACTGTGAAGTAGCCAAGAAAATGATTAATCTTCAAGATAACTAAGAATTGTAGCTTTAAAAATGGATTCCACAAGATTAGTTTATCACGTCTATTCCAGTGATTAGACTGCGAAGTAGCCAAGAAAATGGCAAACTGCAAGATAGCCAAGAATTGTAGCTTTAAAAATAGATTCCACAAGATTAATTTATCACGCCTATTACCAATCATTAGACTGCGAAGTAGCCAAGAAAATGGCAAACTTCAAGATAACTAAGAATTGTAGCTTTAAAAATGGATTCTACAACATTAATTTGTCCCATCTATTATAATAAGATGCTAATAACTTTAAAAGCTACGAATTGTATCACTAAGCTAAAGAAAAACATCATCTAAAATTATCTATGCATTTTTCAATACCTATTTATGAAAACAGACAGGCATTCACAAATATTAGTAAGATACAGTTACTTCCGTACATATAAACAAAAGCGATAAACATGGTTCTGAAATTTATAACTTTGTGCAAATTGTAAGGAGGGGGAAACAATTCCTGAACAACTAAGTTACCGTCTAACAGAAATATTATCACTGCTAAGAATTAACAAGGATAATATTGTTACAAGATGAGGGTTTACTTTCTCAGCAAAAGGTTATTCTGAATGGAATATTAATTAACTAGTGATTTTTATCTAGTCAGACTTTAAAATATTTTCCTTCATGAATTTAGAATTCAAGAAACGGAAATAAACGACATGCTGACACTTTGCTTCAAATTTATGAGTAAGTTTATTTCTCAACTTTAAAAATCGTGCATTTTCTAAAATAAGAACTAAGAAGTGATGTATGCAATTTTTACATTTTTAATTTACTCGCACTGTATGCCGCATCTACCTAAATCTTATAACTATTTTTTTTTGCTAATTTCTCTATTTCTAACTGAGCTGAAATTTTGTATACTAATGTATCTTTGATGACAATACATCAATTAATTATAAAATTATATAATTATAGATACTTTCTTTCAACAAGTATCGATTCTTAACCTTTTTAACTTTTTCTTTATATTTTTTATATATGAGTTGGTGACACGATGGTGAAATTTTCGTCTTCATGTTAGCGACCCGGGTTCGATTACAGAGAAAAGTGCGGTTTTAAATTATTATTATTATTTTTATTAAAATTACAAGACATACGAAATATCTTAAATTACCACTTACATTAGTTAATGAATAATATATAGCTTTAAAATTTATAATTTACAAAACATTTAATTATATACAAGTTAAACTTTAAAATACCTATATTAACAAAGTCGTAGCATATTTTTAATTACCTAACGTAGTTTTACTACAAGCAAGGTATTTTTTCAAATTCTTAATATTCTTACTTTCTTTTTTATACCCTTCCATGCTATATCTTATATTACTCATGATCATACTCTGCTGCTAGTCTGCATTAAGTACGTACTAATTTATAGTAACACTAAATTCCTTTAAATTATTAATAATTATTAATTATTCAGATTTTCACTGACTTGTTTAGTGTGGGGCTTAGATGAAAAAAAAAACGAATACATCCAATTTGATTTAGACCTTTAACAGTTTAGACCTGCAGATGCACAATTAGCTCGAATAATAATAGTATAAAAGACTTGCTGACAGATAAGCCGTTAAATAAACATCTCACGTAACGACAACAAAATGACCTGCATCGTTTCGTAATGTCCCTGAAGATCCCACGGTGGTTTCGCTGTCAACACTTCAAAACTCACTGACACGCAATCTAGCTAAACACTTGTTTTCACTTTATTTCGGAAGCAGATGCAATTAATCTGTCTGGTAATAAAAGAAGTGACCGAAATTTGCATACAGGATAGCCGTTTCTTCTATAAATAACCAAACATTTATATGCTTCATTCGTCATAACAATGCGTTTGTATAGATCATGGCAAAGTGATTTATGGGATATCCTATAATTTATTTTATAGACCTCTCATGTATCCAATTACTACCCTTTATGGTTATTTTGCTCGCGATGTAATCCTTAAACTTTCGTTTGCTGGGAATTGGCCGTACCATTTCTCAACCAGATTGTTACAAATCGTGTCTGTTTCCTTCGCCGTTATAGTAGATTTTTAAATAGGTTTCCTTTCTGTGCACGTATTTGTGTCAGACAGTTTGCACTGTTTGTTTTTGTCTTTTATTAAGTTCTTTATATATTTTCTTACCTCATAATTTATCTGAAATTCAGTGCAGTTGTATGGTTTTCAATTCAGTTGCTCGTTCTCATATTACAACTCTCATGCTGCTAGTTGTTAAAAATGAAGACACATTATTCTCTTATATTTTTTCTTGATCTTTGGTTGCGGTAGTAGCTTATAGTTGTTGACCTATCACTGTTTTTGCTTATCAGCGCTGCTGAATGTAATCTGTTTCTTCAATGCTAAGTTGTTGGTAAGCGATGTTCCAGATAGGGTGGGAGTGTTATCAACTTATACCAATGACCTTCTTCTTTCATATATTTTCTTGATCTTTGGTTGAGGTAGTAGCTTATAGTTGATGACCTCTCATTGTTTTTGCTTATCAGCTTTGAACTTACGATTAATTCTTCAATGCTAAATTGTTGGTACACGATGCTCTAGATGAGGGACGATCATTTACAAATTATACCAGTGATTGATAGTGAACCTTTTAAAAAGGTGGGTCAAATGTTGTTAATTATTTTTCATTAATACAAGCCCATGAGACACTAAGTCAGTGGTCTCACGAGAAGAGATAGATGTGGTTAAAAATACCAACCATTTTGAAATTGTAAAAATTTGTTAACAGATATACATCCACTAAAGCTGTTAATTAGTTCCACACTACGGGATGGTACATCGGAGTTTTACGATGCAACAAATATACCCATTAAGTTTATGGCTGAATATTATAAGCCATACACAGATGCAATGATACGATAGAGAATCCGTTTGCCAAAGTTCAAATGGAAATATTTCTTTCATAAATTTGACATTCAATATTTATGCTTAATTTTTTTAATATCTTTGATTCTCTGTTCCCTATTTTATGATATAACAAGTGAAATACAAACGTTACTTAAAATTTCTTCGTGGGTCAGTGTTGAACACCCAGTTCATAGTTTCAAGACCACTGACTTATTATTCTTATTTTTATGCCTGCAATAAAAAGGCTCTTTTCA
This sequence comes from Pardosa pseudoannulata, assembly GCA_032207245.1. Lineage (NCBI taxonomy): Eukaryota > Metazoa > Arthropoda > Arachnida > Araneae > Lycosidae > Pardosa > Pardosa pseudoannulata. Next base: position 74,299,443 of record CM063498.1, read on the forward strand.
TGTAAAATTCTACGCTTTTAAAAGTAAATAAAAATAAATGCAATAAAATAAATTTATTTCCTGCATTTTGTACAGTTAAAATCAGTTATCGTTACATATAAAAATATCTTGAACTAAAAAATGTATTAAATAATTAGAAAAAATTTAGGAAATACTTCAAGTAATACTTAAGAATAGGTTACCCCTTGGCTAATGTGGCGACATTATTGGCGATGTTTACTGAAACAAGTGGTAAATTAAACAAGCTATTAATGGTTTACTATATTTTTTTACGACATTACAGGAATTTAATGCATAAGAGTAGGGTTTCTCAAGGAGAGTTAGATACCAATATAATATAAATCAAAATATAGATACAGATTGTGTGGACACGGCGAAATAAGGAGAAAATGTTAGGCTACCATGATTAGAGATTTATTGCCAAGTTAGCGGAGGTATCCTATTATTGTGTCAAACCAATACTTCAATATGTTTTAACGTCACAGAAATAAAAAAAAGTAAAGGTAAAATTTTAATCTCCTTACTTCTTTTTGATCAACGATTGAAGCCAATGCTAGAATAGATAGATACTGTAGTGTGTGTTGCACTGCATTAATACAATCATGGTGGAAGAAACGATTTTACATCCAAGATGAAATCGGGCGAGAAATAAAATGGTGTTGAAGTCAAAAGCTGAATGCTATTTTTTTTCCCGAAAACTATGCTTTTACTGAACACGTTTTACTAAGCAAATAAAATATGATATCACTTGAATAATTAGAGAATAATTTTTATTATTCTGAACTTTCAATCAAAAACGAGATAACGTCTATTATATTAGATAGTATGCCTGTCTTATAATAATTTTTGTTTATAACAAAGTTATTAAATTTTTAAAATGTTAATGTTTTTTACAATTTTTTATAATGTATATTACAACATCAAATTGTTATCTATTTTTTAAAAAAGATATTTTACATACTGTACATATTAATGGAAAATATTTATCTGCATGGAATAATATTATCAATACTACCACAGGCTTACAAATTAAAATTTTACTATATATTATTTAAGTATATCTGTATATATCTTTTAAAATTGAGTAAGATAATAAGTCTTCAATTTCTTAAAAAATAAATATGTTAACGTATTTATTATACATTATTTAGAGAAAGATTATTAATACGTTAGTAATATTTAAATGCAATCAAGAGAAATGATTCTAACGTTAACTGCATATTAATGCAACTAATCAAATAAGAAAAATAAATAAGATTAAATCTTAAAGTCACAAGTTATACCCTAAATGAGTATAAGCATAACAAATATATTAACATCATCATAACAAAAGTAATTAAATTTTCGAAAAATATGTAATAAATTAATATAAACTAACACATTAATATCCTGCAAAATAAATATTAATTCATGTTAAAATAAATATCATTTAAAGTATATATAATCACGGTAATAAATAAATGTAATAAAACGAAGCCATATTTATGATTCTTTTCAGCTATATTTATTGTTTTGTGTATTATAATAATAAGATGTTTAAATAAAATTTTCTATACTACAATTCTGAAATTTCTTTCCTACCATATTAAAGAACAACAGAAAAAATACATAACAAGATAATAATTTCAAACACAAAGAAATAATTATTTAAGAGTGGAACAAATAGTTGCAGACATAACAAAAATTAAAATTTCAGCTGCGGAATATTCAATTTAAACGCCATATAAATATTAAACATATAATATAAACTGTCAAATAATGATTAGTCACAATCGTATTTACAGTTTTATTCGCTTAATAAACCAATACATTTAAATTACATAAAAGATGCAGAAAATTGTACTTTGCAGCCTATTTTATACATTTAATGACTGTAAATGCAAGCATAAATAAATAAGACACAGAGAGTAAATATTAATAAAAGATGCAATAAAACATGCCAGGTCCTCAGAGGACAATTAACGCGATATAAATAAAAAAATAACGGGCCACATTTATACCTCTTATGATACCCACATGAGAACATTCAAACCGAAACGTCTTTCAATGGATACATAAAACGATACAATTGCATTTGAGCAATAAAAAATAAGAATGAAAATAACTCTTAAAAAAGGGGGCCGCAATTACTTAAAGAATAACATCAAAACCTCCAAAAAATTAAAACCGATTCTAATTATCTAATAAACCGTTCATTTCTAATTAAATCAACTGTTCCCATCAGAGAACAAATGTGACATAAAACGAGCCACGGTACCGAATGAGGGGTCCCGGCAAATGACACAAATTCACATTTATACACATACACATATTAAGCTTTTTCGCCCATCGCTTTCTTTCTCGACAAAAGAGCGATTTGGAGGGAAAGGGAAACACACACAAGTCCATTTAACCAGGAGCGCCGCAGAAATAAAAGCATTAAAAATAGAAGAAAAAAATATATATATTCCGAACATTTTCGTTATTAACCTACTGTAATGGTTCCGTCTCAGATATTTTCTCAGAAACACCCCACTCCACCCCCTCCGCAACCCCCGACGCTATAGATCAAGTAAAGGGAAATTGTGCCATATCTCTTGTAAGTTTTTGGCATTCCAAAAACTCTTTTTTTTATTTTATTTTTTTTTGCTCCTTGTGTGTATGTGATCTGCAGTCCCCTTCTTCTCTCAACCCCCTTTTTCGCTTTTATACAGTTTTTTTGCCTTTATATATATTCGGAGAGGGGGGTCGCGAGGGGTTGTGTGGGGAGGGGAAACCCACTGATGACAGAGGCGGTTGATATTCCAACGCCTCGCACTTTCTTCTTTTCGGTAATGGTGTCATTGCAGATAGCACATACGATGTATGTATGGGCCATGTTAGACTAACAGAGTTAATACAAAACCCGGCAGAAAAGTTCTCTCTGGAGGAAAAATCAGATCTCTTACAGCGGCGGTTATGTTCATTTTCGGACCGTAATGACCCCGCGGCAAAAATTTTATGGCAGGTTGATGATTCCGACTCCCAACATTAAAATATCGTGTGTACATAGAGGTACACATATACACATTTGTTATCTGCATTTACACGTCCATACGAGGAGGCTACACGTGTTGCTCTGAAAGATGCTGAACTGCAATGTGCGGCAAGAATTTTTCATTTACTTTAATGAGACAGGGACTTCATATACGAGTATCGATATAAAGCTACCAATAACGGTCTGTTCCGAGCCATTATTCTGCATATATATGCATATATATAGTAGAAGTTGGTAATGAGAAATGAAAAAGCAAAACATAGCAGTAAAAAACAAAGGTTTAATGACGTTGCGTCTCATCAACAGTAACCACAATTATCATTAAACAAAAGGGTTGTTTCTGGTAGACTTGGACTGCACAATAAACCCTTCTTGGTACTGTACAATACTTATAACAAAAACTAGCAATACTTTGAGCTACAACGCTAGGTAAACATGTAATAATCAATGCTAGTTAACAGCTAGAGAATATAACTGAAAGTATTGTCAATGGAATGGAAACATAAAACCAGGGAGTTAAAATACTAGATACAAATCTATAGACATCTTACTAACACAAGCATTACAGATACAAAGGCATCTAACTTTTGCATTAACACTCAAGCGTAAAGTAACTTGCATAACGAAATAATATAAACCTACTAAAACAAATATCGAAATAATATTTCTATTTTCAAATGCTTAGTAATAAATAGTGAAAAATGTTTTACATGTTCATTTTTGAACCCATATAACCCCGAACAAAAATTTTATGAAAGGTTGAAGATTATTAGACTATTATTCTGTAAAAATATTTGGTCGAATAGTGTTTTATCAGTTTTCCGATGACCGTTTAGAAAGTGCAACTACATGAACTACAACGGTCAAACGATGATTATTTTAATTATTTAATATATAGAAAAATTCTCGAATTATTAGTCAAAGTTCACTAATCCCAATGTTTCCCGTTGATCATTTTGAAAGCCTTGTGCTGACACTATGCCGAA
>CM063498.1:74310944-74330944 GCA_032207245.1 Pardosa pseudoannulata
ATAAGCGCCGGCAATAACTTTCCTTTCGCTCGTGATACACTGCTTATGACGAAATGAAATATGTATCACAGGAATTTACAACTGACAGCTTGGGATAGCTTTTTAATAAAAAAATATCATAGCTATATAAATAACTAATAAATGAAATATAAATTAAAAAATATAGTTATATAAACAATATAAATAAAAAATACATATCATAGCTAAATAAATATGGGTTTTGTTTACTTTTCATTAAGCGTCGAAAATAATCTTCCTTCTGCTCGTGATACACTGATTATGACCTAATGAAACATGTATCACAGGAATTTGCAATTGACTGCCCGGGATAGCTTTTTTAATAAAAAATATATCATAGCTATATAAACAAATAAATAAATATAAATAAAAAATATAGCTATATAAGTAATGTAAATAAAAATATATCATAGCTAAATAAATAAGGTTTTCTTTACTTTTCATTAAACGTCGAAAAATCTTCTTTCCGCTAGTGATACACTGCTTATAATGCAATGAAACATGTATCATAGGTATTTGCAAGTGACGGCCAGGGATAGCTTTTAGATTAAAAAAAATCATCGCTCCGTATTTTTTATGGGTAAAATTCAATACAAAAATTCAAATTCAAATAAAAACCAATACAGAACACGACTTAAAAATTCGTCTTTGTTCCCCTTCTGCCGTAAAAGAGGCGTTCCAATCTGATCTGAATCAAGAAATGACTTTAATTAATCTATTACAAAACCCCTAAAAAAAGAAAAATCTTTAAAATTTTTGCATATTTAAAAATAAATATCTGTTTTTAATTTTGTCACAGAGAAGTGATACTTTTTATGTCACGATTTTACAGACAAGTTTTAATTTTTTGCTAATTATAACGACAGGGAAAGAAAAATGTATAAAAATGTAGATTTTATATAATTTTCTAAAAATTGAATTTTCAAGAATAAAAATACTCTGAAATAACTGCTTATTTTATTTGAAACATTTCTGTAGCTGGAAATATAGATCTATATCCAACGGCTAAGTAGAAAAAAGACTTTATGTAGACTGTATATATAACATGCTAAGCATATAAACAAGAGATTTAAGTAATTAATCCATTATAATTAATCGAAGATGAGATACAATATATGATGCTGGTATCCAGAAGGCATGGAATTAAACAATAATCGAAAATGCCGTAAAGTATTATTACTTTTACAAGACTAAACATAACTACTACTTCTACTCTCTCGTAAAATGTTTTGAAATTGAAAAGTGTTGTGTTAGAAAGTTGCTAGGCTCGATGATGGGTCGGTATGATTTTATTAAGTTGTGATTCATTAAAGTGTTCTAAAAATTTATTTGTAAAGTTTTATGTGGGATTGGTAAAAGTTATTATGGGCAACACGTTTGCTATGAATATGAAAACAGTTAATTCCCGACAATGCACAACGAACAAAAGAAGTCGTTGCAAAAGAATATTTATTCCTAAGAAAGCAAAATAATTTTATGAATTCGAATTTGAACATGGCTTTTTAGCCGCTTTTTTTCATACGTGCTAAGTGTGTCTGCTGCGTCGACACTACAACAAACCATGTAAAGGTAAAGAGAGGAATAATTCACACGAATCCAGAATTTAAAGATTAAGATGTTACACTTTTCAAGCATTCCTAAATCTTCGCGTGCCATCTGTTTTCGTCTATGAATAAATCTCTACAGCGAATTAAGATGAAAAATGAACATTCGAGTTTGATAATTTATCACTCTAATTTTTTGTCATTACAAGGAAAAAGCTATCCCAAACTAAATTATGCTAGTAAATAGGCTTCGTACTTTAAAAACAAATATGAGAACATGATGATGAAATATATCTTTTTAAGTCTAATAGGGAGAGTAAAGGGGCTTAACAATCTAAGCAATATTATTTCTTAATTAAGAAAAACTAAAAATAATTGCCTTTACATATGAGTAGCCTTAATTTTTTTCTGTCAAACTATAATATCTGAGTTTAAATTGGTTTAGTCAAAATTAATCATTATCTCAACAAGGATGTCTACAGTTAAAAGACTAAAGGAAAACGCTAATGGACATTTTAAGACTAATCCTACTGCAGTCGACGGAGATTTGTTCACCTGCCAGAAATGACAGCTATTTACGCAACTTTAAATAACACGAAGTCACGTTTAGAAAACTGGTATAATTTCCTACTAATAATGATTGGAAGTCAGGCATCAATTAAAAAAAGGATGACTGGGTAAATTCTGTATCCATTTATCTACTTCCAGTTTTGTCTGCACATCCCTAAGCTAAATTCCCGATAGTTTATATGGGAAAATTAATCAAACGATTTCATACATTTCAATTTTTGATTTGTAGAGTTTCTAATAAATATATTTGGTTACACAGGAAAGTTTGGATTGCAAAGCAAGATTTCACCATTTTCTAGTCCAGGTTTCAAACCTTTTGATGGAGGAAATAGAAAATGTTAAGTGATTAAAAACAAAGTGTTCTTGCTAATCAGGTTAAATTTATAGGAAGCAAAAAGAAATTATAAACATTCCTCAGTTTAAGTTATACTCTGCTAGGATAATCGGTAACTTCCCTATCGATTTAACCCCTTCTTGGTTTTAACCTAATACTGTTAGGTCAGATTATGTTATGCCTAGCAGTTTATGTGAGTAAATAAGTACAGTGGTTTGCCCATAGTTTTCCCTTTTCGTTTTGAAGAATTTCTCATTAGGTTTCTCTGGTAGTGGGGTAAAGTTTAGATTACAAAGCAAACTCACAACACTCTCTAGTGTCAGGTTTTAATCTCTTTGACGGAGAAAAAATATATTGTTAAGTGATTAAAAACAAAGGTAATGAGTTTGTGGTAATCAGGTCAAATTTACAGGAAAAGAACTATAAACAACCCTAAGTTTTTATTAAGTAAGTTGTTCTCTGCTAGAATATTTGGGTAAATATTCCATCGATTTAACTACTTAACAGTTTTGTCCTAATGCCTTTAGTTCAGATTATATTATGCCCAGCAGCTTATAGGGCTAAATAATTCCAATGTTTTGCTTATAAGTATCACTCTTTTAGTTTTCAGAGTTTCTCAATAGGTTTCTCTGGTTGTGTGGTAAAATTTGGATTGCAAAGCAAACTCACAACACTCTCTAGTAATCCTTTTGACAGAGAATAAATACATTGTTAAGTAATTAAAAACAAAGATAATGAGTTTGTGGTAATCATGTTAAATTTACATGAAACAAAAAAAAAACGATAAACATCCCTAAGTTTTTATTAAGTAAGTTGTTCTCTGCTAAGATATTTGGGTAAATATTCCATCGATTAAACTACTTAACAGTTTTGTCCTAATGCCTTTAGTTCAGATTATATTACGCTCAGCAGTTTAAAGGGGTAAATATTTCCAATGGTTTCTCTATATTTTCCACTCTTTTAGTTTGCAGAGATTTTCAATAGATTTCTCTTATTGTAAAGTAAATTCTGAATTGCAAGGCAGACTCACCACACTCTCTAGTGTCAGGTTTTAATCCTTTTGACGGAGAAAAAATATATTGTTAAGTGATTAAAAACAAAGATAATGAGTTTGTAGTAATCAGGTCAAATTTACATGAATGTTCTCTGCTAGAATATTTGGGTAAATATTTCATCGATTTAACTACTTAACAGTTTTGTCCTAATGCCTTTAGTTCAGATTATATTATGATGAGCAGTTTATAGGGGTAAATAATATCCTATAATATCCACTCTTTTAGTTTGCAGAGTTTTTCAATCTACTTCTCTTATTGTACAGTAAATTCTGGACTGCAGTACAGACTCGTGATACTCTAAGTCAAGTTCTTATCCTTTAAACTTAGAAAAAAATTATAAAGCGATAAAAAATAATAATGATTTCTAGGTATATAAGGCTACTCTATAGAACTTGTAGATGAACTAAAAACATTCTTTTAAATGTATTTTATTAGGTTTTTTTTTTCTCTACAGGTTTGTCTGGGAGCAAAAATCTGGATTAGAGGGATCGAGCCCTACTTGCACCATTCTGCTTCCGAATCGACTGAGTTGCGGATCGCAGGGTGTGGCATTCTGCGATAGCGAGTAAATAGTTAATTTGGACAGCTTGAAAATCACAGCCGGTGCGATTATTCGCTCCTATTTGTGAGGTTTGCATGTGGCGTGATTGAAAGCAGTTGCAAGCAGTTTCATGATCAACCTTTTTTTTTCTTACCTCTTTACCCGAAACCAACATAAGATTAAAATAATAATAATAATAATGTTTCAGGAATTTAAGAGTCCCGGAACAATTTCATTTCACCACGAAAGCTATGAACGTAGCAACCGTATACATTAACAGAAGCAGCATGGGATCATATTAGCTTGAATCTTACCTTTTTAAGTTTAAATTCTCACTAGCGGAAATAATTTGACTGTATTTCTTACAAAGGTTTCATTTGTAATTTCACAAAGCTTTATTTAAAATAAATGCTTTACAAGTATTACACTGAAAGCTTTATAAATAACACGGTATTGTTGAATGCCACGTCAATTTTCAGAAATCTCGCCTAAAATGACAATTTGATTTAATCCCATTATATTATTAAAAACTCTAATTTGTTTTGGTTTAGAGTGCTACGGTCTACTTTTTTTGCAACACAAGAGCTAATGAGACCGGGACCTACAACTTAAAGCCGATTCCGAACGGCTACGAACATCTATGCCACAGTGGGATTCGAATCCACGAACTTCGGTACCTAAGACCAGCACCCTAACTAATCGGCCATCTTTCGGTATGTTCTAATTTGTGGATAGGAATTCAACAAAGTCCTGAATTATTTATTTTCCAAGAGCATTGATTTTTTTGTTCCTTTTCCCAGAAACCATCTATCGATATCAGTACTGATATACTAAGGGTTTAATCGCAGCTGCACAAAAATGGCAAGTAGACACAGTTCGAGATAATTCGTAGTTGGCGTCCTAGAAAAGAACACAATCTGCGATATATCTCGTAGTGGGCAGACAACGAGTTAAAAAAGATCTTGACCTTCTTCGGTGTACCGGTAAAGGAAGTAATTAAATCAATACTCCACAAGATGTCACAAAGCAGTGATTCTCAACCATTTTTAGGCTGCCACCCCCTAAGCATCCGAAATGGGTTCAACGTCCCCGTTTAAAAAAAATCCCGTAATTTAAAATATAATCTAGTAGGAGCACTCAATTATAAGAGGTAAAATGTATATGTAATTTTCTAGAACAGAGTTACACATCAAATTATTCTTACTGAGACATGCTTAAGCAATGTTCAAACGACTGCTGTTAATTAAATATATTTTTCCGAAAGTTGTCCCAATTTCACACAGTACATAGGAGATGAAAATTTCTGGTTCTGGCACGCGTAAGTTCATTTTATTACAGGTAAAAATCGCTTTAATTAGATAATAAATGTAATAATTTATTTGATATTTTTAAAATTAAGTTTGAACGTCAAAACCTGTTTACATCGCCTCCTACCGCCCAAAACAAGTTCACTGCCCATCACCTTCATGCCACCGCCTGCCGGGCTCCGGTATGTCCCCCATTGAGAACAACTGTTGTAGAGTGAAAAGGTTGAAAAGTAATTATTTTAGTAGTAATATAGTTGTCTTTAAAATGCAAGTAATTCGAATAAAAGTATATTGTAACATATTTGTTTGATTCTAAAGTGATAAGCATAATAAGTATGCCAAAGGGCTTAAAATCCCTTCTTCAAATCACACATTAGCCAAACGAATGGTAGACGAATGGTAGAGTGCTGCTTTTCTGTACCGGAGTTTGCGGGTTTGATTCCTATTGCAGGCATGGATGTTCGTAGTCGTTCGGCATCGACTTTAAGCCTTATTAGTCCTCGTGAGCAAAACATTAGAAACGCTCCAAATCAAAATGAAATGACTCATTAGATATTGTATGATTTAACGGACTATAATTAACTTTTGAAACAAAAAAGGGTTATTTAACATTGACTAATCTACTGGTAAAACGCAACTGACATGCATTCTAAAGTGGGATTAAATTCGCAGACTGAGAAACCGGAAAGATGTTCCATATCCGTTTAGCTTTTATACTGTGAAGCATTTTTTACAGTCATTTTGTTTTTTTCTTCAGTAAGACAGAATGGATAGGTAGATAGTCAAGAAGAATTTTATTATCAGGGTAAAATAAAGAAAATATCTATTAAAAAACAAAATAGGAATTTCACGTCACCCAAATAAATAATGTCAACCATTTCTTTGTCTCTGTGACGACCTTTGGTATTATGGCAGTTAAAATAATGTGGTAAAGGATTAAACAGAACTGGGGCAGTAATTTCTAAAAGCAGCGGTTCTCAAACTTTTTAGACTCGACACACTGACAAACACTTGTGACACCTCATGATGCCGTTTTGACACAGTGGATATAGAGAATCGATTACACCTTGAGATGGTTTGGTTTGTTTTGAAGCGCTACGGCTACTGTTTTGCACACGAGGGCTAATGAGACCGGGACCTACAGTTTAAAGCCGATTCCGAACTACACCTTGAGATCAATAAATTAACAAATCTTATAATGTTTAGACACTAACGCTGTGAAGAGGAAAGAAACATTTTTACTTTTGTGTATCTTCGTGCCTTTTTAATAATTTCCCAACTTTTCGCTGACTTTTTTATTATTGTTGCGGCACCCCTGGCAGAAGCTCATGGCATCCTAAGGTGACGCGGAATCCAATTTGAGAACCGCTGAGTCTCACAAAATGTTATTAGAAATATTTTGTTGGTTTTCCTCCGAGTTTATTCCCTATTTATTCCTTATCTACGACCACATTTATGGAAATAATTGAAACTAAACTCGTCCATGAACTGACTCCAGATAGATTCACTTACCTTCCCTAAAAAGTGCATCCAACTCACGAACAAGTTTAAGACACACACACGAAAATTCTTACTCGCGTCGCTAGACCTTCTGAAGCTGTCTTCCAATGAACCGAAATCCGCCTTGAAATTGGCGCGTTGGTCGTGATTTCGGCGAGCTCCGAAAGAGGGCACTGCGAGGACGCTCCCACGAAATAAACACATGTTTAGTACGCGGAGCAGAGGCGAGAGGTGAAGAAGCGAGGTTTTCTTTTGCGGCGCAGTTGGCCTTGGGACGCCCGGAGATACATTCTTTTTCTTGGGAGAACAAAGTTGCTGTTTTTAATGCGCCGCTGTCTGCCTGCTTTCTTGCTTGCTTACCACTCGGCAGAGAGCGGAGAAGAAAAGATCTCGCGAAGAGCGAAATTTGAATGAAGGTCGCGAAGTACAACGCATTTCACGGGCAACGGGAAACATTAAAGATAAAAAAAATACTCATTAGGCAGAAATGTTTGCGCTCACGTGTGCGTCAGACAATAATTACTTGTAATATTTCACCTAGTTTTAGAAATATGAACAGGGAATGCAATTGCGTAATGGTTTCATATGAGAGTACATTCATTGTAGAGTTAAGTTGTATTCCAGTTTTATGCATACTAAAACTTCGATCAGGCCCAGGTTTTATTTTTTTTATGCTATCTGATTAACATTAATAATGAATCAAAACTTCAACTAACACAATATTTCTAGCGCATATAATTTATTAAATGATATACATTTTCAAAATAGAGAACTATACTTATAAAAAAGTATCGAGAACAAAACTAAATGATAGAATAAACTGCTAAGTTTACTTTTAATAATGAGGTTTCAAGTGGTTAGAGATCAAACTGCTTGACAACAAACAAGAGCAGGAAAGAACATCTGTAGTACTTATATATATGAGTACGTCCATTTAGATATGCTGTGCTGCATTTTCCCCCAGGTTAAGATTACGATTTAATTATTTCAAAATTATGCTTTTAAATTAAATTAAATGGTGTATCGACATTTCAATTCTTTCGATATTTATAGTCCATATAACTCGTAAAATGTCGTACACTTTAAAGACAGCTGATTAGGTTTACAAAACATAAAAAAAGCAGAACTAAATGATGAATCAACTGTTAAGTTTGTTTTTAATAAAGAGGTTTCTAGTGATGACTCATCAAGCATTTTGACAACAAACAAAACGGGGAGTGAAAAAATTTCGTAATGCTTTATATATAATTACATTCATTATACTGTTTTGTATGCGTGTCACCCAAATTTAAATTACGGTCAACCCAGTGTTTGATATTTTATTATTGTGATTTTAACTTAATGTAAATAATGTTAAAATTTCAACTAACAAGATATTGATAGTTTATATTAATCATTAAATTTAATATCGTACATTTTCTAAATAGACAGATGGAGTAAAAACAAATGTACAAGTACAGCGAAAAAATTAAATGATAGCTATTAAGTTTGATTTTTCTGATGAAAATTTCAATGATCCCTATTTAGACTTTTTGACATCAAAAGAAAAAGCAATCATATTTAAACAAGTTCAATAAAACGCAACAAAATTCATAGAGTTCTAATTAGCACTAGTGTTGCATTAAATTGACTGAAGGTTACTTTTAAAATTAGTTACTTAAAAATAATAGAACTATAATCGAGCCTTGCATTTATGCAATCATATTTATGAAAATGATTAAGATAAATTATAACTTTCTTTAGATGGTAAAGAAAAAATCAATTTTTTCTATTTTCTCCTTTTGAAATCATATTCGGTCTGATTAAAGACGAAATCTCAATGCAGAGAAAGACAGTAATGAAACTTTAAAGTGTAATACAAACCATAAAATAATATTGGAAAATTCTCTGTGGCTTGTGACAATTGTTTTTAAAATAAAAGTATTATGGATTTAGGTATCTGCTGCTTTCAACACGGCAAAACATTCTTGGTACTGCATTCCAAAACACTGTGACCTTTATGGGATTTTCGAGGTAACTCAATAAGTAGAGGCTGGACTAAACAATTACCACAAATACGGCGGCATTCAACAGTATACAGCGAGTATGTTGTGTTGCCACACAACTTTTGCAAAACTGATAGAAATTTTAATGTTTGGCTAAGTAGCCGCCACAGGATCTTTAGCAATGAATGATTTCAATTTCAGTATAATATCCTAAAAACCTTATAAATAATTTGTTAATAACTGTCTCCCAAATAGCCTATGTAGATGGAATATATCCGCGGTTCTGAATTTGGAAGCCATAGTACTCTAGGATGTTTAGATAATATAGAAAATCGAATAAAAATTGTTAACTATTAGATAATGCATGACAGTACAAACAATTTAAACTGTCTTCTCTCATCAGTGCACTGTCGAAACGAGCTTAAGAATGTTCCTTGTATATATCTGAAGTCGTGACCGATCCCCTACTTATGCAGTTTCCAAACTGAGGGCTGCACCACCTTTCGGTGCCTCAAGTGAATGTAAAAGTGCCTCGGAGAAAAAAGTTTGAGAACTGCTGGAATATATTATCAGCTGTATTGCAGGAAGAGAAACGCTAAGTATGGCAGAGTAATCCATAACTCTGTCTCTCTAACAGAAATATGGGAGAATGTCCTCCCACCCTTCTTTCAAGAGAGAATGGGATGAAATTATGAAAAGTACTTTATTGATAGTTCGATAAATTTGAATTTGCATATATATATTAATATCTGAATGTTGAGTGTGTTTAACAATTATTAAGTATTCCAATAAAAAAAACCAGTACGAATGTAATCACGTTTAAATTCGATTTAATTCAGCTAAAATTAGCAGTAAAGGTAAAAATGTCATAACTAAATTTCTGAAAGCATTTAAATAAGTTTAATTGTCTTTATAAAATAAACTGAGCAAAACATTTGTTACGCTGTGTTAACTTTTTCGAGTATTTGGCTGGCTATAATAGACTGACTATTATATAAATTACACATGCTTATGTATTTCTAGTAAATATTTTGTATAGATTACCTCATTAATCTATAATATCGTTAGTTTGCATGTATCTCACTTTTTCAACCAGAAGGAATATGTCTTCCATAGAAAAAGCATAGTGCATACCTGAAAATAAAAGAAATACAATTATTATATATGCATTAATTATTTAACATTATTAAAATTTGGATAATTTATTTCAAAACTAATAATCGAATTAAAGATTATAAAATAAGAATATTGCAAAATACAGAATCCAATAAAGAGGGAAAATGCTGTGATAAAAATAAATTTAGGCAGTGTTTTCTGAAAATATTAGGCTGTTAAATTTCTCTATATTTATTCATACAACGGGACAGCATGGCTATTTTGTAAAAACAATTTTTAAGAGATGAGCTCGTCATACGATTTTTAATGCCATAGTAACTTCATAACAGTAGAGATTGTCATTTGTTAATACTGGATTAAAAAATGTAATACAAAGTATAAAATAACATTACAAAGTGTAAATCCTTTAGAGATATAAAAGTTCTAATTACAAGTGAAATTTGGATAATGTATTTCAAAACTAAAAATCGAAATAAAGATCATAAAATAAGAATATTGCTAAATACAGAATCCAATAGAGAAGGAAAATGCTGTAATAAAAATAAATGTAGACAGTGTTTTTCGATAATATTAGGCTGTTAAATTTCTCTATATTTATTCATACAACGGGACAGCATGGCTATTTTGTAAAAACAATTTTTAAGAGATGAGCTCGTCATACGATTTTTAATGCCATAGTAACTCAACAGTAGGATTGCCATTTGATACGACTGGATTTAAAAATATAATACAAATTATAAAATAACATTACAACGTGCAAATTCTTTAGAGATAAAAAGTTCTAATTACAAGTTAAATTTGGATAGTGTATTTCAAAACTAATAATCGACTTAAAGTTCATAAAATAAGAATATTGCAAAATACAGAATCGAATAGAGAGGGTAAATGCTATAATAAAAATAAAATTAGGCAGTGTTTTCTGAAAATATTAGGCTGTTAAATTTCTCTATATTTATTCATACAACGGGACAGCATGGCTATTTTGTAAAAACAATTTTTAAGAGATGAGCTCGTCATACGATTTTTAATGCCATAGTAACTCAACAGTAGGATTGCCATTTGATACGACTGGATTTAAAAATATAATACAAATTATAAAATAACATTACAACGTGCAAATTCTTTAGAGATAAAAAGTTCTAATTACAAGTTAAATTTGGATAGTGTATTTCAAAACTAATAATCGACTTAAAGTTCATAAAATAAGAATATTGCAAAATACAGAATCGAATAGAGAGGGTAAATGCTATAATAAAAATAAAATTAGGCAGTGTTTTCCGAAAACATTAGGGTGTTCAATTTCTCTCTATTTAGTGCTTCAGTGGGACAGCCTGGTTATAATGTTACGACAATTTTTAAGAGCTGAGCACGTTATACAATTTTTGATGGCATAGTATCTTAATAATACATATATTTGATACGACTGGATTAAAAATTGTAATACTAATCATAAAATAACATTACAAAATACAAATTCCTGAAGAGAAAAATACACCTTTTGTAAGAAGTTAAATTTAGACAACCTGTTCCATAGCGAATTATAAAACTACAGATAATAATATTATTGAAAAATAGAGATTCCAATAGCACGGAAAAATGCTATAGTAAAAAATAAAATCTGGCAATGTTTTCAAAAAATGCTTACGTTTCAAATTTCCAAATATATTTGCTATTTAAATGGAACAACGTGCCCACAAAGACATTTTTTTACAAGCTGTGTATATGAAAATATCAGTTAAATCTTCACAGATCCGCAACAACTTAAAAGATTGCCCGCAATCTATCCCAACAGAATTTAACAGTTCGCAGAATTTCACTTTCCCTTCTCTAGGGTTAAGCACAAAAGGATTATCTGGAAAAACATTTTCTTCCACTCTAAAAACCCCTCGTTAAAAATAAATCCCGCAACTATCTCTCTCGGAAGCAGCTCTAAGTCGGCCAAAAAACCAGTGGCGTTCTGAGTAAACAGCAGTGGCGCGGATAAACAAGCTGGATCAGTCCCCATGGCAACCGAATAAACCTTTTGTTTTGTTGTTTTGTCTGTGTGTGTGTGCGAGTGTTGTGGTCATTCTTCATGTTTAGGAAAGCGCCCTGATATTATAAAAGACGAAAAAAGGATTTGGGACGATCTCAAAAGAGATTGTTTGAAGACCATTTAGGATTGTTAGGTTATCAGGCGGATTCGGATGGGGTTTTTGTTTTCTTCTTTCTTTGAGTCTCGAGTATTTTTTTACCCTATTTTCCTTGTTTTCTTATTGATTTAATTGACAGTAATAGCATTGGTAACTTGATTACGCACATTTTTGGTTAAGCAAACATTACTCTCGGCGACAGTAATGTTTGTTACCCAGATATAAATACATTGTACTCGATACGATCTGTGTTTCGGTAGCCATTTGATATTTGTAAGGTCAAGCATTCTCAGAGCCTTATTTTCAGAATAGTAATAATAAAAATGTTTTCCCATGATGGATAACGCATTTTCATGAGAGTGGAAAAATTAAGAAAGTGGGATATATATATATATATATATATATATATATATATATATATATATATATACATATATAACGGTAGGTATATATATACATATACATAACGGTAGGTTATAAGTTTTTTAATCGGTTTTTAACGGTAAGTTATAAGTCAACATTTTTTATTTTCTTATACAAATACTGCATGATATAGACAGTTTCATGGCAATACAACAAGAAGCACCATAAGATCTCTTATTAGATTCATATATATGTTTTCCGTTATCTTACAAAGTCTAATTCCACCAGAAAAAATAATTATTCTTAATTTTTAAAGGTTGCCACACCACAAAAGAAAATTTAAAATAATGCTAACGACAAACGATATTTTTAAAACAAATATTAAAACTATAGATGTACTCAACAACACTCTTCTCCATTGGAAATAGTTTCCGTCAACTCAGGAAGAGCCAGGTATTAGATTTTCTCTGTTGCCCCAAGTATATACTATAGAATTCACATTCGTACACGTTTAGAGAGAAAATATTACCTCCATGTTTGTCCCATGAGGCTAATGGAATTATGTTAACGTCATGCACTAGGCAGTATTTTACCTATTAGGTCATCATTACTTACATATTCTCAGATAGTTTAATAACATAGGAGATAACAACAGCATAATAATGCTAATTACAAACGATATTTTTAAAACAAATATTAAAACCATAGATGTACTCAACAACACTCTTCCCATTGGAAATAGGTTTCATCAACCTGGGAACAGCCAGAAATTAATATCGCCTCTGTTGTCCCAAGTATACAATAGGATTCACATTCGTATACGTTTAGAGAAAAAAATATTACCTCCATGTTTGTCTTATATGGCTAATGGCATTATATTAAAATCATGCACTAGGCAGTATCTTACCTATTAGGTCATCATTACTTACATAATCTCAGACAGTTTAACAACATAGATAACAACAGAGATATACTGAAATCTTGTCGTTGAAAAAATCTGAAGCTATGAGATAAACACTCATTTTAATGACTCCAATGGAGATATAATAATAATTCAACACGAAAAACCTGCGTAGGTCCTTTAAGGGTAAGTCACTATACTTCCTCGGTATG
This sequence comes from Pardosa pseudoannulata, assembly GCA_032207245.1. Classification (NCBI taxonomy): domain Eukaryota; kingdom Metazoa; phylum Arthropoda; class Arachnida; order Araneae; family Lycosidae; genus Pardosa; species Pardosa pseudoannulata. Next base: position 74,324,523 of record CM063498.1, read on the forward strand.
TTAGTTATAGCACCAAAAATGTACTTCAACATTTAATGGTACCGCGACCAGGATTACTTACGTATTGACCTTAAATTTATGATATTTCTGCTTACAATAAATTGTTTGTGAGCTCTTTTGTACCTTTAAATGTAGAAACAGCATGTGTATTAAGTATTAGCACATTGTTGATCCAAATTTTAATGACTAAATAGAAAGAATAAAGGAGGACCTTAAGAATTAAATGTAATCATGTTTTGCTGAAAATTTCCTGCAAAAGTAGACTGTAGCGCGTTAAATAAAAACACAAATTTTTAAAAAATATTATTTATATACATATTTCAAAAAGATATTCTATAAATGTGCAATTAGTGCAGGCAGTTTAATAATATAGAAGCTAACAACAAAGAAATATTTAAAAAGATCCTGTGGAAATCCTAAATAGATAAAAAATATGAGAAAAGCATTCATGTCATTAATCCTGAGTAACCAATCTGTTGAATTTTATTCAAACTCATCCACACCTTTTCACGCATCCACCAATAAATTTTAACAGTAAAATTTACAAGATAAGACAAAAAAAATTCAATTATCTTTACAATCTTTAAAGTATAAACAGAGGATATTAAAGAAAATTCCCAAGGTGTAAAGTAACCATATTTTGATGAACATTTAACATAAAAGTAGACCACAATGCTCCAAAACTTCTGAAAATATTTATAAATACGTTTGATACATATACGTTTGATAATCTTTATATGTCTCATATAATTGCAGATATTTCAACGATATCGAAGTTGATACCAAAGATATATTTAAAATCTATTAGCAAAAAAAGATGAAAATATCACGAAAGCAGTCGTTTTATTGATTCCAGTTATCAAATCTGATGAATTTTATTCAAAACCATCAATTTCGTTAAACATGTCCATAAAAGTTTAACAAGAAAATTCACAGGAAAGGATAAATAGATAAAAAGTTAAAATCATTAAAATATTTAAAGAATAAACAAGAGGAAATTAATGAGGGTTTTCAAAGAGTGATGAATCCTTACTGTGATAATTACTTAACGTAAAATTAGACAATAGTGCTCCAAATCTTCTGAAACTAAAATTTTATAAACACATTTGATAAATTTATTCTACTTAAGTCCCATTCACAAAACAGACTAAAAAGAAAAAGTTTTCGAACTTTTATTATATCTTTGAGGAATAAACAGAGGAAATTAAAGAGGGTTTTCAAGGAGTAAGTTAATAATATTTTGATGAACATTTAAAGTAAAACTAGATCACAGTTCTCCAAACCTCCTGAAAATGTTATTTATAAACGCATTGGATAAATAAATTCTACATATGTCCCGTATTAGCGGAGGTATTTCAACAGTATGTAAGCTAACAACAAAGATATATTCAAATCCTGTCAGTGGAAATCCCGAAAAGATGAAAATATGAGGAAAGCAGTCGTTTTATTGATTCCGGTTACCAAAACTGATAAATTTTATTCAAAACCATCAATCTCGTCAAGCATGTCCATAAAAGTTTGAAAAGAAAATTCTCTGGAAAGGATAAATAAATAAAAAGTTTTTGGGGTCTTATTGAAATCTTTAAAGAATAAACAGAGGAAATTAATGACGGTAAAGAATCCATACTGTGATAATTATTTGACGTAAAATTAAACCATAGTGCTACATAAGTCCCATTCACAAAACAGACTAAAAGGAAAAAGTTTTCGAACTTTTACTAAATCTTAGAGGAATAAACAGAGGAAATTAAAGATGGTTTTCAAGGAGTTGATGAACATTTAAAGTAAAACTAAATCACAGTGCTCAAAACCTCTTGAAAATGTTATTTATAAACGCATTGGATAAATAAATTCTACATATGTCCCTTATTAGCCGAGATATTTCAACAGTATGTAAGCTAACAACAAAGATATATTCAAATCCTGTCAGTGGAAATCCCGAAAAGATGAAAATATGAGGAAAGCAGTCGTTTTATTGATTCCGGTTACCAAATCTGATAAATTTTATTCAAAACCCTCAATCTCGTCAAACAAGTCCATAAAAGTTTGACAAGAAAATTTCCAGGAAAGGATAAATAGATGAAAAGTTTTTGAGGTCTCATTAAAATCTTTGAAGGATAAACAGTGGAAATTAATGACGGTAAAGAATCCATACTGTGTTAATTATTTGACGTAAAATTAGACCATAGTGCTCCAAAGCTTCTGAAACTAAAATTTTATAAACACATTTGATAAATTTATTCTACTTAAGTTCCATTCACAAAACAGACTAAAAAGAAAAAGTTTTCGAACTTTTAATAAATCTTAGAGGAATAAACAGAGGAAATTAAAGAGGGTTTTCAAGGAGTAAAGTAATAATATTTTGATGAACATTTAAAGTAAAACTAAATCACAGTGCTCCAAACCTCCTGAAAATGTTATTTATAAACGCATTGGATAAATAAATTCTACATATGTCCCGTATTAACGGAGATATTTCAACAGTATGTAAGCTAACAACAAAGATATATTCAAATCCTGTCAGTGAAAATCCCGAAAAGATGAAAACATCAGGAAAGCAGTCCTTTTATTGATTCCGGTTACCAAATCTGATAAATTTTATTCAAAACCATTAATCTCGTCAAACATGTCCATAAAAGTTTGACAAGAAAATTCCCAGGAAAGGATAAATAGAAAAAAGTTGAGGTCTCATTAAAATCTTGAAAGGATAAACAGAGGAAATTAATGACGGTAAAGAATCCATACTGTAATAATTATTTGACATAATATTAGACCATAGTGCTCCAAAGCTTCTGAAACTAAAATTTTATAAACACTTTTGATAAATTTATTCAACTTAAGTCCCATTCACAAAACAGACTAAGAGGAAAAAGTTTTCGAACTTTTACTAAATCTTAGAGGAATAAACAGAGGATATTAAAGAGGGTTTTCAAGGAGTAAAGTAATAATATTTTGATGAACATTTAAAGTAAAACTAAATCACAGTGCTCCAAACCTCCTGAAAATGTTATTTATAAACCCATTGGATAAATAAATTCTACATATGTCCCGTATTAGCCGAGATATTTCAACAGTATGTAAGCTAACAACAAAGATATATTCAAATCCTGTCAGTGGAAATCCCGAAAAGATGAAAATATGAGGAAAGCAGTCGTTTTATTGATTCCGGTTACCCAATCTGATGAATTTTATTCAAAACCATCCGCCTCTTTTAACACGTCCATGAAATTTTGACAAGAAAATTCACAAGAAAGGATAAAAGGAAAAAGTTTTCCAACTCTCTAAAACAGTTTGTCTCGAAAGGAGAGAGAGTGAGAGAGGAGGGGGAAGTTAAAAAATAAAAAGCTTAGAAGCAGCGAAAAACGCGCCAAGTGTCGGAGCAAAATATCTGGAGCGATAGATGGGGAGAGAGGGAGTGAGAGAAAGAGAGCGAGGCGAAGGAGTAAACACAAACACGGCGCGCAGGTAAACAAGTGGTCTTAGTGGATCGGTCGCCATGACGACGCAGATTAAGCCTTTGTTGGGTTGCTTTTCAAGTGCACTGGTCACGTCTCGTGTTTAGAAGCCCCTTCTTCAGATAAATGGTCGATAAAGGGGCTATTAAAAAAAATAAAGAAACAGATGCAGCGGCTAATTTTACTCGCGAGATACAGCGATTTATTTTTATTCTTTCATCTGTTGGGAGAAATTCTATTTTTCTTGACAAGTTCATTCGGTGAAAGGTGCTAAAAAGGGTAGGGTTGTTTAAAAGAAAAGTGTATTACCGCCGAAATCCTCTCAGACGATGCATTATTTCGTTCCATATGTGGGTTGTTTTGAAGTAATTTTAATAGGATTTTCTGTACAGGTGTCACTTGAAATGTCTGTGAAAGGACTTATAGCCGCGTCTCTTTAACATTTATATTTAGATTGCGTTACATCTTGATCTCTGGAAAAGAATGCTCAAAGGTGATCTATAATAGAACTAAAGCTTGCCCTCAAATGAACTATTAAGTCTGACACTTTCCTTTGGTGTTAACTGCTTAATTTCTTCTGGGACAAAGTGCATCCAATCTGAAGTGCAGTTATTTTTATGTTTAGTTTTTGGAAACAAACAGCCTATTTGAAAAAATAAAAAGCTTCCATTTTTCAATCTTTAAACTGTGAAAAGGTAATACTATAATTACTTATAACTGAGTGTTATGTATGTAGTTACAATGCAAAGACTGTTCTCTTCAATCATTTGCACTAGTTATCTCCAAATTTTTATTTTGTGACTTACAACTCTTTGCCTCTTGGAAACTCATTAATGAATTTATTTTCTTTAAATAGTCTCTTTATTACAATAAACTATTCTCTTATTCTATCATTTGCAGTACTTATACCCAAATTTTCATTTTGTGACTTACAACTCTTTGTATCTTGGAAACTCATTAATGAATTTATTTTCTTTAAATAGTCTCTTTATTACAATAAACTATTCTCTTCTTCTATCATTTGCAGTACTTATACCCAAATTTTCATTTTGTGACTTACAACTCTTTGCCTCTTGGAAAGTCATTAATGAATTTATTTTCTTTAAATAGTCTCTTTATTACAATAAACTATTCTCTTCTTCTATCATTTGCAGTACTTATACCCAAATTTTCATTTTGTGACTTACAACTCTTTGCCTCTTGGAAAGTCATTAATGCATTTTATTTTCTTTAAATAGTCTTTATTACAATAAACTATTCTCTTCTTCTATCATTTGCACTACTTATCACCAAATTTTGATTTTGTGACTTACAACCTTTTGCCTTTTGCTGCCTCTATGATGCCTTTTTTTGCAATAGTCTTTTCATTACAATAAACTATTATCTTCTTCTACTATTTGCACTAGTTATCTCCAATTTTCATTGTATGACTTACAACCCTTTAACTCTTTTTTTCTTCATTAATGCATTTTATTTTCTTACTATGCTTTAATTTTTAGTTTCTGAAAGAGACTATGCTATTCTTCTATGATTTTCACTAGTTATCTCCAAATTCTCATTTTCTGACCTTCCCTTTTGCACTACTTATACCCAAATTTTGATTTTGTGACTTACATCTTCGTTATAATAAAGAGACTATTCTCTTTTTTATCATTTGGACTACTTATTTCCATATTCTTATTTTGTGATTTAACACCCTTTGCCTCTTAGTGCCTCATTAACGCATTTTATTTTATTTTGTATAATAAAGGTAACTTTAGAATAAATAATTTAATCTTTTTAGTCTCTAATAGACAGTTTGAAAGGTCACCATATTTACTCATATGCAATACACACTATGTATTTTACATGAATAAATGGTGAAAAATTGTACATCGTGTATAATGGGTACATAAAATTTAAAATACTAGTGACTTTCCAAATTGTAAACTTGTTGCATCGTGGACAATGAATCAAGCTGCACAGCTCTTTCAATGTCATTCGAAAGAGAACTCTATTCTTAAGGTTGTCATTTATTGTTATTGGCTGATATTTTGTTATTGGTCCCTTTGGTTAATATAAGGGTTTCAGTAGCTATAAGATGATAGTAGGGATTGAAATTAAAAACATCGTACACTATTACCAATTTTATGAAGTGTTATAAGAGGGATTGCATTTTATTTATTCCTCTTAGTTCTATATGGAAATGTGTTTTGTGACAACATGCGAGTTAAGTTGGAGTAGATCTCTAGCTCTATTCCTACTACTCGTAGATGCAAATAGTGCAAAAAGCAACAAAAAATGTGTTAAAAATTTGACGTTAAAAGTCAATAATTAGGGCTACTAGCAATGTTGTAGAAAAAAAGTTCAATAGAAATAAAATACAGATGTAGAAGTACTTGTAGTGATATTTGCCTCTTTATATTAGTTCTTAAATGCATTTATTAATTATATGTAAATTGTTCAATTACAAGGAGCAATAAAAGTTAATTCTGTGTAGAACCTACCCCTTACAATTTTGCCCCCGATTTTCGAAAAAATAGTTCTTGTTATATATCAGAAAGTACGATAGTTTAAAAAAAAATGCGTATGTGTTTTATTTTAAGATTATTCATAATTTATATAACTTAGCTGAATATCCAGTAATATAAAATATTAAAGCAAATATATTTGAAATTTTATCACGTATATCATTATAGGTTAAATGTAAATCGTAGTAAAATATGATGAAACTGTTACTTTAATGATTACAGTTAGTTCAAACAAACAAACATTTAGTTCGAGAGGGATTCAACAATAAAACATGCTTAAGTTTCAAGGAAACCATAAATAATAATGAAAAGCTTAACATAATTTGTAATCTAACACTATTAAATCTTAGGTGAATTATTAATTATCAAATAAATAAAAAATAAATTCAGGAGAGCGAAGCAAAGTTGTAGCAGATTTTGCGTCATCCAGGATGCACAACGAGGAGGCTTGCGACTT
>CM063498.1:74335944-74338444 GCA_032207245.1 Pardosa pseudoannulata
CTAAAACTTTTTAATGCTTAATTTCTTATATGCGCATAAAACAATATCCGATAACCCGTCTTAAATAAATATAAAAGACTTAGACAAAAGAAACAAGATGAAAACAAAACACTTTATTTTCATATTTTTATTGGTATTTTAAATTGAGATGTTTTCAATTATATTTTTAAAATAAAGTTTTTAATCTATCAATGCGAACAAAACGTAAAGTACTTTAAAAAAGGAAACTTAAGCAATCGCTAAACAAGTTTTAATTTATAAATTAATTGATGCCCACTAATTTCTTAAAACTGTTATGAACTTCTTGCATTTTATAATAAAGCATCGGATATTTTATAATAAGAAACAAATTAATGGTTTTCAAGTTATTGTTACAAATATAAATTAAGTCATAAAACACCAAAATAATGTAATTTACAATCTCTCCCTATTGTGTCTGGAAATTTTTCGCGTCTGGTAGAAGACAATAACATTTTGTAGCATTTTTTTTATATTTTGGGGCTTTATTGTACGCTGTCCCAGGAATATATTAAGGCTAAAATTTCATATAAAAATTATGTTTGTTTTGCATTAAGATATGAAGGCCTCTAGATCACTCTGTTATAAACTTTTATTATCATAAATGTTTCTGAGATAATAGATAGCTAAAACTTCAAGATTAGGCGATATGGTTATCAATTAGGTTTTAAATTGTACTTGTTCTTTTATGAATGCTAACAATACTTTTATTATACAACTTTAAAGAAACAAAAAGCAACCTACGCAGTTATTAAAAAAAGCTTTCATCTGGAAATTGATGCTCATTGATTTTTTAAAACTGCCATAAACTTCTTGCATTTTATAATAAAGTTTCAAATACTTTATAATAATTAACAAGTGAATGGTTTCTAAGCTAGCATTACAGATATAAATTAAAGCACAAAACACCATTATCTATTTTATTTTATCTTTTTATTCTGTCTAGAAATTTTTCGTGTCTGATACAACAAGAAAGTACTATTTCGTATAAGTTTTATATTTTTTAAACTTTTGCTGTATTTATAATTTTAGTCTTAAAATATTCCCGAGGATATATCAAGGCTGAAATTTCAAACTAAAATTTATGTTTGTTTTACATTAATACATTTTTGATCGATCACGAGTTAACTCGTGTTTTTATGGCCGAACGTTGCTGACCGGCCACGAGTAAACTCGTGATGTGTTTTTTTCCCGCATCGCTGTTGTTTTCTCTGTTAGCGACCATACAGTGCAATTGTTGGTCAGTATAACACAAGCTGTGTATCTCGTTTATAAGACCCTCCAAATCTTTTGTTGTAAAAAATATTTAATAATTAAAAAAAATTAGAAAAAACGATGACGGAACGTAATGAAGAATCTGTCAATGAATTATACGCGGATGCTTTATCTGTTTGTCCGAGTGATTGTCCATTACCTCCACATCCAATTACGAAATAATAGCTGGTGATATGAGATAAATTTTCAATAACATTGCCGGTAAACAATGTGTTAAGATACAGGATTTTGTAATAAACTTTCACTGTCATAAATGTTTCTAGGATAATAGATTGAGACGGTAATTTATGCCGATAAAGGCCTCTCCTGAAGTTTAAAAAAAATGGCAATCATTTTTTTTCCACTTGAATTTATCTACAACGTCTATTACGTTCATAAAAAATTAATTATTATCTATAACTGGTCCTTAATGATTTGAAATTAATTTGCTTACCTTAGCAGTTAAAACTAATATTCTGCTTTACCCTTTTTTTATAAACGCACAGGTCCCTCTTGGTGTCACACAAAGAATTCTGTACCTACTACGGATTATAACTAAATTAAAATACCCTCAAAGCACCACGAAAAAGGGGAATTTGTAATACCCAGTTAATTAACAAACTATTTTTAATCTATCTTAGCATACCAAATATATCGCTTTTTTTTACAGCGTCGAGCAAACAGCATCAAGAAAACTTGCTGTTTGTTTTTTACACCTTCCCCCTTCCTGCATGTCCTCTTCACAGCGGAACGCTCCTCTCTTGCAAAAAACAATTCACTAAGAAACGAAGTTAAGAAAACAAAAGCTGAGAGGCAGGGTGGTCGGACGTCGTTGCCATGGGTACGATGCTTCTCCCCATTGCCGACTCTCCAAAGTAAACAAGGCCGGACAAACAAACAGTGAGGGGCAAAGGGTTGGCAGCGGTAACCATGGAGACGTCAAGCCACACACGCCTGCATAAAGATGGGTTTTATCCCCCTTATTCTTCATCTTGGAAGATTTTTTTTTAATATACTCAGACACACAGCGTAACGCTTAACTTCAAAGAGAATGATAAAGCAAAGACAATTAAATCTGATAACTGAAAATTAATTACGAGAATATATATAGGGGAACTTTTTTTATTAGTTATACCACTAAAATGTAGCGCAGAAAAAATTTGCATTGCACAGACTATATTTGAAGAAGATTATTTTTAATATACCAAGACGTATTGCAGAACGCTAC
>CM063498.1:74343444-74353444 GCA_032207245.1 Pardosa pseudoannulata
ATTTACAAAACTCATATACAAAATGACACTTGTAAAAATGTAAGCTTCCAAGTAATAAAGTGAGAATAGTTATATAGTTTTGTTGGACAAAAAAAATCTAGTTTCCCTTAAGAAAATCGCTAATTCTGAAAACTAACTTTTATTGGTTTTAATCCAATTTCGAGAAAAATTAAGTATAACATTATATAAATATTTATGTGAAAGAGATTAAAATTAAAAAAATATATATAAATTAGTTCTGTAGGGATAAATTAATGTAGTACAATAAGCAACGTTTTTTCCGTGTTTATCAGTTATTCGGAAATTTTTATTCGCTATTTATTTTTTTTAAACTGTCATTTTAGAGGAGGACTTGTAGCATTTTTGACCGAGTTAATAAGTACAATCTTGCAGCAGTTCTCCAGTCAGGAGGAGAAAAATTGACGAGATATTTTTGTGAGGAAGATAATGTTTAATAGTATTCTTCACATTAAATGAATTGGACTTATATTTATCATAAATTTACAAAACTCATATACAAAATGACGCTTGTAAAAACGTAAGCTATCAAGTAATAAAGTGAGAATAGTTAAATAGTTTTGTTGGACACACACACACAAAAAAAAAACAAGAATCTAGTTTTTTTTAAGAAAATCGCTAATTCTGAAAACAACTTTTATTGGTTTTAATCAAATTTCGATTATATAATTATTTATGTGAAAACGATTAAAATTTAAAAAATATATATAAATTAATTTTGTAAAGATACGTTAAGGTAAACAATAAGCAACTTTTCTTTTCGAGTTCATCAGTTATTCTGAAATTTTTATTAGCTATTTATTTTTTTTGAACAATCATCTTAGGGGAAGACTTGCAGCATTTTTGAATAAGTACAATCTTATAGCAGTTCTTCAGTATAGAGCGATCAACTGTTAAAATGGGAATAGTTAAATAGTTTTGTACGGATTAAAGCAAGAAACCAAACATCTCCCTCTCCCCCTCTCTCTCTATATGTAAATAAACTGCCATTCAGGGGAAAGAAGTATTTTTGCCAGAGTTGCTAAGTACAATCTTGTAGCAGTTGTCAAATCAAGAGAAAAATTGACGATTTTTTTCATTTATTTTTATTTTATTTTATTTTATTTATTTTTTTTGTACAGCATGTAATGATTAATAGTAATCATGACATATGAAATGAACACACATTGGTTTTACATTTACCATGAATTTACACATGTACAAAATGATGCATGTAAAAACTTAAAACGATCATCAGATAAAATGCGAATAGTTAAATAGTTTTGATGGGCAAGAATTTTCTAGTCAATCTTTAAAAAACAAGTCGCAAATTCTGAAAACTAACTTTTATTGTTTTTAAAGGATTTGCTTGTAAAATTTAAACATGACCGTGTTCATAAGCACAATCTTCTCCAGTCAGGAGGAGAAAAAATGACGAGATTTTTTTTGTGAGGCAGATAGTGAATTAATCACTATTTGCCTCACTATTCTCCTAATAAAATGAATTGGACTTATCACCAATAAGTACATAGACAAGGTGATCCGTATAATAACGTAAAACAATCTAATAGATTAGTTAAATAGTTTGGTGGACATAACAAGTTTAGAGCCTCCTTTAAGAAGAAAACCGTTGATTTAAAAACTTACTTTAATTAGCATTAATCGAATTACATGAAAATTTAAAATACGCCATTATATATTTATTTTTTTCATATGATATATATTTAAGTAAAAGCGATTAAAATTAAAAATACTTATAAACTATACCTTTATATATTTATATATATATATATATATATATATATATATATATATATATATATATATACGTATGTTTGCTGTACATTCATCCAAATTTTGCCCTGCTAAAATTATCAAATACTGTTGATTTTAACTCTGCTCTACCACCCTGTCCCGTTATGTCCCATATCTTAGATATTAACTCCGCATATTGACAGTAGATGGCAGCACAACAGTTTTATCTTACTATTTAATAATATGGATTAGATATTTTTCCTCCAGTATATTAGTACATGACAGCACAACAATTTTATCTTAACATTTAATAATACGGGTTAAATGTTTTTTTCCTATGGTCGGACATGTGTATATATGTATGTGTGTGTAACGCTGTGTGTTCAGCTTTCCCATAATGGCTTTGTTGCTTGTATTAAAACAAATTATGTACGCTGCGTCCATTGATGTTACCCTAAAAACATATTAAGAAGGAAAAGTTGACAAATAAAACAAATGATGTTTTAATTTCATCTATAAAGTTAACTGTATTATTAATATATCAATTGCGTATAAAACTAATAAATCCCTAGGAACTGAGTATATAAATATAAAATAGATTTCGCAAATGAAATTCTACCAATGTTAAAAAACGCAGAGGAAATATTTGTGGAAGTAATTAGTTTTGAAGTGTTTACTAAAATCGCAGAATTCGAAAAGAAAAATTTTTAAAACATAAACAAATAGATAATTGAAAAAATATTTAAAAAAAAAAAAGGTTTTGAAATCAGATGACACAAATTGAAAAATATTTCAAGCATAAAATGAATTACTTATGAAATTAAAAGACCCGAAAATATTAGATTTTGAACCTCGCATATAAAAATAAAATATCATTTTATCATGTATATTAAATTATTTTCGCCAAAGGTAATCACTAATGAAGCACGAATAAAATTTCCTGATGTGATATTTAGATACATTCGTTTAATATTTTTTTCTTTGCTTCCAAAGAGGAAAGCGATATTGGAGAAAATACTTTAATAATTACAAAAGAAATATTCCAGGAATTCAAATGCAATGAAAGTACATAAAATTTGCAGCGGTTTATTATTTCAACTTGCATAGATGAGCGTACAATTACTTCATTGCGAAACTGACAATCCACTGCTGGACGTATATTAAACACAGTTTTATTTTAAGAATTAATCTAGGGTATTTAAAGTAATTTTTCTAAAAGTATTATTTAAGTTCTTTCTAAAAAGCCCTGGAGTTTACATTTGTTAAAACGGGTAGTTTCCAGACAAATATATTATCAATATTAAAATTCGACAAATATATTAGTTGCTTAATTACATTTTCTAACCGTTATTATCAAATCATGCCTGAACTACTTAAGAGAAATCTGACATTGGAAAAAATATTTTAATAATTGCAGAAGAAATATTCTAGGAATTCAAATGCGATGAAAGTGCATAAACTTTTCCGTGGTTTATTATTTCAATTTATATATATATGTGTACAATTATTATACTGCAAAACTGATAATCCACAGAAAATATTAAAGAGTTTTATTTTAATAATTAATTTAGGTTATTTATAGTAATTTTTTAAAATCGCTATTTAAGTTTTAAAAAAGGGAAAAATAGCGTTTGTACTTGTTAAAATGGGTATTGAGACAAATATATTATTAATATTAAAATTCGGCAAATATTGTTAGCTACACAATTACAATTTCTAACCGTTATTATCAAATCATACCTGAAAAACTGAATAGTGACCCGGTATGTGAAAAATTATACTAATAATTCAAAAAAGGATTATTCTAAGAATTCAAATGTATGTACAGAAAATTTGCAGCGTCTTATTTCAACTTGCATAGATGAGTGTGCACTTACTTTGTTACTAAACTGATTATTCACTTCAAAATATTTAAAGAATTTTACTTTAGGTATTAATTTAGATAATTAAGGATAATTTTTATAAAACTGTTACTTTACTTTAATAAAACAAAAACCTTGCAATTTGTATTTGTTAAAGTGGGTAGTTTTGAGACAAATATATTATTAACATCGAATTTTGGCAAATATCATTAGTTGCATAACTACATTTTGAAACCTTTATTATAAAATAATTTATAAACTACCAAAGTGTGAGCTGGCATTGCAAAAATTATTTTAATAGTTCCCACAAGAAATATCCTAAAATTCTAAATGCAATGATTGTACATAAAATTTGCTTTTGTTTATAATTTTAACTTGCGCAGGCAAGTAGAAAATTATTTTTTGGGGGAAACTAACAATTCACAGCTGGACCTATATTAAGTTATATTTTATGAATTAATTTAAATTATTAAATTGTTTTCTCAAATGACTATTTAAGTTTTGAAACGAACTACTTAAATTTTAAAACACTTAGTTTTAGTTATCAATTAAACTAAATTTGTTTTGAAACAGTATATCTGCAGTATTTATTAAATATCGTTGTTCATCATTTTTGGAAAGAACGTAATATGGCAGATAAAAAACACTGTAAAATGACTAAAATTCTTTAAAATACTAGATAGAAATTATATTTGAAACAGCTTACTTATAGATAACATAACTACGAAAACAGAGTGTAAGTTAATTAACGAAAAATTTTCTAATTTAACATGTTTTTAAAAATTCGTTATAAATTCGACTTATAATTGAAAGTGAAATTATTTAATTTCGCTGATTTTAGAGAGCATTTTTTAATTAGTACAATACTTCATATATCCTTGCTTACATGCTAAATTAAACGGTCAACTAATTTTAATTGAATTAAATTTAATTCACATCATATTAATTACAATTAGAAAAAAAGTTTCCAAATAAACTTTAATAAACAAATTTTTTTTTACAATTATTCATTCCCATTACAACCAATTTAATTAAATTTAATTTTTTATTTGAAAATTAAATCAAATATTTTTTTCTAAATGTCTTAAATTGTCTTGAAAATAATTGAGGCTTTGATAAAATCAACATGCTTAATTTTAAAAGTCCCTTTTTATCACAATAGTAGGGAAGCACACACATACACATGTGTGTGTATATATATATATGTAGTGTGTGTTTGTGTGTGTGTGTGTGTGTGTTTAGGCCCATATGTAATAGGAAAATTACAGACAAAATTGTGTAACAAATGTTTTACAAAGATCGTTTTCTGGCTAACATTGTTTAATATGATATATTTGACTAAAAAGCTTTTCTACACGAAATAAAAAAGATCTGGGGTTGAAAAGGGTCTGGACCCCCTACCAAGGAGAATACAACGACACGCGCGCACACACACACACACACACATATGTGTGTGTGTATGCTCAATACTAGATAGTAATTACGATTAATTCAAAAATAAAACAGGTAAGCTTTAAAACTTCGAATCAATTAAATTCAGTTTAGATAGAAACTACAGTAACACATTTTGCAATTTTCAGAGTAATTATTAAAACATCGAGTTTAGTTGCATCAGAGAACTGTTTACCGAAGATTGAATAAACACATTTCATATAAATTTCGCTTTTAATCGTCCAAACGCGTATTGATATTTCTGTGTTCACTAAACTCGTTGAATAAGTAATGCTAAGGGACATAGATGGCTTTGCCTATTTATTACCAATTAGCTATTAATATTCTTTACACGAAAATTATTCATTAGCGGCGGAAATTACCCCTTATCAAAGGACGAAATTATTACATTAAACAGAAAAATAAACATAAATTAATTCAAATATGCCATTCTTTGAATTTTTCATATTGTTTATCATCATCATCTGTATTGTCTCTGACCATAATAAACTAAATAAAGTAATCGAAAGTGCTTTATTATATGTGAAAAATTTAAGCTTTTGATATGATAATCTAAAATTTATCCACGTAATCGTATTATTATAAGATTTGGCTTTACAATTTATGTTTCCAAGATTTCACACCGTTTATTTCATAAAACACTTTAAGTTTTTACAAATTGGAGCAACATCGGTTGATTTAACAGCTTAACGAGAAATTTTCTTTGGGAAAAGCAGGAGGAGTGTCTCTCCTACTTCAATTTATACCTCAAAATTAATACAGGAAACTTTAATATATAATATATGTATACAGCAATCATTATAGAAACTCTATTTACTCCAGATTACATCTATAACTGCCAAGCTATTATAGCCTCTCTCTTCCTATTTGGATAAAAAATCATCACTAGAAATCCTCCATAGTCATCAGGTGTCCAGAACTTGTGACCCTTGTCATCAAGACTTTTGGAGACATTTCAATGACAACAATAATATTTGTGGAGGGAGGTCATAACCTCCACTTCCTTACCTTTGCTATGTCACTCTTTGATTCTTTCTGGTGAACATTACAAATAGTCATCAAGAAATTAATAGACTCCTTGGTAGAATCCGTGTCTTGGGAATTAGATGGCACCTAATTGGCGATTTTTGAAAATTATCACTAGAAGGACGCCAACTGATGTTCAGTTTGCAAATATGATTACAGGTTGACTTAAGAATTGGGTTCCCCCGTCAAATTCGCGATAATGGTTTAAGTATGGTCGCCTAACATTTTCTCCTGATCTCACCGTGTCCAAGCAATCTGTATCTATATTATAATTTATATATTTGCATCCAACTTTCCTTGTACTACTCTTTTCTTATATATTAAAAGTGCGCAATGCTTAAGAAAATTAGATATAACAAACCATTAATGGTTCACTATGGCTGATTTTTAATAATTTGGAGCTGTTGCGTTTGTAAACTGTTAATGGATTAATTGCCTATAAATATAAATGTCCGGTTTTCGAGTCGTTTTCTTAAATTAAGTAAGAGTATATAATTCTATTACGATGGCGCACTGTGTATTAATTAAAGTCGAGAGAAAAAGCAAAAAATATAATGTTTGGATGGATTACCTTTGTGTTTTAATAAATATCGCCAATATTTTCGCCAAATTTGCCAAGGGGCACCCAATTTTTCAGTAGTCCCGGCATAGACAAGACAGTGACAACAACAATCTTTGTGGAGGGAGGTTATAACATCCACTCCCCCCCTTTGCTATGCCAGTGGTTGATCCTTTTTGGTGATTATTACAAAAAGTCACCAAGAAGTTAATAGACTCCTTGGTAGAATCCGTCTCTTGGGAATCAGAAGGCACCTAATTGGCGATTTTTGAAAATTATCACCAAATGGACGACAACTGATGTAATATTCAGTTTGTAAATATGATATATTAGCGTAAATATAAAAGCAGGAAATCTAGCAATTGGAAATAAAAAAGACAGATATATTACTAATAAAGTTTTCTACTTACGTTTAGCTGATATCATTAACTACAAAATATTGTTGATACTATAAATAAATAACTTAAAATCAAATCAGAATTCTACCAATTTAAAATCAGTAAAACATCAGACTAGCATAATTGCAAGGGTTTTCAGAAATATGCTAACTAGAATTATGCGACTATTGCAAAAGATTTAGCATGTCTCCCTAAACTTGGATTCTACTATTCATTAATTTCAAAACAAAGAAAATGAAACACAAAAACAACATAACAGACTGTATCAAAATAATTAGTCACACTAGGATATTACAAGAAAAACCTCAGCATATATTTAGTACAACAACTTTCATTAAAGCCATATTTAAAACAGTCAACTTGCTATCAACAGTACAACAAAGAGAAATATTTAAAAAAAATCAAAACAAAAACCTTTTCTTCTCGCATTTTATCAGATTCAATCAAATAAAAAGTATTCACTCTCTCTTCGAATGTATAGAATATTAAAATCATTTCAATCACTGGGGAAATATTCCTAGCGTCGCGGAGTACACAAAGCATGAGCAGAAAAACATGCTCAGTGACATTTATTTTTAATCTTATCGCCCGAGTTTATGGGAAGGCAATACCGAAATTTATTCTTTAATTGCGAGGAAGAAAATTGCGAATAATATGTACCCAGTCTCCGGTTCAATAATCCACATGTAAAACAACAGCCCTCAGACATACGCTATAAATCAAAACTCTCTTTTTACGAAGAAATACAACACTCGGAGATAAATCACTTAATAATGGCGACAGAACGCTCAACACTCAATATTGAGTCCAGAACAATAGGAAAAGTGTGCGCCCTACAACAAAGACCATTGTTGTCAATATCGTTCACTTCCGTTCCCCCCAGCCCCCTCCTCCCAATAAATCGGTTGCCCAACAAACAAAAGGTGCAACAAACTGGAAATCTGTTGGAAAATTAGAAAATATTATTTGGTTTCTTTCTATTTGGAGTCATCCCGTATTGAATAATAGCAGAGCCCGTTATCTTGAGTCCGGCTTCGGAAACTGACTATGTTGTTGTACATTTTTTCCTTTCTTTTCGGCGCATTTTTAAGAGGCAGTTGTTGAAATAGAATAATAGCTGTTTTGCTCGTTAAGTGTCAGCTTGTCAGAAAGTGTATCGATCCGGTCTCTGAAGCAAGTGTTTACAAAATGTAGCCCGGCGATCCTGACAGCCATGGGAGGAGGTGTAAAAATGAAGAGGCGGATTTCGATGGAGCTGGAGCACACTCCATCGAACAATATACTCGGGGAAAAAATCGCGTGGAACAAGCGCTCAGTTGGTTCGTGTATTCAGGTTGTAATTAATTAAAACCATACCATTATAAAGCGAGTCATTTTTCAAAACGTACGACACAAAACAAATCCAGCCCTAAGAATGTGTTAGGCGATTAGAGAAATAGCAGATGAACTCAAATGCTCAATAGTCTAAATAAATTTAACAAATTTAAGTTACTGCTGTATGGTGCAGAAGGATATCTATTCACTTAAATAAATAATACTGAATGAGTCTCTTAAGCTTGAATGGAAGCTCACGTTGTAGATACCAGGAGAAAAATTCTACTTTAGCGCAGTTCTCGCGTTGGTAGAGGTTTAGAAAAGTTTTGGAATCGCAGGACTACTCGGGCATGAACTAAAAACTATTACCCGTAAAGAAATACTGTGTGCTAGATATAACTTCAAGAATAATAATTGTATGGAGTTTACTTAAAATTTTCACGTAAGTACAGCGTAGTTCGATTAGAGTCACCTTGATAGATAAACTGTCTGACAATGGCTTTATATAAGAAAGTCAATTCAATTGTGTGGATTGTTATCTATTCTTAAGCATAAAAGCTTATAACATTTTAATCATGTAAAAATTTTTCTCAACCTGTATTATAACTTTTGGAAAGCTTCAATACACCTTTTAACTTCGTTATGTAAGTTATTTTAAGAACGTTATATAAATTACATTAATCAGTGAATACAGGAATTTTTTAAAAAAGAAAAATAACCGAGAATAAGGGAATAAATTTTGAACAGAGACACATATACACAAACTTTTCAAATCTTTTCTAGGGCGATATAAATGATTCTAATACCAAGTAATGAATATAACCAGAAATGGCTAATACATCAAGATCCACTATGTAAAGCTTCCCGTGTAAAGCTGCACTATGTAAAGCTCTAATGTAAAGCTGCCCGAGGTAAATTATCTTTGTCCCTTCACTAGAATTTTCTATTGAAAGTGTGCTAAATAAGTGACAGAAGTCAGTTTACTTAAGAGTATGTAAAAGTGACTGTTTCAAGTATAATCTTTTATTTTATTAATAATATTAGGAAAAATTTAACTTCTTCTTTAGGTAAGAATTTGCTCTTCAATAACTTAACCCTTTAAGCATCAATATTAATTGGCGACTAATTCCGCTGACAATGTTAACGGTATGAACTACGGAAAATTGTTATAAAATGCGTAATCTAACAATATATACACTGCAAAGTAAAAAGATAGTTAAAAAAAAGTTTGGGCATATATTGGTTAGACCAAGGCAGAGAGAGAGTCCAAATTATCAATCAAATAAAATAATGTAGGTTTCCAATATTCATATATATATATATATATATATATATATATATTAATTGATATTGTTACAATACATAGAAGTAGATGTTTGAAAAGCCGTAAACCACCTAAGTAATGAACCACATTCGGCTGACCAACCGCAAAAGGCTGATCCTAAGCTAGACGATTACTTCCAATCATTTCATGTTTTAACTTGTGAGGAGACTTTATTTTCTTAAAATAGTATGAAAAAGACCGATGAGTAAATAAAAAACAGAGCTTCAATTTAAATCTACAGAAATGACTGTGTATTTCCTCGACTATAATTTAAATACATAGAAGTACAATTTAAGTTTTAATATATTAAAAA
>CM063498.1:74358444-74423444 GCA_032207245.1 Pardosa pseudoannulata
AATAACCACTGAAAAAGAAGTTAATAACAGCCAGGACAGCAATAAATTTCAAGAAGTTTTGATTTTAAAATTGTCTATCTTCTAATGGGCAACTACACGAAAAGCAAAAGCTCATGCCACCAGTCTCAATTTATGGTCATTTAAAAGCTCATTTTTATATGTAATATATGAATAATTTTGTAAAAATTATACTTTACAACTCTGATTATACACTTCTACCTTTTATGGCCATTCTAAAAAATTAAATTAAATCTTACATACATCTTCACAGCCAAATAACAGATGATTAGAATCCATTCTTAAAATTGAGAATTTTGGCAAAATATGGGATAGTATTTATAACATAATTCAATTGGATAAGAAAATGTTAAAAGTTATAACTACCTGAAAACTACTTGACCAAAAATAATTTTCATCCCATTCCATCTTTTAATAAAGACTTTATTCTGTATCTTGCTAAACTTGTGCAGCTCCAAATGAATAGATCTACTTTGTGCAACTACAATGTATTTTACATACATACCAATAACTACTGTAATGCGGATGTTGATGTGGAGATAGTGCCAACTGAAAATGCCTAGATATCAAGTGCAGTGTTTTCACAACCACACATATTAAAAACATAGCTTCAGATGGTAAAGACGAACAACAGATTGCATTACTCTATTAAGCCTGGGAGTTATCAGAAAGTGATGAAAAGGCGAAAAACTGCGGAATGTTTTCTGTTGTATTTTTCAAAACATTTTAAGATATCTATTTTGCCAGAGAGGCTGTTTTTTAAAAACTGTTTTCATTAAAAGTCAAAACATGCAAGGAAGCTACTTTTTTTTTAAACTTTCTGTTTCAATTTAAAAGTCTGTACAAATGACGATGAGAGTAGCAATTGATATATGAAATATGCAAATATTGCTATGGATAGAGGAAGGTATGAGATATACATGAAATCACAACGGCGATATTCTTTTTCGGAGTAAATATCACAGTGAGTAATGTTATGTAAATAACAGCCAAATTCAAAAATCTATCTATAATAATACGATATGAATATTTAAGTAATACCTTAAGCATACAAACGTTTATAATACACCCAAGGAGGCATATGAGTTACATACGAAACAGCAACAGTGATACATTTTCCCGGAGTAACTATCTCAAAGAAGAATACTTTATAAACAGCCAAATTTAAAAATCTATCAATAAGACGATATGAATATTTAAATGATACCTGAAGCATGCAAATATTTATAATGTATCAAGGAGGTATATGAGTTACATACGAAAAAACAACAGTGATACATTTTAGCGGAGTAACTATCACAAAAAGAATACTTTATAAACAGCAAATTTAAAAATCTATCAGTACAGACGATATGGATATTTAAATGATACCTGAAGCATGCAAATATTTATAATGTATCAAAAAGGTATATGAGTGAAATACGAAACAACAACAGTGATAAATTTTCCCGGAGTAACTATCAGAAAGAATACATTATAAACAACCAAATTTAAAAATCTATCAATAAGACGATATGAATATTTAAATGATACCTGAAGCATGCAAATATTTATAATGTATCAAAAAGATATATGAGTTACATACGAAAGAACAGTGATAAATGTTTCCGTAGTAGCTATCACAAAGGAGAATACTATATAAATAATAGTTCAAAAATCTATCAGTTCTAATACTAATATGAATATTTAAGTTATACGGGAAGCATGCAAATATTTATAATGTATCAAGGAGGGATATGAGTTGCATACGAAACAACGGTGTTGATAATTTTTGTACTAACTATCACAGAGAAGAATACTACATAAATAATAGTCAAATTCAAAAAGCTATCCGTGCTAATGGTGATATAAATATTCAAGTGATACCTGAAGCATGCTAATGTGCTTAATGTATCGAGAAAGCGTATGGATTATGTACAAAACAACGACGCTGATAACATTTTCCGAAGTAACTATCACAGAGAAGAATACGATTAAAATAACAGCCAAGTTCAAAAATCTATTTAAGTCTAATATAAATTTAACAAACTTTCTGATTAAATGCGTTTCAGCAGTTTGAATAACTGCAATTACAAATGCATAAACTGTCGCCAATTCAAACATTTTAGCAACAGTAATCTTTTAAGATGCATGGATGTCGAGGGATAATAAAAAATCTTTTCATAAATCCAATTGACGCCAAGAAAAAAGACAAAAAAAAAATTTTTTTTAAAGTACAAGATCCAAAGAAAAGGTGTTAAAAGAATTAACTAATCCATCAACTGAACTTAAGAGTTGAAATGGAAAAAAAATTCCCCCAAAAAAAAATATAATAAAAAAAAGGCTTGAAACAATCGGAAACGACACATCGATAAACACCTTTTCTCATCGATTAATCAAGTGCGTTCGAATCGACAACTGCAGGGGTGGAAAAAATAAGAGCGGAGTAGTAACAAAAGGGAAGAATTATTTTTTATTAGCGAAGCGCGATCTGGCAACAAAACAATTTGTTTTCCTCCGTTGCTGGCTAGAGAAGAAAAGTTTTTAAGTAAATTGGGTTGAGGTACATCTTTACGAGCAAGACGGAGCGATTTATCAAGGCTTCGTTGTCTTCGATTTGCAGTTTACTTTAAGTCCGACCCACACGTCTCAATCACTTTGAAAAATTGGTAGAAAGAACTTATCACAAGTTATTTGCAGAGTAGGGCATCTTCTCACGTCTTTGGATACACGATTGAAAACTTAAAGGAGCAATAGAACACGTTTTTTTGATCGCAGTACTCCAGAGATTTTATTAATGAAATCGAAGAAAAAGCGATGGGTGACCTTTTATAATACGTTTAAGGAAAGAAATTTATTCAGGGTGGCAACAAAGTGATTAAAATCTTTCTATATTGTAGAAGAATATCTGATACAGAGAATGGGTTTGGTTTGGTTTGGTTTGGAGTGCTACGGTCTAATTTTGCAACACGATGGCTAA
This sequence comes from Pardosa pseudoannulata, assembly GCA_032207245.1. Taxonomy (NCBI): domain Eukaryota; kingdom Metazoa; phylum Arthropoda; class Arachnida; order Araneae; family Lycosidae; genus Pardosa; species Pardosa pseudoannulata. The sequence goes on from CM063498.1 coordinate 74,361,422, forward strand.
TGAGACCGGGACGTATAGGGACTTAAATTAGATTCCGAAATCCATGCCACTGTGGGATTCGAACCCACGAACTCCGGTATCGAAGGCCAGCACCCTAACCAATCGGCCGTCGTTCGGCACAGAGAATGGGAGAGAAAAAGAATTTATAGAACATTTTAAGAAAACTTATTTTAAGTACAGTGGACTCCGCTTGATGTTTGGGACACCGTGATTTTGATTACAATAAACGATATGAAAAAATAAATAAATTTATCCCCTCCCTTTAATTCCTACGGACTGCATTTCAAAATAAAATTAAACTCACCTTATATTTATGTACTGTATATTATCCTTTTAAACATAAGAATTGTATACATAATTAAAAACTTGATGAATTGTGCGCTGCATCATTGCGCTGACTCATTTTTATATATCCCATTATTTTTATATTTTTATATTTTCACTCATTTTTGTATAGCCTTTCATAGAGAATTAAAATTCCGATCTTTTGCTTTAATATTAAATCATTTTGCTTTCTGGCTTCCGACAAGCTGAATGTAAACGAGTAAGACATAAAATGTGAATACGCTCCTTCTCAGTTCCAATAAGAATGTGTTGCCTTCTGGTTATCTAACAACCATTGATCACCATCAGGCTGTGCGTATATTTGAAAAATCCCAGGAAGATGCAATAGCCCACTCCTTTGTTCATTCACTATTTCCCTAGGTGTAAGATGGAGATTTCTCGGAAATCCAAACAAACAACGAAGGGAGAGAACAGAATGGGTTCCTTCTGAATACGTTGTGAATATTCCTTTGCCAGTTAAAATCAGGTTCGAAAACTGATCACATTAACCGATGTAACGATCACATAAAGCGATAATTTAACTTACAAATAAATTGAGAAAATCGGGACCAAGTGATTTCGATAACAATAAGCGATTTATAAAATTAACTTCGATCACATTTAGCAAAGTCGACTGTATGAACATTAGCTTACAAGAAACATAAGAAAATGATAGCAAAGTTAAGGGCCTCTTATAAATAATAATTAAAATTGAAGAATAGCAAATAATTTTAACTAATATTTTCACTTCACTGATGACTATTAATCTATGCCAGGGGTAGGCAACGCGGCGCCCGCGAGCAGAGCAGGTTCCATCTACAGAAAGATTAGAATTTCTACCCCAACGCCTAAACAGAGCATATCAAACGATATCATGGTGTTACCTGTGCAATCGGCAACAAATCTAATCTATTCGATCTATTCCTGGTTGAGTTCGAAATTGGCTTTAAGCAGTAGGTCCCTGTCTCATAAGTCCTCGTATAGAAAAACAGTAAATCTTAGAGATCCACACCAACCAACCAATCAACCGTTCCTGGTAGAATATAAAATAAATGGACAAAATAAGCTTTTCATCAAGTCACTGATGTACGTACTAAGAAGCACGTAACTAAATATGCTATTAGTAAACTAAATATAATGTAGTTCAGGTAAACCCTATAGAAAGAATTTATTTAATAACCCGACCATCTATAAAGAGCATATAAAATGTTATCAGTGTTCCTCGCGCAGTTAGCAATAAACAATCTATTTAATCCATTCCTGGTAGATTATGTAAAACCACGGATAAATTAAACTATCTATCATTAATGTACATAATAAGAAGAGAGTAATTAAATATACTACCAGTTAACCAAATAGAATGTAGTGCAGAAGGACTCTATTGTAAGAATTTATTTTCTAACCCGACCATCTATAACGAGCATATAAAATGGTATCAGCGTTCCTCGCGCAGTCGGCAATGAATGCGATCTATTTTTGACACTGCTCCCCTTTGGAAAATTCAACGACGGTCACATCACTGGTTATTTGTCCTCTCTGTAATACAAAATCATATTCTTACCTTTGAAGAGTTTCCTACCAAGAGGAGCGCTTAGCAGTGTAACTGAGTTTCGCGAATTCGAGATGAGAAGAGCTTGAAATTCAAATAGATAATTTTGAGTTGATACACCCAATCGGATAAAAATGAAAATACGAGTTTTCCACTCGAGATCCCGCCGTTTTCAGGGGTGGGTTCGGAACAATTTAATTGCCGAGCGCCCCGTCTCCTCTATAAAAATCGCTTTAATCTGGCCTCCCTTATTCATCGATTTAAAACTTCTTTACTCGAAAACTTCCCGAGTCCCACAATCAGTTTACGCGCGGTGTTGCGTCACCAGCCTCTCTCTTGTTTAGAAGCACACCGAGTTAACTAGGCAGGGGTGGGGAGGGGTGGCGGAGGAAGGAGCGGATTTTCTGCGGAGATCAGCGGGTTTTGCTTGCACTTCCTTGGTTGTTAGCCGCTCGCGACGTTTCGGGGAGAGGATACAAATTGAGAAATATATATTCGAAGGTCTAGGACGAACAGGAGTAACGGTGACATATTCATCCGTTTAACAAAATATTGTCCCACACACACAGAAAAATGCTCAAAATATTAAGACAATTTGAAAATAAAAAGGATCACCATTTTGTTACTGACAATGGCTAGTGTGGTAACTTTAAAAAGCAAATTAGTTAGTTTTAGTACGTAAGGCAGTAAATAATAACTACCTTAGGTCAGTTAAAGTAACGTACTATAGAAAAGTGCTCCAGACATCAACCAGTTTATAATGAAAATGATCACCAATTTTTTTTCAGACAATGGTGAGTGTAGTAAATGTAAATTAGTTTTACTACTTAAAAATGGATCAAATATAGTAATACTACCTTAGTTAATGTACTATACGACAGAAAAGAGCTTTAGATGTAAACCAATTTAAAATGAAAAAATGATCGCCAATTTATTACTGACAATGCTGAGTGTAATAATTTTAAGAGGCAAATAAATTACTTATCTTTTCAGCGTAAAACAGTTACGAACAACCTTAAGTCAACTTAAACTAAGTACTGTACTATAGAAAAGTAAGTAGTACAGAACTTTGCTAAAATCTTGCAGTACTACTTATACAAAGTACTGTACCATACAAATGTGCTCAAAACAAAGCAATTAATATTAGGAAGAATTTTTTATATGCCCAATTTATTACCAACTGTAATGAGTGTCATAATCTTGAAAAATAAATTAATTTGCTTTACGACGTAAAAATGGCCGTTTAAAGCACTGTACCATAGAATAAGGGTTGAGTAGAGTATTTTCTTAAAAGTTCTTTGGTACATTATTTTAAGAAAGTACTGTATTACTGAAAAGTGTTGAATATATAAACAAATTTGATAATAAAAAATTATCTTCAAACCATTACTGACATAAGTGACTGTAAAAAGTTTAAAAACAAATAACAGTGTACTATTATAGTTTAAAACAGTTAGTAGAATCTACTTTAGGTCAGTTAAAGTACAGTGTCACAGTAAAAAAGTACAGTATATCAGTTGTAGCACTTGTTAAAATTCTCAGTACATTAATAAAATACTATACAGTAGAAAACTGCTCAAGACATAATCCAATATGATAATAAAAGAGTGATAAATGCGATAATTTTAAGAAGCAAATTAGTAATATTTACCAATGAAAAGTTTATTAACTAGCTTAGATCAGTTTATTAAAGTCAGTTATTTTACTTAATAACTATAAGATTAGAATTATGACAAATTTATTGTTTTTGTTTTAATGTAAAATATTACAACAACATTCTGAAATTGATATGAATGCAAAATTTGCAATTTCAAGGAAATAGACTGAAGCTGATATATAGAGACACTGAAGCATTTTTTTACGATAATACAATGTATGAAGTATGTAGGAAAACTAACATTTTATTTAAACGCAACCATTTAAAGAGTATTAATTTAAATAATTGATTTAGGAACAAAAATGGAGTAATACCGTAAAAACTTATATTCGCTTAGTCACACTTTAAAAGTTGTAAAAACCTATGTTTTATTTAAACCTTTAACTGATGTTGCGAGGTCTCTAAGACTTTATTACATTCATCCTTCATCATTTTTACTCCTTATATCAAAATAGTAATCAAACGTCAATCAAAGGAATTTTAACCAACCCCAAGAAACAATGAGTCACCAAAAACCCAGCCTATGCAACACTGCTAGAAAAATCAAACAGAAGATAGCATAAAAATGTGTAAATGCACCAAACTAGTGTTCCTTGATGACAAGCGAAAATACTGCTTTCATTTCAACATACTTACATAGTATGTATTTTTTTAATTCAAAATTGCATACCTTTTATTCACTTTTTTGCTTTGCGACTTTCAGAGTTTTCTAATTGCAGATTTCTCAATTTATTTCTTTAATAATAAAATATGCAATTTTTAAAGTAAAGCAAAATAAAAAATCTTTCTTCCTAAGGAAAAATTGTAAAAAAAAAATGTTAAAAAAATCTAAATGTCTATCTAAAATGTATCTAAATTGTAAATGAAATTGTAAAAATAATTTTACTAGACACTAAAGAATACAAATTAGGTAAAAATTAATTTAATCTAACAAGTTATGTTATTTTGATCTTTATGCTTACATCAGTACCTGATCATCGAATTTGTTTGACAAAATACGTAAACAGTTAAAAGTTAAAGAATTTATCGAACATGTATGCATGTATGTGGCTGTACATAATAATATTTACATATAAATTTGCAACTTAATTTAAATAAGAACTTTTGAAGATAGTCTTTTTACCTTATCCTTGAACAAAATATTTTAATAGAAAATCGATAAGAACGTACCTGTAAGTAAAAAAAAACCTAGATTAAGTCCACAGTCATACGAATTTCGTTTTCAACATTTATAACATATTAAAAAATAATAACTAAACTAAATTTTCGATTTTAAGACAATTTAAATTATTATATTTTAAACCAATTAATCAGCAAAATTTCACCTCAGCTGAAGATAGGAATATTAACGAAAAATTGATTATAGAAATTAAATCTAGACAAACATACAAATCGAGTTAAGGCAAAGCCTGTAAAATATGTTTTTAATAAATACATAAAGCAATAGTAATATCATTCATCAAGCTGTAACCAAGTACACATTCTTTTGATTAATACACAATACTGAATAATATAAGATATTAAGCTTTAACTAAATACATTTGTTTTTAATCAGTACACAAAATAATATTAATTGCTTGGATGAAGCTTAAAAATTAAAGGAGCATAATGTTATGCAAACCGCTTAAGGAACGCACGAGGGACTTTTTGCATTAATATATGTAATATTCAGGAAAAAATTGGTCTTGAATATTCAAGAATCATACGAACAATCAATATTTTTATTGATTTATCACCCGAAGATCAGTCTTGATGATTGAATAAATTTCTTATTATATTAATACTTTTAAAACACTGGGGAGGTAGAGAGATTACATGTCGCTTTTCGACTCTTCGGCGCCTTTATTTCTCACGTGATTCCAAAGTTGTGTACGGAAGCTGGAAGTGGGTTGAATTAATTACTTAGAAATGAAAAACTTTACATCACAGATCATCTTTGATAATGTGCTGTTCTTGTATTGCCTTTAAAGAAGTAAAAACCAGTGTCGAAACCTACAAACTGCACTATTAACAAAAAGATTAAAAATAGTTTTTTGTATAACAAAACTATTTTTAATCTTTCACAAAAACTAAATATTATTTTAGAAAGTAGTTAATCACACTGTTTGTATAAATTAATACCTATTTCTTTTACTGTTTTACCCATCAAAAATAAATCTGCGTGGAAAGCAAGATATTGTTCGGAAATAAACTAAATTTGACGTTAAATTTTTTATGTAAACAACAATTTAGCATGTCGAGATAAATTTTGTATAGTTAAAAAACATCTGGTTAATAAATAATTCTATAAATTTAAAATTCTCAAACCACAAACTTAAATAAATTTAATCTTGAAAAATGCTCATATAACGTTTAAAACTTCCATACCCAATAGCACCCGAATAATTTCTTCTAACTATAAATTGATGAAAATCTTAAATCTAAATTATGAAATCCTGAGTAAAAAATGAAATTTAAATAAACTTGAATATTATAATCTGTTTATATCATCAAGGAGGTTTTAATTTTAATACTATAGAATGCCATTAAAAAATTTTTCTACATAAATATATTCACTATCATACATAAGCAAAGTACTATAAAGACGAAAGTTTTATGAAAGATACAACTATTTGCTATGATTTGTATGATACCGAAGAAGTAAATTCATAAGCAATGCTTCTAAATTCATAAAATTGTCGAACCAAATCACAAACTTATAAATAAAAGTACATACGTAAAAATTTTGGAGATTGCTTTTAGTTTTGCGATTTACCTTTACTGAAAAGGAAAATTAGTTCCCACAAAACAAAATTTCTCTAAATTATTTTTAACTGTCATTGAAAAGGAATGTTAGCTGTTATGAGGATAACAAGAAACACATTTTTTCTTTTGTGTTTTATAAACTAGTTTATTGAGGAAACTATTAAAAATACCTTGGAAAAGGACGTTTAATGGAATATATATACATGAACGTGAAATATGAGGAACGTTGTATAAAATTGACATTCCACAGAAGTTCAGCACAAAAAAATTAGTTTTCAGACATAAACCACCAATAAGGCTGGAATTTTGGTCCTCTGAACGAGGGACAGGCAAAAGAATAAAATAAATTGTTCCAATTCCATCCGTAAAATATAGGCATAGGAGTAAAAAAAACAAAACTGCGTAAGAAAAATCACAAATAATATCAAGACCAAAAAAAGAAAAAAGAAAATACAGAAAACCACAGCAAATTCCAGAAAATTCTATTTGCCGAAACGCTGCACGAGGACCTCTTGAGTGATGGCGCAGAAACATAAGGCAAATAAATTTTCCTAAAACTCACGAGGAGGTGGCTAAGCAGAAGAGAAAGCAAATGATGAAAAAAAAGGGAAAGAAAGAAGTGTAATACCTAATGATTCCAATATAAGAAAGCCAGGAGAACGAAAAAAAATTATACTATGCGCGAGTAGGAGGGAGGGGTCGGAATCAAATCTTTCTCTCTCCAGTCTGAATATTAAAATCACTTCCACTTAAAATCGGAGTCCGGAAAAATCTGGAAAAACCAAACGACGCGATCTTAATGTCACACATTCATCACGCCCCTGTAGGAGATTCCTGGCGTGAAGGTTTGGGAAAGGAAGAAGGGCAAAAAAAAGAAAAAAACGAAGTGAAGTGAAGAGCAATCGCTATTGGGGCTCGCCATAACGATAAGACCTTTTCCGGAAGAAACGGACCCTCGGATCAAAACCCGATTCCCCGTGAACTTTTTCGGGATTTTCATATTTTATTTTTCTGGGAGTTTTCTTTCTTCACTTATGGGGCATGACGCCATAACCCTTTCTCGTTCCATAATTTAGGGACAGAAAAAGGGAGATGGGGACATTTCGGGGGCGTTGTGACCTGCCCCGCCCTGGATTGGAGAAGTCAAATATTTTCATGGTGATGTTAGGTTGTTGCTCTTTTTTTATTTTTTCAAAAACCGGCAAACGATAGAAAATTCATAATTCAAGTTATAAATATTTGAAATATTTATATTTTACGTAATACAATGGGAATTAAAGTACTTAAAAGCACCGGTAATGAGTATAAGCAAAACAAATTCCTCTTTATAGAGTAACAATTATTCGCAGTAAGTAAATTACAATGAGAACCTTAAAGCATATAAACTTTAATGAATAAATTTATCCACTTATTCTATTTGAAACCTTAAGTTTCAGATAGCTAGTTTCACTTTCTAAAGAGAAATAACTTGCAAACAATTGCAGTAAGTCATTTTTGACATTGCAATAGCTTTCTGTAACCATTTTAGTACGTAAATAATAATAATCAATCTTATGCTTTAACATAGTTCAATAGCTTAAATTAATATGAGTTTAATTACATAAAATTAATTATATACAGTTTTACACTACAATACTGTTACTGGTGGGAGGCCAAAAATATATTACTTTATTACTTAACCAAACTTACTACTTTCAATTTTGGTATTCATTTGTGTAATTAAAAAAATTCACACTATTATATTCATGGACATAAAACACTAAAAAATTGAAGTTACAATAGAATGGATATATTTTAGAATAGATATATTTTAGAATATAATCTATTCTATAATAGATATATTATAGAATAGATATATTTTAAAACCATAATTTTATCCTTAAATTAATTCAATAAATTCACAAGATACAACTGGCGATCAATTGTGTTATGTACTAAAAAGTTACAGAACCAAAAAATTAGGAATAAACTGAAGTATTTTTACTATGGTACTACAACTAAAATTGAATGATATGCACGGCATATCATTCACGTACACTTTCCTCAATATGGATAGATACTCAATAGATTGCAATAGATTTACAAGAAAGCTATAGCAATCTATATCAATACGCACAAGTCATAATAATTTTCTATAGGAGACATTAGGATACAGTATATTAATATCTCAAATCGAAGAATAATATCTTATACGTCGGTAAAAACACTATACAACAACAGATACTTGAAATAGTTGTTATGTATTCTTTAGTAATTAAGAAGCTTTTTGTTTTAGATAATTCGATAATTTCGACTCATTCATTAATTTCTACAAAATTACCACAAGATTCTATACATTATAAGTACTCTTTTGTGAATTCGGATACACATTCTATTACGCACTAAACGAAGGCATCAATATCCAAATATAAAAAACATAATAACTTAATATAGTATTACACCAGAACGACACCTATATTAATCGCTTATATCGATGTACATCATCGTGAGTTAAAAAATTGTACAAAAACTGATACTTGACAGCGTCGTTATCTTTTCTTGAGTAATTCAGACATTTTAAATACGAAGTTATTAGGTCAAGTCCTCAAATTTGATAAAATAATCGCTAAGCACAATCGTGTCAGGAACACTTTCGTGAATGTGGATACAAATATATACTTATGCATTAAACGATGGCAATTTATATCAATAAACACAAATCATAATCATTTTCCATACCATTAAGCGACAATGATATCTATATATATTAATCTCCTATCTCGACGTACGTACTCATCGTCGTCAGTGAAAAGGTTGTACAACAACAGATACTTGACAGCGTCGTTGTCTCTTCTTTAGTAATTCAGACGTTTTAAGTATTAAGTTATTAGGCCCAGTCACCTACTTCTAAAGTCTCACTTAATAAATGACACCTCCTACTAGCTTTTGTCACTGCCCCCTCCTATCACAAGGGATTAAAAAAAAAAGTAGGAAGAAAGTCACCGCACTCAACGAAAGGGAAAAAAAAAGGAGGGAAAAATAGAAAAAGTGGCGGGTGAGGACAAAAAGTAGCTGACTGAGCGTTTTGTTGAACGCGGGGGTGTCGGGGTCCATGAAAGTAAAAAAAAAAAAAATGCTAAAATTCAAAATAATAAAAAAATTAAAAAAGGGGGCAGATGAAGAGGCGCCCCTTCATTATGCAAACGATGCAATTTCACGCCCCGTTGGGCCCCTTTAAAAGGGGGGCATTGGAGATTTGAAAGGGAGAAAAAAGCGAGATAGAGTGGGTAAAAAAAAATAATAAAATAAAAAAAAGAATGAAGGCGCTGCACGGACAGGTATATATTTTCCAAAAGTGCAGATTCGGGGCAGTCTTTGTTAATCAGGACTTAATTATTGGGTAATTAAAGATCGGGTGTAGATTGCTTTCGACTCCGGTGGCGCAGTTGTTGAATACTAAGTCATTTTGGGGGGATTTGTTTGAGGACAAATTAACTCCCGGTGAGGACGAATAGAATGATGTTAGTAAGCTATTAAACAACATCACGCGAAAAAAAATATTAATTGCAGAAGACAACTGGGTTAATAACGGCACAGCGTACTATGATTATCTCTCTCCCAGCTTAAAGCCACCAAGAGACAAAAAAATAGGGTGCTTTCATCGAGAATTAATTTGTGGAACAAAAAATATAAAAAAGCACATAAATCACACTTCATAATAGCTGAGAAACCATGCGAATTTCTGCCTGCATCTATAAAAACTTTCGAGAAATTTTATGAATAGAATAGGAATTAATTTTTTAAACACGAATAAATGGTGTAATAGGGAAAGAATTTAATACACCTAATTTGGATGTTAAAAGAAACTAAAACACCATTAGAATGAATACGACAATGCTTAGAGATATTTAAATATCAACTATGAATATACCTGTCGATGCAAGCCCATAACTAATATTTAAAAATATCTGAGAAGCCATGTAAATTTCTTCTTACAGCTATAAAAACTTTCGAGAAACTTTATGAATAGAAAAGGAATTAATTTTTAAACACGAATGAATGGTGTAATAGGAAAAGAATTTAATACACTAATTTGGATGGTAAAAGAACCTAAAACACCATTACAATGAATGTAACAATGGTAGAAGATATTTAAATAGCAACTCGTAGTTAAACAACTCGTAGATATTTACAAAGCAACGTAGATACAAGCACATAAATCACTCTTAAAAATAGCTAAAAAACTATGCAAATCTCTTCTTACATCTATAAAAACTTTCGAGAAATTTTATGAATAGAATAGGAATTAATTTTTTTTAAAAACACGAAAGAATGGTCTAATTGGGAAAGAATTTAATACACCTAATTGGGATGTTAAAAGAACCTAAAACAATATTACAATGAATACGACAGCGCTACGAGATATTTCTCTATCAACTATAAATAAACACGTCGATGCAAGCTCATAAATAGCATTTAAAAATAGATGAGAAGCCATGTAAATTTCTTCTTACAGCTATAAAAACTTTCGGGAAATTTTTTTAATAGAGTAGGAATTAATTTTTTAAAAAAAGAATGGTGTAATTGGGAAAGAATTTAATACAACTAATTTGAATGTTAAAAGAACCTAAAACACTATTACAATGAATACATCAGTACTACGAGATATTCAAATAGTAACTCTAAATAAACACGTCAATGCAAGCACATAAATCACTCTTAAAAATAGCTGAGAAATCATGAAAATTTCTTCTGAGATCTATAAAATCTTTCAAGAAATTTTATGAATAGAATAGGAATTAATTTTTTAAAACACGAAAGAATGGTGTAATTGGGAAAGAATTTAATACAACTAATTTGAATGTTAAAAGAACCTAAAACACTATTACAATGAATACATCAGTACTACGAGATATTCAAATAGTAACTCTAAATAAACACGTCAATGCAAGCACATAAATCACTCTTAAAAATAGCTGAGAAATCATGAAAATTTCTTCTGAGATCTATAAAATCTTTCAAGAAATTTTATGAATAGAATAGGAATTAATTTTTTAAAACACGAAAGAATGGTGTAATTGGGAAAGATTTTAATACAACTAATTTGAATGTTAAAAGAACCTAAAACACTATTACAATGAATACATCAGTACTACGCGATATTCAAATAGCAACTCTAAATAAACAAGTCGATGCAAGCACATAAATCACTCTTAAAAATATCTGATAAACCATCCAAATTTCTTCTTACATCTATAAAACTTTTTGAGAAATTTTATGAATAGAATAGGAATTAATTTTTAAAAAAAGAAATAATGGTGTAATTGGGAAAGAATTTAATGCACCTAAACTGAATGTTAAAGGAACCCAAAACACCATTACGATGAATACGACAGCGGTGCGAGATATTTAAATAACAAATATAAATAAACACGTCGGTGCAAGTAAATAAATCACACTTAATAATAGCTGAGAAACGAAGAAAGTTTCTTACATCTAAAAAACTATCCAGAAATGTTATGAATAGAATAGGAATTAATTTTTTAAATACCATAGAATGAGGTAATTGGGAAAGAATTTAATACACCTAACTTGAATGTTAAAAGAACCTAAAACATCATTACAATTAATACAACAGTCCTACGAGATATTTAAATAGCAACTCTAAATAAACACATCAATGCTAGCACATAAATCACTCTTAAACATAGCTGAAAAACCATGAAAATTTCTTCTGAGATCTATAAAATCTTTCGAGAAATTTTATGAATAGAATAGTAATTAATTTTTTAAAACACGAAAGAATGGTGTAATTGGGAAAGAATTTAATACAACTAATTTGAATGTTAAAAGAACCTAAAACACCATTACAATGAATACATCAGTACTACGAGATATTCAAATAGCAACTCTAAATAAACACGTCGATGCAAGCACATAAATCACTCTTAAAAATAGTTGATAAACCATCCAAATTTTTTCTTACATCTATAAAAATTTTGAGAAATTTTATGAATAGAATAGGAATTAATTTTTAAAAAAAGAAAGAATGGTGTAATTTGGAAAGAATTTAATGCACCTAAACTGAATGTTAAAGGAACCTAAAACACCATTACAATGAATATGACTGCGGTGCAAGATATTTAAATAACAAATATAAATAAACACGTCGGTGCAAGCAAATAAATCACACTTAATAATAGCTGAGAAACGAAGAAAGTTTTTTACATCTATAAAAACTTTTCAGAAATTTTTATGAATAGAATAGGAATTAATTTTTTAAATACCAAAGAATGGTGTAATTGGGAAAGAGTTGCATACACATGATTTGAATGTTAAAAGAACCTAAAACACCATTACAATGACTACTACAGCGCTAAGAGATATTTAGATAGCAACTATAAATAAACAAGTTGATACAAGCACATAAATCACTCTTAAAAATAGCTGAGAAACCATGAAAATTTCTTCTGACATCTATAAAAGCTTTCGAGAAATTTTGTGAATAGAATATTAATTAATTTTTAAAAAAAGAAAGAATGGTGTAATTGGGAAAGAATTGCATACACATAATTTGAATGTTAAAAGAACCTAAAACACAATTACAATGAATACTACAGCACTACGAGATATTTAAATAGCAACTATAAATAAACAAGTTGATACAAGCACATTAATCACTTTTAAAAATAGATGAAAAACCATGCAAATTTTTTCTTACATCTATAAAAGCTTTCGAGAAATTTTATGAATAGAATAGGAATTAATTTAAAAAAAAAGAAAGAATGGTGTAATTGGGAAAGAATTTAATGAACCTAAACTGAATGTTAAAGGAACCTAAAACACCATTACAGTGAATACACCAGTGCTACGATATATTTAAATAACAACTATAAATAAACACGTCGAAATAATGTTTATTAATTACCTATTTATCAGATGTGAAGCGGATTTTTCGCTTACAAACGTTGCCAAGATGAAGAAGGTTAATTGGGACATTGTCTTCAGTATTCAAAGCTCAAGTTAAAAACTTGCATGGAAGTTCAAACTTACATAAAAATAAAGAAGTTCAAACTTATATAAAAGCTTTTAAAAACGGGTTTATTAATAATTCTTTAATTACAGATTTTATACTTTTGACTTTTGGGAAATTTTATATAATCCGAAATATTTAATAATAATCTACTTAAAATTTACTTGCGTCAACACTAAATAGTTAAAAATAAATTATGTAAGAAACAAAGAGAGTGTAAGAAAACAATAGTTTTTTAAGTGAATTATAGTTACAATACTAATAATTTAATAATACGTTACATAATATTCAATGCATACAAATATTAATATAATTCTGAGGGTGAATCATTCAATTAAAATAAAACAATTTGTGTAATATACAAACGGGGAAAAATCGCATTTTTGTGCACCAACTCATATTTAATTCATTTGTAGTTTTGCTGAAAACTTGTGTTTATTTTACACTTACTAGTAGTCTAAAAGAAATATATCAGGGTCAACTGTCAAAGATGAAATACAAATTTCGATTAAATATAAATTAACATATATGATAAAAACTGACATCAATATTCTTCAATGCCTTTCTTGTATTTCACTGTTTAAATTAAAATACAATTATATATCATTCAAAAATTTAACGTAGAAACTATATGACTATCTTTTACGTCTATAAAACTATAAATATTGTTTTATTTTGATTGTATAATATGCCTTCAAAGTGATCTCAATTTTATATGCATTCTTTGTTATATTGAATATTATTATATTGTTGCATATTATGACCCTAATTAATGGATTTAAACAGAATTATTTCAACTGCATGTGAAAACGTCGATGTCGTTCTCTTTTCAGTGTAATGTGACCGGTAGCTTTAGTGTAAGCTGAATTGATGTTTTACATAAAATGCAGATTGCAATCAAAAATAAAGGTACAGAAGTATACGTTACAGCAGTAGTTAATTCAAATTTTCAACCTTTTACGCCTAAATCATGAGATTTTGAATCAAGCGATGAAGATCATAATTAAGTCAACGAAACGAAGTCAACGAAGTTACGATCGCGATTAAGTCAAGATCATGCGATCAGGCGTTTTTAAATCATACCTGCCAGCGTTAATATACGTTATAATAAAATTTTTCGTTATATCTATTCCATGATGTCCAATCGTCAAATTATACAAAATTATTGCTGGTAATTAATTAGCATTAGGATGCACTTCATTTGTTGAGGTTTTAACGAGTTAGTAAAAAATTATTTAACTGGAAGTCAAACCTTTTGTTATTAATGGTAATTATATATAGTTCATGTAACACTATGATAAAATTATATGCCGTCATTATAAAGGAAAAAATACCACTTTTAGCCCATTGTACAGAAATATTGTAATGAATTAATAAGCATTTTAATCCACTTTATTTGTAGTGTTTTTTACTAAGAATCAGAACAGAGCAAGAATCACGTAAAAAATCCTGCTCAAAAGCTGTCAGTCACCCTGTATAAAAATTCTGAGAATTTATTAATCACAAAAAAATCTTAACACTTTTGATACAATAACTTTATCTCGAAGATCAGATAATGTCATCGGGAAATTTGCTTGAACTCCACGTTGCCATTCGATCTGAAAACTTTCGGGTAACACCAGAATATAAAAAGCGGGAAAAAAATTATGGTAATTCGTGATTTAATTTCAACTAAAGTTCTAAAGACATCTATATACAAAATAGAACGCATTTTTAAGTTGAAGGGTGCATCTCCAGATTGCGGACGAAACCGATCCGACCTGCGTAGAGAACTTCTCCGCGCTCCGGTAATATTTGCGCGCTCCCCGATCGCATCGTGACAAAACAATGAGAGTGAGTGGGTTCGTTAAAAAGGGGTTAGGGAAAGACGGGGATATATAAAAAAAATTCGTCCTCAGGGGTAGAAAAGGAAAAGAAGGGTATTAGCCAGGGCAAGAAAACGGAGCGACTCCCACCGTAAATGTCGCAGTAGAAGCCATACCAATGGGCTAAATTCGATAGGGGCGAGTAGGAAGGGGGATCATAATGAAGGGGAACGGCACAGGAGGGAGAAAAAAATTAGGGACCGTCCCTCTTCCACATTTAATTTTTTCCCCGTAAAAACCCCCGCACAGGTCCATTTATTAGGAGCGAGCACTGTGAATGCCAAGTCGACAGTGGGTCCGCATTTATCAACCCACGGGTTTAAGGTAGGTATTACCTTACGCGCAACTTTAGAGGGTCTCTTCAGCTCTCCCATTTGAATTTTTTTTCCGCTTTACGGGAGTTAAGGTGACGCGTTTTTTTCCCCCCACCATAATTATGGCTAATGCTTTAATCAATACGGAATGATTACTGACGCTTTTTTTTAATCGCTGCTTTTCGGTGATTGTGTCGATGGTTTCGATGTCTCAGCATATGTGCCCGAGTTTAAGTCTTAAACGGTTCCTATCCGGAATATATTAACAAATGAATATGCTTACGCGCACACAATGGTAAGAAATTAGGAATTTCTCTTTGCATCGTTTTGTTTTTTACTTTCACAATGAAGGGTGATTAAAAGATTCGGCTATTTACATACTTGCATCTGCGTGTATATTCAGCAATGCATGTCAGTGTGCAGGTGTAAGTGTAATGCAAGGAGAAAAATTTATTAAGAATCTTACCTTTCTGAGTTTCAATTTAGCGTCTATAATTTTTAACTTCGTGTCATAAAACTCGCAGTCAGTATTAATAAACTAAACAAGTTTCCAGAAAAATTCTTAGGAACGACATAGTCTGACTTAACCGGGATATATGAACAAATACTTAAGCTTACATAAGTTTCATATAGAACAGTTAGGAGCTACTTATTCTGACCTAACCAGAATATATTAACAAATGAATACATTTAAGGTTACATAACTTTCCTGGAGAAAGGTAAAAGTGATTTATTCAGACCTATCGGGATATATATAAACAAATGAATACGCTTACTTACAAATACGTTTCCTGTAGAAATTTTAGAACGAGTTATTTAGGCTCATAAGGAATATATAAAAATGAATACGCTTAATCTTACAAAAGTTTCCTGGAGAATGGTTAAAAGCGGTATATTCAGACCTATCTAGAATATATTAACAAGTGAATACTCTTAAGGTTACAGAATTTTCCTGGAAAAAAGTTAAAAGCGATTTATTCAGATCTATCGGGACATATATATTAACAAATGAATACGCTTACTCGCAAATAAGTTTCCTGTAGAACTTTTAGAAGCGACTTATTCGGACCTATATGGAATATGTTAATAAATGAATACGTTTAACCTTACAAAAGTTTCCTGGATATCGGTTAGGAGCGACTTATTCAGACCTATCGGGAATATATTAACAAATGAATGCGCTTAAGGTTACAAAACTTTCCTGGAGAAAGGTTAGAAGCGATTTTTCAGACCTATCGGGATATATATTAACCAATGAATACGCTTACTCGCACACAAGTTTCCTGAAGAACTTTTAGAAGCAACTTATTCGGACCTATAAGGAATACATAAAAATTAATACGATTAAGATTACAAAAGTTTCCTGGAGAATGGTTAGAAGCAGCTTAATCAGACCTATCGGGAATATATTACCAAATGAATACGCTTACTCACACAAGTTTCCTGCAGAACGTTTAGAAACAACTTATTCGGACATATAAGGAATATATTTAAAAATGAATACTCTTAAGCTTACAAAAGTTTCCTGGAGAATGGTTAGAACTGGCTTATTCAGACCTATCGGGAATATATTAACAAATGAATTCGCTTACGCCCATACAATAGTAAAAAAATAGGAATTTCCCATCGCATAATTTTCCCAATGCAATTTATCTTTCACAAGTAAGATTAATATAATAGCACATCTATTTACATACATGCATCTATCGGAATATTCAAGAATTCATTTATTTTTGTGTATGAAAGTATAATGCATGGGAAAAAACTAATAACAATAAAACAATAGGGTAATACGCAGGAACCACAAGGACTGAAGAAGGACTAAACATCAAGTGGATCCTCATAATTTCAGAGCAGGGACCAAGTAGAAGACTCCCAGGTTTAACCAGTAATCTCCTGAGACATCATTTGGAAATTAGGAAGACATTACGACCCCGAACCTATTTTACTTAACCCAGCTGCCATTAATGAACAAGGTGGATCTTCAGCCGACTTGAGCCTTGATCGCTACCTCTGCCGACTGAGCTACCGCGGTTCTCACTTAATCTGCATAAATTAATCAGCTTCATCCTCAATTAATAAAGAATTTCTTTTATGCTATTAAAACTCCTTATGTTGAAAAAAAATTATCATAATTCTAAATTGTTTTATGTACTTTCAAACAGCGCCACAATGTTTTAGACATCCGCAAAAATACAAAATATATCCTCCTCATATTATTTCATAATCCCATTAAAAAACGCCAGTGGTAATTTATTGTATTCAAAATTACAAAAGAAAACATTTTATTACAAAACGATAATAGATTTATAACGAGAAAAATTAGGATTCTTTTTTCGGTAAGTCTTTCTAACTATACTACATTTTAGCATTTTAATTGTTATCCTCTAAATAGGTAAGAATAGCATATCACAAGGCACAAGTAAACAGGTAGAAATCGACTGTGCTTCAAATTTTGAAAGTGCCCTACCGTAAAGATAAATCAATGTACCATCTAACAAACTTAATTTTGTTTGGGGCAATACAAAATAAAATTTATATCATAGTCTAGTATTTAATAGATTATACTTTTAAGAATCAGGTAACGAATATCAAATAATCACATTTAATGCAATAAGGTAAAGTGCCATGAAAGCTTAAATGCCGAGTACAAAATAAAAGACGTAAAAAAGTGGAAAATCTAAGTATTTATCGTTTAGTATTATCAGTAATTTTTTTTAAGTTGCCAATTTAGGCTTTGGATGAAATACATCAAAATCAAAATCTCTCGGTTCATTAAAGAATCATACCACTGAAAAATAAGAAAATAAATGCTATTGAATCCTTCAAAAGATTTATCTTCTAACTCGATTCAATTCGAAATCTCATTTTTTTTCGGTGTACTGCTAATTGTCATGTTTTGTATTTTCTCTATTAAATGATATTTTGATCATTTGATATTGTAGAATTTTATTAAACGTCAAGTACATAAAAGTGCAAAAGAAAATAAAATCAGAAAAAAACGACATTAAATGTACTCTAAAATTACTATGCCAAATAAAAAGAAATAAAGCAGCCTCTCCAGTGAAAAATAAAAATAAAAAAAAACATATAAATTATATCCTCATATTATTTCATAATACCATTAAAAAACGCCAGTGGCAATTTAATGTATTCAAAATTACAACAGTAAACATTTTATTACTTCACGACGATAGATTTATAAAAAAATAATTTATGATTCTTTTTTCGCCAAGTCTTTCTAACTATACTCCACTTTATCATTTTAATTGTTAACCTCTAAAAAGATAAGAATAGCATAATACAAGACACAAGTAAACAGGTAGAAATCGACTATGCTTCAATAGTGAAAGTGCCCTACCGTAAAGATAAATCAATGTAGCATCTAACAATACAAAATAAAATTTATATTATAGTCTAGTATAGTACTAATTGTCATGTTTTGTATTTCCTCTATTAAATGATATTTTGAGTATTTGATATTCTAGAATTTTATTAAACGTCAAGTGCATAAAAGTGCAAAAGAAAATAAAATCAGAAAAAAACGACATTAAATGCACTCTAAAATTACTATGCCAAATAAAAAGAAATAAAGCAGCTTCTCAGTGAAAAAAAAGATAGACTAATAAACCTCAACAGGAAAGGGTACGTGGACCTCCCTTGAAAAAACAAAGCGTTTTTTCCCTCCACGTTTATCCATTCCACCTATGTTTATCTGCATTATTTGTGAATTCTTGACCGTGCATGCATTTCAGACGCAACCTCAAACGCAAGTCCCTCTGCTCTCTCATTAGTTTGCATTTAATAAGCAAGAACATATTAATAAAACTCATTTCGAACCATATTACCATATAAATGAATCTGATTGAAGAAGAACAATATTTATTTTATACCAGAATGATAAAAAAAAAATTCTATAGAACAGGAGCTCACAACCGACAACAGTTTTCTGCGGCTTCTATTTCCTTTCACAGTTCAATTATCGAGATTGCCAGGTTTTTTTTCTTTCCCTTTTCATTTTGACGGTATTTTTCCCGAAGGGAAAGAACACTGCAAAAAAAAAATCAACCCAAACAAAAATACAAATACGATAGACGAAAAAAAAACCTGTTATTATCTACCAAAATAAACAACCCAACATTATAAAAATTAATTTGAAAGCGCCGAAAAAACAACAAATATATATAGATATATAGATATATATATATATTTCCTTCGCTCTGCAATAATGATGTTTTATTTACACAGCCATCAGAAATGAAATTTAATAAAGGAAGAAGCACTGGAAGTTGGGGGGAGTAAAACTTATGGGATAAATTTCTTACTTTCTTCCGGATGGCTGGCTTAAATAAGCAATTTCTATCGGACAATTAAAAGGTTCAAATAATAATGAAAAGGGGGACGGCATAGGTATGCGGAGGAGGGCTCGAACGAGAGTGGTCTAAGTCACTGCGATCTGCGGTGGAACGTCGTTTTTGTTAAGAGACATGCTGGTTGCCAACGGAACAGCTTTTAGCTTGCTTCAAAATGGCATTACGGCTTTAAAAATGGAAACTTCTGATCTCATAATTAATTCAATCGTATGAAATATTCTGTAGTAACATATACTACCGTGATTATTTCATAAATAAGGGTATTACAGAAAATTTTCATTACAAGCATAAAATCAGTATCAATCAAAAATAATGGTTAATCTACAATAAGGGTCAATCTGTTGCAAGTACTATATTATTTAACTAAATACACCGTTAAAGAAGAATTTAATATTTTATTTGTCCTGGCTCCTACAGAAAATGTGTTAGTAAAGATTAAAACACAAATAATAAATGTGGAACATTAAAAAATAAATACAACAAAAACGAAAAGACAGTTTTCAGAAAAAATTTAGTTTAATTAACGCTATTTTACCAAAGGACTTCATAAAAAGATTTACCACAAAGATCTTAAATTCATCAATAGCTATTCATGTTCAATTAAGTAGATAAAAATTTGGAATAATGGCATTCTAGAATTTTATGAAATTCCTGATTACGATACTGTAAAAGAATATAAAGGATAATTATTAAACCGTAAAATGGCATTTTTAATATAATACTGCGCAATAAAATGACTAAAATTCATGTGTTTAAATAAGACAAACATATACATACTACTTCCGAGTTACTTCAATATTAGTGAACTTTCAATATTAGTGGACTAAATTCATCCTTTGATAGCAACCCATTTAATAATTAGTCTAATTGTTACTAAAATTACCTGCAACTAAACAAATTCTTTATAACTAAACTAGAACTAACTTCACTAACATCCACTAACATAAATTTTTAAAAACCTCAAGGCTAAAAGCATGTCTAGCATACAAACAGAAATTCAACACGACTAAACTAACGTAAGACAATCACAGGTTGAAATAAATACAGACGGGGAACACAAGATATCTGAAATGGAATTTTTCAAAAAAGAGTAAATTTAATTGTTGTAAAATTTACGGGAATGCATTTTAGAAAAATAACTAAGGAATATCACGACATTAACAATTAGAAAATCAGTTTAACAAATTTAACACCATCGATTGTCTCTCTAAGCTCCAACACCAAAATT
Organism: Pardosa pseudoannulata; assembly: GCA_032207245.1. NCBI lineage: Eukaryota > Metazoa > Arthropoda > Arachnida > Araneae > Lycosidae > Pardosa > Pardosa pseudoannulata. The sequence goes on from CM063498.1 coordinate 74,382,489, forward strand.
AAAATTCAAAACATTCGAAAAAATTCTTAAAAACTAATTTTTCCTGTTATACCTACACATAAATCCATTTTTCCTTAAGAAGAGTTTATATTTAGAAAGGTTCTGAATAACACTAGTACCTCAACATGAAAAATGGTGAACACTTTAAGATAATTTTTCAAAGATCTGCGCCATATTCACACTCTGGAACTATTTTAAAGTGAGCGTACAATGACATTTACCAATAACTGAAACAATATTGTTCTATTAATGTACAATTTAATTACCTTTTTATATCCAAACAAGCTAATTGCAGATAACACAATAATTTGGTTTTGGGAGGTCTTTTTCACTCATGCATAAACATATATGTAAGTATATACGATACAACTTTTAAGTCTACATTAACATTTATATTATTATAATAGCAATAAATATTCACATTACATTCCCTATGTATAATTGTGTTCAAACAAATCACCAGTAATGTATAATTTTATCCTCATCACAATTCTTAACCAAAAAACCTCTGACGGTTTTAAAGCAATTTCATCAACTACTTGTGCCACATCCTGGAATGATATAAACCACTTTTCCTATCACAGTCATTCACAAAGAATGCTAGACATAACCACGATGTTTGGAAGAATACGGCGCAAAAATTACCGAAAGGTACAGAGAGACGAAAAAAAAATCAATTTCGTTAAAAAAAAGCAGAAAATTTAAAATAAATTTATTCATCAAACCATCCAAGCTTCAATAATTCGGATTATACCGAAGATTGTTTTCCCTATTTAATGAGATATTTTAATAAACTCGCAGGGAGGAGGGAAGCTTTAGGGAGGAGAGATATCACAATTTATTTATTTGTTCTTAAGTCCTGAATTTTTACATTTATCGTTCCGAATTATTGTTGTTGCAAAGACAGGAGAATCGATCGGCTAATTATTATTAATACTGCCATGAATGCTGTTTATTATATTTTTTGCACACGGAGGGAAGATTTCTGGTTAGTATATAAATAAGGAATCGTTATTTTTTGTGATATTCAAGTATTTTATATGAAATTGGTGGCATCAGACAGCTGAAATATCGAAGAGAAGCACAGATGAGGACCATGAGGGGATTTTTGAATTGGAAATTTGTAATCCCGTTACTTGTTTTTCTTCATAATGTATCCTGCTAGAGACTATTTGAGGGTGCTAGAATTTTAATTTGGATGAAAAAAAATCTTTCGTGGTTATTACTGAAGAGGTTTCTTATTTCCGATAGAATGAATTCGTACATGCAGAAGAAATGTTGCTACAGTTTGGATGTATAGCTAAACTAGAACAGAATATCAAATATGGTACCGATAAAAGAGTCTGGGCTGTGATTCTCAACCTTTTATGGTTGACGGCATATTAAAAAATATGTGAAATTATTTGCAGCACACCTGCAAAATTATTGAATAAAAACGCAGAAAACGTAAATTTGTAAAGTTTTTATGAAAAACTGTCGAGGTAATTTCAAATTCTGTCCAAAGTAACAAAACTAATGTGCAATGCAGTAATCATGCTTGTAGTATTTAGTATCTCAAGCTGATAAGTTTAGTATCCCAATTTACCACCCCCCCCAAAAAAAAGAGAGAGGGAAAGTACCTTAAAATATAATTAGCCTTGGAATGTTCGTAGGTGTATATTTTTATATTGAAAACCCTGCTACTTTTATTGCAGTGATTATTATTTTTTTTAATTTATTGCTATCGTCTGAATTTTTATTAATTCCAAAATGTACAAATCAGAGTTTTAATTGGATACCTCTTTATAACAGCGACATGCAACCCCTTTTCAAACTAAAAAATTGGGTAGAACACAATGTACGGCATGGAGGCAAATAAAATATTCCAATCAAACTGTTAACGTTTGTTTGAAAGATAAACTTATAGTGTGCAAAGAAAGCATGACATAGAAGTAATAGATACAAGCAGGGGTCCATACACTTGAAATGCAGATATAAGTAAAGGAGTGAACAAGGAAAATAACAGATGCTAAATAGAAAAGTTCTATCTCACGATATAACATACAGAGGCTTTAAATGTTGCTGTTGTTATTCATCCTCCTGGTGTAGGAGAAATACTACACCAGGTCCAAAAGACCTCGTCGTATGAGAGCATCTAAAACCTTCTCCTGCTCAACCAACATCTACCTCTAAGAAGTACCTAAACAATTTAGACCGTGAGCAGGACAAGCGAGAAGGGAAGAGTAACAAAAAGAAAAAAAATCTTTTCCCCATTCTGAAATTTCATGCTATAGCGACTAACATGACATGGCTAAGAGTAACAAGTAGATTCACTTGAGCGAGGAACCACGATGATTGAAGACTGTCTAAACCTCAAGATTCGTCTGCAGTTTAACTTTAATTATTTACCAAACACACTTGAAAATCTGTCATGACGTATTAGTCTGCCGCAACATACAGGTTGAGAATAAGTGAAGTAGACTAAATGGTAACAAAATTTGTTGTAAGAGAAAATTTTACTAGTATTTTCGTTCACTCTGAAAAAAAACTGCCCTTTTGCTGCTCATTAACATGGTAATTATGATATTATCTCTCAAATAAAAATAAAATTACTTTTGCAAAAGATTTTTCTTTCTTATTATAAGTAATGTGATACAGCATAAATATAGTAAATTGATAACTTGTAAATAAAACGCATTGTAATATCTTATAACATAATACAGTGGATCTTCGATATATTGTTTTTTAAGGGGCAGAAATTTAAGACGATGAATGCAGGTAAAACTATGGATAAGAGATATGCGTGTAGAAATTTGGTAAAATATGTGACTATGAATAAATTAATTATTCAGATTACTAATTAGAATTACTTAACATTTTACAGATTATAACTGATATTTACGATAACATTTAACATTTTATAAAATACTTTTTACACAAAACATTTTTAACACAATATACGCCTAATATACCTTAATACAGGATGCAGAATGTATGTTATATGGAACCTTATAATTATTTTTATACACAAAATGGATAATTTATGGATGATTTAATCTCTTTCATTAGATTAATTTAGATAACTATATAACTTAGTGATCCCATGAAGCAATATTTGTTGTTAAGATCAAACCTGCAGCTGAGTTTTAAAATTTCAGTAACTATTATTTGTGCATTATTTTTCAACAAAATTTTCGCATAATATATGCTAATACGGAAAGCAGAAAGTAGGTTATTTAGCACTCACATTATAATTTTTTTTAACTACGGAATTTTTGAATAATTTTCATCACTTCGTTTTAGATTTATTTAGACAATTAACTACATAACTAAATGACCCCATGAAGTAATATTTAATGCTAAGGTTGAACCTTAAGCTGCATTGTAAAATTTAAGGAACCATTGTAAGAATAACAATTTAAAAACAATATTCGTATAAATCAGGATATAAGACTTTATAATTATTTTATCAACAGAGTAAATAATTTATCAATGACTTCAATTACATTCAATAGATTCATTAAGACAATTAATGATATAATTCGATGATTCTTGGAAGCAATATTTATTGCTGAGGTCAAATCAGAAGCTGTGTCTTAAAATCTAAGATATCATTATATGTATATTTTTTATTAACAGAATACTAGCTGAAATCAAAATATATTAGACCTTATTATTCTTTTACCTACAGATTGGAAAGATCCACCAGAAGTCATTGATAATTCCTCAATGACTTCCCTTCCATTCATTAGATTCATTAAGACAATTAATGATATAATTCGATGATTCTTGGAAGCAATATTTATTTCTAAGGTCAAATCAGAAGCTGCGTCTTAAAATCTAAGGTACCATTATATGTGTATCTTTTTTAACAGATTATTTGCTTAAATCAAAATATTATAGACCTTATTATTATTTTACCTACAGATTGGAAAGAGCCACAAAAGGCATTGATAATTCATCAATGACTTCCCTTCCATTCATTAGATTCATTAAGACCATGATTTAATTTGATGATTCTATGAAGCAATATTTATTGCTAAGGTCAAATCAGAAGCTGTGTCTTAAAATTTAAGGAACCATTATCTGTGGATTATTATTTAACACAATATTCGCATATTGAAGTTAGGATATATGAGACTTTATAATTTTTTTACATACAGATTGGATAATTTACCAATGACTTCCACAACATTCATTAGATCTATTAAGACAATTAATGATATAATTTTATGATTCTACCAAGCCATATTCATTGCTAAGGTCAAATCAAAAGCTGTGCGCTAAAATTTAAGGAACCATAATAGGTGTAATTTTTAACGCAATATTTCCATACAGAAATCAGGACATGTGAGATATTAATTCCTTTTACATACAGATTGGATAATTTATCATTGACTTTCATTACATTCATTAGATTCATTAAGACAATTAATGATATAATTCGATGATTCCACGAAGCAATACCTACTGCAACTGTCGAATCGTCCGAAATAAAAACTGTGCCCCTCCCCCCTTGCTTTATTTCCTTTTCGATATACAGTTGGACGACTTTCGCCTTCGCGTAATTACTGCAGAGAAGCCCAAGAAAACAGGAAATTTGCGATTAACGGCGGAAGAAATAAGGTAGTTCAGGTACTCCTACCTATGCGTAGTGCTTTTCTCCCCTTTGGCGTCGGGGAAAAAGACCAAAAAACAATAGAAGATCGCGAAAGAAAACCAAAAAAAAAGAAGAAAAAGAAAAAAAAGAAAACAGCAAAAACGTCGGGCAAAAGGCGCATAATTCGCAAAATTAATTGAATCTGAAGAACTGTTAAAGACAGCGCGGCAAAATATTATGTTAGAGGGGAATCCGAGGGACACCACCGCAAAACGGAAAAATTAACGCGTTTTCCGTTGACGGCCGTTGCCATGACGACGAAGCGGGGAATTATCTGCTTGCACAATGAATTAGTAAAAATAAAGCGGGCAAAGATGGCGAAATAAAAAAAATAATAATAAAAGATAAATATAAAAAAATAAAATGTTAATTTACCGGGTGTTATTTTCCCAAAACCGCAAAAATGACAGAAGTAATTTAAATTGGACAATAGATAAACACCCCGGTTTTAATGCATCTTCGTTTTCGCGCGTGCACATACACACACATACACACACACGGTCGCAGTGAAATTTTTGCTCTCTGACAAGTTTTATAATTGGTATCGGTTTTTAAAAAGGAACGTCCAAAAATTGTTTTGCAATGGCACAAAACCGGGAGAGGAGTGTCGGTGAGAGATGGGGAGGGGGGGAGGGAGAAAAAAAGTAAATAAATGAAAACCAAGTCTGTGCAAATTTATTAGTTTGTTGGAAATGTGTGTGATTTCAAAAAGTTCGGATTCGGAGACATTCGAAAATTGGAGACGGGGAGAGAGATGTGCGAGAGGTGGGAAGGGAAGGGGGGTCATCGGGGGGGAGGGGGAACAACAAAACTGTTTTCCAGTTAAGGGAATTAATGAAATTTAAGTTGTCAAATTGAATTTTGAAATAAAAATACCGATTCGTGGGGATTTCATTGTGTCTTGTATTAGTTTTTGGACGTAATGATGTAGACAGAAGAAAATAGTCTCACATTCTTGATTATTTTTATTTCCTTTGGCCATTTTTTTTTCTTGTTGCGTTTTGGAACCTGAGTGAGAGAGATTCATTTAATATCACATCTCTTTTTAATCAAATCTATAAATTTAAAATCAAGGTATTAGTCGCTCATTTGTCAGAAACATTGAACGTTAACTTGAAATTAAACAAGCAAATTCTCTCCCCTCCCCACGGTGTTTTAAAATTCTTCTATTATTTCGGCATTTAGTTTTCAGTGTCGAGGAGTAGGATTTGGAATCAAATTGTTTTCTTTGAGTTTAAATATTTTATGAAGCGTGTTCTTAAAAAATTAACACATCGAGTCTGTCATTGATTGCATTCGTATGAATAAATTTACGGTCTTTGGGTAGTTTCCTAATCTATTCAAACTAGACAACAAAACTATTTGGCTGAATAATTTATTGGCATTCTTCGTCTGTAGTTACCATTTTTTTTCGATATTCTTAAACCTTCACATTTGTCAATGAGGTTAAATTTGAAAAATGCTCGCCAATTGTTGATTTTAGGAAGTGATTTAAAATTCCTCGATCTCTTTAGGAATTTTGGAAATCTATCCGAGGAGCTTGTTTATATCTCTTACGTTTCATTAAAATCTAATCGTGAAAGAATGAAAATTGAAATGAAGGAAAGACTAGTCCATGAAATTTAATCCTCAAATTTACAAATCTATCGATGAGGTTAAATTTGAAAAATGTTCGCCAATCTTTGATTTTAGGAAATGATTTAGAACTCCACGATCTCTTTAGGAATTTTGAAATTTATCCTAGAAAGAAATGTTTATATCGCTTACATTTTATTTTATTTTTTAAATTTTCATTTAATCGCGGAACAATGACAGTTGAAGTAAGGACTAGTCTTTCACGAAATTTAAACCTCAAAACTCCAAATTTATCGATGAGGTTAAATTTGAAAAATGTTCGCCAATTTCTGATTTTAGGAAATGACTAAAAATTTCTCGATCTTTTTAGGAATTTTGGAAATCTCTACGAGAAACTTGTTTATATCTCTTACATTTTATCAAAATTTAATAGTGAAAGAATGAAAATTGAAATGTAGTAAACACTAGTACTTCACGACATTTAAATCTCAAATCTCCAAATCTATCGATGAGGTTAAATTTGAAAAATGTTAGCCAATTTCTGATTTAGGAAATGATTCAAAATTTCTCAATCCGTTTAGAAATTTTGGAAATTTATCCGAGAAACTTGTTTATATCTCTTACATTTTATTAAAATTTAATAGTGAAAGAATGAAAAATGAAATGAAGTATAGATTAGACCTTCACGAAATTTAAGCCTCAAACCTCCAAATCTATTGATGAGGTTAAATTTGAAAAATGTTCGCCAAGCTTTGATTCTAGGAAATTATTCAAAATTTCTTGATGTTTTTAGGAATTTTGAAATCTATCCGAGAAACAAGTGTTTATATCTCGTACATTTTATTTTACTTATTAAATTTTAATTTAATTTTTGAACAATGAAATAAAGACTAGTCCTTCAAGAAATTTAAACCTAAAATCTCCAAATCTGTTGATGAGGTTAAATTTGGAAAACATTCAATTATCCTTGTTTGTTGGGAATGATTTAAAATTTCACGATTGCTTTGATAGTCTTGAAATTCATCCAAGAAAAAATTTTATATCTTTCACATTTCACTTATTAAATTTGAATTTAATTGTGAAACAATGAAGCTTGAAATGAAAAAGACTAGTCCTTAATGAAATTTAAACCTCAAATCTCAATCAGTTAATTTAATCGATGAAGTTATAAATTAAAAAAAAAATTGTACTCTAATCCTTGTTTTAAGAAATGATTTTAAATTGCACGATCTCTTTGGGAGTCTTGAAATCTGTCCGAGGCACAGGTAATTATTTCTCATTTTTTTAAGAATTATGAAACAATGATGACTTAAATTTTTACTTTGAATAGAATAATTCGTGAAGTTTTTTTATTAATCCTCAAGTAGCATTTCATACATATTGTCTAATAAAATGTTGGTTAATAGTGTTTGAAACTCTGTTCTTTATAACAATGAATGTCGATAAATTTAAGGCAAATATTCAAGCAATATAAACCATAAATACTTTGTAGCTTTTCCCAAATGTGAATCTGTATTATTAAAATTCAAGACACACAGCGATAAAATTACTTATTTGTGGCCTACATTTTTTCAGATCTGAAATACATTATGCATGTATGATGATATGCCTTCCTTTAGCTTACGATTATACATTATATATTTTAATAGAAAATAACTCTCCTTGAGCATAAGTTATATACAAAAATGACTTTTTACAAAAACTAATTTAACATTGTTCTACATACAATACTCATGTAGCAATAATATTAAAAAAATTCTTTCGATTGTGATATTTCCTTTTAAATAACCATAGCTACACACAAAAATGGTTAAAAATATATCAGTTCTCTTTGTAGGGGTTCTCAGCAAAAGAAAAACATATAAAATTTCATAACGTATTTTATAAAGGCTTTCCCTTTCGGCATAGGATCACTAGAAGTTGGATCAGCTATGTTAACTCGTAATGTTGTTTCACTGAACTAATTAGTTTGTAACTTTTCTATATCGTTCAAAGTACATAAAATTGATCTCATTATTTAGTATAAAAATTACCCAGAGGAATTTTGTCCAGAATATGAAAAAAAAACTTAAAGTAAAGTAGTAAATAATTTTTTTATACAACAGGTGTGTAGAACTTTCGTTACTTTTACTAATATTCTAAAATACTTATAACTGAAGTTATTTACTTTTAGTAGAAAGGAACCCTTCAATTTACCCTTTCGCTGTCTTATTCCATGAAAACCCCAGGAAAAAAAAATTTTGTGAATTGTTATGCTGAAATTACATTTTAGGTTTCATAGACAAAAGAATATTCAGCAATGAGTTTATTAAACAAACTAAGACAAACAGCGTATTTAGACGAGGCATTTTATACTTATATATAATTCTTGCATTTTTACAACTGATATTTAAATAAAATATTAGTATTAAACGAGACAAAATTCAGACACAAACAAAATGTTGTCACAAACCTGAGACACGACCATTTTAAATTTTGTGCTACACTTTAAGTCACGTTTAAAGCCTTATCTAAAAATTACAGGTATCAAAGGTATCACTGAATGTAAAATTTTGTTGAAATGTTACATATTAAATTATATTTAAATTTACTCAAACTAAGAGTCTCGTATAAGTTTCAGGTGAGAAAGATGGTTTTGAAAAATTTTAAAATGAAGAATAATTGCATATACACCCTTTTTTTATAATCTGATCTATTGTAAGTAAAACATCCTAAAATTAAATAAGTTCTGGTTCAGAGATTTTCGATTACGGGATGCATTTATATAAATAGAAGCATAACTCATTTACAGATATAAGAAGTTAATTCTTCTTCGTCAGTATACACATTTCGCATCCATCATGTTTTCCAAACACTTCCGCTTGTTAATTAATCCAGATAATGGGGATTTTTGCAATAAGTACAGTCACAGGGACGGAGTGTAACTTTTTCCCGACTCGCGAATGATTGCAAGCTAAAAGAAGAAAAAAACTCGATTAAGTGAGTAATAAATACATACTTTCCACTGCTTATTAGATCAGTCTTTTAGCATAATTGTTAAAAACGGATGATGTTCCGAACAGGCAAAACATATTTCCCTTCAGGTTTTTTCCCCTTTGCCCGTCTGCTTCATCTTTTCTTTCTCAATCACCAAATCACCGGTAATTTCTGTCCCGAAAACGCCTCTCCCGTTTTCCGGAAAACAAAACAACAGGATAAAAGTAACTTTAATTATTCCTGAGAATTTTTTTTTCGGGATAGCCAAGTTCTCTGATTGGACCACGCAAACTTCCAACGAAAAGTCTCGTCTCGTGACGTCACGTTAACAAGCTCGAACCCATCGCCACCCCCTCCCTCTCTGCCCCCCTTCTTATCCTGACAAAATGGCCGTCGACGTCCGTTACCATAGTGACCATTGTTTGGAGAGTTTCTCCCAACATGTCGTATTTTCGGCATTTCTGGTTTCCGAAAAGTGATTTATTTTAAAAACATGTAACAAGCTTGCTAGGAGTTATTATTACCTTTTCTATAAATATGCAGTTCGAATGTTGAGTTCAGCTATTGAACCAACCACTCAGCAGCGTATGTTCTACTGAAATGAGTTTTCCATGAAAGATGGAAGTTTCGCACATATCAGACCTTTAAAAGTTGAAGAGACTTATGGAATGAGGAATAAAAAAAAATAAAGAAACTTCCTTATACTTATATCTAATAGAGCTTGTAATATCACTAGCTGGTTTACCAATAAATTGCTGAATATACCGTAAATATTTACCGGAAAATTAATTTTTTTTTACCATTAATTCTCAAATAAAATTTTTCTATAAATATGCAGTTTGAATGTTGAGTTCAGCTATTGAACCAACCACTCAGCAGCGTATGTTCAACTGAAATGAGTTTTCCATGAAAGGTAGAAGTTTCGCACATATTAAAAGTTGAAGAGACTTATGGAATGAGGAATAAAATAAACCAGAAACTTCCCTGTACTTATCTCTAATAGGGCTTGTAATACCACTAACTGGTTTACCAATAAATTGCTGAATATACCGTAAATACTTACCGGAAATTAATTTTTTTTTTTACCAGCAATTCTCAAATAAAATTTTGTATTCTAAATTTTTAGTACAATATGCTTACTATATAAAACAGTCCAGTCAACGAGTGTGGACCTCGAGATATTATTTTCATTAACTAGATTCTTTTGCACTAAAATTAGGTTTTTTTAGTCGGTACAAATTTTGAACAAATTAATCTTCTTACGAACTTACATTTACAACAATATTAAGCTACAAAAGTAATCTATTATATCTATTTTATTAATTGCACGGTTAAGTTTCAATCATTAATTAATTTAATTTTCAATTTTAATTATTTTACAAACTTTTATTAATATTTTATCACATTGTGTGCGAGTACATTTCGCAGCGGATTTGTACCGAGAACGGGCGTTTTGGGCGTAAATTTAGTTATTTAGTTAAATCTCAATAGATCGAAAATTATTTAATTTTTAACCACCTTTTCGTATTTTATATTGAAATATATAAACAAATATATAAATAGACAAATAAAAAAATATATATAATATATAAATATACATATATATAATATCATTTTCGCAAGGATAAATAAAAAGTTATTTTTATATCTAAATTGATTTTTTTAATCAACCTTCTCGTTCTGTGGTTCCGCATCGACTGATGTAAAAACTAGTTTTTATTTGTCTCAATTTTCCAGAATCTATGTAGTAGACAAGAACATTCGGCTTCGTTTTCCTGTATATACCGTTATTTTTGTACCCACAAACAAACCATGTTGTTACACTAACCCGTACTAGTACGTGTCCCTCGCTTAAGTATCAATTGTCAAATAACGTACTAGTAAGTGTCCAGCATACAATGTGTTAATAAATTTATCAGTAAATAATGTAATTTTATTACAGCTTTTTAAATTTTTTTTTTAAACTTCATGAAATATATTTTGCACTTTGCGAAGATGTGATGCATTGTTGAATCTACATTGAAATTATAATTCGAAATGTATAATTGCATTCAATTAACACCAGAAATTTTTTTATTAAAATGTATGGAAACAAAATAAGGCTAGAGGTACGAATTTGCAAATAGCAATACACATGAAATGTTTTACGTCGCTGCCACATTTCTCAAAGTAATATATATGAGATAGTATTACCTATATATTAGTTTGGATTAAAATAATCACATGATATGTTCCTTAAAGTTATCTTGCTTCACAGTTAAATTAGAATATAATTTAAAGTACTATTAGTTTCCTATCCACTGTAAGAACCATCGCTACCCCAACGATTATTTACAGAAGTTTAAAATCGAAACAAACTTTCCGTGTTCATTAGTCATGAGATTACTCGAATTATTTTTCACTCATATATAAGACCTTGCCAAACTTTGTCTGACACCTCGGGGTAAGGCCGCTGCTTTTCGGCTATGGGTGTCGTGAGGATTTCTGCAACATAAAATTAGATTACAGTAGCAATGCAATACTGGGGTAAAAATAATATTGTTCTTAGTGATCACCAGCAGAAAGCAGGCAAATGATCAAAATGCTGAGGGAATTCAGTAGAAGGAGCTCAGGGTAAGGAACTCGGAAGACAACTTGCGATAAATATCGTATGTGGCTCGTAATTTTTATACTTGTCGGCAGTGAAATTTCGCAATTTAAGTTTATTTGTAAGAATAAGGTAACTAAATCAAAAACCTTTGTGTAAAACCGGAAACTAAGACAGACCAACTTATATGAAATGCTGAAATGAGAAACTATGTTAACAAGTGTTCCAAGTCATAAGAGATTTTATCGAAGAAGCATTATCTAACAAGTAAAAAATTACGAAAGTGATTTTCAGGCTCACTTCTGCAGTTTTCAACTACGGAGTTTCTTGATTTTTTGCAACATGTTATATTTTGCTTAATCTGAAACAACTGTCTGCGTTTACTTAACTTTTCAATTAAGCATTTTGTGAATTAAGTCTCTCTTATTTGGATTAGATAAGTAATTGCTTTATTTGTTTATCAACAATCTCTTCGGGAATAAGTTTTAGGAGCCATTTTTATATTTATGATATTCGTAATCAATCCAGCCACATAAAAATTTATGCAATAAATGTAAGGTGATAATGTAGCTACGCTTGTGAAAAACCACTAGTTCCAAAGTCACAGATTGGTACATGGACAGGTAAAACAAAGAAAGGTATTCATTCACCTCTACCAGATGAAGATATTGGTAGAAAGAAATTCAATGGTGTAAGAATGAACCTTATACAGCTTATACATACAGAGTGATTCTAGGATCATGGGTTAACCTTTGACGGATTGTTCTATATACTAAACATACTAGCATATTAATACTAACTACCAATACTCACATGCTAATACATACTACATACTAACGTACTAAGATACTTAAACACAATTTTGTATAATAATTTATGGTAAGTGACATATTGATGCACGAAATTTGAAAAATGAAATTTCTCGAATACTTCTTAAGAGGGAATTTGATGGCCATCGGTTACGAGGCTCCACTTGACAGCTGAGAATCTTGATACGGGATTACCCATTGCGGTTGCAAGCAAGCGCGAAATGTTTGACATCTATGGAATTGTTCATCACTCTTCCTCTCTCCAATTAAGAATGCGTTGTAAACATAACTGTAAACAAACGCTTTAAGCTCATGTTATAATTAACTATTTTTTGTGTTTCTTTTTTTAAAATGTTCGTGCCTCATGGTGTCACTTTCGAGCATACATTCCTATAATAAAAAATGTATGTTTTATTAATCTGTAGAACTCCTTTAAGATTGTTTCATGATCGTAGAAGTGTAGATAAAGTTTATCGGAGAGTTCGTATCAAAATCTAAACAACGTATCTGTGTAGTGTTGGCATTGCACAAATGTAAATAAGGTTCTCATACCTCCAAAGCATATAAATATGTTCAGAATCTCAGTTAGATTTTACACAGATGTATACAGAGACATAAATATGTATCGCACTACTTATTATCCTGCATGAATATAACACACATAATCTAAGATAATTATTCGAGAGTCTAATAAATAGATAAGCGATACATTTTTAAACACGAAAAAGATTTAAAAATATAAAAAACTCTTGTAACCTACTGAAAAAAAGAAGTTTTTGGAGAATATAACAAGAATTTATTTAAACATTTTATATTGTTACGAAGATGTTAAGTCTCGGTTCACAGAGTACGCACGATGTATTGTATTTTTTTCAACTAATTGCGAATGAAGTATTTGTCTTCGTGCTGTAGTCTTGCTTAAAGTCCATTCAATCCCCGAACCCAGCTTTTGAAGTTCGTAACAATATTGTCAGGACAAATTTGATTAAAAAGAAGAATAGGGTAATTTCACATCCCAATATAAATATACGTACATACTGACACATTAACATACTGCCATAGTAATAGAAGTTAAAATCTTTGCCATTATACAAATGTAATTATAAATAAGAACCTCATACTTCTAAACCAAATAAATCTGTTGAGAATCTCTGTTTTACACCGCTGAATTCGAAAGCATGAATATTTAGTGTACTACATGAATATAACATACATAATCTAAGATAATTATTGAGAAGTCTAATAAATAAGCGATATTTTTGTGAACCTGAGAAAGATTTGAAAAATAAAAACTCTTGTAACCTCCTGAAAAAAATAAGTATTTCTCATAAGTATTTGGAGAATATAGCAAGAATTTATTTAAGCATTTTATATTGTCAGCACAACTTTGATTAAAGAAGAATAGGGGCCAATATAAGCACACTAACACACTGCCAGACACACCCTCAAACTCTGAGTCATCCCCCCAGTGAAGAAAAAAAAGTCCTTTTTACAAAACCGAGATCGCGAGAATAATGCTTTTAAAATGAAGGGAGAATTAACCTTTTTAAACTTCTCCCATTCATAAATATATAATAACGCTAAAAATATAATTCAATTACAGTAACTTCGAGAGCCCACAAATTACACTTTTTCCATACTCGAAAATATCTCGCCTTTCTTTCGGAAACTAAGCATGAAAAATGTGAAACAATCAGAATTTCGAAAAAAAAAAAAAAGCAAGTGGAAAAACGAAAGATGTAAACGAATTTCTTTTTTATTGTTTAGTACCGGCTTATTTATCTTACAACAAAACAAGATAGCCTTTCCATTTGCGGAAATATGTTTTGGTAATAAATGTTTATGAAAGAGAAGATAAAAAAAAAAGTAAAAGAGAGTTTCAACTTTGGAGAAAAACAAAAAACGGAAAAGGAAATTTATTAAAATGCATTCCTTTCACATTGTTAACCTCAACCTCAACCCTCGGATGTTGCGACTTGAAAGCAGTTACAACAACTCTCTTTCTCCCGCTATTTTTTCTCTTTCTTTCTTTCTTTTTTTTTTCCTTTTTTCCAGTTTTGAATTTTTTATCTTCCTGTTGTTTTTTCCACTTTTGTTTTTGTTATGTTGGTATTTTTGTCGGAAGCACTTCAAGAATATGTATAAAAAAAAGAAATCCGGCGTAGAATTCATTTTGCGAAACCATTTTTTGAAAAAAAAAGGGGGGAAAAGACCTTACGTTTAAAGTGCGAAGCGTAACTTGTTATGCAATTTTTTTTAACCCCGAAGCGTCGAGTTATTGTTAAAAAGTGGGTGGATTAATGTATTTAAAAACGTATTCTTCAGCACGTAACTTGCTAAAATTATCTGTTTCTTTTCTCACGTGGTATTTCCTGTGTAAATCATTCGATTTAAGTAATTCTTTTTGCGTTCAACGTGTATAAATGTATAAAAATTTTCATTTGATTACAACGTGACAGAAAACAATCATGCAACCATATACAGGGTGTCCCAAAACGACCGCATAAACTTTGCACAGTTAGATTCCCCGCTGGGAGTACATAAAAACTTGCCAAAGAAGCGTTCCTGTACGATCCATCACTTACGAGAAAAATACGAAAAACAAAGTATGACGTCACTTCCGGGGAAAGAAAAAACACTTTATTGGACATATGAACAACAGTATTTGCATATCTTTTCGGACTATAATGTTTAAAACGTTCGCCGAGCATATCCGGTCATGCATGCACGTGCACCATGGAATGATTTTAAGCCGCCGTTGATTTTTTGGTTTTGGAGCGCTACGGTCTACTTTTTGCAACACAAGGGCTAATGAGACCGGGACCTACTGCTTAAAGCCGATTCCGAACGGCTACGAACATCCATGCCATAGTGGGACTCGAACCCACGAACTCCGGTTCCGAAGGCCAGCACTCTAACCATTCGGCCATCGTTCGGCCGAAATCCGCCGTTGAACTGGTATTTAAAAGACTTGCATCTTGCAGTTATCGGTAGTCTTCGTATGGTGGCCATGTATTCCGTTCGTGACTACTGCGACATGTAACTGATGTACGGCCCATGAAATTACGTTACGAACTGTTAGGTAGTAGGCCCGTGTATAAACTGCTGTTGATATGTTCAATAAAGTGTTTTTTCTTGCACCGGAAGTGACGTCATACTTTGTTTTTCGTATTTTTCTCGTATACTGTGGATCGTACAGGAACGCTTCTTTTGGCAGATTTTATGTAATCTCAACGAGGAATCTAGCTGTGCAGAGTTTATGCGGTCGTTTTGGGGCACCCTGTATATATACACGCATGCGCATGTAACGTACACACACATATTTTTATGTATAAAATTGTTCTATCCGTGTGTTTGTAATGGAACTCCTTCTAAACGGCTGGACTGATTTCGATGAAATTTTGTGTATGTAATTAAGTGAATGGTTTAGATTCACAATTTGATCTAATGGTAAATGTTTTTTTATTAAAAGTCCAGAATTGCGAGCTTATTGAGATTATTATAATGCCGCTTAAAACCGTTTACTGCCTACGTATCTGTGGCGCAGTGGTCATCGCAACGGGATCCAGAACATGAAGTCCTAGGATCGAATCCTTGTACAAGCCATGTGGGAATTTTAATTCAATCTAACTACGTTTGGGATGACTGTATGCGTGCTGGTGTCAAATATTTTTAAAAGAATTTTCTTTCCTTAGTTTTCCATCAAAACGGTGTAATTTATAATTTATTTAAAAACATTTAACAATTTGTGGGTTTACAACGTTAAAACAGGACACCGTCTGTCGAGTAGCCTAGTATATATATGTATATATGATATTAAAATCCCTTATTTACATATTTTAATATTAATTTAAAACTTCTGTTCATAAATTACGTTGGGATTTGCACGGTAATTCTGATTTTTCCCTCCAGACACGCTATAGACTTAATTCAGCCTCTGTCTGTACTTCTTTAGCCAATAGTAAATACGTTCTCTTTAAACATGGGTTTTTATTATCACGTGATCAATTGTGCTTAGGAATTATTCGTAGTCCTTTTACCTGAGAAATCCCTACTTAAAACGGTGTGTGTGCACTATGTTAAAAAAATTCTGACCTTTTATACGGATTTCATGTATCTCACCAGAAATAAAATTGTGTTTTTGGATGAATCTTGCCCTTATTTCATCTTATAGAGAAAAGATGATAAAAGTATGTTTTGTTCTGAATATCAATTGATATAAGATTAAAAAAATAAGTTTATTCTTATATCAACAATTTGCATTACTGTAAATGGTATTTGAAAATATTTTTAGTAGCAAAGAGACGAAAATTAAACATAAATGAAATGTCTGTTTCGATGTTAACTTCTTCCACAAATCTGAGACTAGAGCTTTTCAGTTTTGTTCTACTAACAGTTGTCGAAAACTACAAACCTTTGACTACCGGAAACTTCCTTTGAGATAAAACTACCTCCAGTTGTTAGTTCCAATTAATATTTTGTTTGTTTGCAACTTAATAAATGATCCTGACAGAACGTTAGAAAGATATAAATCAATTATTATTTAGAAGAGTGAAACTAGTCAACAATGAAATCCGTGAGATTATTTAACAGCAGTTAAAGGTTGAATATGAAGCATTATATAAAGTATCACTGAAGAGTCACGTTTTTTAAAAATTATTTAAAAACATTTCTATTTCTTAATTTAGAAGCTTTATATGAAGTTTATGGAAGCGAGAAGGTTATATATTTACAGGCTGGTTTCGTATGAGACCAAAACGTCCATTGTTCAGTGCAAAATAATTTAATGCTAATAACAAGTTAAATATGATTTTCAATTGCACTTTTAAAAATTGTTTAGTTTTTAGTAAATAGCACTAAGTATCGCAAGTGTGAAAAGCCCACAGATTATTATACCTATTAAAATTTGTACTTCAATTTTTATGTGCCTAAATGCTTATTACTTATTTTTACATAGCTTTTACAACGTTTATTGATATTGAATATCTTTAAACAGACTTTTATAATAAAATGGATTACAGCTGATTATTTTGCATACAATACTTGTTGGATGTTTACATAGAGTGCTTAAAAATTCTAACTAAAATAGGGGTACTACTAAAAATGTGAAAAAGTTTAGAAACACTAATATCTAACGCAAAGAGTATAGATCTTAATCATATTCCAATAAAAATATTATTACCGAATGAACTATTTCTTCTGAAATTATTAAATAACTGACAGTCAGAGACTAATCCTTTTTAAAGCTTTACCACCATTAAATCCTCAATCAG
Source organism: Pardosa pseudoannulata (assembly GCA_032207245.1). Lineage (NCBI taxonomy): Eukaryota > Metazoa > Arthropoda > Arachnida > Araneae > Lycosidae > Pardosa > Pardosa pseudoannulata. The sequence goes on from CM063498.1 coordinate 74,400,348, forward strand.
GCTCAGGCCTTTTAAAAACTTAACAGCCACTTGAGGCACGCAAATGTCTTCAGTGTTCGAATCTACCATTAATAAACGGTACAATACCATTTGCGATATCCGTTTTTCAAAAGACACCTGTTCCCACAAATCCGACTTGTATCCGTGTCAAAAATATTTTTGCTGTCAAACCGTAGCCCGTCACCCACCTCTCGCGGGTACGAAAAGAATTTTTCCCACAATCGTACTATTTCGCACCCATCCTCATTGATCGACACTTCCTATCACGTGATTAAAAGTCAATATCACTTTTAAACATCGGCTTTTATTTTATTTATGCATCTCTCTCTCTCTCTCGCTCATTTTTGTTATTTTGGTTTATCTTTTGGGCGGCGACAGCGTTTTTGGGTGTGTACCCTTCTTCCGAAGGCGGGTTTTCTCCGAGTTTTTAAGCAGACGATTTTTGAGCGGGGAGAGCAATTACCGGGCAATTACCCGTCGCTGTTAATCAGCGCTTTTGTTTCATTAGGGGGTACTTAGCGGGCCCTCTATTTAAAGCGCGCGGGGGTGGCTGAATTTTTGATTCCCGGCTTCCCAAACTCTGCTCTCTATAAAGTCTCGCTTTTTGAGTCGGGGGATTAGCAGCTGCACAATAAGCTTCAAAAAGACTAAAGGATGATAGATTCGCGCAACTTAGAATTTTTATTTAGGGTAACCTAATTAGACGTTTGGTGTCGTTAGGCAGGTCCGCACCAAGAAAGTAACAAAATATTTTTTTCCTCTCTCCATAACACAATTATGTTCTTTGTTTCTGTGAAACGAATTGTTTCAGGTGCGTCAATTTTCTATGAGGTTTTCTTAGGCGTTTACCAATTTTGTTCGTTCGATGGAACTTTTAACGTGGGGAATTTGTTAATGTTCAGCTATAGGAGATAATTCACGAAACCTTTTTTTTTTTGTGGGTGTGCTAACTAATGGTAGAGATTATTTATTTCTTTTACACTTTAACATAGGTTTATTAAATATGATAAATAGAATTCTGCATATAAAAACGAAATGAATTTGCATTTGTTTTTTAAAAAGCTAATACAAAAAGAGCGTATCTGCAATATATAACTGATAAATACATATTACTATAGTCAAGGAGACCAAGGAATAGCTCAAAAGGTACACAAAGGTTGTATTTTTTATAGTTGATAAATAAAAATATTTAGTTTTTATAAATTAACATGTAATTTAGGAAACCGCTATCATACTAAATGCATAGTTAATAGCATAGAAAATGGAAAAAAGATTTGGTTTTAATATGCTCTCTCCTACATGTGAAATAATAGTATATATATATATATATATATATATATATATATGTGTTATATATATATATATATATATATATATATGTGTGTGTGTGTGTGTGTGTGTGTGTGTGTGTGTGTGTGTGTAATATTAAAATCCCTCATTTACATATTTTAATATTAATTTAATAACTTTTGTTCATAAAGTACATTGGGGGTTTGTGAGTTTATTCTGATTTTTCCCTCCAGACACGCTATAGACTTAATTCAGCCTCTGTCTGTACTACTTTAGCCAATAGTTAGCGCGTTCTCTTTAAACATGGGTATTTTTTTAATCACGTGATCAGATGTGCTTAGGGATTGTTCGTAGTCTTTTTACCTGAGAAATCCCTACTTGAAAAGTGTGTGTGTGTGTGTGTGTGTGTGTGTGTGTGTGTGTGTGTGTGTGTGTGTGTGTGCAGGATCACATTGTCTGGGTGCATGAGGTTGTAAAAGTTTCTGCCTGTTGTACGGATTTCATGTATACCACCAGAAATAAAATTTGTTGTGTTTTTGAATGAGTCTCGCCCATATTACACACACACACACACACACACACACACACCCACACATATATATATATATATATATATATATATATATATATATATATATATATATATATATATATCCATATATATATCCATGGATACATACATAGCAAACTAAAGCTGATAATGTCAAAACTATTACCTCAATGTAAAATATTCTAGCATTTAATGGTATTTAATAATTCTGTTCAGAACAAGTGATCTGCTTTATCAAACCGTAACCAAATGAGTTAAATTTTGAGTGTATGGATACTCATTTTACTTTAGTACACAAAATGAATATTTAAATACAAAGATTTGAGGTGAAGCTTATGATGCTAAGGAAGGATTAGAAACTACATTCACAGAATTAAGTGGGTATAGGATCATTTCTGTTTTTAAAAGCTGTCATACTAAGTTTGACAAAGATGTAAATATATAACAACAAGTTTCAAAATAAACTGTTTTAGTTAAATTTAAAACTGCAAATAAAAGGTGAAATCCTTGGTGTTAAGTAGAAAAATAGAACGATATGAGTGCAAAGTTTGAAAGAGTCAAAATGGGTTGAAATATAAGTCAAGATGTTTCTTGGCATAAAACAGTACTTTTTAAGTTTATAGACCATATTTCGAACGATTCTTTCTTTATGCTTGATTAAGCATGCTTTGTAAAATAGAAATTACAATATGTTTTCTGATCGCTATGAGTATTTCCTAATTTTGCACTAAATGCTGAAATATTACGTTAAAATTGACGCAAACGTAAGTTTATTCTGTTTTAACTTTATATACAAGTTACGCTTTACCAGAGCATTTTGAATATGAGGTCAAATTATTAGTCTAGGATTTCGAAAGGCTACGAAACACCATGTCATAATATGAATTTTAACCAGCGAACTGCAGTACCATCAAAGGCATCAAAGGTGGTGATGCAACTGGATCATATCAGCCGAGCCCTTTAATCCAGAGGCTTCTGTCAGTAAGAACAAAAATGACAACGAGCGAAAAATAAACACATAAAAGAGCAAAGAGATAGAAGGGTGGATTCGTGAGTTCATAACACAAAACTAGAGAGTAGAGAGTTTAGGGATAGAAAAACATAAAATATTTTTGTGGCCAGTGACATCCGTACGAAAAAAAGCCGAAAAAATTAGAATAATATTGAACAAGATCGAAAAAATTGAAAATTTTTGGAAAAATAAAAATATAAGTTTTAAAAATAAATAAATTGTACTAAAAATCAAAAAAGGGCCTAAATAATAATTTTTCAATAGAACAGTAATTTTTATTAACTTAGTTTAGGTGTTATAAATTTTTGTTTATTGAATAATAATGATCAGAAACGAGAAAGTTAAAAATTTTGAAAAAAAAATAAAAATAAATGTTTTAAAAATAAATGAATTACATTAAAAATCCGAAAAGGGGAACTGCAGTACCGAAAATCCGTAGTATATTTATCGGAAAAAATCTTTAAAAATACTGGAAGAAATGTTTACAAAACCAGAAACTCTGTTTTAATATCATAGAAACACAATAGTTTTTAATATAAGAAGTATCGTAATATTTTAAAGTGAAAAATTTATATCGTTAAATGATTTTTCAATGAATAAATAAGATTAAGCTTTTTATTAGTATCATAAGAATTGCATTTAGGTAAATAATAACAACACAATTATGTTTGTTAATTTTAGCATGGAAAAAAAGTCAAATCTAAAAATCAATATAAATTAATAAACATTATTTAAAATTGCAGAGATTAAACTTTTACTACATAAGACATAGTTCTGAACTTTTATTATAATTTTGGTGAAACTTTTTATTACTACCTTTAGAAATTCGTGAAGATAATTAAATAAGGACAACAAAATTAAGTTTGCCAAATTTTAACATGAGAAAAAGTCAAACATGAAAAGCAATATAAATTAATAAGTATTATTCAAACTCGCAGAGACTTAAACCTGAATATTTGTCGCCTAATGTCCTCCTTTTGCACAAAAATAGTCTGGTACGTGCTTCTCATTCATAATTCAAACCCAGAAAAATTGTCAATTTAACTTGAGAGTGAGAATAACTAAAAGTCCCACGGAATTATGGAGTTGAAAAAACTTCCGTGACTTTAACCGACCAATATGCAAATAAAAACTACACATATATAAAAGTCCAAAAAACGCGAGGCAAAAATACAAACCACGTATGTCCACCAAATTAAGAGCTATATATACATGCAGTTTTTCTTAATTAAACATTACTTTAAATTTAACATATGCAGCAACATAGGAGAAAAAAAATATAGTGAAATCTAAATAATATCATGATTAAAGTTTTAAACGTTTGAAATGAGTGAAAACGAGGTATCTTTTTTAATGGACTTTTTTCAAAAACAGTAGTTAAAAATGTATATAGTTTTCACTACTGAAAATAACAATGTTTTTCTTATTCGCTGACTAAGACGCATAGAATGGCCACTAATACAAAAGGATATAACACAATAACTTCTACATTTATAAATAGCTTATTATCATTTTTATTACTTTCATAGACATTTGAATTTAATAATGCTCTCATTAAATGTCTAATTTATTTTGTACCGAAATTTAAAACCAACATCATGTAAATATATGATTAATCGTTTAACATATAACAGAACTACAATTTTCCTAAGTCTAGTTATTCGGATTGCTTTAAGTGAAAAAAAATCTCAAATTAATGCATTATAGGAAATTATAAATTTTTTAAAAATTAAATTATCATTTTTTATCCAGTTAATTACGTAATTAACTGGCTATATAATTGTTTAGATTGGATCTGATTCCAGTTAATCCCGGATAACAGCATTTAGTAGTTTTAAGTAACAAGAAATTATTGATATCATGATCGTCTTAATCTTCAGTTTCCTCTAAAAATAGGAATAGAAATAGCAACTAAGGGTAATTGAAGATATAGCAATAAATTAAAAAACAATGTGAGTGAGGCACAAACAGAATGAAAGTAAACAGCTGTTTCGCAGCTTCAAGAGACCTGCATTATCAATGAGAGCAAATTGGACATGCAACCCCGAGCTCACCACTATGTTCAATCTCTTGACATTTGTGATTTACTAATGCTAGCATTGATTTTATAGTTATATTCTGGTACAAAGGTTTCACATTCTCAAATAGTTAGCAATAGATAAGTAAATTTCTTAATCGAAAATAAATTTTTTATGTAATAAAGTAAAAACACTAAAGTAAAACTTTCTTTTTACATATTTTCCTAACGATTCCCATAAACTTAAAAGAAATAAATCATTAAAAACATTTCATATAACATTATTTAATGAAATCTACTATATATTATATATTTTCTATTTAAATATACTTTCTTCATATAAAATCGCAATAAAACTGGCACTGATAATTAGCACACTTTTCCCAACGCAATCCGCTGTAATAACTGTCAAATAATATTTTTGTCGACGCATATCAATTTATGGTTTCTTGACATATTTACAGTTGAATTGCCACATAAAAAAAGTTGTAAACAATATATACCACTGTAAATACCGAAGTTCAGTTATTAAAAAAAAATCAAAAACATAATTCGAGATAAAACTAAGTAACAAATAATGTGAAAAGCATACAAAAACTTTGATATAAATCTCAGACAACGGCCCAATTTTATCTCATGATCTTAGCTTTTTAATATTTCTGGTTAATTTAAATAAGAGACTCTGATTCTTTTTTTAACTTGAAGGAAATAATAAACAACAAGGATAATATCAGCCTTAAAAAACTCTTATAAACTCTGAATTCCATAAAAACTATTAAAATTTCTACTTAAAAAGGAAAAAAAAAATTAGGGACAGACCAGCATCTTTACCTCGCTGCTGGCCAAATTCGTTAATTAAAAGATCTTCCCTAGGTAAACAAAGAAAAATTGATGGTTCTTCCTTATTCTTTTCTTTTTTCTATTTTTCTTTTTGGTCCTTTTTTTTTACTAAAACTAATCCTCCACCATGAGTGTTTTTACTCATTTGCGCATCCCTTCACTTTTGTTTGAATTTACGTGGTTTTCTCTCTATATAAATTTTGTCCTCTAAAAAAAATTTTTTTTAACCTTTCTACTTTCTTCCTTATATACCTCCGTCACTTTTCAATAAACTTTCTAACAATTATATCGTAATTATAAATTCACTGATATAAGAAAGTTTAATCTGAATATGCTCAGTATATGAATCGTTTTATAATATAATTTTCTTTTACACGTTGTGACCAAAGTTTATTATTGTTCATAAAACGTTTCTACCATGAACAAACTGAATATCTCTTCACTTTTGCTTCAATTTACTTGATTTTCTCTGTCTAGAAATTTTGTCCTCTAAAAAATTTTTTTTAACCTTTCTACTTCCTTCCTTATATACCTCCGTCACTTTTCAATAAACTTTCTAACAATTATATCGTAATTATAAATTCACTGATATAAGAAAGTTTAATCTGAATATGCTGAGTATATGAATGGCTTTATTATATAATTGTTTTACACGTTGTGACCAAAATTTATTATTGTTCATAACACGTTTCTACCATGAACTAAACTGAATCTCTTCACTTTTGTTTCAATTTACTTGGTTTTCTCTCTCTAGAAATTTTGTCCTCTAGAAAAAAAATTTTTTTTAACCTTTCTACTTTCTTCCTTATATACCTCCGTCACTTTTCAATAAACTTTCTACCATGCACTAAACTGAAAAATATCTCTTCAGTTTTGTTTAAATTTACGTGGTTCACTCTCTAGATATTCTGTCTTTTAAAAACATTTTTTTTTGTACCTTTCTGTTCTCATCTATTTTTCCACGCTTTCAAATGTTTATACTATAATTAGAATTTCCCTAATATAATAAAGTTTAGTCTCAATATTTTCAGTTTATAAATGGTTTTATTACATGATTTATTGTGTACTAAAAAAATATGCTTTCACTTTTGTTTAAATTTACGTGGCTTGAATTCACGGGATTCACATTTAGCTATTCATGTTGCGACCGAAATTTATTGTTATTCATAATAATTTATTACTATGTAATAAACTGAACAATATCCGTTCAAATTCACAATTCGCCCTAAAAATTTTGTCTTCTGTATTTTTTTAACCTTTATATTTTTGTCGGGTTTTTAACAATCATATCGTAATTAGAATTTCATTGATAGAAGATAGTGTAGTCTGAATATGCTTAATTTATAAATGTTTTTATAACATAAGATACCATGATTTGTGACCGAAAATAAGCCAGAAAATTTAGTATTATACATAATGAGTTATAACTAGTTATTAAATAGAAAAATATGAGACTTATAAATACAAGAGAATTGGGGACACAGAGAGAACCGTTTAATATCAAGACAATACCGTTGAAAAAATGTATTATAAACGCTTTTGCATTACTTTTTCTGATATAGCTTATGATATAGCTGACTAAAGCTGATAGCTGTTATAATATCCTAGGAATTACTTATGAAATTATATACATATCATGTTCTATTATCGGAATATTATTATTTCATGTTCTGTATCGGAAATAAATACATTTTTACGATTATATTTTCCAAAAAGTAATTCATCAATTATTTCTCAATTATTCATCAATTATTACAAATAATTACATGTTTAAGATTTATAGAAATATTTTAATAAAAATGAAATGTTTCAATTTGAAAAGCATTTAGATTATTCCTACAATATTTTTATAGATATCAGTCATCGATGTTATGAGAGGTTTAGTTGCATTAAACTTCTTTTTTGTCTAACTGGAAAAGAATGCTTCACTACCAGCTTTATCTACTGTACTTTATTGGAGAAAATCGTATTTAAGTGACTCTTTCAACGGTAATTATACTAAAGAGTGCAATAGTGAGGTAAAGAGTGGTCATTCTTTGTCAAAGAATACACCAAATTTGAAGATTCTTGTCAACCCCAATAATATTGAAGAGGTGGCTTTTTGTAGCTGGGATAACAATAGAAATATAGACAATTTTTTAAAAGGAAAAAACTTAAAACATATTTTTAGAAATAAACGTAGAGTGGATATATATAGTAAGCAGTAATCCAGAGCGATACAAATTTATGTTTCCTCTGTATCTATAGATTAATTTATTGTTGTTTTAGAATGACTGATCTCAGTAAAGAAGCCATGTGTGAGTGTGCTTATTCATATTAGTATAATCATGCGAGTATGGCACAAATGTATGTATGCATCTATGTTATGGATATACTGATGCACACACATATTTTCATAATTTAAATTAAAGAAAAATAATTAATCTCTCTATATATAATTATGCTTGAAATAAAGAGATATCATAAACATCGATTTCATTGATAGAAGATAGTTTAGACTGAATATGCTTAGTTTATAAATGACATTGACTTACCAACTATTCTATAATTAGTCTATTTTTTATAAATTGTACAAAATTATATTGAAGTAAATAGTGTAAAAAAAGCATGGTAAGGAGTATAATAATAACAATGAAGCATTAATGCATATCAGGAGGAAAACGTAAGTGCTATAACCCACAGTTAATTTATACTCAAGATGTTTTAATACTTAGGTTATCAGTTATAATTAAAGAAATTCTCGATAAAAAAAATTCCTTAAAAATAAAATCAACTCAAACCGGCGACCAGCATCTCTACCTCCCGGCTGGACAAATTCCTTAATTAAAAGATCGTTCTAAGGTAAACACAAAGAAAAAACCGACACTTTTTTTACCCCCTCCATCAGTTTTTCTTCCCTCCCTTTCCAGAGTTGTTTTTTCTCGTTTACGCACCTCGCATCTCTTCACTTCACTTCGGTCCCTCTATTTGAATTTCTCCCCCAAAAAGAAGGTTAGTTTGTGTAAAGTTTGGGGCCCACATTCCCATGCCGGTAGTTTTTAGAAATGCAGTGTATTCTTTGTCGATTTTCGACTCGGCATTTTTCTTTTCGGTTTTTCAACAATGTAATGGCTTCGCCCGGAAAACAAATAAAAACGCACCTTTTTGGAAAGTGTTTTTTCTTCGCTTTAATTGCAGGAGAAAGCTCTGATTGGATTTCCGTCATTAGAGAGATTTATTTCTTCACGAATCAACTGAAAAATTATATGAGTTTTTTTTTTTTTTAATTTTTTTACAAGCATGATACTTGGCTGTGATTGTATGAAGAAGCATGGAAAAATTCGAGGAATTTCTAAGCTTGCAGATTAGTCAGTTAGTTTCTCCCCACACTATAACTTATTCCTTTTTCCTACAAACATAAAATTGGAAGTATTAAGAAGAAAAACGCAGAAAAAAAGAGTAGAAAAATAAATTCTTTGCCCACGTAAGAAGAATAGTTATATAGTTAGTCAGATCTTAATGTACAAACACAGAGGATTTGTAGACACACTTGTCGAATCTTAACCACTATTTTTCGCCATATTTACTCAAGAAATGCATTTAATGACATCTCTGGATTGCATCTGTCTTTTGCTTTTTGCAAACAATAGCGAGTTTTTCGATATGAAAGATAGTGCAGTTTGGATACGGATTCAAGCGCTATCCAGATTTATTGGGTACACTACATAAGGGATTCCGGGTTTGATTTCATCACATGCATACCACGCACCTAAACTTTCTATTCAAGTCCATTAAGAAATGAGAACTTGCCCTGAAAAAGGTGCAAAAATGAATTATCCCTTTGTGGTACAACCGTTTCAATATCATGTGTGGAGATGATCGCAATTATTGCCTTTTGCTTTTTGCATACCACGAACCTAAGCTTTCTACTCAAAACCATTAAGAAATGAGCACGTGCTATGAAAAAGGTGCAAAAATGAATTATCCCTTCTTAAGGCCATTAAGAAATCAGCACTTGCTCTGAAAAAATTGCAAATTCATTTGCGGTACAACCTTTTCAATATCATGTGTGGAGATGATCGCAATTATTGTCTTTTGCTTTTTGCATACCACGAACCTAAGCTTTCTACTCAAAACCATTAAGAAATGAGCACGTGCTATGAAAAAGGTGCAAAAATGAATTATCCCTTTGCGGTACAACCGTTTCAATATCATGTGTGGAGATGATATCCTCAATCTTGATATGTCACATTGAAAGGTGTTAAAGTATATCCATCAAAATAAACAAAATTGTAGTAAATACTGGAGCTTAAGACACTGAATGAGGATGTTTCATACGAATAATTGGCAATTTATAAGCAATTATTTTGTATAAGGCATTCATATCGCATATAGGCCGAAGTCGAAATTTCTCCAGTCTTCGAACAAAAATTACACGCAAAATGACATAATATCAACATGTATTTATTTACAAGACTGTGTAAAACGTCAACTGTGTGAATATTTATTTAAGAGAATGGTTTTATTTTTATTCGTTGAATGCGTAAGAAAAATCACGATTATGCACAAAAAGTTAAATATTTACTGCTATGGTTGTTATCATATAAATAAACCTTTGAAAGCTTGAAATACGAGAAAGAGTTAAAACTCATTTTCACGGTAAATGTTTAAAAAATAAATTCCAAGGCATAAATCTCAGTACATTATAACAAATGAGACCCACAACAGTCGCAAAGTGACAGCAGCAAAACAGCGGTGCATAAACATCCTTCTCTATAAATCCCAATGCGTATCAGCCGTGCGATCTGTTTAGAGGCCCAGTAATGGGCTCCTAAATGAATCCGCCATTAAGTCAGACCTTTGGCATTGAGCAGCGCGTTCTGTCCGTATCTCAAACGACACCCTCCGCCACACTCTCTCCTCGAGTCAAACAAATTAATAACCGAGCAGATAGATGATAACCGTCCGTAACAAGGCCGTCTGTTTTTCCTCCTCCCCCTCTTACAGGCCTGATGTATGGGGAAGCATCATTTTTATGACGATCTAAAATTAGCGGCGTTTTATTTAGCGTTGTCACACACAAACGTCATGACGAGGCAGAATATGCTTGCTGATGAGCACAATTTGTCATAAAAAGACAGTGGAGAATATTTACTCAGAATCACTGCCAGAATAACAACCACGTCCAAAAACCCTTGTTCGTAATGGATTAACCTAAGGACATGTGAAGAAGTTGAAGAGCTAAACGGTTCCTGAGCAAACTGTTTCCTTTTTCCTTCTTCTCTTTCCAAAAAGCTTCTTTCAAATTAGATGCCATAAATTTCAGGTAATACACATAAAATGGACTCTCTCAACCAACATACTACCCGAGTAATTATGTATGAAGTAAAGAAGTATATTGGAGCATGCATGAATGTAAATAAATTACAGTCCTCAAATCTCCCTTTTATAAAGACAGGTATAGAGTTACGAAATTTCCATATCACATAAGGTTATGCACTGGAACCCACACAATACAAAATCAATATCTATAGAGAAATTCAAATTCATACAAATACAGTATATAATTGCATAGATCACAGAAGTTTACAATCAGTGATCTATGTTGTGGTTGAGAAGGATGAAAGATTAGAATCAACAGCTAGTCAATAGTTTCAAATAGGAAGTTCTAATCCTCCAGATATTTTTATTTACCAACTTAACGCTTTCGATCCTGCTGATGACGTTTGTCACCTTCATATGTTTGGGTCTTTTTTATAGATTATAGAAGCTAGGATTGTTCAAACTATGAAGTTATTTGCACTAACTTATTAGTTTCAACAATTGGAAGGCTCCGTTAATATTTTGAACACGAGTTCTTTTAGTACTCATACACAATACGTAATAATGAACTGTTGCTCTACTTGGTCGTAAAGTTAGCTTTTAATAGTTTTTGCTTAAATATGATTGTTGATATTTTAACACTGTAGTAGTAACATGGATATGTTACAAAAAATTAACTCTTTGTTTAAGAGTTTACACAGGAATTTTAATAAATTATCTTGGCAATAAATTAACCTTTCATTTAACTCACAAATTATCGTGTTTTTAAGGAATCGAAATTTTGAGTTCCTTCTATACAATTGGAAGACATAGATGGTAGAAAAGAAAAAAAATGACTGTCATATAAAATACTGTTATTTTCGGGGACGTTAATTAGGAACTTATTAATACCTGTTGCACGATGCACTGTTTATACTACAAATTGAGCGAGTCAAGTTGACGCTTTGAGAATGAAGCATTATCTACCATTCGCCACATTCAGAACATTCATACGATCCTGCGTATGCCTGAAATTCAAGAAGGAATGCAGAGAGCGCGACGTCAAAATATGTAACAAATACTTCGACGAGGCTAGCGATAAGTGCAACAAGGTAAGTAAAAAAGGAAACACAGATACGTTCCATACTGCTGAACAGACAGCGCAACTGGGATGCGCTCTTTCTAATGGAACTTGCAAATAAGCAAAAAATATGACTGATGGAGAAAATATAAAAGAGAACGTTTACCAGATATACAAACCGCTTTGTCACGCAAGCAAATATAGCCTGGAAGCAAAAGAAAAAGAAGAAAAGAGGCAGGCTAAATGAACTCTCAAAGCCGTTATGCACATTTATATAGTCACCTGCCAGACTTAAAAATAGCCCTCGAGAAAAAAGGAAGAATATATATTTATAGATATAAGAGATGCACAAATGAAAAGATAAAGCATAAAAAAGAAGAAGACGCGCTGTTTTACAAACCAACTTTTAAAAACGGATGCCGTCGTAAATAGCATATTTGGTTGTCCTCCAATTGTGAAGTTTTTTTCCTCATCGAGTCGCGGCAGAAGCCTTGTTTTGGCGGCGTGGTTTATTTAAAAATCATCTTGGCGTAATGACACCACTCCGGCCGAAATTTTTCACTTTCACAGGGGATCGATTTGAATTAAGTCGTGTTGAAAGGGAGGTGAGGCGTGAGAAATACTCCAGCGAAAGACTATCTCGACCGTAGGCGTAAGGGTGAAGTTTATTTTAAGGATGCAGATTCGAAGACAAACAGATGCAAAACGTGGCATGAAAGGGGTGAGAGGGATTCAAGTTCCCTCCTTGTTGACATTGCTGAACTTACAGATTACAATCTGTATATAAAATTTGTAAAACCGTTTTAGTATAGAAAGTACGATACAATAACTAAAATAATGGTCAAAACACTAATTTGTATAGAAAATGCGATACAATAACTAAAATAATTGTCAAAACACCAATTCGTTTATTAGTAGTAGTTATATTAAGAATATACAAAGATTTCCTTGTAGGTGGTATATAACAATACTATAAAGTTCTGTAAAAGTTTCATTTCAGTACTCTAAGACCAGTGAGTTAATACTGCCGATATTATATTTGGTTTTTAACTATCTGGGAAAACACTTAATTATCTAAATGAATAGTTATGGTGTTGGGTTTAAATTTCACAAATTCCCCATCCCTCAATAAAAATGGATTTCATTTTGATAAATTTGTTAGGAGTAATGGGCAAAATAAAGAGGAATGACCAGGATCTAGGAGGAGGTAACGCTTTCAGAGATACTAGTTACAAGGATGACCAAAGTTGTACCAAATGTTGTACAACTTGGTTTTAAGTCAAGAGAGTTAACGCAACCAGTGCTATAGTTGGATATGAATAACCCAGAAAAAAACCTCAACTATCTAAATGAATTCAGTTTTCTCTATGTTTTCCCGCCAAGTGATCGTTCCGTAAGAAAGGGGTGAAGAATCAAGAGGAATCACTCACCATCCGGAAGCTAGTAATTGAAGAGACGCTTTAAGATCAAATTGGTGTTTGGTCCTCGGACTACAGAAAATACTTCTTCCTCCATTATCCCATTGATATGATACATAATTAATGGCAATATGTATCACAAATTTAAATGTTAAGGTAAGCACTTATAATCTAAACAAAGAACAATCTCCCTAAATAAAATTTTAAACTCATATTCAGACAAAATTTCTGTAGTTTGTATTTAAAAAGCAATATTAAGCAAAAGCAAAAGTTATGACCTAAATAGGTAGGTAATTAAATCTTTTACTTTTTAGTTAGGACAGTCGCCAAGCAATATAAATAAAGATGTTACTTTTAACTCATTAAGAAGTTTGTAACGTTTGATTCTATCGTATATGAATTCCAAAACAGGTTCTTTGTTTAAGATGAATGATGTAAAGAAATATTTTTAAATATATTAAAAAAAATTCTTTTTTTCTTTTGACACTCATTAACCTACATTTTACAGATATAACAAAGTTAATGTTACAACAAAACTGATGTTTGGTACGAATTCATAATTTCTACAGTTCTCTTCTTATTTTAACAGTTAAAAAATTAAAGTAAAACCTGACAAACAGACGACAGGGCTGTCTAGTCACAGAGCTTTTTGGTGATTGATATTCTACCACTGAATTTAAAAGCAAGGTTATAAAATGTTCCAAATCTGCAGAAAGATCATTGGAGCGTAACTTAAAAACTGCTCATTACCAAAAAGCAAAACGGGATTCGAATCTTCAAAGCATGAACTCGACATTAGAAACAAACGGAACAAATAAAAAAATAAAAATTCACCTTTTTACTCAAACGTGACACAGAAGGTAGTAGTTGGCAGAACTTACCTTTTTCCTTCTTTTTCTATATTTAGTGACTTCAGACATCGGCATCTGAAATTCGGGTGCTTTGGATCAAAATATGTCTTCCTAAATAATTACTGGGTGATATAATTCCACCGTGGGACATATCCAGAACTCTCGCCCCCGCCTGATCAAACATAATGCGAGCATCTTGGCAGCAACGCAGTTCCGTAGATAAAAGTAGAAATGAGACGCGTACACAAATAAAGCTCTTAAAAAATGCGTTTGTTTCTTTGCAAGCAATATACAATTTTAGCTACCATTTTTTCCTCCAACTTTTTATGCTTCGTAAATCATATTTCTGCTCTAATGACTATTCTTTTGCAGGCATACAGTGAAGAACTTGCTTCAATATACAGGCTGTTAAACATCCATAATTTTTAAAACTGAATTATTGATATAAATTCTAAATAATTTTGCATTAACAAAGAGAGCTTATAGCAAAGTAAAAAAGTATTCAATATTAATAATAACATAATAATGATAATTTATAATATATGCTTTAAATTATTTTAAAATATTATGGTATTACTTAATAAATAGAGTAATGGTATTATATTTATTTTACTTAATGAAAAAAAATTGTTTATATATCTCTTTATTTCTTAGGTTTTTATATGTAAGATATAATGTTTGTTATTCACCATTATGTCATATATAAACTTATTTTAACTTAGATTTTGATGTCATTAAAATTAATTTAAAAAAAAAATCCAAAGTCAACATTCATAACAATAAATGGGTTCCTAATGAACTTCAGTAAGCTCTAGGCTCCGAAAAACCTAGATCTGCAGTTGCCTAGGCCGTGTCGAGATTTCAACCAAATGTCGAGATTTCAATATTTTATCTGTGATAGGAGTTTGGCTTGTCGAGATTACAGTGCCGATACATGGCAGTCTGTTTGAAAGGAGCAGAATCCTCAATTAAGAGAAACCAAATAATGCTGCTATTAAAATGAAAGGGATTTCTTGGTAAGACATTATCAAGATGATCAGATTTTGTATTCAGTAACAATGTAACTCACATTCTTTCAGCTAGCTCAATCGGCAAAGGCAACGATCTGGTAACTGAAAAATTAGGAGTTCGGAGCTAGAGTCGGCCCAAGTTCCACCGTGTTCGTTAAAGGAGATTGGAGCACTTAAAATATGCTCTTGGACTCAATGTCTTCCAAGTTCTCCAATGATACCTCTGAGGGTGGCAGGCCCAGCTTATAGGTTTTCTGCCTGGTCTTTGCTTCTAAATTACAAGAACATACTTGAGCAAAGTCGTTCTTTGACCCTGCGGTGCTCCTTAAACGAAAGTGCTCCTCTTTGCCTCAATAAGAGATTATCGTATGTCTCAATAGTGCTTGATTTGTCCAACAGCATTAGAAACAACATTTTTTCACTTTATATATTAATATATTAACGTGCGATCTTATTATTATCATCCTTTGTGTATCAAAGCAGTATATCGTAGTACTATACACCAACCAACCAATAAATTAACCTGCTCTTAAATTAATGATTCTCAAACTGGGTGCTGCAGCTCTTGGGGTACTTTGAGCATATGTCAGGGGTGCTGTATCGCTTAGTAAAAAAGTCGTATAAAAATGTACATTATTTAAAAAAAGGCATAAAAGCTTTAAAAAATTTAAAGTTAATTTGTCTTTCTTCGTCTCTGAAACCACTGACGAAATGTGTGAAGAATAGACCTTCTATTTATCGCAAGGTGTCATCAATGCTCACCTGTGGGATTCTCAAACTGAGAATGAAGGCTACCTGTGGTGCGTGCCTCTAACCGCAGCTCTAACTAATAATACCTGTGTTTGTACAGATTTATAAAACACAATAATGATAAACATGTGATTTACAACTTTAAAAATTATCAGTCTAATAATAGTCACCACAGACAGAATTGTAGAGAAAATAACAATCCATAGAAAGAACAACTGATAGACAATCTACAAACTACTTGATAACGATAATTAATAATAACTGATGAGTTCATAAAGACGACAAAATGCAATCGCATAATAATCCATATTACTTTCTCTCAATCCTAAACTTTATTAATGTAAAAACTTTCGGAGAAAAACAGATCATTAACATGCGAAGCTAATAAGTGAAAGATAGATAAATTTCTTTTAAAGGACATCCTTCTTAAACCCCACGGCACTTTTTTAAGTCATGAACAACTATTATCTTTTACTTAGACATTAGTTAAGTAACCAGACAATAAATTAATGCAATATGCAGTACTAATAAACGTATATCACATACTGGTTACTGTGAACCCTATGGGGGAAGAGGGTATAGTTTACAGACTCCTTAAAATGATGATGATTTCATAAAGTCAATAAAATTCATTCACATAATATTTCAGCACTGCACTTTGAGAAATTTTTATAACTCAGACCTAAACTTTAACAGGACAAACATTCTCGGAGAACGGCAGATCATTAATGAGCGCTGCCAACATCCGCTAAACGAGCGGATTTCCCTTAGAGGGCACCCCTCGCAACCCCACAGGTGTGCCGCGGATCTTTTCCTTCAGGAGTTGCCTTTACCCCTTCCCCAGACATCGGTTAAGAAAAAGAGTAGGAAGAAGAAATAAAAACAAAGTAAGCAAGCAAAGACGATGCAACCTCGCAACTAACGTCATAATGAATGCCGAGTGGAAATAAAAAAAAAGGAGACTGAGATGAGAATACATAGTTGTGTTTTATAAATAAACCGCGGGGCAGTTGTTTTGGCTGATGTTTTGAAAGCGCTGTAAGACGAATGATGATGAAGTTGCTCCCCAGGTTGTTCCCAGATTCTGTCTACCTTCGCCCCTTCATCCCTCACCCCCTCCGTCCTTCCTTTTCCTGTTTCGTTTCAACCCGTATGTCTTCTACGCGAGGTCTCCTCAACAGATTTTGTCCGCAGATACAGAGTTCTTGCCCCCCTCCCCCATGGTATTATTATTAGCTACGAAATGCCTTATTAAATTGAGGGGGGTGGAAGGGAAGGGAGAGGGGTGCGTAATGAAGTTTTTGCGAAAGCATATTTTGGCAACAAAATAAAGTCGCAGATTGTGGAACGATTTTTATTTTTATCTATTCCAGATTCCGGGCTGTGAACGGGCCCGATGCTAATTTCCTAAATAAGGCAGCTGTTTGAGCGGGTGGAAATTGATGCCATCGCATCTTCGGGAGAGGGGGAAATTAATAGAAATGAGTATCACACAGGGAAACCTACTCATTTTTACCGTAGTCATAAATAGTTCAATTATTACGTAAGAGCCCGGTATAAATATTGTATACTGATGTATTTCGCTGTTTAATTATTTCCCTCCAATTTGCATTTCATCGATCAACCAAACTGTAATTAAAATGTCTGCAGACCAAGAAGATTTTTATTTAAAAAATAAAATAAAATTTTTGGCGTGATGGTTTTAAGGAATAAAATTTAAACTACGTAAAATTCAAGCGGATTGAGAAGTAGATTCGCTAAAAAGTTTAGACAATAGCTAATGATATTAGTTGAAAATATATCAGACAAATAGTTCATTTTGTTATTATTTATCTTTTCAGAAGTAAAAAAGTCTTTTACCTCTATTTCAAAAGATTGTAGTATCGATTTAACAATACTCATAACCAATTACGTAGTTCAGAAATTAAATATTATCTTTAGTTTTAATTTCATATGAAGATCAACGTTTTCCAAATTATCAAAAGGCATTTTTAATCAAAAGAAGAACGCCATAAATTTATTTTTACCTGAACGATAAGAACAAATTTATTGCCCTGATTTAAACAAGTTTTTTCATACGTTTAAAACAAATAAATTTCATATCTAGGTTAGAAATTTATAATATTTTCATCTAAAGCAATATTTTAATTTTGGTATAAAAAGTTTTTTAACAAAGCGGAGGGCCCTTGTCTATTAGTTAGTACCCATACAGTGCGGCGGAAATTGTTGACCTCGTTTTATTAGGGGGGTTAACATAAACAACCAACTTTACTTCCTCGGGACAGTACAAACAAACAAGTGGGTCCTCGTAATTTAGAAGCAAAGGGCCAAGCAGAAGACTCCTAGGCTTGGCCAGTCACCTCCAGAGGTAAGTGTTAGTAAGTAACTTAAAAAAAACATTATTTGAATAACTTTGGCATATTTGTTTTAAATAGTATGTTAAACAGGTATTAACCCTTTTTACTTTTAGGGTACTCAGAGTTTCCGAACACCGTTATTCAATTTTAACCACCATATGAGTTGGACTTTGATCAAAGACCAACTCATGTGGTCTCTCATGTCTACTAATAAATAACTTCATTTGGTTATACTAAAAATAAATTCATAGCCACTACTTAAAACTTATAAATTCATAATTAAACTTTTAAATTAATTATAACTTATAAATTCATAGCCTACTTTCACTATTTTATTTCTAAATCTGTGAAAAAAATTCTAAATTAAATAAATCCTTTCATTAAACAATATTTCGAATTAACTGTTTTTTGTCCAATTGAGAGAAAACTGTATAAACATGTATTAAAAAAATAAAAAGAGTAAAACTAAAAGAGTACATATATTTTTTAATGTGACTTTGATATTCACAAATAAACAAATTTATTAAGTATTACTGAATATAAATTCATAGATGACCCATTTTGAGTATTTTATTTCTAAATCTGCGAAGTAAATGACAGCAAATTAAAACAAAGCCTTTAATTCCGATGACGACTGCTTATCCCACACTTCGAGAGAAAAGCAGTATTATATATTTTTAAATAAAATACAAAAGGGTGCAAATAATTTCTAACCGAATCCACTTGGCAGTGTTTATCTAAGTGTTAAATATCGAGCTGAGCCCCCGCGCATACCCCGTGGTATTTTATTCTGAAGAGCCTAATAAGGGCCCGAAAATTCAGCATTTCCTTCTCAACAACAGACCCGACACAACACTTTGGGAATGGCCGGATGCAACTAGTCTCCCAAATGAAATAAATGCACCGATCGCGGATTTTGTCAAAAACCGTCTCAAACGAACACTCTGACATATTCGAGGGGCTTATCTTATTACACCGTTCGAGAGAGAGAGAGTTACTTTTTTTCCCATCCCCCTTTTCTCTTGAGCACGCAATTTCTACAAGATGCCGCATTCGGTGCTTACCGCAGCAATTTCTTTTGTCCCGCTTGTATTTCTCTCTCCCTTCGACAACTCCGTCTCGAGCGGCCTCTTCTTTCTTTCTTTTTCTTCCTCTTCTTTATATTCCGAAGCATTCTCTCTCTCTCTCGTGCCTCCATCCCTTTTCGCCTTTCGTGCGATTATTAGCGGCGCTTTAATTCTTTTCGCACTTAATCGCAATAATTTGTTTTTCGGTTCGTCTCCGGAAGTGATAAAGCACTGACTGGCCGTCGCGGCTGGGGTTTTCAAGTTTCTCTCGCTCTCGGGCCCGGATGGTTGTGGTAACGCTATGGGGCACGTCGAAAATAAATCCATCAGCAACTTTAAAATACTTTTAAACAAAGGTCCCGCACCACCGACCAATATAGAATCCAGCAAAAAACTTTTTTCCAAATTCCGGTCTCACTCATATCAGATGAAAATAGGAGTGACTCGTGATTCAATTTACGAACAATACGAAAAAAATCTTGCAAATCGAAACCTTGTAACACAAGTCAAACAATTCGCCAGCAACTTTAAAATATTTTAAACCAAAGGAACTGCATTAATTACTGATATACAATTCAATATTAATCTACGGTGCACTAACACGCTGTCGCAGATGGTGGTTTCAGCCCGGATGGTTATGGTAATGCTATGGGGCAAGTCGAAAATAAATCCATCAGCAACTTTAAAATACTTTTAAACAAAGATCCCGCACCAGCGACCAATATAGAATCCATCAAAAATCTTCTTCCAAATTCCGGTCTCACTCATATCAGATGAAAATAGGAGTGACTTATGATTCAAATTATGAATAAAACGGAAAAAATCTTACTAATGGAAACCTTGTTACACGTGGAAGACAAATCGCCAGCAACTAACTTTAAAATATTTTAAACCAAAGGAACTGCATTATTTACTGATATACAATTCAATATTAATCCACAGTGCACTAACACGCTGTCGCAGATGGTGGTTTCAGCCCGGATGATTATGGTAATGCTATGGGGCACGTCGAAAATAAATCCATCAGCAACTTTAAAATACTTTTAAACAAAGGTCCCGCACCACCGACCAATATAGAATCCAGCAAAAAAACTTTTTTCCAAATTCCGGTCTCACTCATATCAGATGAAAATAGGATTGACTCGTGATTCAATTTACGAATAATACGGGGAAAAAATCTTGCAAATCGAAACCTTATAACACGAGTCAGACAATTCTCCAGCAACTTTAAAATATTTATTTTAAAAACCAAAGGAACTGCATCGTTTATTAATATACCATTTAAGATTACTCCATGGTGCACTAATACGCTGTCGCAGATGGAGTTTTCAGCGCGGATGGTTATGGTAATGCTATGGGGCACGTCGAAAATAAATCCATCAGCAACTTTAAAATACTTTTAAACACATTTCCTGCTCCACCGACAATATAGAGTCCTGTAAATTTTTTCCATATTCCGCGAGGTCTCATACTCATATCAAATGAAATTAGGATTAACTCAGGCTTGAATTTATGAGCAACACGAAAAATAAATCTTACAAACGGAAACCATGTAACAAATAGCAGAAAAACCACCAGCAACTTTAAACGGAGGAAACTCATCATTTAATTTTCATAGGACTCTATAATAATCCATGGTGCACTAACAGACCTTCACACGCACATGGGGCTTTCAGGGGTGGATGGTGATTGGAACACTATGGGTCATATCGAAAATAAATCTAACAGCAATTCCAAAGTATTTAAAAAAAAGGCCATGCACTACCGATCAATATAGAACACAGAAAAAACTATTTCCATATTTGCCAAAGTCTCATTTTTATTATCAAATGAATATAGGAGTGATTCATGATTCAATTTGCGAACAATACAGAAACATCTTGCAAACCGAAAGCATGTAACAAGTGGTATACAGATCACTAGCAACTTTAATGCACTTTAAAAAGTAGACACTGCACCATTTATTAACACAGAACTCTATAATAATCCATTGTGCACTAACAGGTCTTCGCATATAGGATTTTCAGCCCTGGATGGTTGAGGTAACAATATGGGGCACATGAAAAATAAATGAAGCAACTTTAAACTACTTTAAAATAATAGTCCCGCACTACAGACAAATTTGCAATAAGGTAAAAAACGCTTTTTTTTCCTATTCGGTAATGTTTCATTCATTTCAGATGAAAATAGGGGTGGTCTATACTTCGAATTACGTGCAATAGGGGGAAAACGTAAAAACTAACACAGTTTAAGACGTATCATACAAATCACCAACAATTCTAAAATACTTTAAAACGTACTCTCCACACCACGAATTCATATAAAATTTTGTATATTTCCATATTTTTGTGTTTTTCATATTTCTCAAGAGCTCTTGTTAATATCAGATATAAAAAAACCACACAGTTGCACAACAGTAGACCTAAATCCATATTCCGCGAGTCTCATTCATTCAAATGAATAGAAAACACGTCATTTATAATAGAAAAAAAAATCTACGGAAAATGTAATAATACAGAAAAAAATCATTAAAAAACTGCTTTATTTCATAGGACTTATAATAATCCAGTGCACTAACAGACCTTCACAACAGGGTTTCAGGGTTGTGATGCACTAATCATATCGAAAATAAATCTCAGCAATTTATTTAAAAAAAACCCGCACTACCGATCAATATAGAACACAGAAAAAACATCCATATTTCAATCTCATTTTTATTATCAAATGAATATAAGTTCAGATTCAATTTCGAACAATACAGAAACATCTTTAAACCAAAAGCATGTAACAAGTGGTATACAGATCACTAGCAACTTTATCACAAAAAGTAGCACTACATTTATTAACACAGAAATAATAATCCATTGTACAGTACATATAGGATTTTCATATTGAACAATATACATGAAAAATAAATAGCAACTTTAAACTACTAAAAGAATATATACAGACAAATTTGCAATAATACCTAAAAACGCTTTTTTTCCCTATTCCGTAATGTTTCATTCATTTAGAAAAAATAATACTTCGAATGACGTATAAAAAAGTAAAAACTAACACAGTTTAAGACGTATCATACAAATCACCAACAATTCTAAAATACTTTAAAACGTACTCTCCGCACCACGAATTCATATAAAATTTTGTATATTTCCATATTTTTGTGTTTTTTATATTTCTCAAGAGCTCTTGTTAATATCAGATATAAAAAAAACATTGCACTAGTAGATATAAAAAACCAACTTAAATAATGAAACAATAACGTATTCATAATTAGTAATAGTTAAAACTAGTATTAAATTGTTAATAATGTCACTAAAATAAATCATTAAAAGTAAACTGCTGTTTATTTTTTTATTCTTTGAATTTTATTTATGAAAATTTTAGTGCTAAATTCTTTTATATCTCCAAACTACACAGGGTTTGCTCGGTTTGGTTATCATTTTTTTCATGAGGTCTGATAAAAAAACATGATTAAAGAATCTGAAACGAACATTGTCAGCAGCATAAATAAACAAAAAATGCTCTAAATCACATTCGACCAAACTAGACAAGGAAATAATATAAGTTTCAC
>CM063498.1:74428444-74433444 GCA_032207245.1 Pardosa pseudoannulata
GCGGGAATTTTTTTTTTTTATCTACCTCTTTTGCGCCCGCCATGACCCCACGAAATATTCCAGGGAAAACAGTCGTACAGGAGAGAATATCGTCTGCCCCCTCTGCAAAACAGAGAAGGTACGGTTGCAGGCAAAAGAGAGGGGGTAGGGGAGAGAAGAGTCCTGTTTGATATTTCATTAAGTTTAATGTTTAATTTTAATGCGGCACATCGACAATATCAACAGAGCTCCGGAGCTAATCGATGCGAAGTCGGTCGAACGAGCGGAGCCTTCATTAGTGTATGCAAACTGGGAACTAATTAACAAATTAAATAATAGGCATTATGGCTAAAACTCGGTAATTAAATATTGTTGATTAATCCGTACTTATATGCTTAATTAATTTTACGTGTGTGTGAGAGAGAGAGAGAGTGAGGGAAAAGGTGGGTGTGGGAATGGAGAGGGTAAGCGGGGTATTTTTTAGTAATTTTGGCGTCTTATTAAAAGCGCGGATTTTAATTACGCCCGCCCTAGACTGCCCGAAAACGGGCGCATTACAAATTCCGGCAGAATTGTTTAATTACCGGCTTTGGCAACAAGAAACAAACTTTCGCGGTCAACAACGGGATGGAAATATTTTGACTTTTGAGGAGAACGCAGTTTTCGGAAGTTTATGTGGCAACGGTTTTAATTTTTAAATCCGTTTCTCTCTCGATGGAGTACGCATTACCTTGCCAAGCGAGAAACAGAGGGAGAGAAAGATAGAGAGAATGAGAGAAAGAGGGGAAGAAGCGCAAAGCTAAAGCAGTTAGTAGTTAGAGGAGATAAAAGGCAAGGGATGTCGACAATGCGTGTCGAATTTCAGACAGGGTTGAAATTTTTCCAATCGAAAAATTTCTTTTGCGAGATGGGGAGATTAGCTCCCACACTGGAAATACACGGGGTATAAGATGTATAGTTTTTTTATCGAAATGTAATGTGTCATAAAAAATCATATTTTTTAAAGTGAAAAAAAAAATTAGTAATATTAAGCATGGCTACACATAATGTATGTATGTCAATAATGGGAAACTGAGCTCTTTGCTAACCTATGTGCGGCTCCCGTTCAAATTTTAAATCCTTTTTAATTTATTATGTCGAAAAATTTTAGACTTAATTTTCCTAAACTAAGTATCTATTATTTCGTTGTAAAAATTTTAAGTATACAAAAATATCCACAGTTGAAGAAAGTTGTCATTTAATTTTAATTTTTGTACATTCCTTACAAAAGAAATAGTTTGTAGGAGAGTATTTTTTCTTTTAGAATTTCATGGAGATTTTTTATCCTTTTTTTTCTTTCCAAGTCACTTGCAAAATTAGGACAAATTTAATAATAAAGTATATCATTTTGTAGAAAATAATAAAATAAGAATACATTTATACTTTTTAGAAACGAAGCCATGTTGACTAGTTTTTCACTCTTTGATACCAAAATTCACAAATTTACTTACAAAGACCAAAATAGCTGGTTATTTTAAAACTTAAGCTCAAATATTGTATCCTTAAAAATAAGGTTTTTTGAAATATTGAAAAAAAATCAAACAATTAATGCCTTTTAATTTTAATATTTTTTAAATGCTGTTGAGGAAATATTTTTTTAATTACAAAAATGCATTGATAAAACACACATTTTTTAAGATTTAAAATTATAGGTCAGAATTTAAAGAATTTCCTAAAAGCATATTTGAGCTAGTCCTGTGTATGTGTGCGTGGACGTGCAATTGAAATAAAGAAAGAGAAAGATATTCCTTAATTCTATAGGTATATATCTTATACTTATATAGAACACTTAGAGCTATAGGTATTATTTTCTAGAGATAGGACAATAATGACAAATAATATTCTTTAAAATATTTATCTAAGTCTCGTTCCAGAAAAGATATAACGATTCACAAATAGTAAGTCCATTAATAATATCCTCAATCCCCCAATAAAAAAGTATAATTACAAATGTTTCACGGTCATAAAAAAATATTCCCGATTTCAAAATTGTATAACTTTTAAAGAAACATTACACTTAAATTATTATTATGGTATAACTATCCATTTAGACTGATTAATAATTATAATTATACAGCACAAGAAGGACAGAGTTTAGTAAAGTACTCAATTTTTTAAATAAAGCATACCTAATTTTATGAGAAATTAATAGACAATGTAAAATAATTTTCGAGAATAATTTTCGAGAGAAACAGTTACGAATAAAGTGCAAAACATTCAAACCGTAAAAAAAAAATAAGTTTTAGAACAAGTAAATAAATTTGATTGATGTAAAATAATTACTCAATTTCAAAAATTAAAATCATACAGTTTGATCTTTTCTTGGATAAAAAGAACAATTTTGCATTTTAGGTCAATTTCTGTTGTTTTGAACGTCCTATGTCCATTTAAAGAAAAATAAAAGCTTCCTTTCCGTGAAGGTACTAGCAACTCAACACGGTGAATCCATTAATCACATCTTAAAACACACGTGGAAAAAAAACAGCATAATTAAGACTGCCTTATGATCCCAGAAAATGATGTTTCCGAATTCAAAATAGCTAAACAAACATTCACTTAGATTACAGGTATTTAGTACAAAAGAACGGAGCTTTAAAAAGATCCGTAATTATCAGAAGTACGTGACGTTCACCACCTTCTTACACTAAACGGTCACTTCATTATTATTATTTTTTAAATCTAAATAACTCAACGGTGTGCGGTAATTAATTTGTTGAGCTGGTGGTAACCGGTAACGACTTCTTTCCGAACCGAAATGGAGCTCCGGTTTTTTTTTTTTTTTCTATCGTGTGACGCAACGACACGAGTCGCGTGCGTGCCGTGCTCCAGTTGACACTTTTTTGTGCGGGGCTCCGTTCCCCACCCATATAATTACAGGCATGGTGCCCCCTTCCCTCCCCCCACAAACAGTCGCATGATCTTTTGCCTTCCTCTTCGGCCCCGTACGGGTAACTTTCCGGCAAAGCCACGCAAACAAATTTCGCCTTCAATCTTAGGGACGCGTCACACGAAGAAAAAGGGCTATTTGTAGGTACACGCTGTAGATATATTGGACAGCTTTCACATAATTTTTATATTTATGACAACATCACTTTACAGACACAGCACGTCAATATATAGAGTCTAAGTTACTATAAAACGTATATGAAATGCATGATGTTTACAATGTAATTTAAGTGTAGAATAAGATTTCTTTCTCGAAGAAATTGCGAGAAATTTATATATTTGTGTATTTCTTGGAATTACACTTAGATACCAGGAATTTATAGTTACAAACGTTCAAACAGACAAGACTGAAAAACTAAAATAAATTTCAAATGACATTTATTTTACATTTATTAAATGGTTAAGAAATGGTTAACCACTTAACCAGGGATTCGAACCGTAATTTTTTTTGTTCCGGTTTTCGTTCCGGTTCAACTAAAAAATTAATATCGGTTCAGTTCCGGTTTTCGCTCCGCCAAAAATAACTGTTTTCGTTTCAGTTCCAAATGAATAATTTCATTTTATGTATATTCTTATTTTTACTAAAAATATAATTCTATCATAAACAAAAAATGTAATTCTATCAAAATTTAGAAGATTTTATTCTTTTTTTAATTTATACACTATGTGAATTGATACAAACAGCAGGTACGATAAGAGCGGCGAGCATTGGCATTGTTATCCATTATCAAAATCGCATTTGACAACTAGATTCATGATTACCCACATTTGTCGTTTGACTCTCACATCGCGCACTTGGCCTTGCAATAATTATGTAAAAAATATATTATTTATTTAACATATGAAAATTGCCTCTAATTATTAATATATCTTCTAACGTGGTTTCACTGAGATTACTTCTGTTGTCTCGGAGAATAAATTTCAAACCTGAAAACGTTCTTTCAACAAATATCAAAATAGGAAATCGAGAAGCAGTATACATGTAATAATTATAAAGTTGACGTTAAATTAGAAAATATTGATAAGTTGGTAACAGTAACAAAATGACTGAAAGATATATCGAACCGAAATAAACCGATATTTTTTTCGGTTCAGTTCCGGTTTTCGTTCCGACCAAAATAACGGTTTTTTCCGGTTTTCGGTTTTCGGTTCAGTTCCGGTTCGAACCCCTGCACTTAACTACGAAATTTATTTTTTTTTCAAAGAACTCATACGATGCGCAAAGAAAATCAAGCTGTGACGTACATACACACCAACTTAATACAAATAGTCGAATGATACATTTTACGGGAAAAAAATCAAGGTAAAGCGTATGAGATTTTTAGATAAAAAAAATAGGAATTCGTTGCTGAAAAAGGTATTGCTAGTAAAAATTTAAAAATTGTCAAAAAATAAAATAAAGTCATAAAACAGGAAAATTAAAAAAAAAACATTCAATTTATTTAAAAGCTACAATACAAAATGACACTTCATTTGTCAAGCACCAGTAAAGTTTACATTTAGCAAAAAGCAATAATTGCACGGAAATTAATTTCTATACAAAAAAAAATTAACCTAAATATTTTTTAATTTATTAAATTATTATTTTTTAATTTATTAAATTATTATTTTTCAATTAATTAATTATTTATTTAATTTATTAGCTTATTGGTATTATAAAGAAAACGTGATATTAAATAACATTTGCTTTACATCTTACTGAAATTTTGAGTTTTTATATTGGATGGTAATTTTTTATTTTACATGATGTGTATATGTCCACCATAGTTAACTCGTTAAAAGAAAAAGACAAATCACTGTCCAACCTTTCCCATTCAGAAGAGAGGAAAATGAAAGTTTTAGAAGAGAAATATGTAACTTTGGACTAAAAGCTAGAAAAGGTTATCCACTCGATTTTAAAGTCCTAAGTTGTTCCAAACCTAGCCTGAGCAAAATAGTATAGCAAAAAGTTGAAGTTACTGACTACTCATCATTAACTTTATCATAAAATATTATGAAACAGGTAGAAGCTGTGAAATTCCAACATTGCTGAAACT
>CM063498.1:74443444-74458444 GCA_032207245.1 Pardosa pseudoannulata
AACTTTTTGCTGTTAACATCTTCCTTTATTGTTATCTGTAGATATCGCGTAAAGAAAATGCAATATTCTCTGAAACGATGAAAAAAAATCGCTTGGAAGACGAAATTCACCTACAATTAGGAACAAAGTGTAATCCATACTGCCTTAAGTTGCATCCTTAATTCAGAAAATGAAAATGTATATCCATCGGTTTTTATTCCAAAAACTATCATTTCCTAAAAATTTCTAGGCTTTTTGTAACTTTAATGTCCATTTTTAGCTCCCGAAATAACGTGTCTATTTTTTTCCCCTGCTAAATTTTCGAATTGTCTCTCTTCTTTTTCTTAAGTGTCTAATTCGAAAGTAATGTATTTATGCGACAGTATTTTTCGGGAAGGGAAATTCTCTCCCATCACCCGTTTTTATAAGAGTAATTATTTGGCCCGGATTTTCGGCAAATGGCGAGGCTGCAGCAAATTTCCGCATATTGCGATTTAACACTTTTATCCCCTCCATAATATGCCGTCCGTCTTTTCACAAACCCTTTCTTCAAAACCGTTATCATATTATGTGTAATGACAGTAAGCCAGGTAGAACGTAATTTTGACGGGGAAAAGTTTAAAGATTCTCTCTCTCTCTCTTTCCCTCTTTCTCTCTTTTTTTTCCCATACCCTCCGTTCGTTTCAGAAGATATTCAGCTCAACTTTTCTTAGTTAAGAACGGAATAATTTCGCCATTTCGCTTTTTTTTAACATCAATATACTTTTTAATCATTGTGGATGGTCTGCGATTTAGAGAAATCTACAGATTGTTCAGAATTATTTTGAGCGATGGAGCTTCGAGCTGTCATTAAGAGGCTCGTTTCATTTTTCAATAGATATATATATGTATAAAACCGCGCGCCACAGTCTCGACTTTATATTTATCCACTTTTTTATTGTTATCATCTTACGGGTTCTAATAAGAAAACTTGCCCCCCTTCCTCCTTCATCTCCTTTGTTTTAAAGCTAAATGGAAAAGTGGGGATATGAATAATTTCTTCCGAAGTGGGGAAAAAAAAGACTTTGTTCTTCAAAGAAAAACTATGAGAAAAAAAAAGCCTTTATTTTTCATATCTTATATCGAACTGATGAGACCGTAAATTGCTCTCAGCAATAAAAACGAGAAGTAGCCATTAATGCCTCTCGTCTTTTTTTTTTTCCTCCACTTCATTTAAGCGCGGGGTGTATTTAAGAAAATATAAGTTTCAAGATAGCGATAAACAGGGACGACGATGAGTTAATGCGGATGGTACTAGGATTTATCTTTGATACACCCTACACTCCATCCCTCTGTTCCCTGAACGTGCTGATGATGTACGCAGAAATGATAATTGCGAAAAGGGCATGTAGAAGAAATACCTCAGCAATCGGAATCGAATCTGATTTATGGAGGACAGTAGAGTGGGGAAGTAATTGCAGATTAAAAGATGCGGTTACATACAATGACGAGAGTTCACGTGTGCGGAAATAACGTTTTTATACTTCACCAAACTTAAAAACGAGGGGCAATTTTCAAGCGATGCCCCCGAACAAAATTACTAACATAAAGGGATTCTTGCACAAAAACTTAAAACGATTCGCTTCACTGTGCGGAGGAAGCAGTTCAAACTTCAATGAAACGGATAATGCTGTTAAAAAACAAAAGAAGGAGCAAGAAAGTGTCACTAAAAGAATTATCAGTATTCTGTCACCTAATGCTCGATTCATTAAAAATGTAGTTTTAAATAATCTTTTCAATTTCTGTATCATTTTATCCATTTTTCCCTAAAAGTCTCTGAGCTGATGTTGGGTCCTTTGAGACTTTGTATACATATTCTTAAAACCAAAATAAATTCATAAAAAATATACTCTAATAAACTAAATTTGCTACGAAAAGGCCATTTACAAGTAATAGCTTAGCAATGAGACATCAAACCTGATTTTCAAAGGACATTATAGTGGGGAAGTAACAGTAAACAGATGCAGTTGCAGACAATCATGTAAGTTTGAAAACGACCATCTTTTATATGTGGATGAAATGGTTTAAACAGCAATGGAATGGATTAGGCTGTTCAAAAAGGAGCAAAAGTACAAGAATGTGTCACTAAAAGAAGTTATCACTATTCTGTATCCAAATGTTTGGTTCTGGTGTACAAAAATAACATTTTTACGCATCACCAAACTTTAAAACGTAAGGAAGAAGACAAATTTCAAGTGATGCATTCGCAGTAACTTGCTAACACAAAGAGATTCTTGCACCAGAACTGAAAACGATTAGCTTCTCTGTGGGGATGAAATAAATTGCAATAAAATTTATTAGGCTTTTCAGAAAGTAGTGAGTACAAGAATGTGTCACTAAAAGAAATTATCATTATTCTGTGCCTAACTGTTCGGTTCAGGTGTGCAAAAATAACACGTTTATTCTTCACCAAACTTAAAAGGGCAGAAAGAGTACAATTTTCAAGTAATGCATTCGCACTAACTTGCTAACATAAAGAGATTCTTGCACCAGAACTGAAAACGATTAGCTTCTCTGTGGGGATGAAATAATCAGCAACGAAATGGATTAGGCTGTTCAGAAAGGAGCAGGAGTACAAGAATGTGTTACTAAAAGAAATTATCCCTACTCTGTATCCAATGGTTGGTTCATTAGAAATGTGGTTTCAAATAATCTCTTTTCAATTTCTCTCTCGCTTTTTCCATTTTTTTTCTGGAAGTCTCCAAGCTGATGGTGCGTCCTTTGAGACTTTGCATAAAAACTCTAATAACAACCATGAATTCATGAAAAAAATATTCACGAATAAAATAAGTATCTAATGCTAATTTGTTTTTGCATTTTGATACGAACACAATAATTAACACGTAGTGCATTTTATTAAGTGTAAGTTATGTATGATTATCTAGAAATATTACACAGGCAATTTAACGGAAATTACCGGATTTTAAAAATGCAATACAGTAAAAAATATATGAATAAGCTTGAGTTTAAAAAGAATTAACTGATTATTAAAAATAAAACATTAATTTATTTGAGACTAAGTATTTGATTATTTGAATGAAACAATATTTTTCAAAATGGTTAATTATATCAATAAATTTATATAATTTTTGAAGTTAATGTAATATGAAAAAAAGTGGTTATATATAAACTAAGTTCTAAAAAAGGATAACCGGGATTAAAAGCACTCCTAGAAACAATTTAACAGTTTTCAATCCAGAGAAATAAGAATTAAAAACATTCTATTAAAAATTACTGATCTAAAATAGTTATAGAGATCAAGCATATAAATTATAATAATAGAAATAAATATTAAAATTTATAAAATTAAATTTTACACTAAACAATTTTTGAGCTCCGAGCAAGAATAATAAACCCTAAGAAAATTTATTGAATAGAAAGAAAATCTTTGATATGTAGTTTACTTACTAGGGGAATCAAAGACAATTTTAAATACCTCATGTACGATAAATAAATGCTAAAGCATATAAATTTTATAAATTAGAAATCACTTATAAATCTATTAACCAATTATTAGAGTGCATCGCGGTTCATTACGGACTTTATTATGATCTTCGTTGATCTGTCAAAGAATAATTAATAATTTCATAAATCAATAATTTTCCTGAACAGACTCTTAGACTCTTGTAATATTGTTTAGGATACCCAGTGAATTTTCCAGGTAATTTGTCAAAATTACTTTTAATTCTAAAGAAATTTTTTTATTAAATTATAGCCGAATAAAATGAAAAATTTCGTTTCCTAAATACTTAAAAAATGACTAATATGACAAATGTTATGAAGAGAAATTCATCATAAATAATCAGAGCTATTTTTTTTACTGTGTAAACAAACTCACATAGTAAATCTACGAGAGGATTAAATTACTTATATAGAAACTAAATTTTAGAAAGAGAAGTGATATTAAACGCATGCCTAGAAATAAAATTTAATAATTAATAATAGATAGAAATAAGAATTAAAAATATTACAATGAAATTTATTGATGTAAAAGTTACAGTGATCAGACATAGAAAAAAAGAATAATAGAAATTTTGTGCCAGAATACAGCATAAAAGACATAGGCAGTGCAAGGAAGGCAGAAAAAGAGAGAGAAAGTACGTAGACAGCTGTTTCGTTGATTCGAGCGAGCAACAATCTTAGTAGAAGTTAACTACTCACTAGCTGGTTCAGTTTCGTTGCTCACATGGATCACAGGAAACTGCTGTTTGAGTACTTTCTCTCTATTTGTGCCTTACTTAGCTTCGCATTTCAAGCTATGGTACAATCTAGTAAATTATTGCTACCTAATTTTCGCACAGCACTTGAAAATTTCTAAGAAATAATTATTCTTTTAAACCAAATCTCTCAAACTATTTTACAACTAATAGTCAATAGAAAACTTGTCCTAAATGGCACTTTTCCCAAAGCATGTTTGGCCATCCATAATAAATTTGAATGATACTTTATTCCTTATAGGTCAACTGATACATCTACGGTAGGGCTTGACTACATTAATACTTACTGAAGTTTTCAGTAAGTTATTGATGCATACATATTCGTCCTTTTTTACAACCATTTACCATGAAGAAAATACTTGTACATGAAGTTAAAAAAAGCCTTAACTATCACAAATTCTAAACAGGGGCTGGAAAATTTAAAATGATCGACAAAAATATAATATACGTGTCGTAAAACAAACGTATAACGTAGTTCTCCACAAAAGGTAATAATAACTAAAGATTTAGAGACTTCACCTACCTTTGAAGATGAATGGGGCGGCAGCCTTGAAGCGTGAAGAGGGCCGACACAGAGAATCGACAAAGCAGCGATAAGCTCTGAGACGTGAATTGCGTCAAAAAGGGATGCTAAGCTGTGGCCAGTCAACTGCTTTCACTGCGTACCACGTTCACTGGAAGACAACCTATAAAGAACGATAAGTACAAATCAAGAAAAGAGACATTTGTTTTTCTTTTACAATCTAACTAAATTAGAGAACACTACAGTCACAGTGAACAAAGATGTGCGTTTCAGATACAGGAATCGACAACAATGAATCTATGAAATTCTGAGGATAAGTTAGAAAAGGTGGGTAATAAAGACTACATAAAAAGATAAAATAGCTAAATTTTCCTTAAAATTTTTACCATTTTAGCACTTATCTCTTGTAAGACTTGGTGAAAACAATAGCAAATGATTAAAATTAATATCCTGATTAACAAACTTATTGACTTATTACAAAAAGTTTATTTTAACTGTTAGATAATTCTAGTAAAACAGTATTTTTAAAGGGGACATAGTACCTTTCGAGCTGAAAATCCTTCATTGTTATAGCCTATTTTTATTTAATTATAAAACAAAGAGTTCTACTCTGCTTAGAATAAAAATTTTCTTTGAATATTAATAAGAACCTATCTGTATAAAAGTTGTTTAGTTTTCTTACACGAAGAAACACATATAAAAAAATACATAAAAAAATACCCCATAGGAAAAATGTTAAATCTAATTACGCGTAAAATAACATGTGCGATTTCTAAATTTGAATTTCATTTTTATTACCAAAAAGAAAATAACTAACATACTTATTCGGTGAACCTCAGTTATACTAATATGAGAGATATAATTTATTTCCTATTGTGAAAAATATATATTTTTTTTAAATAATTAATATTTCAAAAGTCTTTTCATATCTTTTCAAATGAAATATCTTTAAAATTTTGATTTACAGAATAAATAACACATTTCACTTTAACTGGATATAATGTCGAGTTTTTAATACTTATATTTCAAAAATTATCTTCGGGTAAATCAGTTTAATTTTATTCTTTGTTGTATATTTTTATGCTAATTTAAAAATATACCACTTGAAATGGAAAACTTAAATAATTTCTCTTAAGTTAGACCATTATGAAAAAACTTCGAAAAAATTCATTCTAAAAGAAGAAGCACTTTATATTTTATAGTGAATCGAAATAGTTCTGTTATAATGAAGAATTTAAGTCTCGAAAGGCATTTATATGACATAGCTTTGTCATTACATATTCCACCATAGTCTACGAGGTGTTGAATAATATGCTAAAGGTTGCAATGTTTAAGCATTGTGGAATAACAGCATTTTTAGACATAATCTAAAAGTATTAAATTTGTAAGTGTCCAAGAAAACAAGATTTCACCTTCTAAAGGTTTTACCACATGTCAACATATACTCGTTGAAACATAAACAGATTCATTTTACGATTTCTTTTCCTCTGAAAAAAATGGATTTATATGATAAAGAAGATTTTTAAGTTGATTTAAAGGATTAATTACACGTCAACTTGAATAAAAATAAATCAATTGAAAATCGGATGCTATCACAACAGAAATCTTCCCGAATTTATCTGGAAAAGGAATTCTAAACTCATCCGTTGCTTTTTCAACGCGTATAAGTTGATTTGTAAAAAAGATCTTAAGAACGATAAATTTAGTACCTTAAAATATTGAATTTCGTAACAGAAATCTTAAGTATAGTTTTTAAAAGTATTTCCAATATACGTAAATACGTCCTAAGAATAGTTTTTAAACTCTCAAGTAAGCAGAAATACTTCTTAATAAATATAGCACTTGGGGGTAAACGGCAGGCGGTATGAATTAATAATTAAACTCACACAAGATGCTGCTTATCAACCAAAAATAAAATACCATGGCAAAAAATAGACCCACGTGCATGTACGTACAGTTGGTATTTTTAATGTGCAAATTACGAGGGTGG
Source organism: Pardosa pseudoannulata (assembly GCA_032207245.1). Taxonomy (NCBI): domain Eukaryota; kingdom Metazoa; phylum Arthropoda; class Arachnida; order Araneae; family Lycosidae; genus Pardosa; species Pardosa pseudoannulata. Next base: position 74,450,193 of record CM063498.1, read on the forward strand.
TGGGACAGGAAACGACAGCACACCCCTTCAGAAGGAAGCTCTATAACTCCTAAAACCCAGTAACTTGATTCCTGATGGATCTTATCGCAGGCTGGCATCTCTGCTTTTGATCTGCAATTTGGGGAAAAGAAGCGAATTATAAAGGAGTTAGGGAAGAAGTTGTGTTGGGGTGATATTGAATACCGATAATATTTATATGTATTCTTTTTTTTCTAACATAACAAACAGCCCAATTATTTAAGGGGTCTCATATCTTCTAAAGAAGCCTTGATGCATGCTGAACATGCATCTGTTCTGATAGACTATTAGTCTTTATACACTTAACACTAGAATGTCCGTTGGACTTACTTCGACTTCAAGCGATGCATATTGTTTTATAAAACCTAGTAATATTTGGCCTAGTAATAACATAACCTACGTATATATGTACATATATTTCGTTAATGTATATATATATATATATATATATATATATATATATATATATATATATGCATGTGTATTGTGTATTTATATAGATAAAAACTTAAGCGTTCTAAAAGATATTATTTAATAATATGAGCAGCAGTAGACAGTCAGCAAAGGCAACGATTTTATAACTAGAGGGTTGAGGGTTCCTCCGTGATCGTTAAAGGTGACTGGGGCACTTAAAATAGGCTCGTGGTCACAATATCCTCCAAATTCTCATTCAATATCTCTGCAGGTGGTAGGCAAAGCCTTTGGGTCTTCTAAATTTCTGCTTCAAATTTACGAGAAACCACTTCATCAAAAGTCGTACTTCCCCCTGCAGTGCTAGTTAAAAAACACAAGGTGCACCCCTTTCGTGTATATATATATATATATATATATATATATATATATATATATATATATATATATATATTATGTGTGTGTAGAACACAAATGTCTTCTACGTGCACCGCTTGGTGACGTTCCTCTTTATAGACTATATACCTACGTTAGATGAAAGGGTGAAACATTACACTACTACGAGTGTGCTGAACGATGATGATGGCTACTCTAACTTTTTATGTTTAATTAGTTTATCTTAGTTATATTAGTTTATTAATTAGAGTCTTATCTTCGTGTTTAGTGAAATAAACGTTTCATGTTTCAGGTTAGATTATCTTCATTAATTAGTGTCTTGCCCTCGGTGTTTTGTAAAATAATCGTTTCATGTTAAATGTGTTCATGTTCTGATTCCCCCATTATATATATATATATATATATATATATATATATATATATATATATATATATATATATATATATATATATATATATATATATATATATATATATATATATATATATATAGTAACTGTGTTTCAAAAGATTACTCATTAATAATTTATCAGTTTTTAAGAATATCTAAATAACACTAGAATACAAAAAGAAAATGCATCACACACACACACACACACACACACACATACATATATATATATATATATATATATATATATATATATATATACATATGTGTGTGTGTGTGTGTGTGTGTCCGTGTGTGCGTATACTGGCTGACATTATTCACAGTGCAAGTATCAAGGTTCCGGAGGTTCCAGTGTAAAGAAAACATATTACCTTTAAAAACCGTTCATTATAATAGCCTATTACAGAACTTCTAGTAAAAGTTTTCAAAAGTTCTCAATAAATATTGAACTTTATAATTTTTTTTTAGTTTTGTTACATGAAGCATTATATTTTTTTAAACTTAATGAGAGAAATATAAAAAGAAATATAAAAAGAGAAATATAAAAGAGATATATAAGACAAAAAAAGTATAGATCTACTGGCCAGTAAAGTAACTTTTAAAATTTGTAAATTAGAAACTAGTTATTTATATGAATCTGAAGCTAATATTTTTTTTCGACTCTGTGAACCTCAACTCTATTGAAAAAAGCATTTATTTTATTTTATAGCATGGTAACAGCTAACTATTTTTGAAATTTCAATTTCAATTAAACACACAATTTTACATGAAAACTTAATTTCAAAAAGTTTTGACAGTAGATGCGTAAAAACTAAGTATCCAGAAACGATGACTATGGGATAAATAACATCGGTTCTAACGGTATTAATTTGGAATGAAATTAATCGTTATTAGGTTACTAACTTTCTGGTGGTCTAAGAAAGCTTCTGATGAAGCATTATTTGGCATTCACATGGCCTTGAAATGAACTTTACAAAACAAAAAGCTTAATCCCTTAGTTCTAAACTCCATAAAAATTTTATTCCCGGAAGACAAAGAGACGAGACCAAAATTTTTGACGACAGTTCCAAGAAAACGAAATATTCGAGAACGATGAATGCGTGAAAAATAACATTGGTCCTATTGGGATAAATTCATAACCAAATGAATGGTTAAAAAATACGGGAAAACGAATAATGCAAAAACGATAGATCGAAGTTCCACTGTTCTTCTAATTGAATTCCATGAACACCTACACAGCTAGCAAGTTCAAATTAACCTTAAACAGTCAATTGCATTACTTTATTGTTAATTCGAGTTAACATATTGGTTCGGTTATTATTTAATCCCTAAACCAGGGAAAAACAATTGTCTTCCCATCAAAAATATGCAAAGAAACTCCTTATTTCCGCACATCTCCACGCGTACATCTTTTGCGACAAGCAATTATCGCCAATCGGCATCCGGAAATCTATTGATTGAGGCATCGCAAATTCGATTAAATGCCACCTGAAGTCTGAAAATTCTCTAAATACGGAACTAATTCATTAACATTTTTACCTCCCCATTCAGGATATTTTTGTGTGACAGCGAAGGTAAAATAACCACCTAGAAAGCGGGAAGTTTAGGCAACTATAAGTGAACTATGTACGAATATTAGAATTCGAAGATGTTCTGCGTTCATAAACGATTAATTAGATTTCCCAAACTGCGTGAGCATAATTCGTTATACATGTTGCCGTAAAATAAGAAAAATAAAAATGAGATTTGCTTCAAACAGGGAAATATTTTTAATATAGGAACCGATCAAAAGAATAAATATTATTGGATAATTATTGATTTAGTCTCTTGTAAAATAATTTTTGACGTGCTGTAAAAATTATAATATTGTTTCTACTTTTTACTAAATAATATAAACATGCTAACCTTTTAACTATTAATCTCTTCTATTATTATTGCTAGTTGTGTTGATACAGACCAGTACTGTAAATTATAGTCAATTGATTAGTTTTTAAATGACATACAGGAAAGTAGTCAGAGGCCTTAAAATGAGAAAAAAGACAAGTTTGAGGGAAAAGTGACTAAAAGTGACATACGAAGTGTAGAAAAGTGAATAAAAGCGAATCCGTAGATAATTATCTATCTAGTCTCTAGAAAAACAATTCTTGTTGTACTGTTAAAACTGCACATTTGTTTCTACTGTACACCAAAATAATATAAACATACTATAAAATTAACCTATTTCTATTATTATTACTAATTGTAATAATACAGACCAGCAGATGATAATCAATTCATTAGTTTTAAAATCAAAGGCATGCAAGTAAAAGTGGTAGATTCAGAAAGATTTACTAGGGTTTAAAAAATATCATTATTGACATCTAAAAAGTGAAACTGCTATTGCCAGAGTCTATCGACATAATTCTTAAACTAAGTGCCAAGGCAGTAATTAAAAAAAGTTGATTTGTCTTAATGAACTAAGAAATGTTTTTGTATTTGTGTTGATACATCAATCCTCTATAGGTTATCTGCCAAAATAAAATATTTCAAAATTTTTTTGAGGCCTTGAAAAAGAGTAAAAAATGACAATGATGTGGGAAGAAAGACTTACGAAGTGACATACGAAGTGTAGAAAAGTGACTAAAAGTAAATACCCTTATAGTTATGTAGTCTATTGAAAAACAATTCTTGTTGTACTGTAAGAACTATACGTTTCTACTGTACGCCAAAATCATACAAACTTAATATACAATTAATCTATTTCTATTGTTATTACTAATTGTATTAATACAGACCAGTAGGTGATAATCAATTCATTACTTTTAAAATCACAGGTATGAAAGTAGTCAGAGGCCTTAAAAAAGAGAGAAAAGTTACATATGAAGTATGGAAAAGTAACTGAAATGAAAATGACATATGGAGTATAGAAAAGTGATTAAATGTGAATCCCTTGATAATTATTGATCTAGTGTCTTGAAAAATAATTCTTGCCATACAGTGAAAATTAAAAACGTGTTTTCATTTTTGCCAAAATAATATAAACATACTGTATACAATTAGACTATTTCTATTATTGCTTGTGATTGTGCTAATAAAAACTAGAGATGATAATCAGTTGGTTAATTTTGAAATGACAGGCATGTAAGTGGTCAGAAAAGGTGAGAAAAGTGACAAAATATGTAGGAAACGTGACTCAAAGTGATATACAAAGTGGAGAAAAGTAACAAAAAATAAACCTTTTTTTACATATATGAATATTTAAAAATTATGTTAACACTAAAAAATGACATCTGAGAGTGTTTCCTAAACTTCTTTGAATTATGGTGTCTTTTTTAATTAATATTTTCCCATAGTGCCCTATACTGGGTATGGCTAACAATAAGAAAAAAATTAGATAAAACTGATGTAACCACATTATTGAACAAATATATGTAATTATTTGTTCTGTAAAAAATTCTAAAAATATTCAAATCTCAAAATCTTTTATTTTTAGAATATATCTTACAAAAAATTTAACTTATCTCATAAGAAAGGAGACTTTTAGGGTGCGTTTTCACCAAAAAGTGAGAAAAGTGATCAATTATGAAAAAAAGTGACTAGATGTTATTGCATTTGTAAAAAAGGACTAAAAGTGATTAAATTTGAAAAAAGTAACAAAAAGTGAGAAAAGTGATCAATTATGAATAAAAAGTGACTAGAAATTATTACATTTATAAAAATGGACTAAAAGTGATTAAATTTGAAAAAAGTAACAAAAAGTGAGAAAAGTGATCAAATGTGAAAAAAAGGACTAAAAGTGATAAAATTTGAAAAAAGTAACAAAAAGTGAGGGAAGTGATCAACCATGAAAAAAAAGTGACTAGAAGTTCTTACATTTGTAAAACAGGACTAAAAGTGATTAAATTTGAAAAAAAGTAACAAAAAGTGAGAAAAGGACTCACTAACGTTCCTGAAATGATATAATTTTAAGAAACATTAAAAGGGTTTACAAGTTACTCTCCTTATTCCCAAAAGTTCCAAACAAATCTAGCTTAACAGAAAAAAAAATAACATTGCTATGAACTTTTAATTTAAAATTATTTTAATATTACTTATTAAGTACTGCTTAGCATATATCGCAGAAAATTTAACGCTCAAACTACATAATCATAATAACATCAAACAAAGTAATGGTATTCTATGAGAAAGGCTCTACTTCATTCCACAGTGAAGCTTACAATAAAGGAAACTCACGGAAATCCAAACTAGAGTCTGAAATGTAAGGTAGACTTCTTTACTCATTAACTCTCACCTTCTATATGATAAAAGTTTTTTATCAATAAAAATCTTATCAGAACTTTATTTAGGTATTTTCTATCATTAAAAAGTTTAAAAAAATATTAGAGAATACTAAAGGTTACAGAAGTTTTAAACTACACTTTGTAGGAATATTTTCACTGCTGGAGGAAAAAAATAAAAATAAAACTTTAAAAAAAATTAAAAGAAATATTAGATTGAGTTAGATATATTTTATTTATTCAGAACCCCCCCCTAAATTTGAATACAGAAAACTCAACCAATTTAGTTAAAATTCTGTAAGCCTGGAAGTTAAGGTTTGGATTGTGAGCCCTACGGTCAACTGTTTCGCACACGAGGGCTAATGAGACCGGTACCTACTGCTTAAAGCCGATTCCGAAAGGCCTATGAACATCCATGCCATAGTGGGATTCGAACCCACGAACTCGATACCGACGATCAGCGCCCTAACCAATCGGCCAGCGTTCGGCCCTAGAAGGTAAGGAAAAATAACTTAAAAAATTCTAAGAAAAGTAATTCATAATATCATTCTGGTACTGTCTGTATTTTTTTAAAACGAGTTCAACAACCCTTCGGAAAAATTAGTCTTTTAAATTTGGTGTAATGACAAGAATACCTCAAAGCTTATGCAATTTAAGAAATTCGAACGGCAAATCCAATCACAACACATTGTGGTTCAAATAAGTTGTATCAGTATTTACAACTTCGACAACTAATAACAAGAAAAAAATAGTCAGAGAGACGGCCATACATACGTTATGAGAAAAATATTAAGGCGTCTCGATATTTGACAAGTTCTTTACGCCTGTTTTATTAATGAAGAGGAAACCCATTTTGCAGATATTATATATCAGAATTTGCTACTAGAAATAAACATCAACCTGTTAAGAGTGTTTCATCATTCCTCTCTATCGGAATTTATGTCTTCCGTGGTATGTAAAAGGGTGTCACAGAAGCAAGTCAATCGGCGTGTAAAAAAGCACCTCCAAGAAGAGTCCAAATGAGGTCGCAATGTGTTTTCTACACTTTCCTATAGGTCAGTTTATATATGCATACATAGGTCAGTTTATATATGCATGTTCAGCATGCATGTTTTAATATAGAAGAGGAGACCCATTTTGCAGGTACTATATATCAGAATTTGCTTCTAGATACAAACATCGATATATGGCGAGCGTTTCATCATTCTCCTCTATCATTGGAATTTATGTCTTCCACGGTGGGTTAAAAGGGTGTCACAGAAGCAATGCAGTCAGAGTGTAAAAAAGCGCCTCCAAGCAGAGTCCAAACGAGGTCGCCCAAAAATGTCGGGGGTCATAACCGCGATAAATCACAACACACAACGGGGCTCAAACAAATTGCAAGTTCCGAAATGCGTAGAACAGGGATTTAAAAAATCATGGGCTTCTATATTATTTTTTTTGCTTTATCATCATCCAGCTATTGTGTAATACAGCAAACGTTGTTTGTTAGTCGGAGGCCTCCATGGAAACTGGACGCTGGTCAACGCTGGCGCTGAAAAATAGCTGCTGGTCTTTTCGAACGTGATGCGGTTACGGTCGCCGTTTCGGAATTCATTTATTTGTGGGTTTGTTTTAATGGTCGCTTAAATGCTCATACGACATCGCAGTGAGGAAAAAAAAATTCGGGGGAAAAAATAAATTATTCCCTATATCTCAATTTTTTCCCTCTGCATTCCTGACATAAACAATAGGATTTTACCTCATGAATATTATCTAAATATAACTGCACGCATCCATTCACAAAAGAATTAATACACGTACCGGGGTGAAATGACTGCAAATGTACATATATATATGCATATATAAATTGACTTATACGAAAGAAAGGGGAAAGGGGTAATTCTTCGTATATGTGAACAGGATTGGTCACCGCCTATAAAAATAGAAAAAAAACTACTGTGGAGTTTTTCTTAATTTTTTATGCTTTTTTTTAGTATCTTTATTCTGCTTTCTAATGCAGTGCACGCAATTCTGCTTTTTCTAATGCAATTTTTAATTAATAAATAGACGGAGTTTAAAGGTAAAACTTATTTACATTAATATCTGTAAACTATAACATTGAATTTTTTCGTAAATATTAAATATAAGTTTTTGCATTCATTAAACACATAAACACATGCAACGGATAATGTTTATAAAACACTTTTAACTAAAATAATATTGAATATTAAGAGAAATAGAAAATACGAATTAAAAACTCTGTCCACTATTGGAAGAATAATATAAAAAAAATTGCTGTAAGAAAAGGAAAGAAAAATATATGGAGACGTCAATATGCATAGTACAAGTCTGTTCTTGAAAACTTTTCTCCTTAGTATATCTGAATAACATTTACGTTTGAAAACTTTCGCAAGGATTAAACATTACTATGCATTAATGAATGTTTCATATCACTAAACATTCGTTTAATTGAATAATTTATTTCATAGGCCTTATGGGAGATTGGCAGGAGAAGGAGAAGCACTTCCTATAACTGAATATTTTGTACGAGTCTCATACGTATGCTTAACATTAAATACGTATGATTGTATTAATGAAATATGAATTATAAATCGTTATGTGTTTGTGACTACAAAATGTGCCCGTAGGCATCATATATGTAAATTATTATACTACGATTTAATAAAAGCTACAGTGTCTTTGTGAATTTTTCACCCCGCTTCTACCTGTAAACTTAAGTATAAAAAGTTAAATATTTGCTGACGAGACTAAAAAATTTTACTAAATATTTTAATGTA
>CM063498.1:74465944-74483444 GCA_032207245.1 Pardosa pseudoannulata
TTCTGACGTCTTTGTAACTCGTATGTTGCCTGTGATATATATTGACTGCAATATAGGAGCACTCTTAAAGTTCTTAAAGGCTAATTTGACTACACTAACTTTATTTCTTCACAATTGTAGTGTGATATACAGAGGAAGGAAATGAAAATTAATGTTTTTTGGATCTGTGTGACTAACAAGAGATTCGTGTGCGATACAAGTGGTGGTATGATAGTTCAACTTCGACGAATCCTTCATATCAAGCGCCGTTATTATTTTTATTATTTCACAAAAAGTAAGCGGGAGCAGAAGCAATAGCTGTTTTGTATTGTTTAGAAATTTATTTTCTCCCCCCTTTTTTTTAAGACCGGGATTTTTTTTCCCTCGACGTTTATTATGTTTCATTTTGGTAGCTTCTTTTAATTTTTTCCCCACTCTTTTTTTATCATCCTCTGGAAGTTCTGGAGAAGGCTTTTATTATTTTTTCATCACGTGTGCAATTAAAATGAATTCACACTCAAACGGTTCGTTTTTCTATTTATTTTGTTGACTTATTTTCATGATTATGCTTTGGATGCTCTACAGTTGTGGCATGCGCTTTCGAGGAATCGAATGAAAATGATGCAGACGTTTCTGGATCTGTGTGGAACTGGCGAGGGATGCGTGTGTGGATAGGTGGTGGTGGTGGGGTAGTTCGGCTTCGACGGAGAATAAATAAACTGGTGGCTTTGTTAGTCAATATAATGAAAGAGTCGATTATTATTTCGTAATAAATGTGAGAATAGGAAAAAGGAATCTTCCCTTTGAACTACCATACACAGTCTAACAGGACTATATGCGTTGGATAGTATTGGTGGACTGATATAAGTAAAAAATAGCAATGTTGTGATTTGATTAGCACACTTAAGAGTCCTACCACGTTGCGGTCGACATGTCACAGCAAATTATAATGACGTTATAAATTACCAGAGAAGGGAATTTGTTACCAAAAATTCTCTTTTTGCCTAATCATAATGACGACTTCTGAAGTCTTTATGACGCGTTTGTTGCCTGTGATATATCTTGACTGCAATATAGGAGCACCCTTAAAGTTCTTAAAGGCTAATTTGACAACACTGATTTCTTCACAATTATAGTGTGATATACAGAGGAAGGAGATGAAAATTATGTTAATGTTTTTGTATCTGTGTGACTAGCAAGAGATCCGTGTGTGATACAAGTGGTAGTATGATATTTCGACTTCGACGAAGAATAAATAAACTTATGGCTTTGTTAGTGAATATATGAAAGAGTCAGAGTCGATTATTATTTCGTAATAAATGTGAGAATAGAAAAAAGTAATCTTCCCTTAGAACTACCATATACAGTCTAACAGGTTAGACTCTATGTATTGATGGACTGATATTAGTAAAAAATAGCAATGTTGTGATTTGATTAGCACACTTGAGAGTCCTACCACGTTGCGGTCGACATGTCACAGCAAATCACAATGACGTTAGAAGTTACCAGAGAAGGGAATTTGGTACCAAAGATTCTCTTTTCGTCGCATTAAAGTGACGACTTCTGACGTCTTTGTGACTCGTGTGTTGCCTGTGATATATATTGACTGTAATATGGTATCATCCTGAAAGTTCTTAAAAACTAATTTGAAAACACTAACTTTGATTTCTTCACAATTGAAGCGTGATGTACAGAGGAATGGGAATGAAAATGACGTTAACGTTTTTTGGATCTGTGTGACTAGCAAGAGATCAGTGTGTGATACAAATGGTGGTATGATATTTCGGTTTTGACGGAGAATAAATAAACGGATGGCTTTGTTAGTCAATATAATGAAAGAGTCGATTATTATTTCGTAATAAATGTGAGAATAGAAAAAAGGAATCTTCCCTTAGAACTACCATACACAGTCTAACAGGACTCTATGCGTTGGATAGTATTGGTGGACTGATATAAGTAAAAAATAGCAATGTTGTGATTTGTTTAGCTCACTTAAGAGTCCTACCACGTTGCGGTCGACATGTCACAAAAAATTATAATGACGTTAGAAGTTACCAGAGAAGGGAATTTGCTACCAAAAATTCTCTTTTTGCCGAATCATAATGACGACTTCTGAAGTCTTTATGACGCGTTTGTTGCCTGTGATATATCATGATTGCAATATAGTAGCACCCTTATAGTTCTTACAGGCTGATTTGACAACACTGATTTCTTCAGAATTATAGTGTGATATACAGAGGAAGGAAATGAAAATTATGTTAATGTTTTTGGATCTGTGTGACTAGCAAGAAATCCGTGTGTGATACAAGTGGTGGTATGATATTTCGACTTCGACGAAGAATAAATAAACTTATGGCTTTCTAGTCAATGTAATGATAGAATGGGTTATTATTTCATAATAAATGTAGGAAATAGAAAAGAATAATCTTTCCTTAGAACTACAATATACAGCTTAACAAGCTAGACTGTATGCATTGGATAGTATTGGCGGACTGATATTAGTAAGGAATCACAATATCGCGAACTAATTAACAGAATTAAAGTTCCTAAAAGGGAATTTGGAACACTAACTTTGGATTCTTTACAATTCTAGCATGATATTAAGAGGAATGGAATGGAAATGATTTTGGACGATTTTGAATCTGTAGAGATCGCCAGAAATACGTGTGGAATATAGGTAATGACTTTGTTAGTCAATAGGATTAAAGAGTCAGTCATCATTTCGTAATAAATGCGAGAAATCGGAAAAGGGAATCTACTCTTAGAACCACATTATACATACTAACAAGGTAGTTTCTATGCACTGAATGGTATTGTATACCGACGTTAATAAGGAATCTCAATGTTGTAACTGATTAAAACAATGTTCCTAAATGCTAATTCGGAATAACTAACTTTGGATTCTCCACAATTCTAACGTCCGATTTAGAAGAATGGAATGAAAATGATACCAATGTTTTTAGATATGTAACACTAACAAGAGATGTGTGATACAGCTGGTAGTGGAGTATTTCAGCTTCGAAAAAGAATAAATGGTGGTCAAATATAGAAACCTAAGTATTCTACATTTGATCACTATCACTGTTATAATAATCTTTTCAAGTTCGATTATATGTACATAAAAATAATAAAAATTCCGTGATTTGGCCAGTTCTCCAAGTGACTTGCGTTCAGTCTTCGATTATGCAGTAGTAAATCTCCCAAAAATCGATTATCTGGATGGAAAAAATAGGTATTCTCTTCCTCCTAGCAGTTCTTGGATTGGTCAGCATTTTCTGTTTCATGTACAGTCTGGCCATTCAAAACGAAATTCAACTACACATTAAAACAATATGTCCCTCACGAGTAAGCTTCTCTTTATCAAGCAATTACTCATTATCTTTTTAGTTATTTTTCCCTGATAATACTCCAAAAAGTACCTGCTCTAATGAAAAGAATCAAAAAGAAAAAGTTAAAATAAATTCAGTCACAGCATAGCGAGTACCACTGACATAAAACAAAACTCTACCTTGCGATATTTTATCTGTGTAAATAATGATAAGTTGCTTATTTCTTATCATAAATCTTCAATTCATCATTTCTTCAATTCGTTTCCAATACTAAATTCTTCAGTAAATTTTTAATAATTTTTACTAATTTATAATCTCAAAATTCATATATTTTATTTTTATTAGAAATGCCGAATATTAGAGCCTAATCCATTAGTTCACCAGGGCTTTAGAACTTTTTCACAATATCTTCACTACCAGAATGTGAAATGCGAATGTTCAAATGTTCCCAAATCATAAGCTGATTGGAATCTTATAAAACAGAGTTTGAGGGATGCACCATTCCAATTACATAGAGGTGATACCAAACAGTCATGTCCAGTTAGACTTCTGAAGAGAGCCATTGCATTCTTTTTTGGAAAACTGGGAACAGATCTCTCTACCTCCTGACTCTCTCTTCCTCCAACTATTACCGTAGTGCATTGAATTATACCTTGTTTAAATATTTTCTTGAGAGTAAGATTAACAAACAGTTTAGTCAAGTCAAAAGAAAATGGTCGATCAATACTTTGATATATCATTATTTTAAAAAAATTGAAATTTTATTATTAAATAATTCAAAAGAGATATATATATATTTTTCATTTATTTTACATTTATACTGTAACCCAAATGTACAAATTGTTACTATTATATTTAATTAATTAATCTACATATAAAAAAATTACTATACCTCTTTATATTCAACCAAAGCACGATTTATAACCATTTATATGTAAAAGATGTCAATTGAAATGTATGTGATATTATACCAATCTTTAAGTTTATTCCAATCTTTTCTGGCCGACTTGATGGTCACAAATGCACGTAATCCCCTTTACTTATGCATAATTGGCATTATATTCAGTTACGTGTTTAAACTAATAACTTGTTGGTCTTTATCTGATCTTTGCTTAGAAGGTTCTCTGAATGGTAATAAGAATCAAGTAGACTGTATTTAGAAGTTTATTTCCTCTGGCTAGATATTTACTCATCCTCTTTAATGCATTATTTGTTTGATCAGAATTTTCTGTTGTGTCATAAAACAGGCTGTTTAGCTGCTCATTTAGACGGTTTTAGATTTTCTTAAACATCTTTGCCATTTACTATCAACTAATTTCAGGAAACTATGCTCAATGTTTGTACCAGGATATAAGTAAAAAGAGGGCATAACTTAATGTAATAAATCGATGCATTTCAGACTTTTAATTGAATATTTTTATTAACTGAATATTCTCAGTGTAATGAATGATGTCTCACACAAATAATTTATCGGTTTATAAGTATTTCAAACTAAACATGATTCTGATGACATTATTTGTAAATCTTCTATCCTTATTTCATTATATAAAATTAATTTTGCTCATGTAACTCGGAATTCTTTTAATAGCGAACATAAATTAATTACCATCTGTTCGATTGGTATGAAATCACTCCCTTCGTTTTACAAGTATATTCATTAACTGTGTGATTCAGTTATTTTAGAACGCATTGTTTAACTGAATAACAAAATTTTTAACAGTAAAGAACCCGAAAAGTTAAACTTGATTTCATGAGCATCTAAATTAGTTAATTATTTCCACAGAATGAAAATTATTTACTCTTTAAATAAGGTGGCAAACTAAAAATTATTTGTTTCAAACATACGATTTTACTACTAGGAATTTAAAGAACGCTTGAAAGAAAATACTTAAAATAAAACCTTCCTAAGAATTTCAGCTAAATTTTTAAAAAACAAACAAATATTTAGTATTTTTTATATTAATTTTTTATTAACATTATTTTGAAATTATTTTATATTTTCTATTGGGCATAAATAATACATTTAACAGGCAATTAATTGTTTAACAAAATCAGATATTAGCAACAACATTGATTGGCTTAACAACATGAACAGCTTAGAAATCTTAATGCTTCATTGCGTGGAAACTAAAATGCATTTAAATTGACTTTATATTAAACGTTTTGTGTGAATCCTAAAATCGTAATCTTTTTAGTCAATAATACAAAATTCTTGTTATAATTTCTAAAACCTTTTAATTCATCTTTACATGCTTTTAAATCGTAGTGTACCTCTGTATTGGTCCAAGTCTTGTAATCAATTTTTCGTTAAGATATTGAGGTCTCCAATTTAGCTGAAATTTTACACACTAATGAACTTTGATGATAGAGCATTACAAGATTACATTCATTATAGATAAATTTGTGCTTTTAATAAACATCAATTTTCTGACCGTTGTAATCCTTTTCTTTCAATTATTTAATTGTGCATGATTTATTAGAAAATCAGATGTATAGTATACAGGTTTTACTCTGGCGGCGTGGGCTTGATTCCAGTTCAGTATTAATATTTTTTTCTGATTATAGATACCTGTACCTTTGGTTTAAGACAAAAATCTGAAATTTATTTGTATCAACTATTTTAAGATATTGAATTTACAAAATTCATTTATTTCAAAGCAATGTACTGTAGAGTTAACCAGTTTTACGTGAATATATATAGGTACTTTTATATTGTAAATTTAGTTGCCCGTAGATTTAAAATTTTTACTTTTAATTGTAATCTTAAATTTTATAAGTTTTATAGTAATTTAGAAAGTTTACGACATTTATATTTTACATTTAAAGTCTACCTATACTCGTCTACCATAGCGTTTACCTATACTTGGTACGGATACTCTTATTCAGGTATAACTATTTTCCACCCAAACAAAAAATTATATACTTAATACCTGAAGGTCATGAAATATTTTGAAGTCATATTTCTATCTAATTCCCTCCTGAGATAATGTTTATATTGGCATTGCAAAGTATTTATTTCCTTGGAAGAGGAAAAGAAATAAAAAAGAGTAACGCTTAGAGTCTAATTATCCCTTCAGGACATATTAATAAAATTAATACATATTTCTATTACAATTTCTAAAATATCTTAATAAATTTATTATAAATTATTTTTTAATAAATTATCTTAAGACAGTGAATACAAAAGTCAATATACCATGTTATAACCAGTTTTACAACAATATAACACAATATTTTATACAAAGGTACTAGACGGTCTCAGATGTTAAAACTTTTACTAAGAATTATACTCTAAATTTCATAAGTTTTATATTCATTTATGAAGCTTAACCTTTTTTTTCAAATTTAATAAACGATATGGAAAATCACAGATACAATTATTTTTTACCCAAATAAAAAATCCTACATTTAAAACCTGGATGTCATGGAATGTTTTATCGTAATGTTTCATGTACGTCCATTCTGAGACAATGTTTATATTGGCATTGCAAAGTTTTTCTTTCCTTAAAAGGGAAAAAATAAAGCACAGAAACGTTGAGAGTCTAATTATACATCCAGAACATATTAATAAAATACAAATTTTTATTACAATTTCTAAAATTTTTTAATTTACTTTTTTTGTATAAATGTTATTTTATGAAAGTGAATATGAAAGTCAATATAACGTGATGTAACCAATTTTGCTACAATATAACACACTATTTTATGCAAAGGTACTACATGGTCGCAGATATTAAAACTTTTACTAAGAATTATACTCTAAATTTTATAAGTTTTACATCCATTTATGAAGTTTAACACGTTTATATTTCACATTTAGTAAACGATAAGGAGAATCTCAGGTATCATTATTTTTACTCAAATAGAAAAGCATACACTTAATACCTGAAAGTCATTGAATGTTTTATCGTCATATATTTATATAAGTCAATTCTGAGACAATGCTTATATTGGCATTGCAAAGTATTTCTTTCCTTGGAAGAGAAAAAATAAAGAAGAGTCACGTTTAGAGTCTAATTATCCATCCAGAACATATTAACAGAAATAATACAAATTTGTATTATAATTTCTAAAATTTCATAATTTATTTTATGCATAAGTTATAGAAAGAATGTGAATACGAAAGTCAATATAATTTGTTACATTATTAACCGATTTTACATAATAAGTATAAGCATTACATAAATGCATTAAATGTTAAAAATTTTATTAAGAATTATACTCAATTTATAATTTTAACATCTATTTATGAAGTTTAACATGTTTATGTTTCACATTTAATAAACGATATGAAGAATCTCAGGTACCATTATTTTTTACCGAAATAAAAAATCAGAAATTTAATACCTGAAAGTCTTGGAATGTTTTATCGTAACGTTTCGTGTAAGTCCGTAAGAGATAATGTTTATATTGGAATTGCGAAGTATTTCTGTCCTTAAAAGAGAAAAAATAAAGAAGAGTAACGTTTAGAGTCTAATCATACATCCAGTACATATTAATAGAATTAATACAAACTTGTATTATAATTTCTAAAATCTTTTATTTTACTTTTTGTATAAATATTATTGTAAGAAAATGAATAATAAAAGTCAATATAACGCGTTGGGACCAATTTTACTACAATATAACACAATATTTTATGCAAAGGTAGTAGACGGTCTCCGATTTTAAAACTTTTACTAAGAATTATACTCTAAATTTTATAAGTTTTGCATTTATTTATGAAGTTTAACACGTTTAGAGTCTAATTATCCATCCAGAACATATTACTTAAAATTTTATAATTTTTTTTGTACAAGTTACAGAATGAAAGTGAATACGAAAGTCAATATAATTTGTTACATCAGTAACCAATTTTACATAATAAGTATATATTTTACAGAAATGTATTAGATGTTAAAAATTTTATTAAGAATTATACTCAAAAATTTATAATTTTTAACATCCATTTATAAAGTTTAACACGTTTATGTTTCACATTCAATAAACGATATGAAGAATCTCAGGTACCATTATTTTTCCCCCCAAATAAAAAACCATACACTTAATACCTGAAAGTCATGGAATGTTTTATTGTCATTCTTCCAAGTGAGTCCATTCTAAGATATTATGTTTATATTGGCATTGCAAAGTATTTCTTTCCTTGAGAGAGAGAGAGGAAAAAAATGCAGAGTAAAGTTTAGCGTCTAATCATCCATCCGGACGATATTAACAGGATTGAAAACAGAGTTTTCAATTTCTCTCCCTCCCAATTTTCAGGGAATATTTCCTCAGTCAAAAAGCAGTATTTACCCATTTTTATTTGCTTTGAAAACAATGTTCTCTCCCCTCTCCTTTTTTGTAACGAAATATGCTTTAAAAAATAATTTCTCGTATGTCATCATCATCGAGAATTGCGATAATTTCTGCTTCTTATTAATGTGTTAAGCGTGCTTCTGTGGAAATGAAGTTATTGAAAATGGTTTTTGAAGTCAGTGGAAAAAAAATATCCATTACGCCGCCGAATTGTTTACATTTTGTCGCATCCGCTATTTGCGCAAGTTAATGAAAACACTCTTCTCCTTATTTTTGGAACGCTATATTTGTTTTTACCTTTTTATGAAAAGAGGATTGACTTTTTATCAACAACCTTTTTGGAGCTTGATGAAAAAAATAAAAAAAATCCCTCATCCAATCTGTTCTCTTGCGAAACATATAACGCCCTAAGTAAACATATTGCTGAGAAGAAGTTGCCAAATAAATTTTTATAAATATGCATTTTTGCCGTTAATTTTATTTTTATCGTTCAATTATTGGTGCCTCTCTATTGAAAAACAAAAATATATAATAACAATAATAAGAACATAAAATGTATAAATATATAGATAGATAGATAGATTTGCCGGGTTTTAATCTACCAGAGCTCTCAGTCTGTTTTTTGTTTTCCTAGTTCCATATATTTATATATATATATATTTATATATATATATAAAGATATAAAAAGTTTAAAGTGTCTCTCTTAGAAAAAGGCAATGGAATTGCAAATAATTTTTTTATTTTAACTTTTTACCTTCGCCCCCTTGTGCTTTCCCACCCACAACAACAACAAGAAAAGAACGAATTAAAACGCTTAAAGAAAAGAGTGGCAGTTAAATACGGTGGGGGAGGGGAGCGGGGTTGAGGGTAAAGAGAAGGGGGGGGAGAGGAAAGAAGCGATTTCGAATTTTCTATCGAAGTACAAATAAGTGCTAAACCTGCTAAATGAGAAACGAACCTAGAAAACGTCTCAATTCTGGAAGGAGTAAAAATAACATATCCCAAGAAAAGAGTGGAAGCGAAGAGAGATAAAAAAAAATTAAAAAAAAAAAAAAGAAAACTCTCAGCAAAAACTGACGCAATCAATTTTTACTCTTTTGTATTTTGGGTTGTGCGGATGATGCTGATGATTTAAAGGATTTTTCCCCATTCCCCTCCCACCTCGACCCCCTGTATTTTTATTATTTATTTTTCCCCCTCAGTTATTCTGTGTGTCGCAGCCGCCCAAATTAAAACCTGGGTTTCATTTCCTCTTCATTTCCCTCCCCCGTTTCGTCTGCCGACCCCTTCTCTTACTCCACCCTACGAACTCAAATATATATATATATATGTGTGTGCGTGTGTGTATATATATATATCCTGGGAAGACGAAGAAGAAGATTGTGTTTATTAAAATCGCCTCTTAGAAAAATCTTCTAAAAACGTAAAAAAAGAGGGGGGAAATGATAATAAAAAATAAAACAGTAGCTATCCCTCGTTTTTGCTCTTAAAAGGTAAAAGAGAAGGGTGGAGAAAGGGGTGGGCGAGATGGGGAAATAATGGACGGACAGACGAATCAAGAGAGAGAGAAAGAGAGAGATGCGAGTTTTAAAATAAAATGAAACGCACGCAGAAAACAAACCCAAAAAATGGAAAAAAATGGCGTAATTGAAACTTGCGCATACTTGCACAAATGTATTAGCGAATGCTGAAATTAAGGTGGACATTTTGTCTCTGACAGATTAAAATCATTTTTTCTTACTTTATTCCGTTTTTTTTTTCTTAAATTTATTTTGTTTCTTTGTTCTTCAAATGAAGAATTTGTGGGGAGGGGGAGGTTGTGCGTGTGTATGTGTGTATGACTGTGTGTTTACGAATTTCCTTTCCCGTTTCGCTCTAAGATGCCACTCACACAGTTACCATCTCCCAGTTCTTCGCCAATATCGCTCTTGGGAAAAATAAAAATTAAAATAAAATAAATATATCAGTTTCTGATTGGCTTATTTTAATATAAGGGGTAGGCGTGTGGAGTGCTCTGCAGTAATAACTCGGGTTTAATCAAAGGGCCTTGTTTTCTCAAAGCCATTCCATTCCCGTCGCGTAATATCGTTTGTATAGCTGTTGTCACGCTTTGGAGAACTGCAGTGGAGCAAACTTAAGGTTGCAACTTACGGATACGAATCAATTAAAAATACGAATAAGTTTCAGATCACATCATCTGTATTTATTAAAAATTTGAGACTTATGAAAGAAAAAAAAACAGAACGCTTTTAAACACGAAAAGAGAAAATTATTTTTTTTAAATGTATGCGAATACTTTACTTTTTGTTTTATTTTTCGGGTAAGGCTGGAGATTATCTTTTTATAACGTAAATTATTTAAGAAGAACCTTTCGTTTCAGGTACACAAATATACTGTTATAATCACACAGAGCAAAGCTGAAGATATCACAAAGTCCTAGTTAATGCACAGCTGTAAAAAAACGTTACGAATTTAATCAAAGGACCGTGTTTTCTCATAGCATAATATCATTTGTTTAGCTGCTGTCATGTTTTGGAGTACTGCAGAAGAGCAAACTTAAGATCGCAATTTACGGATACAAATCAATTAAAAGTACGAATAAATTTCAGATCACATCATCTAGATTTATTAAAAAATTTGACTTAGGAAGAAAAATCAGGATGCTTTTAAACACGAAAAGAGAAAATTATTTTTTAAATATATGCGAATACTTTACTTTTGTTTTATTTTTCAGGTAAGACTGAAGATTATCTTTTTATAACATAAATTATTTAAGAAGAACATTTTGTTTCAGGCCTACAAATATACTGTAATAATCAGACAGAGCAAAGCTGATAATATCACAAAGTCCTAGGTAATGTCACAGCTGTACGAAAAGGTTGCGAACTTAATCAAAGGTCCATGTTTTCTCATAGCATAATATTATTTGTTTATCTGCTGTCAAGCCTTGTATTGCTGCAGAAGAGCAAACTTAAGATCGCAATTTACGGATACAAATCAATTAAAAGTACGAATAAGTTTCAGATTATCATCTGAATAAATTAAAAACTTTACTTCGGAAGGAAAAGCAGGACACTTTTAAACACGAAAAAGAGAAAATTATTCTGTAAATATATGATAACATTTATCTTTTTGTTTTATTTTTCATGTATGACAGAAGGATTATCTTTTATAACGTAAATTATTTAAGAAGAACATGTTTCAGACTACAAATATACTGTTAATCAGACAGAGCAAAGCTTATATCACAAACCTACGTAATGTACAGCTCTACCAAAGGGTTACGAATTTAATCAAAGGACTTAGTTTTCTCATAGCTTAATATAATTTGTTTAGCTATTATCACAGTTTGGATAACTGCAGTGGAGTAAACTTAAGTTTATAAATTACAGATACAAATCAATTAAAAATGCGAATAAGTTTCAAATAACATCATTTGTATTTATTAAAAATTTCACTTAAGAAGAAAAAGCAGGACACTTTTAAACACGAAAAAGAGAAAATTATTCTGTAAATATATGATAACATTTATCTTTTTGTTTTATTTTTCATGTATGACAGAAGGTAATTTTCCTATAATGTAGATTATTTAAGAGGTGACTTTCGTTTCAGATTAAAGCTCACTATATCACATATACCTACGTAATGTACAGCTCTACCAAAGGGTTACAAATTTAATCAAAGGACTTAGTTTTCTCTTAGCGTTGTATCATTTGTTTAGCTATTATTACAATTTGGATAACTGCAGTGAAGTAAACTTAAGTTTATAAATTACAGATACAAATCAATTAAAAATACGAATAAGTTTCAAATCACATCATTTGTATTTATTAAAAATTTCACTAAAGAAGGAAAAACTGTACGCTTTTGAACATGAAAACAGGAAAATTATTTTTTAAATATATGAGAAGACTTTTCTTTTTTGTTTTGTTTTTCAAGTAAGACAGAAGATAATTTTTTATACGTAGATTATTTAAGAGGAACTTTTCATTTCATGATTTTAAGCTTACAAATATACTGTTATTAAAATACAAAGTAAAGCTCACAATATCACAAAAATCTACGCATTCGCATCTGCACCAAGGGGTTATTTCTCAGGTAAGACAGGAGATGATCTTTTTGTAATGTAGATTATTTAAGAGGAAGCTTTCGTTTCATGATTTTATGCCTATAAATATGCTGTCATAATATGCAAACTTATCAAACTCCATAATGCATCACTTAAGATTATTTATCAGGTAAGGCATAAATTTTTGTGATGTAGAATATATAAGAGAAAACTGTCATTCATGATTTTATGCCTACAATTATTGTGTTATAATCATACAAAACAAATATCAAAATATTATAAAGATCTGACATGTACCAAATTTGATTAATAACTGTATATCAAAGCTATGTAGCGTAATATCATGTTTATGTTAAACTTTGGATAACTGCAGTAGAGTACACTTAAGATTGCAACTTTCGGATATGAATCAGTTAAAAATACTAACAAGTTTCAGATCAAATAACCTATATTTATTGAAAATTTGGCGCATAAAGGAATAATAAGGACGTTTTGAAACATGGAAAGGAGAAAAATATTTTTTAATGTATAAAAAGACTTCTTTTTGTTTTATATTTCAGATAAAACAGATAGGAGATATTCTTTTTATGATAACGTAGATTAGAGAATTGGATGAAACTTTCGTTTTATGATTTTATGCCTATAAAAACACTCATATAAATAAGAAAAGAGTAAAGCTAATATCACAAAGCATTATTTAATGTGTAGCTGTACCAAAGGGTTACAAAATTTAAGGAAATAGTCATTATAATTTTATGAATAGTTTAATGATATAAAAAGACACCTCTTGTAGATTTAATTTAAAAATAATACAGGAGACATAGTATTTCTTACAACAATGTAGACTATTACGAGATAAGATTTAAAAATTTAAAACAGCCATTGAAAATTGCCGTAAAAGTAAAAACAAAGTACTTTTAAATATGATCTTTGGGGGAAATTTTATGAATATAAAAATTATCTTCTTCTAGATTTATTTATAAGATAATATAAATGATGTGGTATTTTTTATAATAATGTAGATTACTTATTACAAGAAGCCCTTTGTTTCATCTCTTTATACAAAATTTCATATATAATCACACAGTGCGGTAAACTAGCAATATTACAAAAAATTAAGACCTATTCTATTATACTAAAAGCTTACTATTAAAAACATATTTTATTAAAAATAGTTTTAATTATATAATAATACTCATCGTTACATTCGTTTTTCAGGAAATACAGGTAGGAGAGAATTTTTATAATAAAATAGGTTATGTATTTAGAGGTACTTTTCGTTGCACGATTATATAACTTTGTGTATAATTACACAAAATGAAAAGCTAACAATATTACAAAGAATTTGGGGAAATATAACACTACCAGAAGGCTACGAATAAAAAAATGTATTTTTTAAAAATTGGACGCAATAAGGAAAAAGAAAACTATTAATTATTTTAATTATAAATAGTAATACTATAATGATTAATATTAAAGCTCGTCAAACAAATGCAGTTACATAAAATTTCAAAACAAACCAGGAAGTTGCTTGAATTTCATTATTTTTTACTCTTAGTCTATAATAACTTAGATTGGAGGTATCCAGAAAACATGAGCAGATTTTTAATGAGTTAAGTAAAATGATCTTCTAATTTCATTTTATATATGCCTGTTTAAATTATAGAAGTCCACATTAATCTATTAATGCCTGACACTACATGTATAGTCACGCAAAATGAGTAACAAAAACTACTGCAAAGATTTAGGAATTATATAAAACAGTAAGAAATTTTTAAAATGTTGTGAAGTCTGAAAGATTTTAAATCATAGTTTTAACTATGGTACTCTTTGAAAAAAATGTCTAAATGCTTAATTTTGTAAGTTAATCTGTAAAATACATTACCATTTACTGAAAATTAATATTATAGTTGTCAAGAGATTTAAACCTATAAGGGGAGATTTCAGAAAATAGTGATTTAAGAGTTTAAATTCTAAGGCATAAGAAGAAAATAGCATTTAATTCACAGAATTAGTACATTTTAACTCCATTCGGTACATAAATATTTGGAATCTTGAAGGCAACCCTTTTCATTAGTATTTGATTTACCTTGAACAGATAAACTTCTTCTCGTCTAAGCAGGTGTCAAAACTCTATTTATTCAAAAGATGTTTTAAGGGCTCCATCTTTTCTCTAAAGGGATCACAGATATTTCAAAGTCGAAACTTAAAAGTCATCTTATCTATTTCATGAATCATTAATCGTTAATAAATCTCATATGAATAAAGTTTTCTAATTTTCATTAGGCGAGGGAAAACTAACAGGGAGATATATGGTTCTTTAAAAGGAGAGTTATTAATTCGTACAAGAATTAATACGACTGCAAACATTTGAAGTAATAGAACACCTGTTTTTAAATACGATGGTATTTATTTCAAAGGAATCAGTAAGGAAAGTACGACTATATTAGAATAGCAACATGGTAGAAAATAAAATATTTGAATTTAGCAATGTTTAAACCCACCCAGGGGGTAAAAAAAGGAAGTAATTGCTACTTACGTAAAACCAAACAATCCTACCACTGAGTCATGTAGAACTTTACTTCAACTATGGTTACCTGTTGTTACCTTTGAGCTGTAAACTAACACATATTACACTGTATCAGGACTGTTACCATAATAGTTAAATAAAACCCTCTCCTGTACTAATTATTCAGATTTCACCTCTAAATGCATTTAAGTATTTTTTCAATAAATTTATTCAGGAGACACAGGAATTTCTTCTCAATACGGTTATAGTTAGTGCCATTCAATACAATTCAACAGAGAAAAAACACTTTGTACAATATATACTCATAATAATTATAAAGATAGCTCACACTTATTATCAGAAACTTGGACCACCAGAAAACTTTTATTTCATTCAAAGCTAATGGTTGCAAACATAGTTAACGTAGTAATGGAATGACAGCAGTTTGTTAATCAGATGCTACCCACTGAGAGGTTTTATCTGGTCTGAAACAGATTTTAGAAACAAAGTAGAGTTAAATTTCAGTGTCAATGTTTAAATAAAATTCATTAAAAGCATGTCCATTTAACGTAAGAGAAAACTTGTAACAGAAATTTAAGTATTTTTCTCATATGCAGAATATAATTGAGAGAGTTCTCCAAATGGGCTGTATGCCCAACGGATGAAAAGCCATCTTGAAGCCATGCTGTTTTTCTCTCCTTTAATTTGCAATTTAAAATTAATATTGAAAAGAAATACCACGTTTTTTCCCAGAAATAACTTACGAGCCGAAATCTGCACATCCACTATATCTTAAACCAATATATCTTAATAGCCCCACTATATCTTAAAAAATGCTTACAGTAAGAACAAATTACGAGAAAACTTCAAAATTAAATATTGTAATAGTCCTGAACAATACAGCATTAAATTCATAACACTCGAGTTTATTCAGAAGAAGAGTATTAACAGCAACTGATAAAAATTAAGCAAACCTCTAATATGACGAGTACAAAATCTTCCAAAAACCTTTCCCTCTAAATTTAATATAAACGCTAGATAGAAATTTTAAATTTCGATTGTAATGCCACCGAGGTAACCCAATAGTAATGTACATGATAAAGCGTACATAGTCTTATGAATGTAACCTACAGTAATACCGAAGCCCTACAGTAAGATCAAAGACCTACAGAACGACCAAATAAGAAGAAATTTTAAACCTCTAATGCTCTAATAGTCCTTGAATAATACAGCATCAAATTTATAAAACTCGGGTGTGTCCAGAAGAAACGTATTAAAGCATTAACTGGCAAAAACTAAGCAAACCTCTAATCGTGACGAGCACAAACTCCGCTCAAAAATCTTCTCCCTCGGAATTTAAGATTAACATTGGAAAGAAATCTCAAGTTTTGATTCCTCGGATATAAAGCCATCAAGGAATGAATCAATCCAAAGAAAATGATTCATCTAAAAGTTCACTTAAAAAAGTTTTTCTCTCTCCGCCCCCCCCTTTCCACCACGACCACCTTCTTTTCTAGTCCGCGGATGAGGGGGTGGAAGTGGGAGGGATACAGAAACATGATCACACACGGAAAAACTAGAACGAAACTACAACATAGATGCAGAGAATAATTGAGCAAGGGAACTTGGCTAAGTAAAGAGCAATTCCTATTATGGCCTCTGATAAAAGTATTTTTAAAGTTCTGCGCGGTGTACATGATCTACAAGCAAATGACCAAAGGATACCTGTTTTGTGGAGGGGGGGGATCGTTCCAAAATTTAAAGAAAAAAAAAGGAAAAGAAATTGAACAAGAGATGAAGGACCAATTCCTCTCAGCGCAGAAATTAGTGGAAAGGAGGAGAAATAATGAAAATAAATTTCAAATTTTATTTATAACATAAATACATGGTGGTATATGTTAGGGTTTGTAATACCGGAAAATTGCAAAACATATCGTCAAACTAAGATATTTTACGTGCGATTCCCAAATAAAAATTTTATATTCTGGTTTTATGCTTGATATTTTCACCATATAAAATCAACCATTAACCAGTTTTAAACACTGAAAATTATTTTCAGCAGGTAAATTATTTTACAAAAAAAAATCAGATCTTTATTACATATTCTTAAAAAATGTTAAGCCATAAAAATTATCTATTGCATTTGTATTATTCATTGCATTCTCAAGTTTTAATCATTCACTAATATTATAATAAATTCATTATTAAACAATTTAATTTTATTGCTGCCGATTTAAATGTTTAGATTTTGCATTAATTACTTACTGTTCAGTATTTTGCATATGATTTAAAGTGTACAAAACAAAAAATCTCATATTT
>CM063498.1:74488444-74550944 GCA_032207245.1 Pardosa pseudoannulata
TTGTCCGGTTTGATCCCCGCCCCCTTTCCGTCCCCCATAAACCGCATTTATCCAAAGTATGGAGCTTATAATGAAAAATAATGCTACTCTTGGAGACATTTTCTAATTCTTAACGGAAGGAAGAGGGTTGTACAATTTCCAAGTCTGTCCCGTTCCTAAGTAGAGTCTTGTTCGAATCGTGATTAACGGGAATTTAAGATCTATAAATGAAAATAAGCGATTTCTTTGTTCAGTGGAGCTTGTTAACTTTGAACCGTGGTCATGCTAAGGAGTCTACTTTCCTGTACTTAATTTGTGAGCAAATGTCTCTCTCGCTGAGAAAGGATATATAATAAAATAATTCTAAATAGAAAGAAGGGCGAGAATGGCTTGAAAGCGTTAAGTGAACTTTTATTAATTCACAAGGCTTTTATAGAATTTTAATATGATTCTTAGATAGTATGGCAATCGGTAGGTTTATCCACAGAACTGTATCTTTCTATTCACTGCTTAGGGATGCGTAAACAAAAGTAGATAGTAGAGGATTTGGGATTAACTGCTTATAATTAAGTTCTAAAAGTTAAAATCTTTAATTGTAAATCCACAAATAGAGATTTGTTTCAAGTTAATTTCTAAAGATATCTTTGTATGCATGAGTAAATAACCTAGGTGCTGATTGAAACAAACACAAATAACAGTGATAATTATTAACTTCCCGATTCATGTATTTTATAGGCTATAAAACTAGGGCCATAATTATTCATAATTATTTTACCAATCCCAATTTGCTTGAAGTAGTATATGATACTTAAGTCCACTGTAATAATGATGTCTTCATGGTTAAGGAAAATTAAAAATATATAAAAAAAAATCATACTTCTCTCTTGCTTTGGATTTATGAAGTTATTTTGAGGAGTTAGTAAATTTCTTTGTACAGTATTGTTTTTGACATGATTTTTACAATGCCTACATATTATATTATTAATATATGTAGTGAATAAACGTGTGCATATATAAGAATCCCATATATACATATGTTTATATATCATTATTAAATTAATGATGAATGCAAAAACAAATCCTCTTATCAGTTTCTGAAATACCAGATACTTATTTTTAAATGAAATTCAAAAAGAATTATCCGTTTCCCTATAATAAAATATTTTAGAACAACTGATACAACAGACTCCTTACACGAAAGAAATATTTACACAAAATAATATAGAGTTCATGATAAATATAATTCTGGTATTTTTCAGAGAATATAAAATGTATAGAAAAAACGATTTTAGACTTCCAATATTTTTAGTTTTATAGTTATTATTTATATTTTATAGTTATATATTTTATAGTTATATGTTTTATAGTTATATGTTTTATAGTTATACATTTTACAGTTATATTCATACTTATTATTCATTAATTTTATAGTTACTTTTCAGTTATTTATTTTTAGTTTTATTCGCATCGGTAAAAAGTTATAGAGTACACAAGAAATATTTTACAAATTTCATTTTCGTAATATAATTTATTCAAAATGTCAAAATAAATTTTAATATTAAATTGTTTTGAGCAAACTAATTTCTTGCAAAAGATATTGAAAATATAGTAATATAGTAATACGTAAGTAGCATTAACCAATCCTTCATACTTTCGAGTTTATAAACATAGGTTTTCATACTAAATGAACTTGTACATATTTTATTCTTTAGTTCTCAAAAACCCTGCTGTGGATCGTGTATAAATAATACAGAAATCGGAAGACATTTCTTTTTGCTTTCTCAGAAAAAATGCCTTTTGATTTTTATATCACTAATATATGTCTCTAGCGCAGTCTGTGGAAATATGCATTAAATGCATAGATATTAGAAGTCTTTTATATCATGATTGTACCCTATTAAGATTATAATTTATTACAGTTAGTTCATAATTCTAAAAACAAAAACGGCCCTACGATTTCTATAGCATTAATACAATTCTCCGAGTCTTAAAAAAAAAAAAAAAACAAAAAAAAAAAAAAAAAAAAAAAAAAAAAAAAAAAAAAAAAAAAAAAAAAAAAAAAAAAAAAAAAAAAAAAAAAAAAAAAAAAAAAAAAAAAAATCATAGTATATTATATAACTAAATTAACTTTTAATCAAACTGTTCTCAGATTCTGAACTTTTGAATCATGAAGGAGTTTAAAATGCAGCAATTGTTTATAAAAATTACCACAGTACTTTGAGGAAATCCACTGAATAAACGAAACACGGTAGCTCAGTAGACAAAGGCAAACTCTCATAACTAGAGGGTTGCGGGTTTGGAGCCCGAGTCGGTCTAAGATCCTCCGTGTTCGTTAAAGGTGACCGGGGCACGTAAAATATGTTCGTGGTCACAATGTCCTCCTAGTTCTCAATCAATACCTCTGGGGGTGGAAAGCTAAGCTTATGGGTCTTCTGCTTGGTCGTTGCTTCAAACTTACGAGGATCCACTTGACTTTACACTTTCACCCTTCAGGGGCTCGCCAAAAACGAAAGCCATGCCCCTTTGCCTTAATACGAGTAGCCTCTGGCTCAATCGTGCTTGGTTTGACCAAGTGGCATAAACAACAACAACAACCATCACTGATTAAATTGATACGAACTCATAATTTGATAAATATTAAGTTTAATAACTCAAATATTACATTAACTTCATTATTTAATGCGATGATACACAGGACAGACCTTAAGCGATGTGAAAGATATGAGACTGCTTACGACAGCAAAATTTAGGAAAGGCAATAATTTTGTTTTACGATGAAACAATTTTCCTCAAATCATTATTAGTATTATTGTCTTAATTGGATTATGCCGTCTTCATAATCAACGTAGTTCTTTTTATAATTAATCTTTAATTTTAAATTAGCGCTGAAGCTCTCGGGTTTGGCATATTTTAGCGCTTGCTCACTCAAGCAAAAATGCTAGACCTGGCCTTATGATTGAATTCAGATACAGGAATATAAATTCACACTTTCAAGATAACTGATAATAATTACGCAAGACCTTCAATTTCTTGTAACATTAATGGATTTTAAAGAAAATCCTCTCAATTTGTTAATGAATTTTTTGCTTTATCAAAAAACTATATTTCTAAACTTAATAAAGATATTTAAAAAAATTAGAAATAACAACATTTAGACTTTAATATTATTATTCCTTCAAATAAAATAATACTCTGGTAAAAACAATTAAAGACTGTTCGAAGAAAATTATAATTCGAAGGTTGAAAAAAATACAGAAATAAAAATTAGTTTAATTTTAAATTTCATCGTAGCAAATCGTAATTTTACTTTCTGTTCTGTTCTAAATGTTGATAACATTGCAAAAAACAAGACTACCAATTAGGAAGATTACATTAGCATTAGTTTTCTAATATTTAGAATAAAATCACTTTCATATTTATTCGATGCAAACACCTTTTAATCGTGTACGAATACATAATATAACACGATTAAATGAAAAACTTACACTATTTCTATATACATTAAAATTGTATTGAAATTTTAGCTTTAATTTTTCAGCTAAACTTATCCACATTAAAACACAAATATAATTTTATCTTTAATTAATTCAAAATTTTAAAATGAGAAATTTATTGGCATGAAACTAATATCTTCAATTCCAATAAAGCTGTTAAAGAAGTCAACGTTCATCTTTCTGAAGAGAAGCTAAATTTATATTCACATTTTTACAAAAGGTAGCATACGTTACATTAAAATGCAAAAATATCGTCGAATATTTATTAAACAACTTACTCAACGAAGAAAATTTAGAGAGAGAAAGTTTAGAATTAAATAATGTATGCAGTATTAAGGATTATAATCTCCTTATATAATTAAAAGAAAAAAATCATCCAGGCTGAATTATTTCTCACATCTTTAAAAGATTTACATTTAATTTAGATTGAAAATGGAACTAATTAGGCAAGAAGCATTTTACTCATTCATCAGAGAAACAGTTAATAATGTAACCCGATTACGTTAGAAAATATTTGTAATTTTAACATTTGATTCTAAGAGAGGACTTAAATTATATTCTAACTTTCAAATTCTTCTTCGAATGTAAGGTATGTAAATGTACCGAGGCAATAGTAGTAATTGATAATAAAACACTATTATAGGATAATAATTTCTTTTCCGTGTGTAATAACACAAAAATTCTAAATATTCAATAAAGATAACGAAAAATATTTCTCCTAATGTAATTTGTGCATTTTTTGATTTGATATACCAGATACGAAGTCAGAGCCGAGAAAAACGATTTAAAAATAATTTTATTGTTTCGATATAATACGATAATTTTTGATTATTTATTTCATTTACATAAATACTATTTTGTGAACTAGGATATTATACTATGATCTAAAGTATCTAGCATTTGTTTCTAAGGGAGTGCTTAAACGATATTCAATTTTTAAATCCTTCATTATATATATATATATATATATATATATATATATATATATATATATATATATATATATATATATATATATATATATATTACTTGAATATAAAAAAAACATTCATAGGTATTGATAGTAAAAAACAATTATTAAAGAAGCTAATAATATTTTTATATATAAGATAAAAATTCTATACAAAAATGATAATAAAAAAATTATTTATACTAAACAAATGCTTGAATTTTTAGTTTGCCTTCATATTAGTTGCTTACATATTTGCTTCATTTGATATTAGTTCCATGCCAATAAATTTCTCACTTTAAAATTGTGAATTAATTAAATATAAAATTATATTTGTGTTTTAATGTGGATAAGTTTAGCTGAAAAATTAATGCTGAAATTTCAATATAATTTTAATGTGTATAAAAATTGTGTAAGTTTTTCATTTAATCGTGTTATATTATGTTTGCGTACTCGATTAAAAGGTGTTTGCATCGGATGAATATGAAAATACAAGAAACAAAACCAAAGATGAGGAACATAATTTTAAAATAATTTTATTTTTTCTGGTAATAATAAGATAATTTTTAATTATTTGCTTTATTTATCCAAATACTCTTTTGGATTAAGATATACAATGATTTCTAGTACCTAGCAATTGCTTTTACAGGAGAACTTAAACTATATTCAATTTTAAAATCCTTCGTAAAAAAAGATGTTATGTGATTTTTTTTAAAAGGCATTAATTACTTGCTTTATTTATCTGAATACTATTTTGTATTAAGATATACAACGATTTCAAGTACCTAGCATTTGCTTCTACAGGAGAATTTAAACTACATTCAATTTTAAAATTCTTCGAATAAAAGATGTTATGTGAGTAGGAAAACCACTAATAATAATTGATAATAAAACACAATTAATAATTATGAGTTAGGAATTTTTTATGTACAAAATTTCAAATATGCAACAATAATATCTAAAAAGTTATTTATACTAATGAAGTTCATAAATTTTTAATTTACTTTGTTGAATAAAAAATACAAAAAAGCAAAATTAACGATAAGAAAAACGATTTAAAAATAATTTTATTGTTTAATAGTTATACGATATTTTTATTTATTTGTTTTATGAATCTGAACACTACATCCTGTACTATGGTATTGTACTACAATGTTAAGTATTTAACATTTATTTCTCAGCGAGTATTTAAACTATATTCATATTCCAAATTCTTCATATGTACGTAAAGTGATTTTTTTTAAAAAAATACCAATAATAATTGATAATAAAACGCTTTTATTAATTATGAACTAGAAAATCTTTCATACATGAGACAAAAACTCTAAACATGCACGAATTATAATGAAAACTATATTTATACTATTAAAATTTATGAGTTTTTAATTTGATATACTGAATACACAAAATCAAAAAGATGAGAAGAATGGCATAAAAATAATTTTTGAGTTTTGAAATAATATAATAATTTATAATTATTTATTTCATAAATTTGACAATTATTTTGCGTCCTTGAATATTGTATTACATCATTAGGTGTTTCAAAACACTAAAAAAGGGATCTTCAACTAAAAACTGGAATTGATTTATAGTCATGAAACTTTATTAAACATTAAAAAAGTTCTGACAGGTATGGAATAAACGAGGAACACTGTGCATAGCGTTTATGATATTCTAAAAGTTTTAATCAATTTTTATGGTTTAAATTCTGTTGATGGCGTGCAATACCCGATAAGAAATATACATTGAGGTGTTATATTTTTGTTAAAACTTTTATAATTAATTTTAAAGCAATTTTTAGGACTAATTCGGGAAGTTGATGAGCATATTATGTATAAGAAATGTTTTCGTGTGTGGTTTTAAGTAAAAATAATCGGTTAGACTTAAATAGAAATATATGGTCTGTGCCATTACTCACATACTCTCCCCAAAAAAATATCTTGCAAGAAATATATATTTTGCGTAAAAGCAATTCATTTGCCATGAAATTAAAATTTCCTATCAAGTTAGTCTTTAAAAAATAATTTTTTATTGAGAAAAAGTAAATGACTAAATATGCATAATCTTTTAATTCTGCATATTTTGTCACTGAATTTGTCTTAAATATGCTACCCCTTTATATTAAGTAATAAGGAAATAATTTCTAACGAAGTATTAATAATTAAAATTTGTGATCTATTCTTAAAGAATATTCAATAACTATAAATGTTATAATATTTTGCCGAGCCGAATTTTAGCGTTACTTATAACAGCTGTATTTGTACTTTCAAACGTTTTTTCTCTAAGATGATGCAAAATTAAAAAATAAAATGAAAATGAAAATGAAAATAAAAAATAAAATTTGAATTAAAATTTCAAATTTGAAAATTCTTTTAATATTTTTTAAGACAAAATATTGATGATTTTTCACGAGGTATAACTGAGAAGATAAATATGATTTAATAAATTTATATTAAAAAATTTTATGAATTTAGAACTGAAATTTCCAAATTAAAAAAAAATCAATGCATTAATACATTAACAAAAGCTTCAGTCACAACTGCCTACGTTTTAAAACTCTGCTGTATTTTACCGTTTCTTTTGCTATGATATTTAGAAACAGATTAACGGTATTACCTGATCTATGCATCCCTATTCAAACCAAGTTTTTTCAACTGCTTTATGCTAAAAATATTAACTCTTTTGAATTGTCTTTCAATTTTAATTTCCTCATAAATATGAACTCCGCTGGTAATTGATAGTCAATCTGTATTTCTCCTCTATTATAAAATTTTTTTCACTTATTTATGATGTTCTATAGATCATTCATTACTGATTTACTACTGTGACTGATTTTACATCTTATTTCAAGTAAAAAGTTATAAATTACTATATTTTATAATCGTACAACATCTGCCATTAATCAGAATTTCATACACTCTATCTAATTAGAAAAGGAAAGACTAATCTAATAAAGGTTACTAATAATAGAAAAGAATGTCCTTAAAATTAATTCACTGAACACCTTGAGAATTTTCCTAGTTAAACAATGGCATAGGAAAAGGAAACTTTAAGTTCTGTTTATTAGAAAACAGTTAGATGATATAAAGGCTTAAAAACTTGAGTAAAAATTTAAAAGCCTACAGAAAAGGAACTTCTATAATCTACCTAATAAGTTTCTGATATCAACAGGAAAAAAAATAAACTAAAATTAATTATTTCGCTAAATGGAATAAAAAGCAATAAGAAGCTATGCCTCAGGGATATCTTAAAAAAATAGGACTCTTAATGGATTCATAAGTTACACAATTCCGAATTTCAGAGTTAAGTTTTGAGTATGTCAAAGGTTACAATAATATTTTACGTATGCTTTATAAGTATGCATTATCAAGTATCACTTTCTTCTAGAATACTAACAAAAATTCAAGAATTCAATGAACACGAACAGGTGGAGTATGTAGTGTTGCTTTTTCTACTCTACTACACCGGTTGATGGACTGTAAGATACGTCACTGTGTTTCGGCACCAGATTCTGTTATTTTAAAGACCAAGTGAAGTGCACTAGTGTGATAGTGGGCTCAGTTTTCAGCCGTTGGTTCACATAAAAAAAATAAATCCTGTTTTGTAAAATAAAGTACTGTAATAATTATGGAAAATGTATATGGTAATGTAACATTTAAGACATTGGGAAATATATGCTTGAAAATGTAACATCAGTAAAAAATTTTTAAGTTGATTTGAAATCGAATCTATTGATGTAAAAAATCTTGTAAATCCTGCAATATTGCAGTAGTATGTACAAACAGCAGATATAATGTTCTAATTAAAGTTCGGTGGTGTATGTGTATACACCAGGCCACCATGGCATTTGAAACCATAAACCCCCTTAGGGGGTTAGTTGTGATCCTAGTAATCATCAATCTGTAAGTTCCCGTTTAATTCTCTTTTAAGAAGCATAATATTAACTGCAACCTCCTTCCCTACTTGTAAATTGTTTTATCCTTTCAACCAATTTGCAAACTGTAATTTTATTTACTCTAGAGAAAATTTATAATTTTTATTCAGATGACTATACATTAATTCTCTTATTCTTTCTCTCTCTCTCTCTCTCTGATACACCCACTGTGGGATAAGTAATTTTATATACATAAGCAATTTCACTAAAAGTTCAAGTTTGAGTAAAATGATATCGTCAGAAAATAAAACTTTATGCAATTTAGGCAGAATAAATTTGTTATAAAGTTTCTATTTCAATCTGCTTTATACTAGGAAATTAATGACTTTTTAAATTTTTAAACTAAACAAAATACTTCTTGATAAATTTCAAGAGGCTGTTTCAAAAGTTTTTCCGGAGGAATTAAAAATGCTTCATATATGGCAGCGTAAATTATCTCTCTCTCTCTCTCTTATGTATTATATATATATATATATATATATATATATATATATATATATATATATATATATATATATATATATATATATGTATGTATAGTGTGTGTGTATGTGAGTGAAAATGCTTTTTTTGAATGGTTAAAAGTAATGAATTCCAAAGGTCAAAAGGTGAATTGGATTTATAAATATTCACATTTACGGAAGCATCCAAAACTAAAATCTTTATTCCAAGAATAAAAAGTCCTCTAATAGCTTATAATAAATTCAAATTATAATTAATCTAACTATTTTCAAAACTCTCCAGTCATCAGCAATGTAACTACACACACACACACACACACACACACACACACACACACACACACACACACACATATATATATATATATATATATATATGATTTATCATTAAAAAACTCATGGATATAAAGTAGTACATAAAATTAAAAATTAAAACATCAGCGATTATGTAACATTTGAACTTTAACTAAATTTGTAAGAAGTTAATGATAAAAAAGCTTCTTATATAGAATGATACTTCTATTATAATTAAACATCACTGATTAATTACTACATCTCGCCTACTGAGCGGTAAATGAAAAATTAATTAAGAAACATCTTTGAGTAAATAATGCTTGTGGCTAAACTGTATAGATTTCGCCTTAGACAGTCTCTCATGCTGTAGGACAATAACAGTTCATACAAAAACATGCTTCTTCAAAACCTTTTATAATAATTTTAATAATTATGTAACATTTTATTTTAAGTGAAAGGAATTATATTTTTAGCTTTCTTTTTGAGATCAAACTTTTTTACTCTACGTGTAATAAAGTAAATGTTAAAAATTATGTTTATGGAATGAGAACCCTACTGGTAACCATCATTCTTTGATTAAGATACTTTTCTGACTGAGCAGTTAAAGGGTAACAAATTAAAATCATCGTTAAGAGAATGGTGTTCAAGATTTTTTGTTCTTTATCTGTTGCGAGATTTCAATTTAGTCTTTAATGCAACATCTGATGCAAAATAACGCTTCTTAAAAACTTATTAAAATTACAATCATATAACATTTAAAAAAAATTTTCTTTGGCATTTTAGAACATTTTTCGTTTCTATTCAGATAAAACTTTTAACTATATGCATAAGAAAATAAATGCTAAAAACGTGTTTCTAAAATGATAATTTCCCATAAAAAATGATTCTATTAAGAAACTGATGCTCGGGATTTATCATCATTCATTGGTTGCAACATTCTACCTTAAAGAGTCTATGATGGACTCATGCAACAATGTAAACAAAAATAAGCTTCATTAAAACCTATTCAATAGTTTGGAGGATTAAGTAACATTCAAAAAAGGGAAAGAATGTGAGCATGAAAATGCTTTTAATCTTTTTTTTTGTGCTTCATTTTGAGACTCAGCTTTTAGCTACTTGTATCAGATACGTTAAAAAATCATTCTGCTATTGAGACACTCTTACACCGTAAATTGAATGGGTAATGAAAATAATTTCTTGATAAATAGAAAGAATGATGGATGAGATTCATCAGTTAAGAGATGTAACCTTAGAGAGACTCTCATGCAAATATATACTTCTTCAAATCTTAATATAAATAACTTTAATGATTACATTACAATCAAAAATAAAAACGTAAAAGAATGTATTTTTTATAATTTTTTATCCTTTTTTTTCTTCGAGATGCAACTTTGAATAAATGTAACAAAATGTAAGTTCTAAAAACATTATTTATTGAATGATACCTCTCAGGTAATTAAGCAAGATTCAGATTGAGACACTCTTCCATTGTTGAGGAAAGAATTAAAAGTATCTTAGGGAAAATGATGCTTTAAATTTACCATTATTCATCGGTTGCGATAATTTACCTTAGAGTCTCTTATGTAACAATTCATGTAAAATTATGCTTTAAAACATATTAAAATATGATTATGTAGTACTTGAAAATGGGGAAAAAGTCAATTTATATTTTAACTTCTTGCGCTTATTTCTGAGTTTCTTTTTGTGAAACTTTTAACTAAATGTATAAGAAAAATATATGCTCAAAACAAATTCCTGATACGTTTATTAGAGACATGTCTACTAACCAATGTCAGTCTGGCAATAGTTGACTTATAAATTTCCGATTTTTGGAGTTCAGAGACAATATAGATTTCAGAATGAAGGGAAAATTCTACAAAGATCGCGGAAGTAGATATAGCAAGGGAGCAGTTTTTGCTGTCTATTTACGGAGTGACACATCACGAATACTTATGCATTACTGATTGATTGATATTGCCACCGATCAAGAGATTAATAAGAAACAAATATTAAGCATCATTAAGAAAATTATGCTCGGGATTTATCATCATTCATTGGTTGCAACATTCTACCTTAAAGAGTCTATGATGGACTCATGCAACAATGTAAACAAAAATAAGCTTCATTAAAACCTATTTAATAGTTTGGAGGATTAAGTAACATTCAAAAAAGGGAAAGAATGTGAGCATGAAAATGTTTTTAACCTTTTTTTGTGCTTCATTTTGAGACTCAGCTTTTAGCTACTTGTATCAGATACGTTAAAAAATTCATGGGAATGGTGCTTCTCTGATACTTTAGAATAATTTATTGATTTGCTTCGCCGGGTGAAAGGTTAATAACAAAGAAATTGTTCAGAGATTTAAGCTTATAAATAAAGTTCAAAGATTTCACCTTAGAATGTCTCTCTTTCTCTCGCACAAAAATTCATGTAAGATCAAGCATGTCTAACACCCGTTACAAAAAGCTTCAACAATTAAAAAATTACTTATTTTACAGTTTTGCTGTACTGTTAAACATTAAACTCTTAGTTAAATATGTAAGAAAATAAATGGGTAAAAACACTATTTGTAGATTCATAATCTGCCGAATACTGAGCATTTTTTATTGATTGAGGATCTCACCGACTAAACAGCTAATAACTCTACAAACAATCAACATCTTTGAGAAAATTATGCTTTGGACTAAACTGTTGATATTTTACCCTTAATCTCACACAATTCATATAAGAGCATGTTAACGCTTATTAAAATAACTTTAAAATGAAAAAAGAAAAAAATCAGACAGATTATTTTAAAAAAAAATATTTTGCGGTTTTTTAATATCAAACTTAATAAAACAACTAAATAATAAACGATTAAAAAGCCTATTTGGAAAATGATGACCTTCTAATAAATTAAGTGCCATCCATTGATTGAGACACCTTGCCGCTTGAGCGGTTAATAACTAAACAAATAATATACAACTTTGAGAAAATTATGTTTGGGACTAAACTGTTGATATTTTACCTTTAAAAATCCATATTTCCCTAACACAACAATTCATGTAAAAACGTGTTTGACACCTACTAAAATAACTAACAATTCAAAAATAAAATAAGAATCAAAGTAATTATATTTTAACAATTTCATTGCATTTTTTTAAGATCAAACTTTTAAATAAATAACCAAATATATTAAGAAAGTAAATGGTAAAAAACGCTAGTTATGAAGTGATGACCTTCCTAATAAATTAAGCATCATTCATTGATTGGGACACCTCGCCGACTGAGTTATTAATGAGAAACAAATTAAAAAACATCTCCAGGAAAATGATGCCGTCACTCACGGGCTTACGAGAGTCATTTAAAAAGCATCAGAAGAAGCAATTAAAAATGCGAAATAAGGAGCTCACCTTGATTCGGAGGAATGTGTCACGAGGCGGTTGTCGAAGCCGCTCTTTGCCGGGCAGAAACCTGGAGCACATGGGGGGGTTGCTGTCGAACCCGGCGCTGTGCTGCGCGTAAACAAACGACGTAACAGCCGAACGATCGTTGCTTGTGGGGCCGGCCCCGCGCGCGCATCCACTGACCCCACCCCTTCCCGGTAACCACGCGGCGGCAAAAATAAAAGCAGCCACTCCTACCGCGCGCCAGCTTCCGAGGGACGACGACAGATGGCAGCACCACAATACGCGCGGCGGGTCGTGCGCTTGCATCCCGCCGGCCGATTCCCAACAGAGATCCCGCGGATTTTTCTCCTCTCTTCTCTTCTTAACCGTACTTTTTTCGATAGTTCTGAAATTATGTAGATTCGTTATCATACTTCAACAATCCGATTGAGTTGGTATCAATTCTGTATGTCTTCAAGAATTATACAAAGTGTTTAAAAACCGATCTATGTTCGAATTACTAGAGACTGATTGCACTTATTTCTACCTCTTCTTAGCAATACTTTTCTTTTACATATATCACAGAAATGTATAAATTATAGGTTGATATGTATAAATATAACAGGTTTGAACTTATCTCTGCTTGATTTGAAGAATTATGTATAAAGAATATAATAACTAACCTTTATTATATTGGTTATTAAACTCTTTCAATTTAATTCTTCAAGTACTGAAAACTGATATTATTCCCTATAAATCATGCTACAGAAAGTATAACTGATTAAGTATGGGATTTATAAGACTTTATTTAAAAGGTGTGTTAATGTATGCTCACTTACCTTTTTACACAGCACAATGGTGGTAAATTAATGTTTTTTTTTCTCTTCTCTCTCTCTAACTGTACTTTTGGATAACAAAGGAAAAAATTCCTTACTTTCCTAAAATCCATAAAGTTCAAATAATATATATATATATATATATAGATATATATATATATATATATATATATATATATATATATATATATATAATTTGAAAAGTCATTAACAAATATGCATACAATCACATAAAAAGTGTTTGAACCGCACCATACGACTACTAATTATTAAGTAAAATATGCTTCTTGTATAAAAGTGATATACATGGGTTAAATCTAATTGCATAAAGACATTTAGAAATGATTTACACAGTGATCGGAATTAGAGGATGGATTATCTTAATTATAATTGTTAATGGTTGGAGGATATCAAATTAATTCATGCATTACGGAGGACTAAAAATGCATTCTATCATACGAGAGTATGAATTGGTACATTATAAACAATCGGATAATTGCTATAGGATAAATGCATTTAGAAAATTCTTAATGTTGCACAGAACGAAATTAAAATGCAATTTTGCTAATTTATATTTATAAAAGTCGATAATAATATTCAATATGCTTTTATGCTATTGTTAATTTTAAAAGCATATAATCAGTTAGAAAACCCTTAAAGAGAGTTTCACAACACGAAATTAGAAGGCGATATTTTCAAATACAACGGTAAGTGGTCAGTGAACATGCAAATCATTTAATGGCGAACACTATGGATGGGTAGAATTTCATTTACCCAAAGTAGATATAAATGTCTCGAACCAGACTTTTAAATGGATAAGTAAGAACTTCCCTCCTACACGTGAAAGTATCTGAATTAGATCATACGATAAAATGACTGCGGATTATATGGAATATATAATTCTAGTATAAAAGTTCTTGTCGATGGTTAAATGCAGTAGCATATAAGCATTAAGAAAAGCCTTACACAATGTTTCACAGAACGAAATTAGAGAAGGCAAGTTTTCTTAATTAAGAGAGCAAATGGTTGGAGAATAAGTTTTTTTTGATGGGGTGTCGCAGAGCTACAAATTCATCCATTTGAAACACCTATAAATGTCACATATGTCTGGGCAGCGCCTTTAAAAAATGTGTCCTTATTGCCGAAAGTTGCACGGATTTTCTCAATCCCGTCTTTATCCCAAAATGTGGAAGAAATGGGAGAGCAACATTTATTGCCCATTATCAAACTTCGTGAACGGCAACAGAAAAAATTATAAAAGAACTGAACCCACTTACACTTGCATGTATAAAGGAATGGAAGGGTGAAAATTCCTTTACTCAAACACATATGAATGTCTGTACCGGATTTTATGATAAAATCACTACGAATTATACGAGAATCATAAGATGTATGCTCCTGCTACAATATTACTGATTATGGGTTGATTACAATAGCATAAAGGTATTTACGAAATCCTTATACACTGTTTCAAATCCAGGGATTAAAGAGCAATTTTTCTTAATTACAGCAGTAAACGGTCGGAAAACACGCATATGATTTAATAGCGTGATGACAAACGGGTACAAATTCATTTGTTTGAAACACATATAAATGCCTGGACAGGACATTTAAACCGCGTCCTCTTCGGTGAAACCTGCCATGGATCTATCTCTTCCACCCCGCCGTCGTCCCAAAGCGAGGAAGGAATGGGAGAGCAGCATTTATTGCCCATCATCGAACCTCGTAAAAACGCCGACGGTAAAAAACAAAAAAACAGAAGAATCGAACCCACCCACCCTTCCACGTATGTTACGCAACCGCCGCGTCGGCAGTCGCACGGAAAGGGGCACCTTCCCCCCTTTTGTTTTGTTTTGTTTTTTTCCATTGCCTTTTTCCTCCCCTTTTTTAACGGGATCGATAGTCCACTGTTTACACCAGGATTTTTTGCGCTGACTCAGTACGCGACATTTTGCATCCAGACTGAAATAAAAGACCCGTAAAAAATAAAGAGCGGGACAGAAATTAAGACAGGTATTTTTTTCTTCTTCTCTCCGCCGAACAAGGGCATCGTGAAAAGGAATAAATATTCTCGTAAACAATAGACAAGCGGGAAGATGGTACCTGCGGGTTTAGTTTATTAGTGGAGACAAAACATTGGTTGTAAAGACGAATAGTCTATCTATCTGTTATCTACCTATATGTATATATATACTGAGAGATAATTATATGATACTTATTAATTTTACGGCATGTTAGAGCGTTTAAAAGAGCATTAAAACGTTGTAAAAATTACATTTATAATCGTTTAAATTAAATTACCAAAGAGAGACAATTCTATAAGGAAAACATTAATACTCAGTATAAAATTTTAAAATGTCAAATTTTTTAAGATGTCAGTTTCTATTGTCTTCAACTTTTTTATGTGATCTAGCTTACACTTGAAACGGAATTATTTATGGTACTGCGGACCAATAATTTTGGGGTAAATACAAACAAGCTAATGTCAATTAAAAGTCTTGAATTTTCTGTCAAGTAAATGAGTCTTTTAATAGTTCAAATCAAGAATAAAAATGTTTTTCCCCTGACATGAGCAAATTTTCTTAAAAAATAGAAAATCAGAATTATTCAAGCGGCAAGATGAAATGTTCGAGTCACTTTACTTGATAATTCATAATTAGTTATGTTTTCGTTTGTTCTTATTCGGAAAAACATCTATTGAAAAGTCATTTTAATGTTAGTCCGAATTTGTATATTACAAATCTTTTCCTGTGTGATTCTATTAAATTTACTGCTTATTATTTTACTCTGTAAACAGCAAATTGTGTACTTAAATAATTTCCTCATTTTATTGTTACATATATCATATCATAGTTTAAAGCATAATAGTAGCCATAAGTGAGTGACTCTTAAGAAATAAATGTACTATTCATAAGGTTCCCATATGATCTTTTAAAGTTTCATTTAACATTTTCAGGTTAAGTAAGAATACTATTTAAAAGTTTTAATTTAATTGTACTTATTTTTTGTACTTAGGTTCTATATTTCACTTACGACTATCTTTATGCAAAAGGAATGGTATAGTTTATGCTATTTAAGTTAACTAACAATTAAACCTTCCACTACTGGAC
Source organism: Pardosa pseudoannulata (assembly GCA_032207245.1). Lineage (NCBI taxonomy): Eukaryota > Metazoa > Arthropoda > Arachnida > Araneae > Lycosidae > Pardosa > Pardosa pseudoannulata. The sequence continues at coordinate 74,504,868 of CM063498.1, forward strand.
TCCGTGGTTTCAAACTATCTTACAGGCATGCATGTTCGTACCAGTGTGTAATCAGTTTTAAGCAGTAGATTCCTAACTATAGTTAGATCTCGTGTAGAAAAAAATTTACAACAAACCAGTCTCTCATTATAATTAGATAAATTAAATCCCTGTCTTTAGTCATTTATCATCACGACACTTTTGACAATTGTTATCATTTATAGAGTGCAAAGAAAAACCTGAACCTATAAACGGCTAAACTATAAAATTAAATCTCTTTAATAAATTTGTCAAACTTGAAAAACTAGTATATTAGGAATCTTTATAAAAAATAGTGACTAATATTTTTTAATAATTTACTTAATTTTTCAGATAGTGGGATGTATGTGAGTAAGTTGATGCAAATACACAGCATTAATGAGGACTCTTGAAAATCCTTATTTTTATCTATGAAAATGAGCAAAAAAAAGTGAATCTCTCATATTACAAACAAAGTAAAATTGAAGAGTTAGCATGTTCAAATATAATCATGTTTATGAAGATCAAAGATTTGAATGTCAGTATCTAGATAGTTAGAATACAAAGACTTTGAAACATGCTTAATATTTGTATATCAATTGAAAGCTTCAGTCATTGATCCTACATTTCAAAGATTTAAGCTCGAAGTATTTGTTAAGATTTGTAAAACTTTTAATTTATTTATTAATAACAACAGCAATACCCGAAATCGTTTAAATAACTGACATCTTACGGTAACCTAGAATTAACGTTGTAACCCGGCTTTCAATTCGTCTAGCTCATCCAAAAACTTCTCGATTTGTTTTATATTTTTCAATTTTTTTCCTTTATTTTATTTTTTATTTATTTATTTTTTCTCTGAAAGATAGCGTTGTGGCTCAAGTTTCAGTTTTGCATTTTTTTTTTAAATCTTGTTTATACTCTGCGCTATAGGTAAAACTCAGAAGTAATTAAATGTATTTCATATTTTAAGCTACATTAAGATGCAATAATCAATCAAATAGTAATTTACACTACTTTTTAGATAGTATGAATTATTTAAATAAAGTGAATCTACAATTAAAACTTTATCCATGAGCTGCGAAGATTGTTGAGTCTCCAGTTATGAGATTGTGGCCTTTACCGATTGATCTTAGGCAACAATCTCATAACTGGAGGATTGCGGACTCGGGACTCGAGCTGGCCTAAGATCTGCCCAGTTCTTTAGGTGACTGGTGATAACGTATATTCGAACTCACAATGTTCTCTTAGTTCTCAAATGATACCTTTGAGGATAGCACATAGTCTTCTGCTTGATCCCTACTTCTAAATTACGAGACTTAGACGAGACTACTGATCTAAGACGTTTATTCATCCTCAAATGAATTAGCCTTAATTCGTGTGGCCTCTGGCCCCGCATGCTTCGTTAGTCCAAATGGTATTGGCAACAACAACAAGGCTCATGGTAGACTAAGCAAAAAACGTTTTGAATACTGTTTTTTTAAAATAAAGCAATAAAAAAACTAGCATGTTCAAATGCAATCACCAAGAAATTTATTACACAATTATTAAACACCAGTATATAGATGGTGTTCGAAACAAAGACTTTGAATCACGTTGAATCTCTCTATTTCAATTGGAGATTTCCATGACTAAACGCACTTTTCAATTCTCAAATGATACCTCTGAGGGTAGCAACTCAAGCCTGAGAGTCTTCTGCTTGGTCCCTACTTCTAAATTACGAGACTTAGACGAGACTACTGAGCTAAGACTTTTATTCATCCTAGCGGTGTTCATCAAATAAACAAGCCTTAATTCGTCTGGCCTTTGGTTAGCTTGTTTGGCTAATCCAAGTGGTATTGGCAACAATAACAAGCCTAATGGTAGACTAAGCAAAAAAAGTTTTGAATACCGTTAATTAAAATAAAGCAATAAAACTAGCACGTTCAAATGCAATCCCAGATAAATTTATTATACAATAATTAACCACCAGTATATAGCTAATGTTCGAAACAAAGACTTTGAATCACGTTGAATCTCTGTATTTCAATTGGAGACTTCCGTGACTAAACGCACTTTTCAGTCGCTGCCCTTATACTTTCTACCAATTTAAAACTTTGAGTCAGAAATATTTAAAAAAATTAATTAAAACTTTAATTTTGAATTTATTCATTAATAACACCAGCAACCCCTCAAAGACCGTTTCCATACACTGACTCCTTACGGTAATCTAGAATTAACGCTCAAACTCGGCTCTCAATTCGTCCCACACATCCAAAAACTTCTTGATTTGTTTTCTATTTATCGAATTTTTTTCCCTCAATTTTTTTTTGTTCTGAATGACAGTGCTGAATCTCACCTTCCATTTTTGCATTTTATTTTATTTTTTTTTCTAATCTCGCTTTTTCTCTGCCCTATTGTTCGTATGCCGAAGTAATTAGAAGGCATTACAGTCTTCGCACATTAGACGCACGGGGCCTCTTCGATAGCTGGGAGACTGCTGAGCAAAGCGGTTTCAGGCTGAGAGAGGTGAATAGAAAGATAGAAAAAAAAAACGATGATGATGAAAAAACAAATGAAAAATATCGGGGAGTTGTTTAATTTTTTCCCCTTCCCTATCCAGTGCGTAGAAAATCGATATTTTTCAAGAGGGAGGGGACTTTTGTGGGGCTGCTGACTTAATGAGGTTTTGAAATTTATAGAATATTTAGAAAGACTGGTGTACACTTTAGCCTTTTGGAGTGTCATTTGTTCATTTTTACAAGCGTGATATTCATCGATATTTGTAAAAAAGCTTTTGACCGGATTCTTTAATTCCTTTTTTTTCTATCTGTCTTTCCTTTTAGTCGTACTCTATTATCTGGATTTGAAACGCGGAGTATACAGATTAATTTCTTGGCGACAATTTGTACACAGTGAAATTGATGAAAGACGAAATGCTTCAGTCTACAGTCAGTATGTTTTGAAACTTGAGATTAAAATCTCCGATGGCAAAACATCAAATTAATTTTTCTTTGACAGCAATTTATTTTATATAAATACAAAAAATAATTTGCCTTCTTTATTAGTTAATTTAAAGTAACAACTGCTAAAAAGTTATTACCAATTTTAGATGCGATGAGTACCTAATCCATGAGGTTATTTACATATTTAATATCAATATAGGAAGTTCTGCTATAGTACGAAGTTCGGGTTCAAAACTCATATGAAGACTCCATTTGTTAAAAATAATAAACTACTTTATTCAGTTACACACGTTTTGTGGTAAGCTTTATTTCTACAAGCTTTTTTCCCTGGGCTTCCACTTTGTATTGGAATTTTTAGAATCTTCGTTTCCTTTCATTTTATTTGAAGAGTGGACACCGGCTCGCTGACGATACATGCATAGTTAATGCCATAAAGAGCACATCAGAGCAAATATCACAGTATTTTATAATTTTAAAACTGGCATATACCTTATTTAATTTCAGATAAATAAAACCAGGTTTATATATTGTTAATTCTATTACCTCATAATTATTACAATGGATTAGTACAAAGATTTTTCTAAATTGGAATTCCTAAGCTGTCCCGGCATAAGCCATACAGCCACCGAGATTTTTCTAAAATAAAGTTTTCCTATTCCGACAATTAAAAATCAACCTGAACATATTTTATAATTTATATGAGCCGTGTTCTGCGGTTTTCAGTTGCAATACAAACTGTTCTGTAGTATTAATCTTTACTGGTCAAGCTAAATGTGATTACAGTTGCAAAAAGATACTCCTCTACATAAACTGAATTATATTATCAAGCACTCCACTCACGCTTGTACACTAGTACAAGATACCTAGCTCATTTGTTAGTGTATATTATTACAACTAAGGTAACTCAATAGTCTGTAATCCTACACATGCAATTTCTACATTGTACATTTAGATATTATTTCTACAATTAACATAATTTATTGTCATTAAGCAGAATAGCAGTTTATAAGGAGTAAATTTTACGTACAAGTGTATAACGCTTTATTATCATAATTGAGCAAGTTAAATTACAATACATATGTCAAACAACAGTTCACTTACTTACTGCTTTGAAAGTAAAATTAGCGTAAAATTATTACAATAAGCACGATTTCTCATGACTCCGATAATTAGCATATCAATGCTTACAACGTATAACTAATCCCAAGTGACTTAACATGCAGCGCATAAACAGCTAAAAAGAGTGGTAAATAGAATTTATCGTGCTGTGAACAACAAGAAAAAATATGTATAACTCTTTATAATTAAAGTTTACAAAAGACTTTGAATAATTGCGTATAAAGATATCTCCATTGTTCTATCTAAAGAAATTAAATGTGCATTAAGATGCAAGTTTGTACATTATTTGTAAACTCTAAGTTTACTATTATGGGTCTAAGACTTGTGTTTACTCCAAATCTGATGTTTGCGTCAATTCAAATATAAACACTAGATGGACAAATAGCATTTGGAAAATAATGCAATCAAAGAAATTTGATTATTAATACTTACTGATTTCTGTTCCAAAAGTCTTTTAGAAAATTACTCAGATGATCATTTTTAGGTCGAGTAATTTTCTAAACGAATTTTGGAACAGAAGATAGTAAAATAATTTAAATTAAAATATAAAGCCAGTAAAGGATAATAGCAGTAAAAAACTACTATCTACTGAAAAATTTGCTTATAATATAGCTGAGATTCAATTCATATTATGTTTAATGTTTTTAATTTATCACTGGAAGGCAAAAATAATAATTTACAATATACCTCGTGCACAGAAATTTCATTTGTTTATTTGTCTCCTTTTCCGATATAGTTTACACTGATTTAATGTTCATTTATATTGATTTAATTTAACCAGTTCGCTACAACATTTTGATACCTGCTAAACAAAGCAAAACAGAAAATGATAGTCAGTACCAAAATTAAAAGTTTTACTTCCCCAAATATTGCTTTTAAAAGATTTTAGATATAATTTTCAGTTAATTTTTCATAATTATTTGTGCCATTCAATTCAGTTTAATCTGGAAAAACTTGTAGACTGAATTATTGAAATGAATTTCTACAGAGAAATTAGCCGCGACAAATTTCTCCGTAGGTTTACTTCAACTTAATTACTGGGAGGTCGTAATACAGAATTGTTTTACGACCATTCTCATACCCAACTAGCTCCAAACGGTTAGATCAAAATTTCTTTTTTTAGAAAAGGAAGTAAAACAGAAAATGATAATTAGTATCAAAATTAAAAGGTTTACTTCCCCAAATACTGGTCTCTAAAAGATTTTAGATATATTTCTTGGTTCATTTTTCTCTTTATTATGGTATCATTCTCCGTAGTTTAGATTGGAAAAACTTGTAGACTACCTTGTTGAAATGAAGTTCTACAGAGAAATTAGCCACGTCAAATTACTTCGTAGGTTTACTATACCTTAATTACTGGGAGGTCATAATACCGTATCGTTTTTATGAGCGTTCTCATACATAACAAGCTTCGAATAGCTTCGACCCCAAGTGCATTTCTTTTAGAAAACAAAGTAAAACAGAAAATGATAATTAGTATTAAAATTAAAAGCTTTACTTCCCCAAATATTGGTCTCTAAAAGATTTTAGATATATTTCTTGGTTCGTTTTTCTCGTTATTATGGTATAATTCTCCGTAGTTTAATTTGGAAAAACTTGTAGACTGCCTTATTGAAATGAAGTTCTACAGAGAAATTAACCATGTCATATTTCTTCGTAGGTTTACCACAACTTAATTACTGGGAGGTCATAATACCGTATCATTTTTATGAGCGTTCTCATAACCGAACAATTCGATTACGAGTGTATTTCTTCTAGAAAAGGAAGTAAAACAGAAAATAATTATTAGTATCAAAATTAAAAGCTTTACTTCGCCAAATATTGGTCTCGGAAATATTTTAGATATATTTCTTAATTCATTTTTCCTTATTATGGTGTCATTCACCATAGTTTAATTTGGGAAAACTTGTAGACTGCCTTGTTGAAATGAAGTTCCACGGAGAAATTAGCCATGTCAAATTTCTTCGTAGGTTTACTACAACTTAATTACCTGGAGGTCGTAATACAGTATCGTTTTTATGAGCGTTCTCATAGCCGAACAGTTCGACCACGAGTGCATTTCCCCTAGCCCTCGAACGAACATATGTCCTCTAGAAGAAATTTAAACCGCCCCCTAATAAATGAAACTCAGCCCAACTCCGAAGCGATTCATTTGAGACTTCCTCTTTGGAAACTAATCACTTTCAACAATAATGTAGAAATTATCGTCCGGGACGTATTACTTTTAAACGAAGAATCCTTGCATTATAAAACGTTACTTTTATGAGTTATCTAATAGCGCCTTCTGGTGGTCAAATCCAGAAGTGATTAGCGAGCACTTTTTCCGAAGAAATAAATAAGAAAAAAATATCAGGAGGGAAAGAAACTGCCCAGCTATTGGGAAAAGTTTAAAAGAGGTAAGGAGGAAAAAGAAAGACAAAAAAATAAAAAAAAAATTCCAGGAAAAATAAAGACCGAACGGTTTAAGCTTGATTACCTGTACACCACTTTATTTTATATTCTTCAACTTCTCTTCTTTATATTTTTTTTGTTCTAGCTTCATTTCGGTTTTATCCACGCAACTTTGATGATCATACGGAGCAATCAGGGAAGTCATTGTCTTATTTTAAAGTATATGGGTTCCAATGAAATAAAAAAGGAAAGGGGGGAGAAGTAGATTAAAAAAAGGGGGGAAACGAGATGCTTGGGAAGTGCTTTGTAATATCGGTTTTAAAGCTCCGGGTGTGCACTTTTGAGAAGGGATACGATTTGGTAAATAAAATGGTCCGAGTCCGTTTCCCTGGAATCCTCTAATTATTCAGCGGTATTAGTACGGGGTGTTTAGTATTGGAGGCGGATGTGTTTTTTATTGTTATTATTGCTTCCTCCTATTTCCCAGATAAAAGAGAAAACGAACGGCTTAAGAGAAATCTAAGTCTTTATAGCATCCATGATAATATGAAGATTTTAATGCAGAATGGACCTATGTTTTTCTTGCCCTGTCTAGCCGTTATTTGTGATGCTAAATATAGCACTTGCAAGAGGTTTCAGAAATTAGGTTCCATGTTAGCTACCAATATAAATTACAGAAGGCTTCAAAACACATTACAATTTCTAATGCATCTTACACTATTTTTTGGACACATTTGTGTTTATTGAAACTTTTACTTAACTGTACAGTAAAAATTATCAAATTACTTTGAAATACAGTGATTGAGATAAATACAGGGTGTCTTCGTCCGGGACGTATTACTTTTAAACGAAGAATCCTTGCATTATAAAACGTTACTTTTATGAGTTATCTAATAGCGCCTTCTGGTGGTCAAATCCAGAAGTGATTAGCGAGCACTTTTTCCGAAGAAATAAATAAGAAAAAAATATCAGGAGGGAAAGAAACTGCCCAGCTATTGGGAAAAGTTTAAAAGAGGTAAGGAGGAAAAAGAAAGACAAAAAAATAAAAAAAAAATTCCAGGAAAAATAAAGACCGAACGGTTTAAGCTTGATTACCTGTACACCACTTTATTTTATATTCTTCAACTTCTCTTCTTTATATTTTTTTTTTGTTCTAGCTTCATTTCGGTTTTATCCACGCAACTTTGATGATCATACGGAGCAATCAGGGAAGTCATTGTCTTATTTTAAAGTATATGGGTTCCAATGAAATAAAAAAGGAAAGGGGGGAGAAGTAGATTAAAAAAAGGGGGGAAACGAGATGCTTGGGAAGTGCTTTGTAATATCGGTTTTAAAGCTCCGGGTGTGCACTTTTGAGAAGGGATACGATTTGGTAAATAAAATGGTCCGAGTCCGTTTCCCTGGAATCCTCTAATTATTCAGCGGTATTAGTACGGGGTGTTTAGTATTGGAGGCGGATGTGTTTTTTATTGTTATTATTGCTTCCTCCTATTTCCCAGATAAAAGAGAAAACGAACGGCTTAAGAGAAATCTAAGTCTTTATAGCATCCATGATAATATGAAGATTTTAATGCAGAATGGACCTATGTTTTTCTTGCCCTGTCTAGCCGTTATTTGTGATGCTAAATATAGCACTTGTAAGAGGTTTCAGAAATTAGGTTCCATGTTAGCTACCAATATAAATTACAGAAGGCTTCAAAACACATTACAATTTGTAATTCATCTTACACTATTTTTTGGACACATTTGTTTTACTGAAACTTTTACTTAACTGTACAGTAAAAAAAATATCAAATTACTTTGAAATACAGTGATTGAGATAAATATATAGATACTTATTGTAGTACTCAGCCATAGTTTTCATGGAGATATCACTCTTATCAACCCCTTGACATACAATGGCGAGTTGGGGGTCGTCATTTACTTCATTTACCACTGCAGACTTTGATGAGGCTAACACATCAAGAGCTATTTTCGACGGACGCCGTTAAGTCTATTAGTTGGTTAGTGGCTTCACTTGTGCTTCGATGATGGTTTGTTTACAATGTTCAAGATGATCCACCCTCACATCTTCTCAACAGTACCAATAATAAAGTCCCATTCACAATAACTCATTAAGAGCTGTTTTTGGCAACCGCCGAGCAGCCTATTAGTTGATTAGTTGCTTTACTCGTGCATCGATGCTGGTTTGTTTACAATGCTCAAGATGTACCACACTCCCATCTCCTGAACACTACCAATAACAAAGTCCCATCCACAATAATTTATCAAGAGCTGTTTTCGGAAACGCCAGCCAGCCTTTGATTAGCTGCTTTATTCGTGCTTCGATGCTGGTTTGTTTACAATGTTCAAGATGTACCACACTTCCATCTCCTCAACACTACCAATAATAAAATCCCATCCACAAATCAATAAATAAAAAAGAAGCACACTAAAGGCAATATTTAGTATACCATTGACAGTATAGCAGTGGTGTCACATAACAAATGCCATGCTAGACAATATTTGAGTCTTACCGACTCAAATATTATGACAAATATCATAACTGACAATATTCGAATCAATTAATTGTTATATATCAATTCAAATTTTAACATAAAGCTTTCTCTTTCCCAGCTTCCACGTGACTGTTTAGTTTGCCGAAATTTAACAGCAGTTTTCAGAACATCAAATTCTGTTTTATTTATATATCAAAGGTTTAACTACCATTTTGTCCAAATTCAATATTCGTGCAGAAAAATTTAGTCTATACAGAAAACATACTATGATGTCCTGTACTACACTTAAAAGCATTTCTCCACTTATTCAAATTATCTAATTCTTCACTAAGCCATATCGAGAAAATATTGATACCCTCAAATCAAATAAAAATATAGTGTACTTTTATTTAAACTATATATATTAACTATAATGTAAATTATAGTGTACTTTTTAAGTATTTGAAAGTTAATATGAGTACAAATCTTTATATATATATATATATATATATATATATATATATATATATATATATATATATATATATATATATATATATATATATATATATATATATAGTGCACCTACACAAATATTTATTACATATGTACGCACAAAAACAGGTGGATGTCTAATGTATATTTAATAAAATAAACCAAACTAATTAGAAAAGCGAATTGAGGCCAAAAGATCAAAACTAACCCATTTGAATTGATCACGATACACAAGCCACTAATTCGTGGCCCAGACTGTCATCGTTAACGGCTGAAAATTCAAATTTATTCCACGACAATCTAGCGACCAATGAATTTCGTATCAAACAAGCCATATCCTGATACCATCACCATTTTTACCCACCTATATCCCCCTTCGAAAAAAAAGAGAGAGCCAGTGTGCGAACGGAGCAACCGTTTAGTGAATTTCCAGCCACTTTATGCACAAGAGTCTGATGACACCGGCGGAGCGCGACGTCCAAACTAGTTATTTAAGAACCATTTTGTTGTCATTTAATAATCCCGTATTATTCCTCCACGCTTCCACTTTGCAAAATGGAGAGAGAGAGAGAAAGAGAGACGTTCTCTCCCAAATGAATAATATGCAAAATGAGGGAATTGTTTCCCCCCTTTTTCCCTTTTTTTATTTCGGGGACCGCCGTCAGTCAATATCTTCTTAATCGCAACGGGGAGGTAAAAACGCTTTATTTCTCTTTATGCATTACGCCGCGGCGTCACATGTTCGAAGAAGAGTGACCCAAGTCAGAGCCTTCACGGTTCGGGAAGTTAGAAGGCTTGTTTTTTGCTTTCTGATACAAGAAGATAGTGTCACAATCATCAAGGAAATGGACAGAACAACAGGCCAAAAGCATCGCAATAACTAATTACTATTCGGCTATGTGGGAGAGAAAAACGTCACAAAAAAGTAAATGAATACCTCTTCCGGCTATCTTACTTTAAATGACAGTGAACTTTCCGCTGAGGAAGTTAGACTAAAATTTTCATACCATTATATGCGAAGTCTGTGAAAGTAAGGGACAAATAGTAAGAGAAAGTAGACGGACAGTTGATTCACATCTTCGAGCGATCTGCATTCTCAACGTAAGAGAATAAATTTGACTGTAAAACAGATCAAAAGCATCTGAATAATTAATTACTAATCGGCTATGCGGGAGAGAAAAATGTCACAGAAAAGTAAATGAATACCTCTTCCGGCTATCTTATTTTAAGCGACAGTGAACTTTCATCTGAGGAAATTAGACTAAATTTTCAAAGCATTAAATGCTAAGTCTATGAAAGTAAGGGACAAATAGTAAGAGAAAGTAGACGGACAGTTGATTCACATCTTCGAGCGATCTGCATTCTCAACGTATGAGAATTCAATTGACTGTAAAACCAGACTGAGTCCATCACTAAGAGCATTCTAGTGCAAGTAAACAGTGTCAGAATCTTCAATGATGTGGACAGAACAACAGATTATAAGCACCGACGTAACTAATTACTTTTCGACTATGTGGGAGATTAAAAATAAAGTCACAACCGGAATAATACCTCTACTAGCAAACGTGCTTAAGGCGATAATGAATTTTAAGCCGGCAAGACTGTAAACTGCATAGAATTAAATACGGAAACAACGTCCAAATCGTAAAATAGTAAGAGAAAGTAGAGAAGGTACGTAGATAGCTGTTTCCCAGCTTTGAAAAGTTGCATTCTCAATGCAAGAGAATTGAATGTATAGTAAAAGCAGACGTCGTTCAAAATTTGTCTCTTAATTAACCTTCAGAATTAATTAATTCTACCAATAGTACAGACGTTTTATTTCGTTCTGACAACGTTCAGATAGGAACAAACTTTTATAATCGAATTAAATTTCTGGAATGCAATAACTACTTTATTGAAACTCTTATTTTTTAGACACTTATTTAAAACTTAGCGACTGATATCTCACAGTTTAAAATATGTAGTGCATTTGTTTTATAGATTGAGCACAGTGACCACATTCCCCAGAGGCGTAGAGTATAATTTTGCCACCCGAGGCAGAATACAACTTTTCTGTTCAAGGCAGATGCAGGCAAACTTTGCCTCCCTTTCTCTATATAAAATATTATAATCATAAATATAAAATTTTCTAGAGTTAGGAAACTACGAAGCTGCAAAGAGATTTCTTCTCCTAAATTAAAAATTTTCAACAAACCAGAAAATAAAATTTAATCGTCAATACACGTTTTAGCTTCTTATATTAGTAAATTGTTACCTAAAACGGTATTATTATTTTAAGAATAATTTTTGTTAATCCAAAATTATAATAAACCTTATTCAAAAACCACTGACTTGTGCAATACGGTAAACATTTTTTCACTAAAGAATCATTTATAATTTCAAAATAAAATGTATATATTTTGGTGCAACTTAATATCAGTTCAAGAATAGAGATTTTGCCGCTCCTCTCAAAGTTGCCTCAGGCCGAGGGACACCTTTGCACCCTCTGCGTCACTGGTTCTCAAACTTTTTGCACTGCTGCATTCTTGTTCCACTAAAATAACTTTGAGGTACATTTACCCTAAAAGTGATTTGAGGAGAAGGAAAAATAGTGAAAACAAAAATAATTAATGCTCATTTGTTTTTAATTGGAATTAATTAAATATGATTAATTTTTATCTTGATTGTTCTCCCGAGACCTCTGGTATACGGTTTGCACCCCAGAATACCGCGGTTCCAGTTTGAGCACCATAGCTCTATGCTCTACCACTGAATGCCCCCACTACATAAAAAAACCGAATTCAAAAACATATAACTGGTAACGTAATAAATTCCTTAGATTGAAATATTATGAAAGTGAAACACCGTAAAATTTACTGTTAAAAACTTTTCATGCATACACTTCACATCAAATTTTATTTCCTTGCTTAAATCTTCTTAATTTTAAGTAGATCTTAATTAAATTTTACTTGAAATGAAGAAAAAAATTGGCACAAGAATAATGTCTAAACAGTCTCTTTAAAGACCCACAATTTTTAAACATATTTTTTCAACCCATCACCTCTTGTTAGGTCATCAAAATAAAAGTTTTTCTAAGTCTATTTATAAACTTTTTTCATAGACCTTTACCTTTTTTTTAAAGAACAAATTACAAAGTTTGTGGAAAGTTAATCTTTCATAAAAATCCACACATGTTTGTACGATGTAAACAATTTGCTGTGATAAATAAACAATAACTCTGATTTTTTTTTCTTTTTTGTCGATGTTAAAAGAACATTTTAGTTAAAATACATCACGAAAGAAAACATTCTTTTTTTTTCAGTTTATTGTCGCAGCCATTTTTTTCTCTCCAAATTTTCAAAGTTTGAAAAGATTAGAAAAAATACATGTGATCACCGTTTTTGTAGTAGCATAATAGCATTAAAAAGAAACGAAATTTTTATACTTGCATAGTTAATATTATGAATTCTTGTATTTATCAAAAACCAACTAATATGCATTTTTAAATAGATTATCGTAAAAATACACAGTCTAAGAGTAAATTCCTATTGCTGTTGTAACAAAACATCAAGTCATTTATCATCCCCAGGGAATATTTTGTGATAAATTTAATTCCTCATAAATTTATAATTAAATATTCTCATTCTTATCAATGTTTTTGCTTTTTATCGTAATTCTCATTAAGTATTATACTTAATTTTACTTTTAATTTGCCGCATATCTCAGTGCAGTAAAATTGTTTTTAAATATTTTAGTAGTATCCATTCTTTTTAAATTGCTTCTGCAAAATAGCTTTAACCCTCGTGTAAATTAGCGTATTTTTAAAGGGATAAACTTTAGAAAAGCAATGAAATATATAATAAAATCTATCTTTTCATACATTCGGTATGGTGTATAAGTAGTTTCCAGCTTGAAGTTTAAACATCAAGCTTGTAAGGATCCTACGCAAGTTAATTAAAAGGATAAGCTAAAAAAAAGCAATGAAAGCTATCTCGGCAGATTTTCAGTATTGTGTTATGGGTGTGGTTTTCAGCTCAATGTTCAGGCTTGTTAAGGTCCTACCAAAAATTTTTAAAAGGTTTTTTTTAATGTTAAACTTTAAAAAATAACATTTAATAAAAGCTGTATAGAGATGTATACATCAAAGTCAGTCTCTATTGAAACGACACATTTGGTAGCAGGTAACTAGCAAGGTTATATCTAATTCACAAAAGAAGGAAATGAAATTACTCACAATAGAATGTTGTCGAAGTCTCACGAACGGTGAGACAGAGAAATTCAGTGATCACAATCATTCATTTATGCCCCAGTGGCAAACACTTGCTTAAGCTTAAATACAGCCTCAATACGAACCACTTAATTTACAATAAATAAAGCAGCTGCGAACAATTCATGGCCGGTATCACCAAAGCTGTCTAACGGATAACCGCGATTAATCTCTGTTTAAACGGAGAATTGCTTCCCACCATTGGTTGGCGCCCTGAGTTAATCTCGGTTAGCCGTTAAACGACTTTGGTGAGACTAGCCCTTGATCACTTTAGCAAAATTACTCAAGTACAGGTTTATGCTAAACTTAGGGCTGGTCTCACCAAAATAATTTAACGGCTAACCACGATTAACCCATGGCACCAACCAATGGTGGAACGCAATTCTTCTCTTAAACAGAGATTAATCGAGGTTAGCCCTTAAAAGACTTTGGTGAGACCGGTCCTTAGCAGTTTTTTATAACTTGTTAGCTTCTTCAAAACTATGCAAATTTAATGGTCGATTATTGTTAATCGACCATCTGGTAGACCTTACAGCTATCTCTCCAGATATTTAAATTGTGTTATAGATGTAGTTTTCAGTTCTAAAATTATTATGTAATATTTGGATAACGATTAATTAACTAAAGGTACTGATTCATCTATTACTGAAATAAATTATAGTTTATTGAAAAACAACTTTTCCGACTAATCGTAGGATTATACAAAGGAAAGATAATAAGAGCCGGTCTACTATTATTAAACTATAGCATTAAACTATAGCTATAGAAAGATTAGTGAACTAGTCAAAAACTAGTTTGATAACATTTTCGTGCACGAACTAATCGTATCAACTTGGCGCATTTCAGACTAAAAAGTATGAAATGTAATAAATTCTTCATTTTGTCTAATCTTTTTAACAATAACAATGTCTTGAGGCTAGTTAAAATACTGATCGATGCTGTTTTACAAAAGTGAGAGTGAGAGTGAGGTAAGGAACTGAATGTAATATTAATTAATAGTAATTCCCCCAAGTTATTTGGACATAGCAAAGCTTAAAGATGGATTAGAGTACTAGTCAAAGACTATATTTTATAAAAATCTCCCCGCCAGGACTAATCCCATAAATTTTTGGGCACTGAAAAAGAGAAATATGAAATATAATAAATTTCTCCTTTCACATTCCGGATTAGAAGTGACTGCATCAAGGGAAATTTTGTAGGAACGGGAAAACAATATAATAAAATAAAACTTGCAAAGTTCTGAGAAAAAGGAATCGCCACCTCTCTTTTAAATGCCTTCTAGTGAAAACCAGATCCTCACGGTACGATTATTATCAAAATATTAATCGCAAAACATTTAAAAAAGAAGCCATTAAACAGCGCTGCATGCGGGAACAAATGCAGTTCGGGATACTTAAAAACATCACGGAGAATTTCTAAAACAGCGCGAAACTTCCAAAAAACTTCTTACCCTCCCACGCAATGACTTTCTCCACTTCACACCACGAAAAATTCGCGATTGAGTGTTTCGGAAACTGAACAACAGAATCACATATCAACTGCTTATTGAGATTATTGCTTTGAAACTGTTTCCAGTACTGAACGGTATTATTTCTCGTAAGCTATCAAACAAGACCATTTGTTAGAAGACGAATTAAAACTCTGATCCACAGCGTTTCACTCCAGCTATTTAATGAGAGCTGTTTTAAGAGACTGGTTACATTACTGTTCTTCGCTGTTTATCGTTAAGTTACTCAACAATAATATTTTAAGACTGATTACATAACTGGTTAATAGTATTGCGTATAATCGTTTAATGAAAAATAATGTCTTGAGACTGAATAAGGCACTCATAAATACTGTCTTACTTAAGTTATAAAATGTGAGTACGGCTTAGGGACTCATTATGGTACTAATTAACAGTATCTCCAAGTTGTTTAACTGTAGCATGCTGAAATATAGATTAGGAAACTAGTAAAAAGCTAGTTTGATAAAATTTTCGTGCACGAATTAATCGTAACAACATGGCGCATTTGAGACTAAAAAGTATGAAATGTAATAAATTATTTATTTAGTTTAATCTTTTTAACAATAACAATGTCTTGAGGCTAGTTAAAATACTGATAGATGCTGTTTTACAAAAGTAAGAGTAAAGTTTAGGAACTGAATGTAATGTTAATTACTAGTATTTCCCCCAAGATATTTGAATATAGCAAAGCTTAAAGACGGATTAGAGTACTAGTCAAAAACTATATTTTATAAAATTTCCCCGCACGAACTAATCCCATAAATTTTTGGGTACTGAAAAAGAGAAATGTGAAATACAATAAATTTCTCCTTTTCCATTCCGGATTAGAAGTGACTGCATCAAGGGATATTTTGTCGGAACGGGAAAACAATATAATAAAATAAAACTTGCAAAGTTCTGAGAAAAAGGAACCGCCACCCCTCTTTTAAATGCCTTCTAGTGAAAACCAGATCCTCACGGTACGATTATTATCAAAATATTAATCGCAAAACATTTAAAAAAGAAGCCATTAAACAGCGCTGCATGCGGGAACAAATGCAGTTCGGGATAATTAAAAACATCACGGAGAATTTCTAAAACAGAGCGAAACTTCCAAAAAACTTCTTACCCTCCCACTCATTGACTTACGAAAAATTCGCGACTGAGTGTTTTGGAAACTGAACAATAGAACCACATATCAACTGCTTATTGAGATTATTGCTTTGAGACTGTTTACAGTACTGAACGGTATTATTTCTCGTAAGCTATTAAACAAGACAATTTGTTAGAAGACGAATTAAAACTCTGATCAACAGCGTTTCACTCCAGCTATTTAAGGAGAGCTGTTTTAAGAGACTGGTTACATTACTTTTCTTCGCAGTTTATCGTTAAGTTACTCAACAATAATATTTTAAGACTGATTACATAACTGGTTAATAGTATTACGTATAATCGTTAATTGAAAAATAATGTCTTGAGACTGAATAAGGTACTCATAAATACTGTTTTACTTAAGTTATAAAATGTGAGTACGGCTTAGGGACTCATTGTGGTACTAATTAACAGTATCTCCAAGTTGTTTAACTATAGAATGCTGAAAGATAGATTAGGAAACAAGTAAAAAGCTAGTTTGATAAAATTTTCGTGCACAAACCAATCCCATCTACTTCGACTCACTGGAGAATAAAAAATATCAAATGCAATAAATTCTTCATTTTGTCTAATCTTTTTAACATTAACAATGTCCTGAAGCTAGTTAAAACACTGATTGATACCGTTTTACAAACGTAGAGTAGTGCTTCGGAGACTGATTAGATTACTGATCTTCGATGTTTATCTTTAAGTTATTCAATATAATATTTTAAGGCTGATTACAGAACTGGTCAATAGTATAGCGTTTAATCATTGTAAAAAAAGATGACTTGAAGCTAATTAAAGTGCTTATCGGTACGGCTTTACGCAAATTATAAAATGAAAATAGAGCTTAGAGACTCATTATAGTACTAGTATTTCCAAGTTATTTAACTAGAGCAATGCCTAAAGATTAGTGAACAGGTCAAAAACTAGTTTGATAAAATTTCCATGCACGAACTAATCGTATCAACATGGCGCATTTGAGACTAAAAAGTATGAAATGTAATAAATTCTGTATTTTGTCTAATCTTTTTAACCATAACAATGTTTTGAGGCTAGTTAAAACACTTATCGATGCTGTTTTACAAAAGTAAGAATAGAGTTTAGGAACTGATTGTAATATTAATTACTAGTATTTCCCCCAAGTTATTTGAATATAGCAAAGCTTAAAGACGGATTAGAGTACTAGTCAAAGACTATATTTTATAAAAATTTCCCCGCACGGACTAATCCTATAAATTTTTGGGAACTGAAAAAGAGAAATGTGAAATACAATAAATTTCTCTTTTTCCATTCCGGATTAGAAGTGACTGCATCAAGGGATATTTTGTCGGAACGGGAAAACAATATAATAAAATAAAACTTGCAAAGTTCTGAGAAAAAGGAACCGCCACCCCTCTTTTAAATGCCTTCTAGTGAAAACCAGATCCTCACGGTACGATTATTATCAAAATATTAATCGCAAAACATTTAAAAAAGAAGCCATTAAACAGCGCTGCATGCGGGAACAAATGCAGTTCGGGATACTTAAAAACATCACGGAGAATTTCTAAAACAGCGCGGAACTTCCGAAGCTAAAAGCCTCTTCCCCCCACGCACAACAATGACTTTCACCACTTTACTTACTCCACGAAAAATTCGCGACTTATTTATTTTTTATAACTCCTCTCAAGCCCAGAAGATTGGAAGTACATTAAGTCAGGGGGTATAGGCAGTAATTATGTGGTATTAAAAACAAATAAACAACACAGAAGGCTTTCATTATTTTCCAGCACACCCCTTATCCTCCCGCTACCCCTACCGTTTCTTTTATTTTTATAAATCCTTAATCTATCGCAAAAAAATAAAGAGGAGAAAATGCCGGCATTTTTTTTTATCATCGTCCTTTTTAGAAAATAAAAATATAAAGAGGTGTATTAGGAGGGAAATATTTTTGTCGAAAATTTTCAGGGGAAGGATGCAGAGGAAAAGAAGTGAAGTGAAGGGAGGAAGACAAAATTAGTATCGGGTGCAATTTAGAGACCATTAGATGCTAACGGTAAGCAAAGACAATGTGTACAGTGAAAGAGGAGGGGGGTGGAAAATTGAGATTTGCTGATATTTCAGGATAGATAATATCCCTTAAGAAAAAAAAAACCCTCTTCTTATGAACCTTTTGAAAAAAAAATGAAATAAATCTAAAATATCATATTTTACTTTTCTCGACAATATTCTGAAAAGCGCATAAATACTTATCGAGTGTTAATTAATTAAGGCTAAGAGAGGTTAAAATTCATTGTTTTTTCTTTTGGGAAAATGTATTGTTATGCAATTTGCTTGATTTAAAAAATATCACAGCTTTAAAAAAAATTATGCGGATTGTGTGAGATATTTAAGAAGAATCAACTGCCAATTTCAGATTTTAAAGCAAAAAATTAAGAATTATTAGGATTTTTTAGTTTATTGAACAATATTTTTCAAATATCTACTGTGAAACTCAAAATATACTTCTCATAGCAATGTATTTATATTTACAGAGAAAACATCATTGATTCACATTTAAAAAGCTTTGATTTACGTCATACGATGGAATTATGGTTAAAAATATATATAAATCATAATTATTTTAAGTTATAATAATAATTATAGTATTTATGTTAAAAATAATGACAGTTTATCTTATTCAAATAGAAAGTTTCGTTTAGCTTCTCTTAGCTATTAAGTTTTAAAAATACAGCAGATTACATTCTATTATATATATATATATATATATATATATATATATAATTATGAAAATGTTAAAATATAATATTCAATTGGTTTGTGACTAAATTATTAAATAAATTTGCACGCTAAAGTGTAAAAAAATTATGCTTGAAACATAATAAAGTATTACTTAGTACAATGACTTAAAAGAGAGATTTAATTAGGAAATATGATCATTGTTTTTATTTTTTATTCAACTGTCTTATACTTAGAGGTCTAAGCTATTTTGATACTTTTACTAGAAATTAAAAAAAAAGTTATTGATCATGTAGATACTATTTAAATTCCCTACGAATTAATATTCAATGGGAAAATATGAGCACTGCTCTAATCTTATATTCAACTGTCTTTTACTTAACATTTACAGGTCCAAGCTATTTCTACCATACGTCTACCAGTGGACTGAAGTTACTACGTGCTTTTCGTTATTTAAAAAATACTATGACAATCTATGACTTAATGAATATTTTTACTAGAAATTTCAAACTACTTTTATTCACAGTATAGAAACTATTTAAATTTACTACGAATTTAATTACAAATTATTTAAAAGGCAATATTTAAAGTAATAAATAAGTTTCGTATAAGGAAACACTTTTTTTTACATAAAATCTTAAAATTTGATTAAAACTTTACCCAAATAGTTTAAAACATCTAAAAATGACATTTAAAACAAATAACATTATTTAGTAAAATTTATTTTGGTATATCGTAATGCATGAATTTTTCATAAAGAGCAAAGCCACAAGTTTTCTGCTTTTTTACTGAATCAAGGTTCATGTCTTATTACACTTTTCATCATTTTTGGAAACCTTGTGTTCTTCAGTATACTTGTAGGGTTTTTTACATCCTTGTACAAAGCAAAGAAAGTATTGTAGTCCCGAACAATTTCAGTTTTATATTTTGACATACTCATGTAGTCTGCGAATTCACAAATTTTAAGTAGTAATCCTTGGTCAGTGTGGTTTTGTATTACAAAAGCTAAAAGAAATCTTTTATCATCTCAGCACAAAATTTTCTGCAAGCAGTGTATCACATGTAGGAAGAAAGATTGACAATTTAAAGAAAATTTTTAAAAAAAATTCCATTTAAAGAAGTATCCAAAGCTTACATGTAAACCCTTAAAGGACTATTCACAGAACAATTTTCTATTTTTGACATACATAAAAGGCTGACATATTTTGTATTGTAGCTTTTAGATCACCCAGAGGAAGTACACAAAACTGGTGTGCAACAAAAGTTTTCAAGTGAGGAAGATTCCTGAAGCCATTTTGTGTAAAAGAGAGTAAAAGTTTTAAAATTTTTAACTCCTCGCCCTTGTACTAAAAAAATTAACCATTGATCTCAGATGTTTTTATGTGAAATTCAGTCAAAAAAAGGTTATTTTTTACGTTGCCAAGTATTGAAAAGAAGAATGCATTAGCCCCTGGATATAAATTCAAAAGCTGTTTATCATTCAGACAAATAAAAACGGTCTTATTTATGTTTATTACACTTATGATTCTCATGCGTAAAAAAAAAATAAGACAAAATAAAAGTTTTTTTTCTTTTTGCTTCCAAACAAAATAGTTTTAAAAGAAAAATTAACAGAAATGGGAAACACATTAAGGGGAAAATATTGAAAGCTTAAATTGTGAAACGTAAAAGAGGATAAAATTTGTATCAAAAGCAATTTGAAGACCATTAGTAAAAATGAAATGAAAGGTATTAAGCAACGTTTAACGGCATACCAGAGCGCCCTCTAACATTTCTCCTACGCTTTTGCTGCCTTGCTGATGTTGTTTCAAGATGCAGATGAAATAATCGATGACAATTAAGGAAGTAACTCGGCGAAAAAAATAATCTTCGTGCAATAAAAAGTAAACAAACGCTCTAATTAAAAAAAAATGATGAAATGGAAAAATAAACGTATCAGCATCGGAATAAACATGCTGCCATGTTTGCTCTACGCAAATTATGTTTATACAGTGGAACCTCGACCTATAGGTTTTCGAAGGAACGGAAATGCCAAACAATAAATGCGGGAAATGATGGATGATATACGAGCGTAGGAATTAAGTGAAATGTGTGTCTATGGCCAAATTAATTATTGACAACACTAATTGGAATACTTAACCTTTTATAACATACAAACTACATTTAGAATAACAATTAACATTTTATAAAATATACAATCTGAATTCTATTTAAATGAATTCGCTAAATACCTGAAACAAGTTTGTTATATGAGAAATCCTTTAAATAGAGTTTCAATATTTTAAAATATAAAACAGACTTTTAATCCATAAACATTAAATATTTTAAAAGTAATTAATCATAATTTTTGTATAACTTAATAATAAATAAAATGATACATGTTCTACATTTCAAATAGCATACTTTTTAATATAAATTAATAGATATACACAAACAAAATTAAATTTACAGCCACAAGAAAAAATTTGTGATACGTAAGTTAGAAACTAAATTTAATACGAAAATAAAATATATGTTTTAATCTATAAACCTAAAACTTTAAAGATAGCAGACAATTTAAATGGGAAAAAAACAAAAACTGTTAAGAAAGTGAAAGTTTGTCTTCATCATGCTATAAAATGAAATATATAGCTCGTATTAATATAACTGAAGTTCACAGATAAAAAAAGACAACTGGAATTTGACATAAGAAAAATTAGTTTCTAATTTACAAATTTCAAGTTTTATTTTTTTTTTCATTTGGAGTGCATATTTTGTGTTTTTTAATGTATTGCGCCATACAGCAAAACTAAATTTTCATACTGTTAAAGTCTTATTAATGATCCGAAAAAAAGCATTCTAATCAGAGTTGATCACTACACTGAAAGAAAAATAGGTTATTATAATTAAAACCTTTCAGTGCTTAAGGTGGTATGTCTCTTTGTCTTTAAATCAGTTTAAATTCATTAAAATAACTTGTCAATGTTTACCTAAGTTTCACCACTGATTTTTAGACCATCTGATGATAGAAGTGTCACCCCCCATAGCTCCTGATCTAAACAAAAGCAACAATATATCAACTTTAAACAAATTTAGCTTCTTAAAAAAAGAGATTGGTAGATACTTGACGCTTGACTTTGTTTTATTTATTGATGTATCAACAATCAACAACAATTCACATATTCGTTTATTTTTGCTGAAAAGAAATTCATTAAAAATTAAAGGAAGCTCATGAAAACTACAAAAAAGATTATTAACTTCTGCTAAGTATTTTCCTTCATAATTAAAATCCAGGTAAGAAATTAATAAAAAGACATATTAGTGAAAATGCAGATCTTGCGATAGTTTTCAAAGATTTAATAAATCCCAATAAATAATGTGTAAAACGATTTTTGAAATATTTCCTCAGAGCATGCTAAAGAATTTCGCAAGATTCTAAATAAAAATATGCTTTAACTAGCTCAAAACTTTTCCAAAATCTTTCCATAAGCACGGTGGTGAAAGCAGCAGTAGTATTATAATTACACGTTCTAAACTTGTTTGAACATTTTCGCCAGAGAGTTTTCCCTTTTCCCCTACGCTGAAAGCACGTCGTGCTGGAAATCAAGAACAGGGAGAAAATTCTCTCCCCTCGCTTTCTTTCCCTAGCTCTCCATCTTCCTTTTTGCAAGCAGATGGCATTGTTTACCTCGAGAAAACACATGGGTTGCTCCTTTTATTCCACTTGTGTTGGGGATAGTGATGACGCATTTGGAAGAGGAGGTCCTTTTACGACCAGGGTGGGTGAAATTGCGTTGAAATATAAATAGGGAGGATGCCGATAACTTGCTGAAATGTCGGTAACGCGGGACATAACTGGAATGAATCGTCTATCTAGAATTAAATATCAACGATAAAATATTTTAATCGTTAAGCATGCTTGCGGAAGATATACTGGATTGTTGGCTTCCTAAGAATTAACTAAATTCATTTAATATTACATAAATTTGAACAAAAGTTAACCGTAAAAATTGTTATTTTTATTGTAAAAATTGTTAAAAACTGTTATTTTCAAAAGCTTATTATTTACAATACATAGATAATAACTACTTTCAGCTTTGAACTACTTTAGCTAGCAACTTCCAGTGCTGGATGCTTTCAGTTTGAACAATATGAATACGCGTAGAAATTCGCTACTCTTAGTAACTTTTAAATAGCTTCATCAGATCCAAATTTATTAATGCTTTCTTATAAAAAGCTTAATATTGACAATACATACATTAAAACTACTTTAGCTAACAACATCCCCTGATGGATGTTTTCAATTTAAAGAATATAAATACGCTGTGAAATTTCCAACTTTAAATAACTTTCGAATGCTTTCATCAGCTCCAAATTTATTAATGCTTTCTTACTTAAAAGCTCAATATTGACAATACGTAGCTCATAGCTACTTGCAGTTTCAACTACTTTAGCTAACAACAACCAGTGTTGAGTGTTTCCAGTTTGAATAATATGAATACTCTCAGAAATTCTCAACTTTAAATAACTTTCAAATATTTTCATCAGATCTAAATTTATTAATGCTTTCTTATCTCTCAAGAGGTCAATATTGACAATGAATAGATAATAGTTACTTTCAGCTTAAACTACTTTAGCTAATTGAATAATTTGTGAAATTCTCAACTCTAAATAACTTTCAAATAGCTCCATCAGCTCCAAATTTATTAATGCTTTTTTACGTCTCAAAAGTTCAATATTGACAATACATAGGTAATAGCTACTTTCAGCGTGAACTACTTTAGCTAAAAATATCCACTGATGGTTGTTTTCAGTTTGAATAGTTTAACAAATTCTCAACTTTAAATAACTTTCAAATTTTTACTCTACTTTCAAATCTATTACTTGATTTCTTTTTAACTGATATATTTTTAATATTCGAAGATAATACATAGCTTTCGGTTCCTTTCAGATTTATTTACTAGAATCTTCCGTTACCCGATTATTTTTTTACTCTAAATTTTCCAAATGGAGTGGTAAAAAATATAATTTTTTCGAAGATTTACTTTTTACTCTTTAGATTAAATCAGCGTAAAAAAAAATCAAATAAGAAATTAGCACCGATATTATTTACTAGCAAAATGAATTATTTTAAAAAAATTCAAACTTCTAAATAATTTTCAAATCTCTGTTTTACTTCCGAATCTATTGCTTGATTGCTTTTCAAATAATATGAATTCAATGTTCGTTGGCAATACCTGTTTAACTACCACTTTCAGATTTATTTACTAGCATCTTACGTAGCCTGATTATTTTTTACTCGAAATTTTCCCAAATCCGAGAGGTAAAAAATATGCTTTTCTCTGCAGATTAACTTTTTACAAACTCAGTTTTTTAAAAAAAAAATAGAACCAAACGAGAAAGAACGAAACGAAGCAAATAAAAAAGCAAGGGAGTAAGCAGAGAGTGGGGTAGTGAACAAGGGTTGTCGGAAACCACGTCATTATTTTTAATCACTCCAATGAGCAACCTCACCCCCTTTCCCCCCGGACATATTCGGCAAGCTACACTTTTCCGAAAATTCCGGCACAAACACACACATACACTCCTCATTCTCATAAACAAACGCTAACAAGTCTCCACTGACTGCGACGCCCGGCTGCAAGATCGCTCCGTGTCCCTTAGTTTTCAATTATGAAGATATATAAGTTTTATTCGAGATTAAATCTGCAGACGGTAATTAGGGGGTAAAGTTTCCCAATTTCTTTAGATACTTTAAGTGAATTTGTTTTTTTTATCTATTATTATTAATACGCTGTGAAATTTCCAACTTTAAATAACTTTCGAATGCTTTCATCAGCTGCAAATTTATTAATGCTTTTTTACTCGAAAGCTCAATATTGACAATACGTAGCTCATAGCTACTTGCAGTTTCAACTACTTTAGCTAACAACAACCAGTGTTGAGTGTTTCCAGTTTGAATAATATGAATACTCTCAGAAATTCTCAACTTTAAATAACTTTCAAATATTTTCATCAGCTGCAAATTTATTAATGCTTTTTTACTCGAAAGCTCAATATTGACAATACGTAGCTCATAGCTACTTGCAGTTTCAACTACTTTAGCTAACAACAACCAGTGTTGAGTGTTTCCAGTTTGAATAATACGAATACTCTCAGAAATTCTCAACTTTAAATAGCTTTCAAATATTTTCATCAGATCTAAATTTATTAATGCTTTCTTATCTCTCAAAAGGTCAATATTGACAATGCATAGATAATAGTTACTTTCAGCTTAAACTACTTTAGCTAATTGAATAATTTGTGAAATTCAAACTCTAAATAACTTTCAAATAGCTCCATCAGCTCCAAATTTATTAATGCTTTCTTACGTCTCAAAAGCTCAATATTGACAATACATAGGTAATAGCCACTTTCAGCTTGAACTATTTTAGCTGAAAACATCCACTGATGGTTGTTTTCCGTTTGAATAGTTTAAGAAATTTTCAACTTTAAATAACTTTCAAGTTTTTACTCTACTTTCAAATCTATTACTTGACTTCTTTTTAACTGATATATTTTTAATGTTCGAAGATAATACATAGCTTTCGGTTGCTTTCAGATTTATTTACTAGAATCTTTCGTTACCCGATTATTTTTTTACTCTAAATTTTCCAAATTGAGTGGTAAAAATAAACTTTTTTCGAAGATTTACTTTTTACTCTTTAGATTAAATCAGCGTAAAAGAAATCAAATAAGAAATTAGCACCGATATTATTTACTAGCAAAATGAATTACTTTTAAAAATTCAAACCTCTAATTTCCAAATCTCTGTTTTACTTCCGAATCTATTGCTTGATTGCTTTTCAAATAATATGAATTCAGTGCTCGTTGGCAAAACCTGTTTAACTACCACTTTCAGATTTATTTACTAGCATCTTACGTAGCTTGATTACTTTTTAAGCTAAATTTTCCAAATGGAGTGGTAAAAAATATACTTTTTTCGAAGATATACTTTTTACTCTTTAGATTAACCCCTTCCCTTTTTTGCCAGTACGCCGTACGGGCACAGCTTTCGGGCCTTTACTTATTTGCCCGCACGGCGTACGGGCAATTGGATTTCTATTTTGCTTGCACTGTTTCAGCCAAATTTTTTCCAATTTTTGTAACAAATTATTCGTATACATTCGTATAGATGTCCAGTAAATGATAGTTTGCAGTATATTGTATTTTCTACTCTGATTGGTTCGAAAGCGCGGAATTTTCGCATGTTTTGTATCAGAAGACGAATTGTTATATTTTACTAACCGCCTGATAATTTTATTGATGTCAGAATTGAATAATGTATTTTTACTTTTAAATAATGGATAATTCAGAGCGTATGGCGATAATTTCTTGTGATTCGAACTGTGACTCGGAATCAGAAACTGAATTATCTGTAAATGATAGTTTCGAAAGTTTACTAGATGACCTGGATAGTAGTGACTCTGATAGTAGTACAGATGGAATCAGTCAAGCAAGACAATTTTTTTAAATCAATTTTGATAATACTTCGGATCCGCCTCCTAGATTTGCTTTCACTGGAATTCCAAAAATTAATTTGGATATCGATGAGACGAAAGGTAAACTTCAGTTCTATGATACTTTCATAGAAAGAAAAAAAGCTGTAATAAATGCTTAAAAATATTAGAAACTCAGTAATTTTAATAACATATCTTTACTTAAAAATGTAAAATGAACAAAAAAATGCTATAAAAAAATGTGACATTTTTTTTTACCAAATTCTGGAAAAAAATGAAACTGTCAAAGGGTTAAATCAGCGTAAAAGAAATCAAATAAGAAATTAGCACCGATATTATTTACTAGCAAAATGAATTACTTTTAAAAAATTCAAACCTCTAAATAATTTCCAAATCTCTGTTTTACTTCCGAATCTATTTCTTGATTGCTTTTCAAATAATATGAATTCAATGCTCGTTGGCAATACCTGTTTAACTACCACTTTCAGATTTATTTACTAGCATCTTACGTAGCCTGATTATTTTTTACTCGAAATTTTCCCAAATCCGAGAGGTAAAAAATATGCTTTTCTCTGCAGATTAACTTTTTACAAACTCAGTTTTAAAAAAAAAATAGAACCAAACGAGAAAGAACGAAACGAAGCAAATAAAAAAGCAAGGGAGTAAGCAGAGAGTGGGGTAGTGAACAAGGGTTGTCGGAAACCACGTCATTATTTTTAATCACTCCAATGAGCAACCTCACCCCCTTTCCCCCCGGACATATTCGGCAAGCTACACTTTTCCGAAAATTCCGGCACAAACACACACATACACTCCTCATTCTCATAAACAAACGCTAACAAGTCTCCACTGACTGCGACGCCCGGCTGCAAGATCGCTCCGTGTCCCTTAGTTTTCAATTATGAAGATATATAAGTTTTATTCGAGATTAAATCTGCAGACGGTAATTAGGGGGTAAAGTTTCCCAATTTCTTTAGATACTTTAAGTGAATTTGTTTTTTTTATCTATTATTATTATTATTTCTCTTTAATTTGTTTCTCTTTTGTGATGCTTCATTTGCGATCGAAAAATAATGCTTTGCCTTTGTTAAACAGTCTCGGATACTATTGGGCAGATCGCGAGTTATTAGGTTCGACAAGGAATGATAATAATAATAAAAAAAAAGGAATAAAATAAACCCGCTTCAGTTTTCGGCAGATTGTTACAATTAGTGTAGGAAAACGTATAAAAACTTGGGATTTTGTTTTCTTTCGTTTGTGAGAGCAGAAAACGCTAAATTTATCTAAACCTGGGTTGGGTATAGAAGTCTATTAGAAAGAGGAACTGCTTTAAATGCGTGTAAAATAAAGAACAAAAAATTAGTAATTTATAAATGGACGCTTAATCTTTAACTACTCTTGTAAAGTCTATCGTTGTTGTTGTGGCTTCTCTTGCCACTTGGACAAACCGAGCACGATTGTACCGCAGGCTTCTCGTATTAAGACAAAGGTGTGTGCCTTTCGTTTTAATGAGCACCATTAAGGTGAAAGAACCGACTTCGCTCAAGTAGGTCTTCGTAATTTTGAAGGAGGGTCCAAGCAGAAGACCCACAGGATTGGCCTGCCACCCCAAAAGGTATTGATTGAAAACTTGGAGGACATTGTGACCACGAACATTTTTTACGTGCCCAGTCACCTTTAACGAATACGGCGGACCTTAGGTCGATTCAGGTTCCGTACCCGGTTCCGTACCGGTTCCGTATTTTTCAGTTACAAGATCGTTGCATTAGCCGACTGAGCTACGTGGCTCCAAGACCATTTAAGAAATACAATAGAATCTCGATCTTTCGTTTTTCATGAGGACGACAATGGAAAAGGCGTGAATGAAATACGTGAAAACTACGGATCTGGGAAATGCATGTAAAAATTCCGTAAAAAGCATGGCTATAAATAAAATAATTATTTACAACATTAATTGGAAGCACTAAATATTTTATAGAATATTGTTTACATTTAGAATGTTATTTAACATTTTTAAAAGTATTTTGTAATTCATATCTGCTTTATTCGAATGAATTGCCTTGCTGCAAAGAATTGCCATGCTATCGCCTCTAAGTCTGCAAGGATACTATTAACATCAGTGTACTTCATGAACTTCATATCTACAGATACAGAAAGTCTGACTCTTATTTTGTATTCTAGCACTCTATCGAAGCAATGTCAGTTCTCACCCACGCCGGCACCATCATTTAAAAATAAATAAATTTATAAAACACTTTTTCTGGTGGTTTGGGAAAACGTGTGATGATCAAAAATATTTTCGTCGTTCACACGACCTTGAAACATTCTTATCAGCACAAAACACTTTTATCACTAGTTCTCCTAAATTCTACGAAAATGATACTTCTTTGAAAACAAGGCGAACTTTTTTCGACAATATATGAGGAAAAAACGAATAATCCGGGAACGATGAAATTGGTAAAAACAACACTTATTGCATGGGAATAAATTTCTTTGTTACATGGAATCGAATGAATCGATCTATCTATATGGAAAAACGAATAATGTGGGAACGATAGATTAAGGTTTTACTGTGCTTCTAAATCTTACTTTTAATTGCACGGTTATAATTCATATTGTAAATATTTTTACACATAATAAACATGATAATTAGAATCATAGCCCAATTTGTTAGCTGGTTTCTTATATTTGGACATTTTTTACATTGTCTAAGATTCTTCGGGATACAGCTGTACCAGTAAAAGATTAAAAATGGTACAGATGAGACATTGACACTGATGAATTGGACGAGGAATTGTTCCAATTGAAATTTATTTGCAAAATCAAAACTTAACCTTGATTTATGATATACTAAACTTTGTAAAGATCACAAACATTTTCAAGTTCAGAAATATTGTTGGGAATATACTTAAATTTGTCTGCATTAAATGCTTCATGTGAAAAGTCATTCTCAGTGTAAACATGTAAAAATGTTTTACCTAATTCCCTGAGTCAATCAAAATTAAATTCTTTACCTGATTCATACATCGGATGAAATGTCTTGGAAAATATTAATTATGATGAAATAATCATTTTTCTGAATTACAGACTAGAAAACAGAAGTTTTAAATAAAGTTTAGTCATATTTATATACTTTTACTAGATATTTTACAAAAAAAATACCTTTTTTAAAAAGCTTTAAAACAAACTTTTCTAAAAAAAATTAAAATTTATCGTTGTATATTGAATATTTTTATAAATATAGATTTTTTTTATTTTTCACATTGCTTAGTTTTGTTTTATACATTTTGCGTGCTCTATTTCTTGTGAAGGCGAGAGGAGGTTATATTAGAAGAAAATGCCTACAGCCTACAAGCTGTTTAATCCGTTCGGAGACCGAGCCGGCCTATGATCCGCCATGTTCTTTAAAGGTGACGGGGGCACGTGAAATATGTTCGTGGTCACAATGTCCTCCTAGTTCTCAATCAATACCTCTAAGGGTGGCAGGCCAAGCTTGGTCCTCTACTTGGTCCCTGCTTCAAAATTACGAGATATATCCCACTTCAGCATGTGGTCACAATGTCCTCCTAGTTCTCAATCAATACCTCTAAGGGTGGCAGGCCAAGCTTGGTCCTCTACTTGGTCCCTGCTTCAAAATTACGAGATATATCCCACTTCAGCATGTGGTCACAATGTCCTCCTAGTTCTCAATCAATACCTCTAAGGGTGGCAGGCCAAGCTTGGTCCTTGCTTCAAAATTACGAGATATATCCCACTTCAGCATGTGGTCACAATGTCCTCCTAGTTCTCAATCAATATCTCTAAGGGTGGCAGGCCAAGCTTGGTCCTTGCTTCAAAATTACGAGATATATCCCACTTCAGCATGTGGTCACAATGTCCTCCTAGTTCTCAATCAATAATATCTCTAAGGTGTGGCGAGATATATCCCACTTCAGCATAAGCCGTACTTTCACCCTTGAGGTGCTCGTTAAAACGAAAAGCGTACCCCTTTGCCTTATAAGAGTAACCTCCGGCTCAAACGTGCTTGGTTTGATCAAGTGGCATAAGATAACAACAACAACAATAGTTGTTTAATCCATTCCTGATTACTTTTCTTCATTAAACAAACAAACCGTAATATCATTGGAGATATAAAGAGTTAAATGTATGAATATTTTTATCTACTAATTGTGATGTATTGAATTAACAACAAAAATAATTCAAAAATCATTTGTACTTACGAGAAAAAGAGAGGACGGTTAACAGCAGGTTATATTCCAGTGTCATTTTGGAGTTAACAATTCAAATAGCTTTTCCCTGCAAAAAGAAACAGAAGTATAAATCACAACAATTAGGCTATCTTTCAGATAATGAACATACGTTTTATATCGAAGAGTAATTGTCATATATAATTATTTTTACAGTAAAAGAAATTACACATAAATGGAAAATAAACTTTAAACATTGCAAATCACATTACAACATATAAAGTAATATTTTAAAACGACAAAATAAAAATTTATAATACCTAATACTAATTCATAAATGGCTGGTGTAAAGGACCAAAGATATCGAGTAAAACGCATTTAGTAAAGCAATATATATATTTTTTCAGCGTTTCTGACAACTTTAGTGCTGGTATATATCATGCAAATAAATGTACATTTTTATTTTATCAACGAAAACAGTCAGAGCGAAATGTTCGGATTTAGTGATATAAAATTATGGTATTTTTTTAAAATCATACATAGATAAATAGATGCACAGAGATAGGTAAATCTAGAAATTAAATAAAAATTAATTAGAAAAAAGACTTTTCAAAATCTAATTCAAATACTTGCATATAACTAACGTCTAAAGAAGTTTAACAAACTTTTATAATACTCAATAAGGGTTTTATCTTTTATTTCATAAAGAAAAAAAATATAAAGATGAAAAGACAAAACCACAATTTCGAAATCACTTTAATTTGAGGATCACCTCAAGTCTTTCCGAACCGTATAAATGAAAAAAAAAGGCCATCATGAATCGAAATTATTAAAAAGTAAAAGGAAAACAAGAAAGATAAACAATAATTAGAGCCTAAAAATATCCCAGACTTTCGCCTCCTTCATTAGTATGATTATTTACCTTACATAAATTAAAACACGATAATAAAAATCCTTTTCTAACAAACAGGAGCCTAAAACAAACACGAGAGCATCGGAGAAAAACGTGGAAAAAAAGGGGGAATTTGTTCGGATTAAAACTTATTAGTATTCAGTTATCTTTTTTTCTTACGTCTTATTATTTACACAATTATGACCCCTCACAGAGCTGTAGAACCGCGTGACGGTGCATATAATTTATTTTATTATTGCATTCACTCTGGTATTCCCCAAATGCAGTGCGTTAGGGGGAAAAAAGAGAGATGGAGAAAAACTGCACCCTTTTCTGGGAAACAATGTCCAGCTGAAAATGCAGCAAGCTTGTTTATTCAGGGGGGGAGGGCAGTTCCATCTATTATGGCTTTGGGATTACCAAAAGGGATTGGGATGAGTGAAATTTTCAGAGGTCACCCACTGTGACGTAAATTCTGATCAAACAGAGCGTGTATTTTAGTTGGACTTACTTGAAGATTTCTTTGTGTTTCTGAAATTCTTTGAAAAAATGAATTAGATAATTGCAATTAAATTAAAATGGTCTAGATCATTGGTTCTCAACGGGGTGATACCGCCCCTAGGTGAGCGGTGGGACGATGCTGATGGTCAGTGGACTTATTTTGGCCGGTATGGAAGACATGTGAGCATGTTTTGCCTTTCGAACTTAATTTTAAAAATACCAAATAAATTTATAAGGCTATCTGGAGGACAGATGTCTCTCGCGTCCTTCTCCACTAGCTCAAAGCTGTAGGTGTCCTCCTGGTAGTACTAAATGAGAGACAACCTCAGGGCTATACCTCCTATAGGTATATGTGCGTATGAGCTTAAGCTATGAGCCCAAGGTGCCCAAGTGATGTGGGTCTTGGTAGTCTCGAGCTTACATCTGTAGTGTTTGCTCCTTACCAAGTTGGACAAAGTTAAAATCGGACCATGACGGGCCTCTCGTAGGTCAGCAGCGGTTTGGTACCCGTTTTGGGTTGCTGTTGCGATGACTGGTCTTCAGTAGTTGCTACTGTATGTCTTCGGATGGGTCAGCATAATGCTAATACTATTACATTATCTAATTTACACGATTTTTACGAGTAATAAAACAAACTTACGAGTCAGTACAAAAACCAGTAATTTTCATCCTTTATGTTCTCACTTGTGAAATCGGGACAACCTTAAAAAAGTATATTTAATCAACAGCATTCGTTTCATCCTTGCTTGAGCGTGTCTCAGTAACAGAAATTTGGCGTGTAACTCTATTGAAGAAAACTGCTTGAACATTTTGATCTTATAATTTAGTACTTATCCTTTCCTATACTTCAAATTACGGAATTTATACGAAGGCTGAACACATTTTGGAACTGTAGAGGGTAGCAATTTAAAAAAAAGTTGAGAATCACTGGTCTAGGTGAAAGCATTTTCTGAATTAAATAGATAAGGATTTGGTATAAGAAAGCTATACAGAACATAAACGAAAGATATTATCTAAACATAAACAATCATTGAGCTATAATAAACTATAAAGATAAAAATTTGTATAGTAGAGATCTGCCAATAAAAATCTCTTAAGTCCCTTACGGGAGAGAAACAAAACAGTGATTTTAAGTGTGAACCTTCAGAAAGAAACTTTTAAATGTCCTAATTTACTATCTAAAATAACTAATCCTTGCCTATAACACAGCAATATAGTATGTTGAAAAATATTTAAAAAACGAATTAACACATTGTGTTTATTTGAAAAAGATACTACTGAAATTTTATGTATGACTTTACCTTCCAATTTATAACAGTATTTTTTAAAATCCATTTTATCCTAAGCTGCTATCTAATGTCAGATAATTTGAGAGTCCCGTTTGAACAACACTAAATCCTATTAATTTTCAAACTCTGGAAGTATCTTTCTAGCTATCTGTCAACAGCTGGAAACCTGTCGCTAAAGCAGCAAGTATGTCGTAAAACCATCAATAATTCCTTTCACTGCACGAGGACTAGCGTAATCCAGGAGACAAAGTCGGCAATTATTAGGCCATTGTCTTCAGAATGGTACGCACATATAGCTTCGATAACCATCACACAAAACTCAATAAATACGTCTCTGATTCAGGCAATACATAAATCTTCTCACAATTGATAAGGATTTGATTCAGACTTAAAGGAAATGAAATAAACATTCACAAAAATATAATAACCGTTATCATATAACAACGTGAGGTCCTTCTTTATCGCCGTGTTTATGCGGTCATTTTTAATGGTTATTTGAGCTTAATACTGTCTTTATGATGACAAATCACGATTTTCTGTATGAAACAATCTATTAATGGTTTAAAATATGAGATACTAAGTATGTTTACCAATATGACAGAAAAAGAAAAGCAGAAGCAATTTAAAACCTAGTTATCCAAATCCATAAAAGTTTTATGGAAATGAAGAAAGTAATATTTATATAACGAAAAATGAATATATTTTGTAGTGTGTTTTTACTGCATTTTTTTATCTATTTTTATGCAGAAAAATATTTAATCAAAGATGCTTATGTAAAATGCATTTATATATATCTGTACTTTGCAAAAGGCTGCTTCAAACACACACGTATGGTCATATATATACTTATACACACACACACATTTGATTGAAGAATATGATGACAAATCATGATTTTCTGTATGAAACAATCTATTAGTAGTTTAAAATATGACATGTTAAGTATGTTTACCGATATGACAGATGAAAAAGTACCAGTGATATAAATCTAAATATCAAAATCCGTAAAAAAGTTTTATGGAAATGAAAAAAGTAATACTTAACATAAAGAAAAATAAAAATGCTTTGTAGTGAGTTTTTTCTGCATTTTTATGAGTATTTTTTACAGTGAAATATTTAATCAAAGATGTTTATGTAAAATGCATTTATATATATCTGTACTTTGCAAAAGGCTGCTTCAAACACACACGTATGGTCACACAAATACAAGCACATACATATATGCTCTCTCTGTCTCTCACATACACACACACACATTTGATTGAAGAATATGATGACAAGTTACGATTTTCCGTATGAAATAATCAATTAGTAGTTTAAAATATGACATGTTAAGAATGTTCATAGATATGACAGATAAAAAAGCACAAGCGAAATCCGTAAAAAAGCTTTATAGAAATAAAGAAAGCAATTCTTAACCTAAAGAGAAATAAAAAATGTTTTGTAGTGAGTTTTTACTGCATTTTTATGAGTATTTTTACAGCGAAATATTTAATCAAAGATGCTTATGTAAAATGCATTTATATTATATATATATATATATATATATATATATATATATATATGTGTGCTGCACACGTATGGTCACACATATACGCTTATCCACACACACACACAGACACGCACACATGCACACACATACACATATATATGTGTGTGTGTGTGTGTGTAAGTATGAGAGTGTAAGTCTGTTTACTATTATTTTTTTTTATAATACACGTATATAATTAAGAGTAAAATGACATTAACAACTGGAACTATTATTTAAAAAATAATATTGATTTTTATAAAAAAACCCATAATAAATAAAGAGAGTATCACTTTTCTTCTACAAACAATGTTTCATTGTATTAACGTGTTTACTTGCACTGTAAAAGTCCAATGCTTGTATTACTCAACAGAAAAACTTATTCACTGACAACTTTTGAATAACCATGAGGAAACAGGAAAAATTTTCAGTAGCAATTTAAAAAATAATAAGAAAGCCTTATTTTTTACATTAAAAAAATGATTTTTTAACGTACAGGAAATCTTCATAGATTTTTAACGATTGGACAGGGAGGAAAAAAAAAAGTGCTTTCTTTCACTGGAGCTTGTGTTCTATTTTTAACTTCATTCATTCCGCATATTTTATTTACACCGCATACGCTTCCCAACGCACAAATAACGGGACCGAGCGATAAAGAAATAATAATAAAGAAAAATAAAAAAAAACCTCGCACCCTCCCTTCTCGGTCTCTGGAAGTGTTCTTTATATTCCATACACACCTGTCGCCCCATCCCCCATCTGCCGCAATACAACAATATTGCGAAAGAAGGAAATAAAAAAATAAAAAAGACGAGACCGTAAGATGGGAAGCTGACCCCTCAAGAACACAGATCCCCCTCTCTGCTAAATATAGCATCCATTTTCAGTACCGTTATGCTGTTTAGAGAAAGGTTTTTCACCAAAAAAAAAATCCGTATTTTTATTTACCTATTTATCGTAAGGGTGGGGAGGGGGGAAGTATTTTGTCGGGGCGCGACCCCATTGTTACGTCACCGCAACAGAAAACCGGAAGAGATGCGGGGTGACTCCTCAACTCAACACGCGGCGGGGGTTGCCACGAAGAGAAAGTCGAATTTCGCGCCGGGAGAATATCTACATCTTGGCATGCTAGAGTATTCAGCGTCTACTACTTTTGAATGACTTATTTTTTTTTTTTTTTAATATGTAACTTCCCAATGCATTTTCACAATGCTTTTAAGTAATGCAATTTTAGATTTTGATACTTTTAGCATTATAGATCAAACTAATGCAAATTATGAACTATCTTTACTGTCTATTTCTCTTTAAAAATACTTTTTTTAAAAGGATGAAAATTTACAACACACTTTCGATTTAATAATTTCCATTAGATAATAACTAAGAATTTAGACTTGTAATTTTAAAGTCTGACATTTTTGTATTATAAATCAAAGTAATGCAAAATACTGAATATATAACACAGGTACTCATTTAGTGCCTACTCAACAAGCAGACACACTTAGAAAAAAAATAGAAATAAACAATGCTTTTTCAACAATTGTTTACAGATTAAACACCTCTAAACCATTTTAATTTCTGATAGTTTTTCCATTATTGATCAAACTGGAGCAAAATATTAAATATGTAATACAACAAGATAGCTTCAGTATCTTAGATGCATTGTGCTACAAATACGAATTCACAAAATGCAAATTTGCAATGCATTTTCGATCTTTTAAACTACAATTGTTTATAGATGTTATATCCATAAACAATTGTAATTTTATATTCTGACACATTTTGCACAATGAATAAGACTTATGCAAACTGTTATATATATATATATATATATATATATATATATATATATATATATATATATATATATATATACACACACATATAATATATACACATATATATATATATATATATATATATATATATATTTGTGTGTATGTGTATGTGTGTATGTATGCATATATATTGTATGCATGTGTATATATATATATAGTATGTGTATATATATATGTGTGTATGTGTACATATATATGTATATATATATATATATATATATATATATATATATATATATATACATATATATATATATTATATATATATGTATATATATGTATGTATATATATATATATATATGTATATGTATATATATATGTATATATATATGTATAAGTATATATATATGTATGTATATATGTATATATATATGTATGTATATATGTATATATATGTATGTATATATATATATAAGTATATATATATATATATATATATATATATATATATATATATATGTATATATACGTATATATGAATATATATGTATATATGTATATATGTATATATGCATATATATGTATATATGCATATATATGTATATATATATATATATATGTATATATGTATATATGTATATATATATATATATATATATATATATATATATATATATATATATATATGTATATATATATATATATGTATATATATATATATATATATATATATATATATATATATATATATATATATATGTATTATATATATGTATATATATATATATATGTATATATATATATATATATAGGTATACATTATGTATATGTGTGTGTGTGTGTGTGTGTGTGTGTGTATATTATTATATATATATATATATATATATATATATATATATATATATATATTATTATGTGTGTATGTATATATATATATATATATATATATATATATATATATATGCATACATGCGTATTAACACATGTACTCAGTAGATCTAAAATTTATCACTTCTTCGGTGGTAGATATTACACAACACGATATTAAATGCTAGATATGATATTTCCTTACGAAATCCGAAACCTTTGGCATTTGTGCAGAGATATTATAGACATAAAATCAGCATTTGGGCATGGGAAAAACGCATTTTCCTTTTTAGGTGCATCGTATTATATTTACAATGACAGCTAAAAATATAAACGTCGCACTTCTAATAAACATACCTCGTCGCGAACAGAACATGCAGTTAAAATACAGCTGAGAGGGCTCATGCGCAGCTGTTCAAATCGTATGTAAGAGTAGAGAGAGAGAGAAGCCACCCAATACGGAATATGCGTTTCCTCTTCTATACACACTTCTCGCTCATTTGGGAGAATGCTTGCCTCCACTTAACGGACAGGACGTGAAACTGGGATCGTAAAAATCACACAAAAACGACAGACGTTAAATAGAAGTGATAATGTTATTGACAAATTGGGATTATATTCTGCAATTAATTGCTGTTGGCTAAGAAACAGACTACCATTGAAATATCTCGGGGGTTTTTAAAGTTTAGAATACCGAAAAAAAATTTTATAATGAATAATATTTTAATCGATTACCAATATATTATATAAAAATTGAAAAATTAGTTGTAGAATCAGTTATAGAGACTATAAATAAATGACTTTATAACTGAATGAATAATATTAATAATGTACCCATGAAATGAAAAAAGTCTCATCTCGAAGATTGTAAATAATGCTTTTAAGAGTCGAAAAAATACGAAATTTTGAACGTAACTTTTATAATGTAAAAAATCCTACTTTTTAATGTAAAAAAAAATCTCTAAATCTTTAACTCGAAAAATCAATGTGAACTCAAAATTTATTCATAAAGAATATTACTGGTCACTGCTCCGTATAACATTAATGCCACAGAATATGTATGTATGTATGTATATATATATATATATATATATATATATATATATATATATATATATATATATATGCATGTATATGTATATACGAAGATAGTTCTGAGCGGTTATTTCCACCCTTCAGTCTGCTAAGTAGAAGAGAAGAACAAAGAAATATAGACAATGGAAGTTTTTAAATTAAACTATCGTAGTTTGTTCATGTTTACTCTTAAGAACGAATTTGTTCGCAAACGATGTATATATGTTTAAATAGTTGCAGTACCGGCCAATTAGCAATCTCCTACTAAGTTACGTGGATCGCGTAACTAAAGCGTCAGATATCTATTTTTAGCAATGCAACCGGAAGGATTCCACAGGGGAACATTCGAGAACATTCGCTACGGTTGTTAGAAAGGAATACCGGAAAGAAAGAATCAGAACCAAAAGTGATAAAAATATTGCATATATATATATATATATATATATATATATATATATTTATATTACATATATATATATATATATATATATATATATATATATATATATATATATATATAATATATATATATATATATATATATATATATATATATATATATATTATTGTAAGGAAAAGGTATCTGGATCGAAAAACTAAAGTAGGTATTTTGTAAAAACCTTGAGAATTTTCTCGCTCCGTCTTAGGGATTTTAAACAAAATACCTACATTAGTTTACCTATCTAGATTAATAACTTTATAATTGAATAACTTAATAACTTTGTAATTGATATTAATAACTTTATAATTGAATCGAATATCGCAGATTATACTAAATATAATGATATTCAACAGTCTGGTTGATTATTATTGTTTTAAATAGTTCTGTGTAGTTGTAGATGTTTAACTGCTCTGTTATTTTGAGAATAAAGATAAAAACAATAATAAAGCATTTAAAAAATTTACAGAAAACATATTTCGTAATTTATCTTTATAATATAAATCCAATAAAAAATTTAATAAATCTAAAATACTTTCTACAGATGAAACTCAGACAGTTGTGACCAAAGAATCTATTTTCCACAAGAATAAAATTTCCCATTTTACTTTCAATTACCCTAAGCGCCTGAGGTTGCGCCTACACTGCAATTATAAACAATAAGAGAATTTTCTCCCACTCTTTAAGGCTGATGTTGATTTTTAAAGTTCTGAAGTGGCTGTAACACCTCTATAATATTACACCTGAATACTCACAGGCAATTTTCTTATTCCACGCTATTTGATTCCGAATACGAATAAATTTCAATGCCGAATTAAACTGAAACATAAAGATACTGTTCATAATTTACTACTCTAATTTTTTGGCAATATATAATGTGATCCGAGGAATAAATTACATTTCCAAAGCGGCCCAGGAAGCCTTAAGGTTTGGAAAGGCCTGTAATAGAATATATTATATGCATTAATTACGGGTTGTTTAAAATTATTGGACTTTTTCTTCAAAATAAAATTTTAACCGCTATGTGGATAGCGAATAATCAAAAATAAATTAATCTGTTTGAAATTTTTGTATTTGAATATGTTTGTTATCTGAATATTGAATTAAATGCTTAATATGACATCAATAACTATTTATTAAAAATAATAAACTTTTAACTACACTTTATTTTTTAAAATATTGAAAATATTGGAATGTTCGCAATATATTGACCCATTCTCGATTAATAAAGTCCAAAGAACTAATGGCGAGAAATTTTTAATTTTGGAATTTGTTTACTGCACAAATGTGTACATAATGTAATTAAATATAGCTTGTTTCATACGATTAGCCTGTCGGAAAAAATCAATAAAAATTGAAATATATCACAGATAATTTCTTATTTATTTAGAAAAAAATGTTAAAAATATAATTTATTATTTTGTTTTAGATATCGCAAATTGTTAAATATATTTTTATTCTGCTCCTTCTTTACATTTTATAGACAGAGCTTTATAGGGAATTAAATATATAATTTTCCTAACTTTCCCTTCAAAAAGTCTTCATGAAAAGAGTGTGAATATGATCTATGTGTCATCCTACTAAATTGCCCTCTATCTAGGGTTTCCCATCCCTTTACGGTGAAATGATTAAGCCTAATATGCATTTTTAATATTTTAATAACATCTTTGATCCCTCTTATAATCAACGCACACCTTTTTGAATTAACTTGGACAGTCTTACAGCGTGTTAGAGCTTACCTAAACAAAGCTAAACAATCTTACCTTTCGGGATATCAATTAGTACAGCAAAAAGAGTCCTGGTCGTACACGAGTAACAATCAATCGAACATGCATTACCCCTCTAGTTTCGATCGCAGGTTTAAGCAGGACCAGGGACAAAGCAAGCGTCTCAGAGATAGAGAGACCGAACAAATCAGTTATCGATTTAAAGACCTTGATCTCCTGTGAATCCTGCTCCTCATCTACTTATTCATCATAAGCCCGAGACGGAAGAAAAATCAAAACGGATAACTGCCGATGGAATAATGATGTTTAATTTAAAGATTTAACTAGTGCATTAGATGGACGCAGTTCCAACGTGCGATAGTATAAAATTGGGCCGTATAAACTTCGATTAAATGCTTACAATCATATAGAAAATTACAAATTTCTACTGCGCATAATATTAGCACTGCAGAGTATATGTATTTATTAAATATGTAGTTAGTTTTCAGTTCGAAATTGTATAACTGTTCCGCCCAATAAAAGCTTCAATTGCAGATCTAACCCAACTGTATGTTTATCGTTTGCTTGGAATTTTTTCGTATGGTACAACAGGAGGAAAGAATGTAAATATTGTTTTTAAGAGTGGAAAAAATACGGAATTTCAAATTTAACTTTTATTATGAAAAAATCCTACTTTTTTAATGTAAAAAAAACTCTAAAACTTTAACTCGAAAAATTAATGTAAACTCAAAATTTATTCATAAAGAATATTACTGCTCCGTATCACATTAGTACCGCAGAATGTGTGTATATATATATATATATATATATATATATATATATATATAGATATATATATATATATATATATATATATATATATATATATTAAGATAGATAACTAATTTTCATTTCAAAATTTTACACTTCTCGCTTCAAATAAAAGTTTAGATTGTAGATCTAACCTTAATTATATGTTTATTATTGCCTGGTATGGTAAAATAAGGATTTTGTAAGAGTGAAAATAAATACAGAACTTCCAATGTAGGTTTCAATAAGTAAAAGAAAATTGACCACTATTTACGTAGAAAAAACTCAGATTCATAAAAATAATATAACTCAAAATTTTCCTACAGACGCATTACATGCAATATTACATCTGGATATCCCCTAACGGCAAACTGGTTGCCTTTGAAACCAAAATGGCCATCATGATTAGTGATATTTTGGAAGTCCATTGGTTTGGTTTGGAGTGTTACGGTCTACTTTTTGCAACACGAGGCCTAATGAGACCGGAACCTATAGCTTAAAGCCGATTCCGAACGGCTACAAACATCCATGCCCCAGTGGGATTCGAATCCATGAAGTCCGGTTCCGAAGGCCAGCACCCTAACCAATCGGCCATTGTTCGGCTGGACGTCCAGTGGATGTTGTAAAAGAACCTGTTAAAGCAATGTATATCCCAGTAAAAACGTTAATACCAGATGTGAGCTCATTCAGTAGTTTTAGTCTGTTAACTAAAAAGAATTTGATTAAGACCTAACTGAATGAATGTGAACCATGTTAATCAAGTAGAAAGAACTTGGTCAAAATATCGATGTTCAGTCTCGAGATTATAATTTGGCTATCTACAAAGTATACCCTGAAGAATATTTGAAAATGTAGTGTTTACAAATTTGTGATGAGAATACTGAAAACAAGAGAACATATGCAGTATCCCCAATATAGTTCATAATTTAGTTTTAAATAAAAAAAATAAATATAATTATACAAGCTGTTACTTTAAGTGTTACTTTAAAGCCTAGAAACGTACAAAAATTGAGTCAAAGCTTTGACTTAGAGGATTTATAAACTTCCTGATATTTTCGTGACAAGATGTACTTTTTTCGAAAGCAGGCCGTAAAACGTTCTAAGTACGTATTTTGTTCTAAGTAGAAATATGTGTTAGCTAAAAACAACTGCGTTAAGTCTAACGATTCTTAGAAATATGCATTAGCACAAAATAAAATGTAACATTATTTAAGATAGAGTGTTTGTATTATCTTTAAAATTGCACTCTATTTCTTTGACCTGTTAATAAGTGCAAAATTAAAATAAAAAATTTTACGGGTTTAACAGCAGGAACTTAGTGGAATCAAAACACCAGAGATGTAGAGTAAATTAGCTTTCCTATAATCTAACAATTTTACATAGTATTTTTTTCAATGTGACCAATTTTAATAAATAACCATTATAACCGTTTTGATATTTAAAAAAAATTTCTGATATCGGAAAGAAAAAAACTGAAAATAATAAACACAACCATACTAAAATATTAAGCAATGTAAATACTCATTCCTTATATACTTACATAAGCATTTAAAAAATAAATATTATGTAACATTAATTATTAAATATTAATTATAGATTTCTTATATTACTACAGAACATAAATTTTATGTTCCAGCATAAAATATATTTTACATTATAGTGTTAATTTGCTATAAAATTTTGCTATTACTTTTCTTCTACCTTTCTCGAATATCTTATGTTTAATTTTAATTTTAAAAATTGTTTCAGAAAACATTATTCAGAATTATTATTAAATAACTGAATTAAATGAATTCTTAAAAA
Organism: Pardosa pseudoannulata; assembly: GCA_032207245.1. Classification (NCBI taxonomy): domain Eukaryota; kingdom Metazoa; phylum Arthropoda; class Arachnida; order Araneae; family Lycosidae; genus Pardosa; species Pardosa pseudoannulata. The sequence continues at coordinate 74,548,229 of CM063498.1, forward strand.
ACTTTAATTAAAATAACTTAAGTAATTGAATAAATAGATTGATAAGTTATCATTAAACTAAAAATAGAGCTAATTTAAAGACTACTAATCGTCAATAACTTTTCAGTATGTCGGTATTTTGTAAGTTCGAATTTTGCAATAAACTTTTGATAATTGTAATACCTTGATAAAAACATGCAGTATATGAGACTTTTATAGGGTGTTTTTTTTATAAATTTAATTTAATGTATTCCATACATTAAATTAAATTTATTCTCTCTTTATATTTATTCTATCATCAGATATAGAAAGTTCTAATCCCCGAAAATAATTTAAGCCTTAAATTAATATTTATCAAAAACTTTTTAAATGGAGGATTGTCGTTTTTCTAAAATTTTAAGCAATCTAATAAGTGGAAATGTTGTACAAAATTTTCTTATCAAAATTTAGTGATATTACATACGCAATACTATTATTATATATTTACATATAATACACATAATTATACACACACATACACATATATAATATATTTATATATATATATATTTATATATATATATATATTATATATATAATATACATATATATATATATAATATTTATACATATATATATATATACATATACATATAGAATATATTATATGTATATATATATATATATATATATATATTATATGTATTTATATATATATATATTATATATATATATGTATTTTCTATATATATATTTATATATATTATAATATATTATATATATATATATTATATATTATATGTATATATAAATGTATATGTATATTATGTATATTTATATATATATATATATATATATATATACATATATATTATATATATATATATATATATATATATATATATATATATATATATATATATATATATGTGTGTGTGTATATATATGTTATATGTGTATTTTATTTATCACACTCAAATATTAAGTATGGGAGAGGTAATACATAAAATTACCTAAAAATGTACGAAAATATGCCCTTTCATATTCATACTACGCTACAATAAGAAATTTATTTTGGCAAAGTTTTAAAAAATCCAAAATTATCCAATCGGAAATGACGAAATAAAGTAATCAGCTTTAACCAAAAGAGTAGCCCGCATTTGACAGATATGAACAGTTTTTCCCTATCGTCAAAAAAATACCGCCAAAATTACCAAAAACACTCGCCAAAACCCGCGATAAGGCACCTATACGTGGCATCTCAATTTACCGTTAGGTCAAGAACAGTTGGAGCAGGAGTTTATGTGCTATAGGCGGCGGAGAAAAATTTATAAAAACTTTCTTTGGAGAGGGGAGGGATAGATGTGAATCCATGTGAAACTTTACGGGAAGCAAACCCATTGTTTGCGCATATTCAAAAGCGGCATTTTTTTTATTTACTTTTTTTTTTCTGCGTACAACACGCAGCTATATATAGGGATGTATATAGGTGAGTTTCGATTCCGCATATGGGAAGATGTATTCAGGGGTTTATAAGCGCAAGTGGGGGACGTAAAACAAGCAGATGGCAAATACGTCGCAGCGATTTTTATTTAGTGGTTTATTTATTATATTTTTTTATAGATGAAAAATGCATTCCGTGTACTCAGCCGTCGCAGTGCTAACTCCCGGTATATGTACAGATTACGTTTCACACAGAAAAAAAAACTCATAAAGCGTAGTATGGTTATAACTGACTTTGTTAGCAAGTACCTAGAAAAGCCATATCCTAAAAAATATAATACCCTAAAAAATACGACAATAACGGTCTTTGCAGAAATATATACGTAAAAATAGAGCATATAAATAATTCGTTTTATAACATAATTATGAGCTGTATATTTTAACATGCATTATTCATTTCTTTCCTTTATAAATGAGAAATTAGAGAACATTTTAACAGCTTACTCGAGACTAACTGAGTGTAGTTTTCAGCATCCGAAGAGTGGTTTCTGTTAGTCCCAAAGAGATATTTTTAAAGTAATCAAATACAGTAAATCTACTATATTACATATTAATAAAAAATTGTTGTACTCTTAAGCATTATCATTGTTGATAATGGCATTAATTTTGTTTAAATTCGATAATCAGAAATTTTAAAAACTCAGTTGTGATCTTTTAATACAAAGTATGATAAAATAATTATTTAATAAAATTACTTTCTGAAAACCCAATTTTGTCTTTAATATTTAACATTATATTACACTATATGCAATGTTTCTTTTTAACGAAAATTTTCGCATTTTTTTAAGTGAGTGAAACAGATAATGCAATTACATGTCAAAGTTCTTAACTTAAAAATTAATTGCATAAAATATTTTGGAAAAATGTTCAATGATGAAGTTTTTGAGTGCTTCTTCGATATGAAACTAAGCACCTAAATTTAAGCATATATAAACATAATATTATAATTAGTAATAGGCATAATTAGTCAGATAAATACGTGCTGTACATAAAAAATAAATTATAGGACGAACTTTCTTAATCGCAATTTAATCACACCAGAAGCCGTTTACTTTATTAATTTAAATTGGGAAATTAATTATGTACTCATATCATGTTAGTTCATAATTCTTATAGTTCCTAATAGTATTTCACTTACTTTCCAATTTTACTGCTTAAATGTATCTCGCAATTAAATTTTTTAGGAAAATTAAATTTATAGATATAATAAAAAACACTAAACACGCGACATGTGTATATGTTATAACCATTGGAA
>CM063498.1:74555944-74590944 GCA_032207245.1 Pardosa pseudoannulata
AAAATCTAAATTTATTTTTTTTTTATTTAAATAAAAAAAATTGATTTAAATCAAATTTAAAATATATTACTAATTTCATCTTATCTGAAAAATATAAACTTTCAAGATTTATTATTATTTAAATAAAAATAAATTATTTAAATCAAATTTAAAATATATTACTAATTTTATCTTATCTGAAAAATATTAATTTTTAAGATTTATTTTTATTTAAATAAAAAAATTGGTTTAAATCAAATTTTAAATATATTGCTAATTTCATCTTATCTGAAAAATATAAATTTTCAAGATTTATTATTATTTAAATAAAGATAAATTATTTAAATCAAATTTAAAATATATTACTAATTTTATCTTATCTGAAAAATATAAATTTTCAAAATTTATTTTTATTTAAATAAAAAAATCTCTAAATCAAATTTAAAATATATTACTAATTTCATCTTATCTGAAAAATTTAAATTTTCAAAATTTATTATTATTTAAATTAAACAAACTGGTTTAAATCAAATTTAAAATATATTACTAATTTCATGTTATCTGAAAAATATAAATTTTCAAGATTTATTATTATTTAAATAAAGATAAATTATTTAAATCAAATTTAAAATATATTACTAATTTCATCTTATCTGTAAATATAAATCAAGATTTATTTTTATTTAAATAAAAAAATTGGTTTAAATCAAATTTTAAATATATTGCTAATTTCATCTTATCTGAAAAATATAAATTTTCAATCTCATAACACAAATTCAAAATAAATGCATAGCAGGATATAATACAAACAATGAATGTGTAAAATGCAAACACTTTTAAATTTTGGAACATTCCAAAAATTTTCTCATTAAAAACAATGATTTGTTCAATGAACCAAAATAAAATTATGCTTCATAAAATATTACAAAATAGATAGATCAAAAGCAAAATACATAACTCATAAAAGTGGCATTTACATAAAAAATAGTTTTTTGACTTTTAAATGAATATTTTTCTTAAATTTAGAATAATTTTTTACAACTTGATACTCAAAACTGTAACATTCCCAAAACAAAGGTTAATTTATTTAGCAACAAAATTCTTAATATCTTTTTAATCTCTTTAATATCGTTCAATAGCTTTATTAATTATCCTTTTTTTCAGTCAAATATATGATTACAAGCTTGAATATGAACTGGAATCGTTTTTACAGCTTGATACTCAACTATAATATTCCCAAGACAGAGGTTACTTCATTTAGCAACAAAAATATATTTCTAATCTCTTTAATATCTTTCAATAATTTTCTTTAAATAATTATCCTTTTTCAATGAAATATATGGTTAGAAATTTTAATATAAAATGAAAAAAAAATGTATATTTTTTTCTGTTTTTATAATGCGGAATTTGCTATTTATTTCCTCTGATTAAAATTAATAAAACTTGAAAAATCGACCAAATATTTCACGAAATTGAAAGTTTTTTCGCAGTTTCGAAATATATCAAAATTTTACGCGTCCTAGTAGTTAAATATTGATTACACTTATTCTACAAACACATAATTCTTTTGGTAGGAGGCAGAAATAGAAATATATATATTTAAAGCTGTTTAGAGTGAAACACAGTTTTAATATTTTGTAAATACATAGCAATAAATATAAGGTTTTAGAGCTTTATTATTTAGCAAGTAAAAAAGAACAAGCTTTATATAATGAAATTACATTTTGAATTCAGTTACAATCTCATATGATTTTAAATGCGTGAGACATTGAAGAAAATGTAGAACTTACACAAGATGTCACATATATTTACCTCAGTAAACAAACGAAGTAACTTCCATACAATTAAACCCCGATAATTCCCATTTATGACCTTCTAATGTCGAGACAAAGAAACTGAACAAAGAAATAACATATGAATAAATAAAAGAATAAGATTGAAAGAGGGCAAAAATCGCTGTGCCTCCAAATTCCGCAGCCAGTTGTTTACGAAAGGGGCCCGTGGAAAAGGGGCGCCACGACCTTCAGAAAGAGGGAAACGCAGGGGCCTGCCTTATCGAGTTCGAGGGGCCCGCCGTCCCCTTAAAAAGAGGGATCTTAGAAGTTAAATGTACCCCCAGCAGGCCTCTGTGGAGGCCCCTTTTCTTCCAGGCATTGGCCCCTGCCTGTTTAGAAAACAGGTTTAGGAATACGGCTGAGAGGACTAAATAAGGCAAAGTCTGAGGAAAAATTCAAATGAAATCTACTAGGAAAAATTCTTACAATTTAGGACATCTGGAAATATATTTTGCAACTCATTGAAATATATAAGTGGTTAATTGTTACTTAATGGAAGTATCGAAATATTTAAAAATCAGGTTCAGGAATATAACTGAAAAGACGAAAATTACTCGAAATCTGTTGTAACATTCAAATGAAGTCTACTAGGAAATATACTTACAATTTATGACATCTGCAAATATTTTGCAACTCATTGAAATATATAAGTGGTTAATTGTTACTTAATGGAAGTATCGAAATATTTAAAAATCAGGTTCAGGAATATGACTGAAAAAGAAGAAAAATTACTCGAAATCTGTTGTAACATTCAAATGAAGTCTACTAGGAAATATTCTTACAATTTATGACATCTGCAAATATTTTGCAACTCATTGAAATATATAAGTGGTTAATTGTTACTTAATGGGAATATCGAAATATTTAAAAATCAGGTTCATGAATATGGCTAAAAAGACGAAAATAACTCGAAATCTGTTAAAAAATTCAAATGAACTCTACCAGTAAAAATTTTCATAAATTAGTACTCTGGGAGTATCTGTAGCTGATTGAAAAATATATGTTTTTATTGTTTCTCAATGGAAACATCGAATGATTTACAAAAGAGGTTCAGAAATATGATTGAGAAGACTGAACAAGTTAAAGTTTGGCAGGAGAGAATCTGCCAGGATAAATTTGTATAACTTAAAATGTCTGGAAATCAATCCAGCATGTTAAAGAATATATGTGAGGAATTGTTACTAACTGGAATATGGAATTATATTTAATATACGCACTTTAAATTTGACAAGTTACGTTCCACAAAACCAATGGATAAACAGCAAATATCCTAATGATCAACATAATTACATAATCAAATAATATACGTAAATTGATTTAGTTATAAACTTAAACTTTTTTTATATTTGATTTTATAAATTTTAAACATCTGATAAAACAAGAGTAAAATTAATTGACGGACAATAACTCTCGTGACCATAGCAATTTAAAGCGGTTAAGTAAGCTAAAATAATGCTTTAGAATAATTTAGGCATATACTGAAAATTCCCCAACCTTACTATTTTTTTTTTGACAATCATATTAAAAGTTTGTTTTTAAAGTTTATCTTTATCTAGAAATATCACAAATTATATTAAAAAAGTTATAAAAATTTTAGTACTTTAAGTTTAAAAGAAATTACAATATTTAGAAAGACGCATAAAATTAGAAAATTAAAAGCATTTAAATGAGTGTTAAAAGCTACCTTTAACATTAATTGTCAGAAAATAGTTCATTAAACAAATTTATAATTTTACGTGTTGTAATTTGAATTTAAACTAATGTATGTGGAAACTTATAAACTTATAAAAATAAAATTAATCTAAGAATATAAGAATCTCTAATAAGAATCCACTTATAAGAATTTTATTAGTTTTACTCCTATTTTAAATAAAAGTAAGAAAATTTTTGATTTTAACTTCACGAAATATTTTGCGAGTTTCAATCTCCAAAGAGAGTAAATAGAATTTTATTCTATTATACATGCGTAAATGAGTTTTGTGGTGTTTTTGGCTTTAATAGTTATGTATATTCACTTATTATGGTTATAAGTATAAAATATCGATGATTCAAACACATTTCCTATTATATCATATCTTTTACGCAATTTTTCACCTTATTCTGTGATGAACACTAAATAATATAATTTAAGATAATAACCTACGTACAGTGATTGGTAACTTTTAACAAAATCAAAAGAAATATTTTTTTTATTGTATTGCTGATTATTAATGTCATTTATAAAAAATGGAGAGCTTAGGCCTTTATATTACATGCTTACTAATAACTAGATGAGAAATTCCATTTAATTTCGCATTTAAAAAAAACGAAGATAATGTAATAAATACTCATCTATTTCAAGTCGAAAATCGAAAATGGGAAATTAAATGTCATGCCGGTTATTAAATTCAATATTGATTCAAATAAAATTTTTAGGTTTTTTTTTCTCATTATATTAAAAATTTTTATCACTTGTGTTTTGCTTAAAAAATTTGACATTTAACCTAAAAGTTAGAGTTTATTTACCTTCCATATTTTTTTTCCACAGTTAATGAGTATCTATCGTAAAATAATATTTTTTTTAAAAACTTAAAATATTTTATATTATATTTTAATCTTGTATTTCAAAATAAGATAAATATGAATGAAAAAATATACAGTCAATGAACGCAAGATTAGAAAATTTGAAAAATGTTAAATACATTAGAAAATTTCCTATGAATAAAAACAGCTAACGTATTAAGCTAAAAAAAATCCATAACATTTTTTTCAGCAAATAAGAATTTTTTTTTAACTATCTGCTCTCCATAAATATCGAGTTTAAATGGGTGTAAGTTCCACCCATATACTCCGAAAAATAATCACATATTTCAGCGTAATAACTCACAAAACACACATTCTACACTTATGAAACTCGTGTTAAAATATTCCATATAACAGACTCCATTTTTAATCGCAGACGGACGATTTTCTTCCCTTAATGACCCAATGATTACCTCATTACGTCATCAAATTGCGCGTAAGAGTAAGGGTTGCGATAAAAGATGACTCTTTTTCGCCATTTTGTTTCTGTATCGCTCGTAACGATTAAAAAAGAAGTAAAAGTTGAGAATCTACAAGTGCAATAATAGAATAACACGACACATTTGTTACTTTCTTACAGCCGCGTATCATCTTTGTTATGAATACTTTAGGCGCTGGAAAGTCATTTGCACAATAATTTAAATATTTAATTTTGTATGTTATCTCTATAAAAGAGAATTTCATTTCCCCCATTAAATTCTGCGTTAAAGAGACAGCAGGGAGCATTTTGAAATCAAGGTATTCGTGCGCACTATTTGTTAATGGAAACAAAAGATAAATGTCAAACAACAATTAAGAATTTATCTATTGGGATATTAAAATTAAGTCTCATTGCACTGTAATATTAAAATAGCAATTCACAATTCAAATTAAATGTTAAACATACGTGAAAAAATATATTCAACACAGCAAAACAGCATGTAGCTTTAAAAAATATTTTTATCTTATTAGAAATACTTTTATCTTATTTCTGCGTAAATAAAATAATTAATACAAGCGATTCAATATTTGCTATAAAATTTATTTAGTTTTTTCAAATATAATGAAAGTTGCAACTGAAAATATTATTTATATATTATAACTAGAAATAAAAATCTCACGGTATATCTTTTAAGAGTCCCAAAAGTATATTTTAATATTTATGTAACTAAAACGGTTACTTATATCTTTGCAATGTTAGATTTTTAAATATTTTGAATAAATTAATTAGGTAGCTTACGATATGCGATATAAAGTAAATTACTTTTGGGACCATAAATGCATAATTTCGAGAACTCTTGGATAAATATAAAAATATAGATACAATTCATACAAAACATTCGGCGTTTTACTTTTCTAATTTACATTAATTTTACAATATAAGAGCGGAAAATTATCTTGATGTAAGTAAAGCCTATGTTAACGAATTCTGTCTATACTTGCAAAAATTATAAATTATAGATAATATTTAGGTAAACTCACAAAGATAATAGGGACTTGAACTTTTGAAAAAAATCGTAAGCATTTTGAAATGAATGATGAAATTGCAATATGAAAGAGGAAATTTAAGCACGAATGGGAATATACAATTTATATAAAAATTAAAATTAAACGTTATGAAATTAATATAAAATATATTAGTCGCACTGGCCATGTTTATAAAGAACTAGGAACGGAAACCCTATTATAATAAATGAACAATAAATTTTCATTTGAAAATTATCTTCCTGATAAAAATTAAAACGACATGAAAAAATTTTAAAAAAAAAGTTCAAAATTGGAAGTAAATTAAAAGGGAAATGCAGATTATAACTACTAAAAATTTCTGTGCAGTTTTTTCTGAAATGAATATAATTTCTAAAATTTCTAATTTTTAGTACTCTTGCTGAATACATACACATATAGAAATATGTATGTACCTACTCATATAGTATATATGCAAACATGTGTATAAATACTGTAACAAACATGTGTATAAGATTAAAGAGGCCATTTTCGCTTTATTAAATATATGTGGAAGTAATGAAGCTAATATAAACGATATGTAATCGATAAAATAATAGATAATAAATTTTAATTTATACTTTATATAATTTGTTTTTAATTAAATTTCACTTGTCTTGGGGTATATCTTGGGTTTAGTGTTATTTCACGAGTTTCAATCATTGCGATGTAAAAATTATTAATAAAATAATTGATTAAAATGGAATTCTGACTTCAGCTACATTTTTCTTAAATTCTCACTGTTTAGTATCACATATTGAGCTTTTTAAACAGTTAAGCTTTAGTTTATTGAACCCCAAGAAAAAATCGTGGGTACGAGGTTATATATATATATATATATATATATATATATATATATATATATATATATATATATATATATATATATATATAACCTCAATATCATGGATGCGCACTTGTATGTATGTATATATACATAAATTGAAAATTTTTTGAAATAAATTATGAAATTGCGATATAAAAGTTATTTAAGCGGAAACCCTAAAATGTCGGGAATATATAATACCGTTACAAATTAAAATATAAATAAAAAAAAAATAAAATTCATAAAATTATTGTAAAATATATTAGTTGCTTAATGCATGTACGTAACGTATCAACAGAAATTATAACGTCTAATGTATCATAGTACAATAGCACAAAATTTAGAATAGAGAAACTGAATTTTTTGCCGCATTGAACTGACGTAAAACTGACATTTTTATCCGTTTGAATAAAGTTAATGTTTCAGAAACTTTGTATATGAATTATTCTCGCATACTGAATGAAACTTGACGGAATCCAAAAAGATAGGAAGGGAAGTTTCGGATTTTACTAAACCATTTATAAACGTCTAGTGTTAACAGCATGTTTTCATTAGTTATTTCCATAATAAATATTTATACAGAACAAGACACAAAAGAGTGACTTCTAAAAAAGAGCAGCGGAAAATTCTCTTCAATATGTATCAACGCAAGTTTTCTATAACATTCATTATTATTATTTAATAAGAAGGCAAGGTAATTCATATGCAAAGGTAAATGAACACCAGAAGAAATTTTCATTAATAAATGGAAGAAAATGACTTTTGTTTTTACAAAGAATTCTGACATACTTTTTCCCTCGATTTATTTAGAAGCAAAACCGAAGCATGGCAATAGACGGAAAGACACTGGAAAAATGTTTTGCATGCAAAATCGAAATTAATTTCAGTGATATAATATCGTATTCACACAATAAAACTAGTCTTTTTTTACTTCCGTCGAAGGACAAATCCTTTATTTAAGTTTGAATATGAAAAATTGAAAATATACAATAAAGGTGAAAAGATTTTTTTTTAAAGGCAGACAGGAATTATCATTCAAAGAAAACAATGAAGAGAATGCTACGAACAAATTTTCTCTTGTAGGATTGTGATAACGTTTAAAAAAAAAGAATTACTCCTCAGAAACAAAGAACGTTTGTCACTAGTGGAAATGACTGAAAACTCTACAGATCTAAATACAAAAGATGTCACACAATAGAAGCGGAAAGACACTAATACACATATATAAATAAAAAATCCCTCGTATCACGTATAAAATAATAAAATCATATTTACCCGTGCATAAGAACTTATGAAAAACATAGATTTAAGTAAAGCAAAATATGTATTTTAAACTATATCATAAAAGTACTAAAAATATTTTTTCAAGAATTATTTATATCCCATATGAATATGCCTCGTATGCAGATGAAATTTCATGACATTAAAATAAAAAAATTAACAATAGTTTGAAATTCTATCACGGGAATATACCTAAAAACTGCTGTTAAAATAAGTGACTAAAAATGAAAAAAATAAAACCCATTATAAATCATGATGTATGTTTTTAAATTATAGATAAATAATTGTAATTCTATATTCTAAAAAATCTTTTCTTCTTGATTTTGATAATGTTCAAAAATAGAAACGTTCTCTAGAACAAAAGCTGCCTTTCAGTAGCAGAAATGACTGAAAACTGCACATATTCTAACACAAGAGTTGACATTAATAGAAGGGTATTGCGAGAGTAAAAATACTAATACACGCATATAAATCGATAAAAAGTTCTTGCTAAATATGTGTAATATAATAAAATTATATTTATTCATAATAAAAAAAACACCTTGAACATTTGCAAAATTGTATTATCAGATTTAAGTAAATCTCGCAGTTAGTCACTTCTAAGTAAGAATTTAAAACTAAATCCTAAAATTATTGAAATATATTTCCAAATTTCATTTATTTATCCCATAAAAATTAGTTTCGTACATCAGGACTTTAGGTTGAGGGTAACTTAGGTGATTACGTACGGCGGCAGAATATAAGAGCGACAAACCACCTGAACTATAGCACATGGAATAAGTACAGATAAACACAATCTATAAAATTATATTTCAGTTCCTTGAATCTATAAATAAAAAGTAGTAATCCATTCAACAGGAATTGAAAATTTTGTAACAGGAGTAGACATACATTTTCTGTAGTAAGCACTAGTTTCAGTTTGTAATTTCTCTGCCTTTAGCTAATTAAAAATGTAAGTTTTGTTTTTCAATAAAATAATTTTCTGTAAATCTCTATTTTTGTATTAATACACTTATATGTCACTTTTTATAGATTTTAATAACAAGTTTTTATTTTATTTTAAAGCAACTTTGAGTTTGCCGCAGAGGAAAAAAAGCTAGGTGTGGGCTCACGAGTGTGGAGGAAATTTTACAGGATTTAAAAAAAAATCCATATTTTGAAGACCTACCACATTTTATTTCAAAACTTATAGTCGAATTTCGTTACTTATTTTAATTAAAAATTTGATAATTCGTGAGACATATTTCAACATTCTATCTAAAGTAAATAATTATTTTATATCAGTACAGTTTTTTTAGGATTTTGTCAAAAATATTAAATTAAATCCTAATATTTCTAAAAAATCAATGTCACTATATGCATATAAAACACATACGGGGGAAATTTTAGCGCATTTTAAACAAACCAAAAATGGATTGACTACTATCACAGGAATATACTAAAAAATTATCGTCAAACAGGCAACTATAAGAAACTAATTAAAATTATATTAGCTGATAGTCCATGAGACATATTTTAAAATTTTAAATAGATTAAATAAGGAGTCATATATATATACAACCTTTTGTAGGATTGAGATAATGTTTAAAAAAAGTTACCCCTCAGAAACAAAAGACTGCCACTAGTGGAAATGACTTGAAAGTCTACATACTCAAAAAGAAAAGGATATTATCACGAGCCAAAAGATACTAATACACACATATAAGCAAACTAAAAATTATATGAAATTAAGGATGAAACGTTTAAATTCTACAAACGCATGCATGAAATGTAGAGTTGTGACAACGTTTAAAAATTATTCACTCCTCAGAAACAAAGGCACAAGTGGAAATGTCATGAAATTCTAGATATTTTAACATAAAAGTATATGTATTCTGACCCAAAAGATAATGATACACATATATAAGTTTAAAAAAATGTTCTGTGAATTTTACAGAAAATGTTAAAATCCTATTTATGCATGCATAAAAAATAGAGCTATGGTAACATATAATAAATATTTACTACTCAGAAAAATGGACTGGAAATGACTTCAAGAAATCCATACAAAAAAGGATATGTATCACATACTAAAAGATACTAATGCACACATGTAAGTAAAAATAAATATATAAAGGGCGCATAAAATATTAAAATCCTATTTACGCATGCATAAAAAGTAGCGTAAAAAATGGGATTCAAGTAAAAATCAAATTTAATCACTACATAGATTTTAAACTTAATTCTGACAGCATTAAATTTTAGAATTTGATTTTTTGCTACTACTGATACACATCGCATTTGGATAAAGATTTAGCGCAATTAAAAAAAAATCAGCTATGATCTGAAATTTTATTACGAGACCATATCTAAAACTATCGTTTAATTATGTAACCTCCCTTCCACCATTAAAAAGAAATATAAATAAATAATTCTATTATATTCCACGAGGTATGTTTCAAAATTCTTGATACAAGAAATAATTAAAAATTTATATTCATACAAATTTTCTTTTGTAGGGATGTGAAGATTAAAAAAGGAAATTAATAACTCCATAGAGACAAAATATTAATGTATGGATGAAAGCTCTACAGATGCAAATACAAAAAGTACACAGATAGATATACAGTCTAGTCCCGTTACAGTGAAATCGAGATATTTACGAACTCGCGGATATAATGAAAAACAATATTGGTGCGACTGATTTTATATTGTTAATAATAATATATATACTTATATGAACTTCCAAAATCTTAATCGGGTATATTGAATCCTTTCGTTTTAAAACTTTTTCGCAGATGTGACAACCGGGTTTCTTTTCTAATTCATAACAAATTGCTTAAAATTATTAACTTTTTGTCCACGCAAACAATGGAAGAAAATGCGTTGAAGTCTTTTGTTGCATAGAACAAAGAATTTTCTTTTATGTCAGTAGACTTATACGTATCAGGGAGCAACACTTAAAGGTATAATTTATATATTTTTTAAATTTTAGCGTATTTAATAGACAATTCGTCAAGTTATTTTTTTTTATTATTTTTAGTTATTTTAATTCAATAAAGTTTGTTTTAAAAATTTTAAACATTCTTCAATAGCAAAACTATTGAAAAAAACTTAGAAACTAATGAGTTATACATTTTGTTATATCTAACATCCTTTTAATCCCTGTTATATCTAACATCCTTTTGTTCGCTGTATCGAAACACGATACAGCGAACAAAATCTTTGTACTCTTGAGGTTCTAACAGGGAAAAACATTATAACAGGGATGATTGTATAATACTTAATTTGAAAAACGTAAAAATTTATGTGAAGTACTCATAAATTGATAAAATTATATTTATTAATATATAAATAATAGTGTTAAAAATAGATTTAAATAAAACTCATAGTTCGTCAACACTAAATGGGAATTTTAAACTTAATAATAATGTTCTAAAATATTTTCATTAAACAGGAAAACTCATGTGAAGTACGCATAAATTGATAAAATTCTATTTATTAAAATATAAATAATACTGTTAAAATATATTTAAGTAAAACTCGTAGTGGGTTCTAAATAAGCATTTAAATCTTCATAATAATGTTCTGAAATATTTTCAAATTTAATTTATTGCTCTTATACAAATCGAATGTGTATGAAATTTTAGCACATTTTAAAAAATAAATAAACATGATGTAAGTTGCAATTTTCTACATAAAGAAAATAGTTATAATGTATAACTATACAAAATTTCTCTTAGGATTGAAATAATGTAAAAGAATAATTCCTCAGAAACACATAGCCTTCTGTTACTTTAAATGACTGAAAATTCTATAGATACGTACACCAATTCACACATATAAATAAAAACAAGGTCGTGTACGCATAAATGAAGTTCTATTTAAGCATCCATGTATATGTATTAAGTGATTGATAGGTTTAATCAAATTTCATATTTAGTCATTGCTAAATATTAATTTTAAGCTAAATCACAAAACATTTAAATTTTTTTATTTATAACTCACTATGAATACAAATTGCACGTTATTTTAACATGAAATTTTTATCACACATAAAGTAAAAATAGGCAAAATTTTCAAACTTTAGCTGAGAATACATTTGAAATTTCGACATTTCATTAAAATTGGTTGTTTAAAAAATGATTTCATTATCCTTTAATAAGATATATTATAAAACTCTGGATAGTGTAAATTATTATTTTACATTCATAATTTTAAGAATAGGAAGAAAAATCAACATTTATATTTTCATTCAGCGTTTTTTCGTTCAGTGATATTCATTAAAGTAAACATCACGTTTTCTTTCATGAAACGAAAAAAAAAAAATTAAATCGAATTGTAAGAAAAATAAAAGTTTTTAATAATGAAACTAATACATTTTAAATGTCCTACGTGCGTTTTCATCTATAATGTCTGTTCCAAAATAAATAAATAAAACACAGATTCCTTCCCTAAAAAACACGACTCTGAAAAAAAAACATCGAAAACAATCAGAATAAATGAAAAGAATTTACCTCCTTTTATTTTATTTCGTAATCCATCAAATCCAAATATGCAAAAAGTAGTAGTCACTGAGTTCGAGAAGCACGCGCTGGCGAAGTTTCGCAGCTCCCGAAGAAACGCGAACTTTCAAAAAACCGTTCCGATCCCAGCGGTTTTTTAACCAAAAGTGAAAAGCTTTTTTAGCCGCGACCACGAATTAGAATGAAACAAACAAACAAATATAAAAATATCGCCTGCGATTCGGCGGGACCCCCAATGTCATCCCCCCACTTTTTGCGGTTGCCTAGCAACGAAACATCCGGACGAGGCCCCTTCTTTTTTCGAGGGGGCCGGTTCGGGATTCGAGTTCGACCCTCTGCTTATATACACTACAAAGTGGGGGAAGATCAGCCCAATGATGCCTCTTTATAAAAAAAAGAACAGGGAGTGACGTAGCGTGGTGCAACGGAAAAATAAAGGCACTATCAAGGAAGTGATACGAGATATACGTGACCATCCGTACTAGTTTTACCAACAGTACTAGTTTTTTGTCATTGTCAAATAAAACTAGCAGAGCTTAAGGACAGATTTTTTTTCTTTTACTTTGAATGTGTAACAAACAACTAAATGCAGCCTAACACATTGCCAATATACTAATACAAAAATTAGTCACAATAGACCAGCTTTGTTTAATAGAAGCAAGAAAGTAAATGCTATAACGTTGGATAAGGGGGATTAGCTAATCAATATAAAGTTTTGTCATTGTCAAATAAAACTAGCAGAGCTTAAGGACACAATTATTTTTTTCTGACTTTGAATATGTAACAAATAACTAAACGCAGCCTAACACATTTGAAATATACTAATACAAAAATTAGTCACAATAGACCGCTTTGTTTACTAGAGACAAGAAAGCAAATGCAATAATGTTGGTTATGGGGGATGAGCTAATCAAGATAAAGTTTTGTCATTGTCAAATAAAACTAGCAGAGCTTCAGGACACACATTTTTTTTACATTGAATGTATAACAAACAGCTAAACAGAGCCTAACACATTGTCAATATACTAATACAAAAATTAGGCACAATAGACCAGCTTTGTTTAATAGAGGCAAGAAAGTAAATGCAATCACGTTGGATAAGGAGGATTAGCTAATCAAGATAAAGTTTTGTTATTGTCAAATAAAACTAGCAGAGCTTAAGGACACAGGTTTTTTACATTGAATATGTAACAAACAACTAAACAGAGCCTAACACATTGCCAATACACTAATACAAAAATTAGTCACAATAGACTAGCTTTGTTTACTCGAGGCAAGAAAGCAAATGCAATAAAGTGATCCCACTTTTAATCCCAGGGAGTAGTTAATCAAGATAAAGTTATAACGTAAACCTTGATTGAATTACTTTAACACTACATCTGGAGGTGACAGACCAAGTCTGGGGTGTAGGATCCTTAGCTTGATCCATGGTTCTAAATTACAAAGACCCACTTTGAGCTAGCTATTAGTTGTTCGTTTCCCTCACCACTGTTCTTCAAAACGAAAAAAATCAACCCTTCGTCTTAAATCGAATATCATTTAGCTGACGGGCTTTGATCATCCAAGTAGCATTAGAAACAACAAAAGAAAATTTACTTTAATTTGCAAAATTAGCTTTATAACTGAGCTGCCTAATTTCTCTAACTCCGCGGGTGTCTTTATCTTCTACAAACATTTCGGGAGCCAAAGAAGGGTAGCAATTAAAAGTCAATTAAATTTATTATTAATTAGTTTCTTGACGTGAAGAAAAACCATGAAAGTATTTTTAATACATTAATACTATGTGCACAATTCCAATGTTGCCGTAATTGTTGGGCAACAATTCATTTTATGTGCAGAATCAATATTGTTATCGTGAGTCGATTTATAATTACAAGTGTCGAATCTTTGATGGCGTTTTTATGCTTTGATTTGATACATTTCGTATCGGAAAATCCACACTTTCAAATATGCTTCCAAACATAGAAATAATTTGCCCAAAATCCAAACTAAGAATATTCTCTTTTACCAGTTTTTTTCTTTTATATATTGTTTTGTTTTCTTAACTCGCATATTAAAATAAACAACTTACATTTCAATGAGGTCAATTACTAAAAGTTTGCGTAGTTATCAAATATATTATTTAAAATTTCATTTAAGTGAACTATCCTTGGTGGTAACTTTATTTCCTCAGTGGGCCAGAAAAATGAAGTAGGGGTTCATATGCAGTCAACAAGCCTGAGAGACAGACAGTCGTGCTTTAATATGCATGATATAAAACCTTTTATGGCATTCTTTATCTAAAATTTTAAGACTTATTACAAACAACGATAATTACAGGCTTGCAACTGCTGAGGTACTTTCAAAAAGGTGAGAAAAGTGACAAATAATACAGAATAAGTGACTAAAAAGTGACTAAACATTGAAAAAAAAAGGGATTTCTTTTCTCCTCTTGATTACAGATGCTATTATTAAGATCTTTCTATTTATTTTAACTCTAGATTAAATGATTCACCAAGACATGATTTTAGAGTCAAATACAAAAAGGTTAAAAATTCTGCTTAACACAACTCAATATTGCGTTTTATTCAAGAAAATCTATACATTAGATTTGAAAATACACAATACATTAATTTTATAATCATAATGATCTGCATATATTAATGATGTTTTGAAATATGTACATAGCTAGATTAGAGTAACTAAATAAAAATAGTGAAGAAAAAGAAAAAGAGAAATGCGTACTTTGACGTAAACTACTTTGATGCATTAAATGTACATTTCAGTACAAATGTCGATTTCAGGAGCTTGTTTACGACTTTTTAAAATCATTAAATTCTTAAAACCATATGACTAATTACATTTTAATAAGAAAGATAAGATTAGAGCATCACGTTTTGGGTCTTTTATTAAAATATTTTGTTATTAATTCAGATTTTCTTTTTTCAACAACAGACTTTTGCCGTGATACATCATGAAAAAGTGACTAAAAGTGACTAAAAGTGATCAATTGTAAAAAAAAGTGACTAAAGGTGAGAAAAGTGACAGAATTGCAAGCCTGTAATTAGAATGGTTTTGGGGTAATTTAAAATTAACTGGTTTTAGATTTTAAAAGAAAAAATGGTCGCCTTAAAGAGACAAAAAAGATAAACGTCATCAATTTCCATTGAACAAAATAAAGTGAAATGCAAACTTAAATCCCTCCCTCGTCCTAAAAACTCATTTAGAATAAACTAACAGGTTCCATCTGTAGAACGTCCACGTAAAAATCAATCTCTCGTAAGTTTTACGTTCGTGGCAATTTGCCTTCCCTCCATTATACGCTTGTGGTTTCAGGTGGTTGGGTCCCCACGTATGATGGACCACATTGTAATCAATCCTTCAATGTTCGTGGCCAGGCCCAATGCAGTAAAGTTTCCTTTTCAGATTTTTTGACAACTGTTATTTAAAAGGATATATAAAGGGAAATAAATCTCAATTATACAACCATTCAAATGGCTGCATTCAGGAAATAGATGACTGTATGAAATCAAGAAATTTGTACTGAATTATTGATAAATTACTTGTTCGCGCTTTTTACAAGAACTGATTATCTTTGTCTATATTGTACTTTTAATCTATAATAAAGAAATTTAGTTAAGACTAATATAAATAAAAATAATAATAGTGCTTGTAACAATAAAAGGAGTGCGTTTAAAAAATGCCCGATTTCTAAAAACATCTAAGAACTAGTGTTGTCTAAGTTTTCAAAAAGGCTCAACCAGAACCTACAGAAAATCTTTTTGCATCTCAGTTTTTAATATCATTGTAATCAATCCTTCAATGTTCGTGGCCAGGCCCAATGCAGTAAAGTTTCCTTTTCAGATTTTTTGACAACTGTTATTTAAAAGGATATATAAAGGAAAATAAATCTCAATTATACAACCATTCAAATGGCTGCATTCAGGAAATAGTAGATGACTGTATGAAATCAAGAAATTTGTACTGAATTAAAAATATTGATAAATTACTTGTTCGCGCTTTTTACAAGCATTGACTATCTTTGTCTATATTGTACTTTTAATTTATAATAAAGAAATTTAGTTAAGACTAAAATAAAAATAAATAGCATTTATAATAATAAAAGGAGTGCGTTTAATGCCAGGCTTCTAAAAACATCTAAGAACTGGTGTTGTCTAACTTTTTTAAAAGGTAGACAACACCAGTTCTTTTTTAAAAGTTGGACAACACCAGTTCTTAGATGTTTTTAGAAGCCTGACATTAAACGAACTCCTTTTATTATTATAAACGCTATTTATTTTTATTTTAGTCTTAACTAAATTTCTTTATTAAGTGAGTAGGCTTAATCAGAACCTACAGAAAATCTTTTTGCATCTCAGTCTTTAACATCTTTCGTATTCTACGATAATAAAGCAACATAGTACAGTTTGAAGTGAAAAGTATTCATTATAACAGTATATTTTAGAAAAATATATTATAAAAGTTCTGCTCTGTTTAGAAGAAAAAAAATTGCTGGAAAGTTGCATTGTTTGTATTTGTTGGAATGACAATTAAGCTTTAGTTTCGGCGGAAAGTTGTTTTAACTCTAAGCTTATTTTTTTATTCTTAATCCTTGTTTAACTGCTATAAAAAGAGTAGATGCGACTCATGAGATGATTGCCCTTTTGGGTTTCATGTATTACGCTACAAGTTGCAAGAATTGTATATACTGTACAGACATTTCGTTGATTAAGATAAGTTGTATATGTAATATCGTCGTCTATTTCATCTTGGAACGAGGCTTTACGCACTTAAACAACAAATAGTTTTCTAACATTATTAATAAGGGTATCACCATTTTGTTTCCGTGCATACATTTTTTAGAAATTATAAAATATGTACACCAAGATTAAAGCATTTTAATTATCCGCAAAATATATTTTTAAATTTTAAAATGAGAAAGTAATTTTTTATATTAAATAGAAGCTAATTATCCTTTTATTCTGTAGAATCCAATTGTATTAATATTAGCGATATATTTTATTATATTACAACATGATAAATGTGATTTAATTAAGCTTATAGAATAAAACAAATATTTTGCCGTAATTTCATAAAAAAATTAATTTCTATTATACATATTTCAAAAGTTACCTTGCAAGTAATTGAATTTCATTTTTTCGATTTGTTTTATATTTTGTGCGGTATTTAAAACAATATACTAGATGAAATGATAAAACTAGATAATTTGTTTTAAAGCTACAGCAGTATTTGAGAACACTTATAAAATATGCGTTCTAAGAGAGGCAGAACTTTTTATTTATTGACAAATCGAAAATTGGCTATTATAATAAATATTTTGTGTCTCGAAAAGTACTATTTTCCCTTAAGGAATTATTATTTAAACTTTAAATGAAAACTATTACTTGAAGTGAAAAATGTATGTCTAACATCGTAGATTATCAAAACTAATTTCGCTTTTAGTGTATATGCTTCGAAATTTAATATGCTATTCCAAATATATTTAGGAGCAAGTTAAAATTTCTCGGCAAAATAATAATTTTTAAAGTTATTAATTATTACTCAATTAAAAAGTAATTTAACTAAACATTTTAACATGGTGATTTCAGACTCAATATACATGATTAGTGGATAAAATGAAAGGTCTTAAAGTCAAAACTGAAATACATTTAAATATCATCTAAAATATATTAATTAAACTATGGAAAGGATAAATTAAAACAATAAATTAAATGAGTGAGGAATCAATTATCTTAAATTTGTCAAAATATAAATACGAGGCAATTGTGAAATTTAAAAAATGTGTATCATTTTATAAAAAATACTGCAATTTACATGAAGATTTTTTCCCCTGTCTATTCAATGAACATCATGGACATATAAAAACAGTCACTCCCACGGCCTACCAAAAAGGTTTACAACCACTGAGGGAGGGGAGATTCATATCCACAATCAGCAAAAACATTACAATATTTTACAAACAATTACATCATATAATCCAAAAGTTTACAGGCAACCAATATTTTACAAATTACAAAAACAATTACAAATTTCAAAATTAAAAAATGCAATATTTTTGCTTGTTCTAAGTGAAAGGAGTTTCAGTTTAACAACTAATTAATTTATTAATTTTATTAAATAGTTTTTAGATCCATTATTAAAGAAAACACTTATTAACCTAGCAGTTATTTGCAGTTTATATTTATTATATATTAATTCATTAAAAGAGCTTTAAAATATTAACCGATTAGAAGCATGTAAAAATAAATGAATATTCACTGTTTAAATAATTGTACATTTCATTCAAAATGTTCAAATATCTTTTGCTACTTTTTATGCGTTTAAAGCACTGGTTCAATCATTCAGTTTCACTTTGCACAGTATGGTCATTTGCACACTGAACCCAATCACATATTCAAGCGTGAGACAATTTCCCAGGCAAAAATATCTTGCCTCCTTGCACCTTAACAAACGCTGCGTTAGACTCCCCCTGTTCGATACGATATTCGTGTGTGATTTAGGAACACTTAAAACAAAATAACAAAAAGTTGCGTCATCCCAAATGCGGTGCCCCATTCACCTGGGAGTTGCATTCTCCCCCTCTAAAGAGGCGCTTTTCTACCCCCCTTATCATGACGTCATACAAACATGCGCAAGGGCCCCCTGCGCCGTGCCTCCCGAAACAACAAAGAGCGGGAAAACGAAGCCAAATGGAGAGAATGAAACGTTTCAGGTGGCTCTAAGCATCCTTCTCTAAATTTTTTTTTTCGTCTATCTCCCCCCCCCCATCTGAACCTTCTTAATGCAGCAAGAAAGATGGCTCTAGAAAACCGCAAGACTATAATAAGTTATAGCAAGCAGCTTGGAGGGATAACAGTAATATATACAATGTCTGAATACACGCCAGGAAAAATTCAAGACTATGATATTTCTACAGTAATAATACCCCGAATACATTGGAGGCCCAGCATATTATCTCCTTAGATAAGCGTAAAAGCATTATGCAAAAGTTCAGGCAAGCGTAGATTTTCAAAACTAATTTTGCTTTTAATGTATCTGCCTCGACATTCCATATACTATTTCAAACATATTTTGCCGAAAGTTAAAATTTCTCGGTAAAATAATAATTTTTAAAGTTATTACTCATTTAAAAAATAATTTAAACTTTTCCTACGTGCATTCTTTTTATTTATAACACAGCAATCTTTATTTATAAGAGACTTCAGAATAAAATGTAGTTGTTATCGTAAGCATTAATGAAAAGTATTGAAAGAAATTAGTAATAAATAGGAAAAAATAATTTTTATGTACAAAATATCTATACTATCTCATGTACAAAACTGACAGATTTTGCTTTTTGAAACATTATTTTTGTACGCTATCCCTATTGGGTAAATAATTGAAAATTTTCCAACGGATTTAACAATTAAAAAAATTTTAAAATAAAGAAAACATAAATAATGAAATTATAAATAATTATTAAAAAAGCCTGGAGTGTATCACCGATGCATAAAATCGAAAAATTTTGCTTTTAAACGCTAATCGTTAAAAGTAATTATACTTTACGTTAATAATTCTATTCATTACAGCAGTGATTCCCAAACTGAGCGTCAGCTTCCTGGAGAGGAGTGACTGTGCTATTACAAGATATAATTGTTCAAAAAATAAAAAACAAAGAAAATATAAATAATGAAATTATAAATAATTTAAAAACGCCTACAGTGTATATAGATACATAAAATCGAAAAATTTTGCTTTGAAACGCTAATCATTAACAGTAATTAATTATACTGTACGTTAATAATTCTATTCATTAAAGCAGTGATTCCCAAACTGAGCCTTGGCTTCCTGGAGAGGAGTGACTATGCTATTGCAGGATATAATTGTTAAAAAATTAAAAATAAAGAAAATATAAACAATGAAATTATAAATAATAATTAAAAAAAGCATGGAGTGTATCACAGATGTATAATCGAAAAATTTTGCTTTGAAACGCTAATCATTAACAGTAATTAATTATACTGTACGTTAATAAATTCTATTCAGTACAACAGGGATTCCCGGAGAGGCGTGACTGTGCTATTACAAGATATAACTGTTAAAAAATTAATAAAGAAGATATAAATAATGAAATTATAATTAAAAAATGCCTAAAGTGTATCACAGATGCAAAATCGAAAATTTTTGTTTTGGAATGCTAATCGTTAAAAGTAATTATACTGTACGTTAATAATTCTATTCAGTACAGCAGTAATTCCCAAACTGAGCAGCGACTTTCCGGAGAGGTGTTACTGTGCTATTACAGGATATAATTGTTCAAAAAATAAAAAACAAAGAAAATATAAATAATGAAATTATAAATAATTTAAAAACGCCTACAGTGTATATAGATACATAAAATCGAAAAATTTTGCTTTGAAACGCTAATCGTTAAAAGTAATTAATTATACTGTACGTTAATAAATTCTATTCAGTACAACAGGGATTCCCAAACTGAGCCGCGACTTCCCGGAGAGGTGTTACTGTGCTATTACAGGATATAATTGTTAAAAAAATTAAAGAAAATAAAAAATATAATTAATGAAATTATAATTTAAAAACGTCTGGAGTGTATCAGAGATATGTAAAATCGAAAAATTTTGTTTTGAAACGCTAATCGTTAAAAATAATTATACTTTACGTTAATAATTCTATTCATTACAGCAGTGATTTCCAAACTGAGCCTCGGTTTCCTGGAGAGGAGTGACTGTGCTATTACAGGATATAATTGTTAAAAAATTAAAAATAAAGAAAATATAAATAATGAAATTATAAATAATTTAAAAACGCCTACAGTGTATATAGATACATAAAATTGAAAAATTTTGTTTTGAAACGCTAATCGTTAAAAATAATTATACTTTAAGTTAATATACATTATATGTTATAATTAAATATTAATAATTCTTATTTTCACCACAACACTGATTCCCAAATTGAAACGCAGTTTCCCGGGACAGCTAACTGTGCTACAAGTGCGCTGATAAAAATTTTAATATTAGACAACATCTAAAACCGTAACATATTACGAATACAAATAAAAATCTAGTAAAAGGATGCAATGTATGTTCCGAAGCGAACTTTATGCGAAGCGAACTTTACCTATTTCACTATCACATTGAAAAATGAAATATAACTGAAAATGAAATATAAAAATGGGGAAAGATATTTTAATATTCCTCATTTTATAATTACTATAATTATTATCACAACAGACAATTCAGTTGTTTCTAATAATTATTTTAAACAGTTTTTAAAATTGAAAATTTTGAATTTTATAAGCATTTGAAATGTTCCAAGTGCATTTCTAACCATCATATACTTTAGTAATTTATCGACAATTTATTTGCCTTGTGAAATATAAAATGAAAGTTAGGTGAAATTAATAATTTTCAAGCAACAAAAATATATACTTTTGGAAATTAAAAGGATTGTTATACATATTTCGTAAAGGAAAAATAGATAATTTAAACAAATGATATTATTTTCTAACTATATTTCCAGCGAATGCTTACGATGATTAAGTTATATTCTAAAGCATAAAAGATAGCCTATAAATAAAAGTGGCCATATTTTACGTAAAATCTATGTGAATAGAACAATTTCAATAACTCTTCTTTTTAAACAATAATTTGTAACTTTTAAAATTATTTCAGATTTCACATAAATATATTGCTGATAACATTAAATTCTCAATCGCACTGGCCAAAAACAAAATAAATTAATTTTGAAAGTCCATTGTCTTTTTAATTTCTTCTTACTATTTGTTGTGATAAAAATATTTAAACTAACCATTATATATAAACAGATAAAACGACAGTGTAGTAGAAATTCTCCTATAAACAAAATATGTGGTGTTTTTAAAATTAGCATTTTGATATGAATACATAGTGCTCACATTTTTATAAAACCAATTGAAGACAAGCACTTAATTCTTAAAATATGACTTCTCAAAAAGTTAATCTAAAACCTACACCTAAAACATTTAGTATAATTTGCATAAAAATATTGTTTCGGCTTATTTTATTGAAAAATAAAAAACAGCAATAAGCATTAAAAATAAAAATATTGTTAAAAAATATTGAAAAAATTAATTAAATCAGGTTAAGATTGTGCTACATTTTTATGTAAACAAATATCCAAAATTTTAAAGTTATTAATTTCTTACTTTTAAAGTAATATTGCACATAAGGGTCTAAATCAAGGATGGGCAAACTACGGCCCGCGGATAGAATTATAAGTTGCCGGTCCGAGGCAAATTAAAAGAAATATATATTAATACATTATATATCCATCTTCTTTTCTACTTTGCTTAAATATCATATCCCAAATTTATTATCTCACGCCCAGAAGATCAGCGGTACATTTGCTTCTTATATGTGAACAAGTGTTTTCAACTTTGAACCTTAGAAAGAATAATTTCAGAAGTAGACTGACAGATGAGCATTTAGCATCGTTCCTTAAAATCAGTACATCTCACTTCGAACCTCAGTATAAGGAAATTTTAAAAATGAAATCGAAATTTCATTCATCTCATTAACGTATTTAAACCGTTAGGTACTTGTATATTGTTTTTAAAATTTTAGAAAAATTTATCTTGTTCATCCAAACGTATTTTCTTTCGATTTTTGGCCAGCGGCCGAAAAAGTTTATCTATCCCTGGTCTAAATAATAGTTTTGAGAAAAAGCAATTTAAAGTTAAAGATTTGAATCAATTTGCTTATATTATTAACCATACACTTGATTCTAATTGACGTATCTACCTACGAAAAAAAAAGTTTCCACTACATCATTATATCACATTAAATGACCAGGAAAATTTTTTAAATTCAAAGATGATCTCCCCTTCTAAACAGGACCATGCTGAACAATTATTTTCCAATATTATCCAGAGTACCATACTAAGTATAAAAAGTCACAAAATAATTTGTCTTTTAATTTCCGTACAAGTAAACGAGGGGCTGAAATCCAACACTACCAAGTTATCAGCTGTTGAGGGGAGCAAGTGATTGGGAAAGCTAGTTAACCCATTGCTGAATCATTAGTTATGGCTTAATTGTAATAGAGACAATTTATAAAATATAGTATATTCTCCCTTTTCCGAAACCCCTCGAACTGCTGAAGAATAAAAAAAAGGTCGATGCAACAGACCCAAGCAACAGATCCGCAAACGCAGTGCACTTTTGCAAAGCAACCTGAGTCAAGGTCAACCTTATCGAGGGGTCCTAGACTCTGATGCTATGCATCCCTTTATTTTCCCTCCGCCTGAAAGATGCCAGATTTGTTAGTTTTGAGGCCCTGCACATACACAGCCCCAAGAAACGAAAGGGGCCTCCGCAGGAAAATAACTGGCAACCACATGCACGTCTCGGAATTTTTAATGCCCGATAAAAAGTTCAACAAAACTTGCAGAGTAACTTCCTCCAGAAAAATACTAAGGGGGGAAGAGGGGGCTGATGACTGTCTTCCCCCTGCCTGATGGAGACTTAATAACGGTGCACACAATTTCGGAAATGCGTCTGGTTGAAATGCACTCAATGAATGCTGGGACAATTACGGCTTGCGGTGCGGAAGAGTACATAATTCAGAAATAAAGAAGTTCCGCATGGAAAGCTACAATGCCGAGCATTCTGTTGACATTGCGTTTATAAAAATCGCACAGAAAGAGCTGGAGAAGGTATAGATGTGTACAGTTGCGTAATGAGGCTGTAGTCCACAATTAAAACTTACAAATTGCTTTTTTACCCGAAACAAGGAAGATTATCCTTGAGAAACTCGTTCATAAATTAGTCCAAGATAAAGTTCGGGAAGAAGAACTTGAAAAATAACTGCATTTTGCCGATTTCTTGAAATACGTTCTAAGGTAAAAAATGAAGGTCGTTTTAAAATGCAAAAAGTAAATTAATGGCGTATCATGTATATTCGATTTATTACGGTTGGTTAACTGAAGACCGGTCGGTTCGAATGGCTAAGAATATACAAACAGAGACAGACAAATAAATAATTAATCAAAAGTTCGATACGTACACAGCGGTTAAAGATTTACTGGATGAGGTTTAATTATACTTAAACTTACATATTTGAAGCCGAACTAGAAGGGCTGCCAACAACCAAACCAATAGTGGGACTGAAAACCCGTACTTTGTTCCTTAACGCCACCTATTCAACCACAATCCAGCCAAACGATGGCCGATTGGTTAGAGTACTAATAATCGGTAACGGATTTCATGGGTTCGAATCCCACAGTGGTATGGATGCTCGTAGCCGTTCGGAATTGGCTTTAAGCTGTAGGTCCCGGTCTCATTAGCCCTCGTGTTGCAAAACGTAGACCGTAGCACTCCAAACCAAATCAACCATAATCCAATAATGCAATAAGAAGTACATAAAAAGCTGAAGTTACTCTAGAACTGAACGAAAACACTTGCATGCAGTTAGTTTAATATTTTAATACACTTACACACATAATATATGACTGTGTGTACAGTATATATTAATAGATAATAAGGATCTACTTTAACTCACTCATTAAATAAACGTCCATAAACTTGTTACAGACAGTTTCTTTTTAAATTTAAAACTGAAACCAATTCATAGGGAATAAATACATACAAATAAATAATAGGTGCCTACCTTGAAATATGGTAAGCACATACCAGTTCCTACGGAAGGGAATTGTGAAAGCTTTAACTTTCAACAAAATACTTCCTACACTAAAGCTAATCGTCTATTAAACAGGTTTCACTCCAATATCTTACGTAAAGAGCGAGATAAAAATCTGAAGAAATTTATTGATAAATAATAACATTCATTAAGATTAGCAGCATTCAAATCATTAGATAAATGCAATTGCTCCAAAATCCTTAACGCGAATTGTATAATTAATGTTATTCCCTTCCAATGCGGGCGGCAAACAAGCCGAAAGAAAACAAGTACTCCCACCCTCGGGATGACATTTAAACTGGAGACCGTCATAAAGGGGGCGCCCCAAAAATATCCTCCACTTGGGGAATAAAAATCACACTCTCTCCTAAACCCGTTGCTTACCGAGAGGCGTAAACAGTGCGAAGGCGATGAAAAATAAACGCGTCCCGGGGTCGAAAGACAAATGCTTCTATTCTGAGGAACACGGGCCAACCGATTCGCCAATCCGTTCTCGTCTGCCAGAAGAAAAATCGTTTGGTCAAACTCCGCCACCCCTCCCTGAACGCCCTTTGGGTGTTGCGGGGTATTTTTATTAATGGCAGTATTGGCGTGTTGTGTCGCGATTCCGAATTCCATTTATCCTCGACAACCCCTACTTTTTCTCCCCCTCTTCACTTGTGTTGTTAGCTTGTTTGTTTCAGTTTGATTGGAAGGAGGCCAGTGATTCATAGAAGGTGCGATGCAATTGTGGTTTCTCCACAGACGTAATCGAGAAGTCATCGACCAAAGCCAAGTCTCGCTAACGGAAACAATGTATCTGTGTCATTTACTTTTAAGAATACACTGCTACCGCTTTAAACGAAAAAAATCTATACATTTCTACTGAAGAGAACTGTTAGCGAGATTACACAGACTGTAAGCTTAACCGAACACTGAGAGCATACGTACAGTTGGTAATAAAATAATCAACAAAATAGATAGTCAATTCTCCTTTCAAATTTTTAGGCTTTATATACATGATAGGGAGGCTCATAATATGTTCTTAAATTAATTGCCACCGCTTTAAACGAAAAAAAAATATACATTTCTACTGAAGAGACCTGCTAGCCAGATTTTCCTGGTAGTTTTCTAGATACAAATTCACGATTCTGAACACATTACTTTTTACAACGACTTACATATTTACTCATTTATTAATTTTATTTTAATTTATTTAAACGCATTTATTCTTATTTAAATGTATTTATTTATACTTAACCGCATTTATCCACATTTATTATTTTTTTAAATTTTCGTTTTTAATTATTACTTATACGATTTTATTGTTTTTAGATATTTATTTACCTTCATTATTTTTTTTTATTTAACGGACACTGGCATCTTGAGTATTTGTATAATCATTATGAACCGCTCACTTGTTAAACTGTGTATCTTAATTACTGGAGATATGTCCATTTGGACAAGGTGTTTTGACAATCACCTTTCAATTGGTTAGCTAGATTCCATAGTCAGTAAGTTCAACCAAACATAGGCAGCATATGTACAGTTGGTAATGAAATAATCAACAAAATAGCCGATTCTCGTGTCAAATATCTCATATACACGGCTTTTTATTTACATGATAGGACTGCTCATAGTATGTTCACAAATTAATTGCCACCACTTTAAACAAACAAAAAAAAATCTATACATTTCTACTATACCAAATACACCTTATTTGTTAACTTATTTAAATCTCTTAAATTGATACTTATCATCTCTTATTGTTATATAGTGTGTCTTCCCTTCACCGAACTCGTGAACCTTATTTCTTGTAAACTTAATCACAAATTAAAGCTAGTATCTAGTCCTCAATATCGTGTTGCAAATATCTGATAATTTTCATGACCATGCATTACAGTACTTCTGACCTAGAGAGCCTGGCCCAGGAAGGTCAGAATAGAGAGCTCCTTTGAGATGTCCTGTGAGGAGCCGCGGTAGCTCAGTTGGCAAAGGCAATGATCTGCAAAGGCTGAGAGGTTGCGGGTTTGGAACCCGAGCAGACCTAAGATCCGCCATGTCCGCAAAAGGTGAGTGGGGCACGTAAAATATGTTCATGGTCACAATGTCTTCCGTGTTCTCAATCAATACCTCTGGGGGTGGCAGTTCAAGTCTACATGTCTTCTTGGTCGCTGCTTACGAGGACCCACTTGAGCATAAGTCGTACTTTCATCCTTGAGGTGCTCATTGAAACGAAAGACGCACCCCTTTGCCTTAAACCGAGTAGCCTCCGACTTATATCAAACTTTGCTTGACCAAGTGGCATAAGACAACAACAATAACCACTGAATAAATTGATACGAACGCATGATTAGAGATTAATAAAGCTTAATAACTCATATGTTACATTAACTTTAATACGATGATACACAGGACAGACCCTACTGAACTGACAATAACTGAACAACACTGAAGAGAACTGTTAGCAAGATTCCAGAGAGTGTAAGTTTAACCAAACATAGACAGAATATGTACAGTTGGTAATGAAAATAATCAACAAAATAGTCCGATAGCTAATTCTCACGTCAAATACCTCATATACGCGGCTTTCTATTTACACGATAGGCTGCTCAAAATATGTTCATAAGTTACTTTTAATCTTGTGGATAATGGTGAAAATTATAGTTTTGCTGCAAAAATAAACAACCTGCAAGTGACTCATATAATATACTCTGTAAACTGGTCTGTAACTCCTGTCATAGGAATAACTGTTTAATGAGTTTATTTAATATTTCATAGCTAAACTACAAAGATAAGTCGCAATAGTTTTTTACGAATTTTTTAAAATTTTGCGATTCTAGATGTTTTAAATTGACTAAAAGATATGATAATCTATTAACTCAGCTAGAAGTTATGAATACGTATGACTGTCTACGATTTTATTTGACATTAAAACATGTAACAAGAATTTTAAGATATGTCTCCAAATTTTAAAAGAAATTAACAGTCACATTTGGATTCGAAATTCTCAGAACATAAAGGAATATGATTTTTAAATTGTTTCTCAGAAACAAGAAAAAAAATGCATTTGATACTGCCTTCAATAATATTTTCAAATTCAGACAATCGGAAGACATGTGTCGTCCGTATCTTTTAGAAATATTATAAAACTTTAATAATAATTCGAATTTTTTATGAATTTTTGATTCGATGCTGAAATTACCATTTCACGTTGACAACTGGAATATTTAATTACAAACTGCCAATTGAGTATTTCCGAACTGAACAAAGAGTATAGCCTTTATTAAGCTTGAATTATAAGTATAAGTGAGTTTCATTTTTATCTTCTATCCGATTTTATAATTACTACAAAGCTAGAATGTTAAAACAAGTTTCTCTTTAAATAAAATCTAGTTGACTACATAAATAAATCCAATAGTTGCTTGCAGAATATTAAGTCTTGACTCGTAGAGTAAAATAACATTAACAGTACACCCTAACCATAGGATGTTTGACCACGTTCTAATAACATTTTGAATATCGGTGGGTCCTTTGAAACCCTGTGCTCTTAGGGAAGAAAAAGTCGGTGTGTTCGTGTAATGAAGGATTTAATTATGCACAAAATATAAGGTCACGATCCATGGAGTAAAATATCACAAACAGTACACTCATATCACAGGACATTTCTTTGCTTTCAGATGAAATTTTGGATGTCTGTAGGTCTACTAAGGCCTCATGCTGTTAGGGAAGAAAAGACCAATGCGTTCACGCAATGGAAGATTTAGTTGCGAACAAAATACAAAGTATCACCCCACGAAATAAAACAAAACTAATAGCACACAGGTACCACTGAACATTTGTCCAGGTTCAGATAACATTTTGGTTGTCGATCGGTGCACTGGAACCTTTTGTTGTTAGGGAAGAAAATATCGCCTTGTTTTGCAAAGAAAGATTAAGTTAAGTACAGAACGCAAGGTATCGACCCAAGGAGTAAAAGAACATCAATAGCACATTGGACATTCCGTCCTCGACTAGAGGACATTCAAGATATCTATAGGAAGTTCTAAGAACCTGTGTGCTGCTAGGGAAAAAGATCGCTGTGCTCTCACAAAGATACTATTGTCTCAGGCAAAAAATGGGTAACAAATTCTACATAAATAAATAAATTTTCTAATAGTTTAAAATTGAACACAAAAGTCGTGAGTATAATGTTAATCCATTTGGTGCATAAGTACAGATTAAAGTAACAGATTCCTACACTGAGCGAATAATGAGTACACATTGAGCCACATTAACAAGTAATTTAATCTCTTTAACTACTCGCGCTGGTGAGTAAAATACAACACCTTCAGCAAAGAGAATATAATTTAACTGTCTCCCCGCCATGCTTCTTTCATCATATCTATCATCGAAATATCAGTTTTCATAAAAAGTTTTGATTAATAAACTTTATAACAAACATGTTTTTTAAATTTATCTTATTGTCGTTTACTTTTCTTGTGTACAAAATATATCCTATGTGTATTTGCTCGGATATTAAGTTTTGAGTAGTTAAAGGTAAACTTCGGAAAAATATCTCGAGTATGCACCTTTTGTAAAGATTGCCTAAGTGCTTAAAGGCAAAATGCCCATTTTTACCAACATATACCTCTCCCTCATGCTAAGTTCTGGATAAATTAACAGAAAACACATACCCAAAGTATTTTTACTAACAGTCCTAAATGCAAAGAATAAATACCGAGGAAAAAATCCAGATAATTTGACTGTCTCCCCACCATGCTTCTTGCATCATATCTATCGTGGAAATATCCGTTTTCATAAAAAACTTTGATTATTAAACCTTATACCATAAACATTTTTCTTATTCATTTTATTTTGGTTTAATTTTCTTGTGCACAAAATATATCCTATGCGTACTTGCTCGGATATTAAGTGCAAGTAGTTAAAGGTAAACTTCGGAGTTATACACCTTGCATAAAGATTATCAACGTACATAAAAGTAAAATGCCCATTTTTACCAACAAATACCTCTCCCTCACGCTAAGTGCCGGATAAATTAGCAGAAAGCATATACCCAAAGTATTTTTACTTGCCCTATAAGGAAAGAATAAATACCGAGGAAAAGACACCGGAGGAACATTCGAACTGCACGTGGTCGGGAATCGATAGCATAATGAGCCATTATCATAGAACGATTGACAGGAGAGCGTTTACCTGACGACAGCTGAAAACACCCCGATAAGTAAGGAAATGAATAAATTGGCGGGAAAGAAAACGAGCGTGGGACGTTCTTCAAAAACCAACAAGAAAAGAACATCCGGAGAGAAAGACGCGTTCGCGCACACTCTCCAACGATAAAATTTGTTTGCAAGGCTATCGTCGAAAGGCCTTTTGGTCCACTTTACTTATGATTTTCATACCCTGAGGGTTTTGAGACGTTAAGAGAAGGGGACAAAGATCATAAACGGATTGGGATCGTTCAAAGAAACGGTTTACAGCGATATAGACACAGTAAGAATATTGGGAAATTTCAGATTTCTTAAGGATATAGCGATAATCTGCACAAAAATCTTACGATAAGTGGCTCTATATTTAACTCCCTGACTGCATATTTTTTCTTCTTCAAAGTTACTCCTACAATTATGTATTTTTTCATCGTTTGCTTTAAATTATGACCATATCATCGCGTAGACAAATGATACTAAGAGATGTCTAAGATCCGGTAAAACTGCTATTAAAAAAAAGTAAATAAGATAGATTATTTTCCTATTTGACAACTGTATATAATAAAGAAAAGTATAGCTTTACATATGGTTATAAAAGTTTGAAATGGAAAAGCTCTATATAAAATCGGTTTCTATGATATCGTTGCAGGTGATTTATAAACCTTGTAAACATGCATTGATAAACTGAATTAAATACGTTATCAAGATGGTTAGAATAAAGTACAGTTTCATCGCGTTGACAAATGATACTAAGAGATGTCTGAGATCCGGTAAAACTGCTATCAAAAAAAGGTAAATAAGATAGATTATTTTCCTATTTGACAACTGTATGTAATAAAAAAAAGTACAGCTTTACGGTTAAAAGAAGTTAGAAATGGTAAAGCTCTATATAAAATCAGTTTCTACGACATCGTTGCAGGTGATTTCTAAACCCTGTAAACATGCGTTGATAAACGGAATTAAATACATTATCAAGATGAGTATAATACAGTTTTTCATGTAATAAAACCATTGCTGGGGAATTTTTCAGTTAAATTGTGGACCTCTTAACAAAGGAGGTCGATCATAAAAATAAGGTTGAGGAACAAGTAAGTTGGTCGATTTGTCAAATAAAAAATAAGATGAAGAAATAAAGTTATGAAGAGTTGGCAAAAGTTATGGAATAACAACAGTAAAAGCAGGAATTTATACCTTCTCTTTTCTAAGGTTAGTGTCCGTCGACTACAAAGTTAATTTTTTATAGAAGTTATTCTTTTATAAAACGAAATTCTTACGGAAATGAGGCTAAATACATACATAAAAGGTTAAATATAAAAAAAGAAAATCTGTACGTAGCAATTTATAAATTCCAATTTTATGCTTTGAGAAGTGTAGAAGAAAAGGAATCTTAAAGAATCACGTCTTTGATTTATTTTGTTAAATTGTCTAATTGAGTTAAAATTTTTATACATTAGGTTGTGAATTGGGAGAATTTTGAAGAACTAACTTCAGATGCCGATAAATTCCTGCTTTTATTGTTGTTATTCTATAAACTCTGCCAACTCTTCATAGCTTTATTTCTTTATCTTATTCTTTATTTGACAAACCGATCAACTTACTTGGCCACCAACCTATCTGTATGAAGGACCTCATTTGTTAAGAGGTCCACAATTTAATTGAAAAATTCCCCAGCATGGGCTTTAACACATGAAAAACTGTTCTTTATTCTATCCATCTTGATAATGTATTTAATTCCGTTTATCAACGGATGTTTACAGAGTTTAGAAATCACCTGCAATGATATCGTAGAAACTGATTTTATGTCACACAAACGCATATTATATTTATACATATGTTCAATAAAATGTTTTGAGAAACGTGGAAGAAATGTATTTTCGAAGAATCACATTTTTGAATTAATTTAGATAGACGGGAAAATAAAAACTTTCAAACAATAAAACGTGAATTGGGAGAATTTTGTAAGAAGTTAATTTGTAAGAAGCAATATTTTTTTTATATTTTGCTCAAACACTCATATATACATATATATATATATATATATATATATATATATATATATATATATATATATATATATATATATACATTATATATATATATATATATATATATGTATATGCATTATATATATATGTTGTATAGAATATGCAAATTTATGTACTCTTCGTGTGTACAATGTAAAATAATTCATCCTTAATATGGAGAAAGTATTTTCTAATATAATTGAGCTAAATTGGCTGAAAGTTTTGTAAAAGTTACTCGGAAGAATATTAAACATAACTCCTGGGTCTTACAGTTTTAAATGCATTTTAACACATAACTTTCCAGACAAAACAATTCATTTCCCAGAAGCATCCAACACCTGCGTTTTCATCTCATCAGAAAACAAAGGCTTGAAAATAATGGTCAATATCAAAATGTTGAAACATAAACAAACGGTACTATGAGAGATTCTTATTGGTTTAAAACAATTTATATCGTTGAAAGGTTTTTAACACTAAAAAGATGCTGAAAGTCATTTTTTTGTGGTGGAAATACAATAAGAAATACAAAATATTTCATGCACTTGTCAGTAAATTAAAAACGCATCGTTTTGTTAGCAATTCAAAACAGCCAAAATGAAAGCATCCGTATCTCTTTATATTTAAAAGGAATAGAAATCAGTTTAGAATATTTTATCTTACCTGAGAACACAGCTTTATGCAGTCCGCAATTGTTCATAAAAATATTTATTCCATATATTTGAATATATTTCCGATGTTCCCTGTAATAAAATAAAACATTGAATCATTAGTTAAAATATAATAAAAGAAAATAAATAAATAAAAATAAAAACTATTATGCATTATATGCATTATTATATATTTAAATATATTTCCGATGTCCCGTGAAATAAAGTAAGTTATTGAGTCATTAGTTAAAATATAATAAAATAAAATAAATAATTAAAAATAAAAATGATTATGCATTATTATGCATTATATGCATTATTATATATTTAAATATATTTCCGATGTTCCCTGAAATAAAGTAAATAGTTGAGTCATTAGTTAGAATATAATAAAATAAAATAAATAATTAAAAATAAAAACTAATCTGCATTATTATGCATTATATGCATTATTATATATTTAAATATATTTCCGATGTCCCGTGAAATAAAGTAAATCATTGAGTCATTAGTTAAAATATAATAAAATAAAATAATTTAAAAAACTATTATGCATTATTATGCGTTATATGCATTATTATATACTTATATATTACCGATGTTCCTTGAAATATAGTAAATAATTGAGTCATTAGTTAAAATATAATAAAATAATTAAAAATAAAACTATTATGCATTATTATTCATTAGATGCATTGTTATATATTTAAATATATTTCCGATGTTCACTGAAGTAAAGTAAATAATTGAATCAAGTAAAATAAAATAAAAAATATAATAAAATAAATAATTTAAAATAAAAACTATTATGCATTATATGCATTATTATTTTTCTAATTTATCAAAAAGTGAATCATTTAAATCAGATATTAAAATAATGGGTTATTGAAACGGTTAAACATGTTATGATTATTACTTTGATGCACAATGTCAAAGCTCAATAAGTGGAACACCACTAGGTTTGTAAAATTGATGAAAATAAGATATTATCAGTCATATTTTATATTTATCCTTATTAATTTATCTCTTTTGATCCCGATCTCATTAGCTCTCATGCAGCAAAACAGTAGATTATAGCTCTTTAAACCAAGTCAAAACAAATCAAATGTCTCTTTTATTATCATATATTATCTATTAACTTAATTTCAATATATTTTTATTTTAGGAGATAGATATTAGACCAGGTTAGGCGATAAATATTGGATAGTTCCCTGTTTGATATTTTAAAATTTAACTGAACTCTAAATTGGTTAAAATCAAAACTGTTCCCTTTGTACTCCAAATTAATTTTCTTGGTCGAAATTATTGTTTCAATTATATCAATTCGTTGCCTACCTACCTTAAAGGTTTTTTTTCTAGTTTTTGGTTTTCGTTTCATTTCCGGTTCAAAGCCTTGCTTTTAACTATACTTTTATTATTTATTTTATCAACGTTTCTATTGAAAATCCAGTTCCATCAAGCTTTGCGCAAATAAATGTTATCTCAAACCAACAGAATACATTTATTTGCCAAGTAATTAATTGTTCCATAATCGATCACAATTTTGAGGAGTTTGCTTGTTTTAAATTCTGAGCAGCGGGCTCGAACCATCGTTCGAACGATGACCTAATGGACAGGCCCTTCTTTCTCGGTACTGGAGTTTGTAGATTCAAAGTCTGATCCAAGAATGGCTATCTGTTGTCGTTTGGAATCATTTTAACCCTTTGACATGCAAATAAAACCGAATTTTATGCATCAGAAAAATAATATGTAACTGAGGTCAACTGAACAGTTTTGTGTAAGCTGAGAAGAGAATGTTTTATTTTGATTCATTATAAAACCTTTCACTAATTCAAACTTGTCATTTCTGTTATTTGTCATAATATTTCAACCTATGAGTCTTAAATTTTTCCAATAGTATGTATAACTTTCGCCATGCAAGATCACATCTATATTTAGGACTACTGAAGAATTGGGTTCCCCTAGACAAATTTGGCGAAATTACTGGCAATATTT
>CM063498.1:74595944-74598444 GCA_032207245.1 Pardosa pseudoannulata
CATCTAGTCTCAAGTAGTAGTAAAAAATAACCTATATCAATAGTTCTGAAGCTTTTTTTACTCCTAACTTACTTCTCAGGCTAAAAAATTTCGTGGCGTATCTCTATTGAACTGTTTGAAATACGAAGGAAAAAAAACACTGTAAATTTAATGCTCTTTTACCTTTGAATGAAATTGTTATGATTAATTTCCAGACATGTCAACATCCAGGCACGTGTGTTCGGAGCAACAGCGTGGTTTGAAATTTTAACATGCTAATTGCAGATTATACGTAAGTACATATTTTATTGGCTTCTAAATTCAAGTTAAACGTAAAATATTTACGCAGTATCTTTAACAATTTACTTTTCAGAACAGTGTTATTTACAGCAACATTGACCCTGATTAAAATATTTTTATTTTTCTATCATTAGAGATTCTAGAGTTTGTCTACTCAAATTTGACCTAAATTCGGTTTAGTCTCTCCGCACAGTACTGAAAACTTTTAACATGCGGCATTACTGTGTGATTCAGCATTATGTTTTGCAAAACTTTGTATTTAACTGCTGAATTGTAATATTTTAGCGGTTCAAAAGTTTTGTTATTTTCCGGAGAAATCTGAGAAGTTTCCGGAGTTATCAAATTTTCCTCATTTCTCCGGAGCAGCTCCGGAGAATCCGGAGTAGTTGGCATGTCTGATTTTCCATTATTTTTTACGTTTAATGGAAGTTTAGATAATTTTTCCTTCAAATCACTTGACCTTGATTATATTGCAGCGGCACCTTTGGCGTACACTCTTCACCCAGAGATGCCGCGGCACCCTGTTTGATAATCGTAGACTTAAGATATCTTGATAATAATTATTCTGAATATTAATTCTAATGCGCATAATGTTGTAAATTACAGCTTTTATTCTTGATTTGTTTGATTTCAAGAAGCCGTAGATTACTATAAAGAAAAATCTTAATAACAAATAAAAAGTATGTTTCTACCTTAAGCCGTTCGCGACCAACGTCTCATATACGATACGCAGCGATTCCACTCTTATCAGTCCAGTGTCGCCTCTATGCGATGATCTACGGTTGATACTGAGAGACCAGTGTCGCGTACGCATAATCGGGGATCGGAAAGTTTAATTTGAATTTTTAAATACTAGATTTAATTACTAGATGGCGTTAAATGGCAAGGTTTTCACAACGGTCGACTCGTATAGCATTTATGAGCTGGTCCCCAAGGAGTTAATAAGATTTTAGTAATAATAAAAATTTTACCTCCTCGGAAAGTTCTTGTTTTATTTTCACTTAAATTCTTAAATGAGCTTAAATAATTTCTATGCTATCTGAATTTCTTTGTGTACCATTAAAATTAAGCTAAGGATCGCCGGCCGTCAACCAATGCTTTTTAAACATTAGATTTACGAACATTTTTTGTGTTCATTATAATTGCGGACACCCGTAAAATTAACGGGTATTTGAAACCACGAATTTAATTAAACGAGAATTCAAGATGAGAGGAATCCAATACGGCAGGTGTAGACCGACCTTATCTCTTTAACTTTCTACATAGGAAGTTATGCAAGATATCCAAATATTAAGGGAACATAGAGTCTTTCAAGTTTAAGTCTTCATGATCATTTTCGTGCCTATTTTTGATTTGGTATAAAATAAAAATTTCTATTTTATTTATAAAAATGTTATACTTGCGATTTACGTCCTAGATTTACGAATTTTTTGTGTATTTGTAATTACGGACACCCATAAAATTATTAATGGTTTGATTAACCACGTATTATATTAAACGCGATTTCATTAGATGAGAAAATATAACATGTACAAACCCACTCTATCTCTTTCACTTTCCAATATAGAAAATAAAACAAGATACCGTAGTTTTAAGGAGACATACTGCCTATCGAGCATAAGTCTTCATGAAAACAGCCAATTTATGATTCAGTAAAAAATATTTTTTAAATT
Organism: Pardosa pseudoannulata; assembly: GCA_032207245.1. Taxonomy (NCBI): domain Eukaryota; kingdom Metazoa; phylum Arthropoda; class Arachnida; order Araneae; family Lycosidae; genus Pardosa; species Pardosa pseudoannulata. The sequence goes on from CM063498.1 coordinate 74,597,897, forward strand.
CTGTTTTATTTAGAAAAATGTTTCTTAGATTATTAATTATGTTCTAATTTTATAAAAAAATTTTTTTGTAAGAAGCAATACAGTTAAAAAACAAAAAAATACATACCCCGAGTAAAAATAGTACAAATCCACTTACCAAAATAAGTTTTGAAATTTTCAAATTAGAAACTAATTTTTTAAATTAAATAGAAGTTAATATTTTATTTTATACAGTTAACTGCAATTGCATTAATACACTTCGTAAGTTTTATTTTGTAGTATATTAAATTTTGAGCTTTATTTAAATTTTCAATTTTTAAAAGTTTTTGTTTTTTTTTAATTTTAAAAAGAGAGATTGCTTTAAAGTTTATGTTTACAGAATAAAACCAATATTTTGCTTAGATTTAGCAAAAAAAAAAAAAGTTTTAATATATATATTTCAAAAGTTATCTTGCAAGTGAAAGAATTTTTTTTTTCATTAGGTGTACATTTTCCATGTTATTTTAAAATTATGCTACTTTAAATGACAAAACTAAATAAAATGATAAAGGTTTGTCTTTATTAATTTT
>CM063498.1:74603444-74660944 GCA_032207245.1 Pardosa pseudoannulata
TATAATTCTGGATAAATGGATACAAGCGGTACACGATTTATCAAAATTATTCGTAAATATATGCAGACATGCGCACACGTGCCAGAATTTCAAACCTTAATCTTCAGTTAATTTTAAACACAAAAAAAAACAATTTTTTCTTCTCAATTTCTTTCAATTTTTTCAAATAAATTTAAATAATTTTTAAAATGTCAAAAAATTGAAAATATAGCAATTGTGTATTTAACCTTTAAGTATACACCAAGCCCAAGTATTCCTAACAATTTGGACCTGAAAAGGTTAACTATATAATTCTGCATAAATGGATACAAGCGGTATACGGTTTATTAAAATTATTCGTCGTAAATATATGCAGACATGCGTACACGTGCCAGAATTTCAAACTTTAATCTTCAGTTAATTTTAAACACAAAAAAAAACAATTTTTTCTTCTCAATTTCTTTCAATTTTTTCAAATAAATTTAAATAATTAATTTTTAAAATGTCAAAAATTAGATATATAGCAATTGTGTATTTAACCACTGGTTAAGAACACACCAAGCCCAAGTATTCCTAACAATTTGGACCTGCATAGGTTATCTATATAATTCTGGATAAATGGATACAAGCGGTACACGATTTATCAAAATTATTCGTAAATATATGCAGACATGCGCACACGTGCCAGAATTTCAAGCTTTATTCTTCAGTTAATTTTAAACACAAAAAAAAACAACAATTTTTTCTTCTTCTTTCCGTGTTACACCCGCTGTCATTCTTACCAGACCGGAAGAGAAAGAAAGGAAACGTATAAAAATTTCTACCAACTTAAAATAACAAACTTTACAAACTTTTCATTTTACGCGTAATTGTATTTGTTATTTACTGGAGTTACACGCATCGAAGAATTTAAATGTTTCCGAATACGAAAAAGGGAAAACGGTTAATAAAAAATAATTTTACACAAAAAAAGGGGGAAGCGAGAAATCTTTAGAAAAAGAAAACGAAAAATCTTATAAAAGAAAAACTGCACGCTTAAGCAACTCTTGCAGCTAAATGTCAACCTTCCAACCCCCAAGAGGTGTCTAGTTAGAGACAAGGGAGGGGGGAGAGAAATTCGAACACCCCCTCTTGTAAAGAACCCTGGCAGGCGTGTAATTACACCTATGCTCATTTTATTTACTTAAAATTCCGGCAAAACACTACAAACAAATAAGCAAAAATTGTGTTGCATAAGAAAATTGCCACCAGAAGTAAAACTGCTTTTAGATACAGTTAAAGGGGGTTGGAAAGAAAAGAAAAGAAAAACAAAAAAAAGATGGCGGGCTCAGAGGGGGCGGGCGGGTGGACGAATCCAATTGGCGGTGTCACTTTGTGATAGAATGGTCCCCTGTGGGGTGTGGGTAGTGGAGAAGCCACTAGGGGGAGGGGAGGGTAAGCAATGACATAAGTGGCCGTGTAGAGAGATAATTGTGTCTGGTGTGCAGAGAAAAACGGATTGAGAGAACAAATTTTGGGAAATGGTGTCTGTCAGATTGAGCCGAGCGCGGAGAGTAGAATTGGGGTTATCGCTTCGGTGACGCGCGGAACTTTCAAATTCTGCGACGGCCAGGCAGAAAAACAAACTTTTTTTCCGACTGAAAGCGTTGTAAACAAATCAAATGAAGTTCTGCAATGTCATTTTATGTAATGACTTTTAACGGAATTTTAACATCCACATAAAATCCATATCTGTATTTCTTGAAAGATACATGATTAAAATTTAACCCAAGAATGCAGATTTGTTTTGATTTTGCTTCGTTTGTTTTTTAGCGCTATCGTTAATTTTTACTTTCTTGTACGAAGTAAAAGAAATATTGTAATTGTGAGATCTGTCGAATTTGAGATTTCAAAATATATATTCATTTTGACAATAATTGAATCCAGTTTGACTAGTTTAAGTGTTATGTACAAAAAACTTCAGCTTCGAAACTTTAAACATCCATTTTGACCATTCCTGAATTTGACTAGTTTTATTGTGACATATTTCGATCATGACTGAATCCAGTTTAAACTAGTTTAAGCATTATGTCGTAAGTACGTACAAGGGCATTTTATTTTTAAAACTTTAAATATTTATTTTGACCGTTCCTGAATTTGAGTTGTTTCAATGTGACGTATTTTGATTGTACTTAAATCCAGCTTGACTAGTTTGAGAGTTACGTCGTACTTATGTACAAGGAAACTTTAAATAATCATTCTGTTCATTCCTGAATTTGACTTATTTCATTGTGGCGTATGTATTTGTTTTAATTCAAAAAAGATTAGCAGTAGGCAGTTTAAATTTTGAATCTAACACTGATGTGATATTTAGTGGTGTACCGCCCGGTTTGATTGCAATCTGCACTCTGTAGAGCGAAAAATTTCGATTTTAATGCGGTCTGCCTGACATAACTCAAAAACAATTAGCACGTGTATGTTAAACTGTCCGGTTTTCAAGTCGTTTTCTTTAATTAAGTAAGAATATATAATTCTATTACGATGGAGCACTTTTCATTAATTAAAATCACCAGAAAAAGCAAGAAATACAATGTTTGGATGGATTACCTTTGTGTTTTAGTAAATATCGCCAATATTTTTGCTAAATTTCCCAAGGGTTACCCAGTTCTTAAGCAGTCCCATAGTGCTCAGATTAACTTAGACTATCTATATTCTTGGAATTCAAGTTAGATATTTTTATTATTAATGTTTATACAATTCTTCAGGTTGACTTACTTCTGACGGCGAAAAATGAAGCCAAGGTACGGGATGTTCGTTCAGATACCTTGTGTAAATAAAAGTATATAATTTTACTTGTCTAGGCGCGCATCAAGAAAAAACAGAAGATGATTTAAGTGAAATATTTTTTAAAGATTCTTCATAATAGTTCCGTGATCAACTTAGGCTTTTTTCTTTAAAAATTCAAATATTTTAAAGAATTATTATTTTACGGTGATTTATATATTGTTAACACATTGCATCCTCTGGTGTCGATAGAGAAACAAATACGATCTAGCTGTACATATCCTCTTAAGGTGTTTAAATATCTTTTGGTAGAATCCAAATTCCAGGGGCAAGCCACCATGGTTTTGGCTCTATTTTTGTACAAGTGATTGCCAAATTGTCGCTAAGTGATGTTTACAATTTGTACTTCGTTTTGTATTAAGTTTATACCCAATTTCATGCCATATTTTGAACAAAAAAAGGTTTGAAATTTTGTTAAGATGAATAGAAATAAAATAAAAATAGAAAATAAAAAATGGAGCAAGATTTGCCAGAAAACTGTGTTCTAGAATTTGGCGACATCGCCCACGCTTGGCATGCTCACTGAACTTGGTTCGGCAGGCTCCCTGAACTGGGACTTAGCCCATCTTTTTAGGCATTTTAAACTTTTTAAAAAATTTGTTAAATATCACCAAATTTTTTAAAACTGAATTTAGATATTTTTGGATTTGCGCAAAAAAAAATCACATTTAATCGCAAACAGCAAGTACCTCGATTTTAATTTAATACTGTATAATTTATTTCGAATAAAAAATAACCCATATGAGTTTTTAAAAGCACACGTGATATCAGTGACTAGTTAAATAAAATTTTACGTGCATAGGCGACAAAAACTATTGGATGCATTTGAAATGAAAGTTATTTTAAATTTCTTCGTAATAGTTATGAGATCAACGTGGGCCTTTTTTCCCCCTAAAATCTGAATTTTTAAGAATTATTATTTTGCTATACTTCCCTTATAATCAAAACGCTAGTATCGATGGAGAAATCATACTATCTGGACGTACACGGGTTATCTTAAGATAAAGAAAATTTTCATTAGGAAGTTTTAATTTTTTTTCCAAAATTTGTAAAGTATCACCAAATTTTTAAAACTTTCTAAATTCAGTTTTTTTATTCCAGAAAAGAGAATTAAGTTTTACATTTAACCATTTAAATAAGTGCCTCGATTTTAATTTAATACTGTTTAATTTATCTCAAATAAAAATAGCCCATATCAGTGTTTTTAAAAGCACATGCGATATCAGCGGCTGATTATATAATAAATACTATAATACAATCTAATAATAATTTAATGCACGCATAACAACTTATTGTTTCATAATATGCTATAATGTTTTTATATTCAATGTTATTATATGTTATATATTAAGAAAAATATAAAAAAGTTTATGAGATACAAATTCGTTTATGATTAACTGAAAAAATCCTTCGGGAAAAAATACTTCGCTCGTGATATTAGCTAAAAAAGAATAATCCGTGCTTAAATGTATTAATATAATTAATTTACTTAGAAATAATGAAAACAAATATTGTATTTGTAACTAGATATAAATACCAAAGCTATGGATACTAGTGTTAATAAAAACAGAAATATTTCCAGGCACTGAATGTAATAACATTGAAACAATACCCTTAGAATTCTAAATTTTTCTTGCAATAATTTTCGTTAACAAAAGTTTAGAAAAATATTTCTATAAACGTACACAGGTTTATTCTTCTGAATAAATTGGCAATTATTCTAACCTTTTTTTATTTAAAAAATTTTAAACATATGCATTATATAGAAATGGAATACTCTCTTAATTTTTTAAGTTTGGTTAGAAATAAATTGTGCAAAATATCACGAAGTAAAAAAAGAGCATTAAAAATATTCTTTTGTATTTTAAACATATGAATTCATATATACAAAGTTTTGATATCATAACTACAATTATTATGATAATGTTATATCTGTTTATAGACGTTATTTAAATAAAGTTTAGAAAAATATCATTAGCTCATTGATTGTTGTGATATGCATGAGTTACAGTATTAAAATGTGTTCCGCAAAGTGGAAGTTTTATCATTCTTTCATACAGTTTTAGGTCATTATTCCAGATTAACTTATCTTAGATTAACTTGAAGTTTAAATATAAACATAAAAAACGGAAAAAGCAATTATGCAAAAAATATTATTTACGAGATATTTATTACATAATCAAAAGAATGAATTTTTACTGAAGTTTTTAATAAAATCTTCCTAGCATATTTCTTTTGTCTGATTTATGTTTTCGAAACAGGGTATTTGTTATGATTAGTGATCATAACATAGGACATTTTAGAAAAAATATCGTTCATATCGTTTAGATATGCACGAGTTACATTATATCAAATGTATAAACTTTAAGGGGAAGTTTTCACATGGTTTCGTACTTTTTCAAGTCAATTTTTTCTGATTAAACTATGTGATATCTATATATATATATATATATAAGAACAAAAAGGTAATTATGTAAAGATTTTATTTACGAAATAATTATTATTAGCACAAAAAATATCGTTAGTTCATTCATTGTTTTGATAAGCACGAGTTACATTATATAATTTACGCAAAAAGTTTTCTAATTGCTTATATAGTTTAGTCATTATTCCGCATTAACTTGTGTGAAATCTTAATACATATAAAAACGAAAAAGGTAATTATGTAATTTTTAAACGCATACGGGATATCAGTGGCTGATTAAATAATAAATACTATAATATAATCTAATAGCACTTTAATGCATGCATAACAACTTATTGTTTTATAATATGCTATAATGTTTTTATGTTTAAACACTAAAAATTTAAGAAAAATATAAAAAATGTTGAGATACAAACCCGTTTATGATTAACTGAAAAAAAATCCTTTAGGGGAAAATACTTCGCTAGTGAGATTAGCTGAAAAAGAATAATCGGTGTTTAAATGTATTAATATAATTAATTTACTTAGAAATAATGAAAAATTTATTGTATTTGTAACTAGATATATACCAAAGGTATGGATAATAATGTTAATAAATACAGAAATATTTCCAGGTACGGAATTTATTAACATTGAAATAATACCCTTCTAATTTTTTTGCAATAATTTTCGTTCATTAAAAGTTTAGAAAAATATTTCTATAAACGTACACAGGTTATTCTTCTGAGACAAATTGGCAATTATTATAACCATTTATTTTTTTATTTAAAAATTTTTAAACATATGCATTATATAGAAATGAAATACTATCTTAATTTTTTAAGTTTGGTTAGAAATAAATTGTGCAAAATATCACGAAGGTAAAAAAAGAGTATTAAAAATAGTCTTTTGTATTTTAAACATATGAATCCATATATACAAAGTTTTGATATTATAACTACAGTTATTAGGATAAAGTTAAATTTTCGTTTATAGACGTTATTTGAATAACAAAGTTTAGAAAAATATCATTAGCTCATTGATTGTTGGGATATGCATGAGTTACAGTATTAAAATGTGTTCCGCAAAGTGGACGTTTTATCATTCTTTCTTACAGTTTTAAGTCATTATTCCAGATTAACTTACTTGAAGTCTAAATGTAAACATAAAAGCGAAAACGGCAAATATGTAAAGATTTTATTTGCGAAATGTTTATTAGAAATACAAAAGAGTGAATTTTTATTGAAATTTTTAATAAAATCCTCCTAGCATATTTCTTTTATCTGACTTATGTTTTCGAAACATGGTATTTATTATGAGTAGTGATCATAACATAGAACATTTTAGAAAAAATATCGTTCATATTGTTTTGATATGCACGAGTTAAAATATATTATATGTACAAACTTTAAGAGGAAGTTTTCACATTGTTTCGTACTTTAAATCATTTTTTCCGATTAAACTATGTGATATCTAAATATATATATATATATATATATATATATATATATATATATATATATATATATATATAAGAATAAAAAGGTAATTATATAAAGATTTTATTAACGAAATCATTATTATTAGCACAAAAAATATCGTTAGATCATTCATTGTTTTGATATGCACGAGTTACATAATATAATTTACGCAAAAAGTTTTCTAATTGTTTATATAGTTTTGTCATTATTCCAAATTAACTTGTGTGAAACCTTAATACATATAAAAACGAAAAAGGCAATGATGTAATTTTTAAAAGCACACGGGATATCAGTGACTGACTAAATAATAAATACTATAATATAATCTAATAGTAATTTAATGCATGCATAACAACTTATTGTTTCATAATATGCTATAATGTTTGTATATTCAAACATTAAAAATTAAAGAAAAATATAAAAAGTTTTTGAGATACAAGTTCGTTTCTGGTTAACTGAAAAAAATCCTTCGAGAAAAAATACTTCGCTCGTGAGATTAGCTAAAAAAAGAATAATCCGTGCTTAAATGTATTAATATAATTAATTTACTTAGAAATAATGAAAACAAATATTGTATTTGTAACAAGATATAAATACTAAAGCTATCGATACTAGTGTTAATAAAGACAAATAATTCCATTCACTGAATGTAATAACATTGAAACAATACCCTTAGAATTCTAAATTTTTCTTGCAATAATTTTCGGTAATCAAAAGATTAGAAAAATATTTCTATAAATGTACACAGGTTTATTCTTCTCAAATAAATTGGCAATTATTATAACCATTTATTTTTTTATTTAAAAAATTTTAAACATATGCATTATATAGAAATGAAATACTCTCTTAATTTTTTAAGTTTGGTTAGATATAAATTGTACAAAATATAACGGATGTAGAAGAAAAGAGTATTAAAAATAATCTTTTGTCTGTTAAACATATGAATTCATATATACAAAGTATTTATATAACAACTACTGTTATTAGAATAATGTTATATCTTAGTTTATAGACGTTATTTGAAGAACAAAGTTTAGAAAAAAATATCATTAGCTCATTGATTGTTCTCTGATATGCATGAGTTACAGTATTAAAATGTGTTCCTCAAAGGGGACGTTTTATCATTCTTTCTTACAGTTTTAAGTCAGTATTCCAGATTAACTTACTTGATGTCTAAATATAAACATAAAAACGAAAATTGCAATTATGCAAAAATACTATTTGCGAGATATTTATTAGATAAACAAAGGAAAGAATTTTTACTGAAGTTTTTTAATAAAATCCTCCTAGCATGTTTCTTTTATCTGATTTATGTTTTCGAAACAGGGTATTTATTATGATTAGCGATCATAACATAGGACATTTTAGAAAAATATAGTTCATATTGTTTTGCTATGCACGAGTTACATTATATCATATGTACAAACTTTAAGAGGAAGTTTTCACATGGTTTCGTACTTTTTCAAGTCATTTTTTTCCGATTAAACTATGTGATATCTATCTATCTATCTATCTATCTATATATATATATATATATATATATATATATATATATATAAGAACAAAAAGGTAATTATGTAAAGATTTTATTTACGAAATAATTATTATTAGCACAAAAAATATCGTTAGTTCATTCATTGTTTTGATATGCACGAGTTACGTTATATAATTTACACAAAAAGTTTTCTAATTGTTTATATAGTTTTGTCATTATTCCGCATTAACTAGTGTGAAATCTTTATACATATAAAAACGAAAAAGGCAATTACGTACAGATTTTATTTACTTAACACTTATTAAAACCACACAAAAAATGAACTTTTATTGAATTTTTTAATAAAGTAATCTTAATTTTTCTTTCTGATTTTGTTTTAGAGAATTTTTTTAATAATGTAAATGCTTAAATTAAGGTTCATAACAGCCACCTAAATTGCAGAGTAGTAGGTTTTTGTGCTCCCCCCCCATGGGTTTGGGCTCGATTCGCGAGTAAGTTCTGGGTGTAATTATGTGTTGCCCCCTCATAGGGAACGATGATGCCCTACCTATATGGGGCTCCCATAATAAAAAAGCTAACAAATTAGAGGATTGTACGGAAGCATACAAGTGTTTAACATTTATTGAAAAAAAAAGAAGAAAGGTTTGTAACACAAGGAATTTAAGAAAAATATCATTAGTTCATTCATTGTTTTAATATAAAAGAGTTACTTACAATATTTATATCGTTTCGAAAACTTTAAGGAAAAATTTTCACATTGTCCCGTACAGTGTCAAATCATTTTTCATGATTAGATTATATAAAATTTAAATACGTACACAAGAATGAAATAGGTAATTATGTAAATATTTTATTTACGAAATGAGTCTATATGAAGGAGGATACAGGACATTTGAATTCGGTGAAAGGATAGATAAGTATGATTCTAATTACTATATTTCTAAAAAAAGAATTTAAAAACTTTTTATGTTAAATACGTATAAATCATATAATTTAATTTATAATATATAGAAAAATGCAACTTACAATAACGAAAATAATGTTGAAAGTAAAGGTTTTAAATATGCTACAACAAATAAAATATAAAACAAGAGCTCGCCCTAAAACTAAAGAATAAGCTTTTACATGAAAAATTAAGGTTAAAATAAACTATTAAAACACTTACATTTAAACTTAAACCAAAATATACACAGAGAGCTATATATAAATTAAAAAAATGAGGATAAAACTGAAAATTTAATTTATAAAATATTAAAATTTTGTTATTATATTTTTATATAAAAAATTATATATAAATTTTTTTTTAATTTTGCAGGCAGAGTAAAAAAATGTGAAATGTAGGTGGTTAAAATTTTATAAATTCAATATAAATAGTTTTTTAATAGCAGTGTACGTAAATTCTAAAATCAAAAAGTTAAGGTTAAAATAAACTATTAAAACACTTACATTTAAACTTAAACCAAAATATACACAGAGAGCTATATATAAATTAAAAAAATGAAGATAAAACTGAAAATTTAATTTATAAAATATTAAAATTTTGTTATTATATTTTTATTTAAAAAATTATATATAAATTTTTTTTTTTAATTTTGCAGGCAGAGTAAAAAAAATGTGAAATGTAGGTGGTTAAAATTTTATAAATTCAATATAAATAGTTTTTTAATAGCAGTGTACGTAAATTCTAAAATCAAAAAGTTGAGGAAATCAAATTTAAAATGTCTGTATCAATCAGTATACAAATAGCTATATAAAATGTATTATAACTCAGCAAATAGTACAGATTTTTTAATGAGGTTTCTTTATTAATGTACAGAAGTGTTTAAATATTCAAAATATGTTAAAAACTAAAAATCGAGTTTTCGAAGGTTTAAATGTACTCTGCCCCCTTACGTCATGCATATAAGGCCTTAACCAAAATTAACTCTCCTATTGCTTCAACATACCTCCAAGTCCCCCACAGCGTTTGGGTTGGTTTTCCAACATAGTGCATTCTTCTGTAGGGAAACGGAAGTACAGGCTACACATAGTAATGATAGTGATTTTCCTGCACAGCAACAATACATATTAAGCAGTATAGGTTATTTTATGCTAATTATTCAAAACATGTTATTTTTTATCTAACACCCAGGTAACAATTCTTTGTTAAATTGCTACTTCAATCATTAATTTTATTGTAAAATAACTGTAAATGAAATATTATTTATCATATAGCCATACATTAGAAATTACGTTAAAATTGTATTCTCGTATGAAAAGGACCTATATGTTCAAATAACTATTTTTATTACAAAGAGAAAAGGTAATTTCTTAATGCAACTAAATGTATCAAATTGCATTAAATATGTTTATAATAAATCACCACTATCATTTTTATTCGTAGTGTCTGGTGTTAACATGTGGATAATATTAAAAAAGAATCTTTGAAAAGAACAAAAATATGCCTAAACAGTAATGCAAATAATCACATAGCTATTAACATTAAAAATGCTGAATTAAAGACGTATTTTAGGAAAGAAAGCTGATTAATTCTGTAACCACATCTACTGAAGTATTAGGCAAACTAAACAGCTAATAGTCATGATTACTATCTATAGTCATAATATTATAATTATAATCGTGACCATAAGTAAATAAATAATAATAAAATTAATGTATATATATTAATTATATGATAAAAATTTACTAATTTGTAGAAAAGTATTTTAGTATATTTTAGAATTTTATTTAATACTTTAGAAAGTACTAAGAAGTATTATAGAAAAGAAGTCTGGTTAAATGCTGCAACCTCACCTATTGAAGTATTAGGTAAACTTAATTGTTAATAATCATGATCACTACCTATAATTATAATATTATAATTATAATCATTACCATAAAGTAAATAAATAATAATAAAGTTAATGTACTATATTAATTATATAATAAAAATTTACCAATCTGTAGAAAAGAAATATTTTAGTATATTTTAGAATTTTACTTAATATTTTAGGCAGTAGTAAAAAATATTTTAGAAAAGAAAGCTGCTTAAATACTGTAACCTCATCTATTGAAATATTAGGTAAACCGAACTGCTAATAGTCATGATTACTGTTTATAGTTATATTAAAATTATGATCTTTACCATAAAGTAAATAAATAATAATGAAATTAATTTACATATATTGATTATATAATAAACATTTCTTAATTTTTAGAAAAGGAATATTTTAGAATATTTAAAAATTTTTAATTAATATTTTAAAAAGTAATAAGAATGATTTTAGAAATAAAAGCTGATTAAATGCTGTAAACTCATCTATTGAAATATTAGGTAGATTGAACTGCTAATAGTTATGATTACTGTTTATTGTCATATTATTAAGATCGTTGTCATAATGTAAATAAAAAAATATGGTTAGTATACATATATTAAATTTATAATAAACAGTTCTTCATTTGTATCATTTAAAGAATTTTATTTAATATTTTAGAAAGTAATAAGAAGTATTTATGAAAAGAAATCTGATTAAATTCTGTAATCACATCTATTGAAATATTAGGCAAACTGAACTGTTAATAGTCATGATTACTGTCTGTAGTTATAATACTATAATTATAATCGTTACTATAAAATGTAAATAAATAATAACAAAATTAATGTATTATATTAATTACACGATAAAATCTCACTAATTTGAAGAAAAGAAATATTTTAGTATATTTTAGAATTTTATTTATTATTTTAGAAAGTAATAAGAATGATTTTCGAAAAGAAAGCTGATTAAATTCTGTAATCACATCTATTGAAATATTGGGCAAACTGAACTGTTAATAGTCATGATTATTGTCTATAATTATAATATAATTATAATCGTTACCATAAAGTAAATAAATAATAAAATTAATGTACATATATTAATTATACTATAAAAATTTACTAACTTGTAGAAATATGTATTAGTATATTTTAGAATTTTATTTAATATTTTAGACGGTAGTAAAAAGTATTTTAGAAAAGAAAGCTGATTAAATACTGTTACTTCATCTATTGAAATATTAGGTAAAATGAACTACTAATAGTTATGATTACTGTTTATTGTCATATAATAATTATGATCATTGTCCTAATGCAAATAAAAAATATGGTTAGTATACATATATTAATTTTATAATAAACAGGTCTTCATTTATCATTTAAAGAATTTTATTTAATATTTTTGAAAGGAGTAAGAAATATTTTATAAAAGAAAGACGATTGAATTTTGCAACCTCACCTATTAAAATATTAGGTAAACTGAACTGTTAATACTCCTGATTACTGTTTACAGTAATATTATTATAATAACAATCGTTGCCATAAATAATAATATGGCTAGTATACACATATTAATTTTACGATAAACAGTTCCTAATTTGTATCATTTTATACTTTCTGCTATCTTTCTAAAATCCAGCAGGTAGCAATCATTTATGCAAGGCACTTCTTTTTGTATGTGAGTCCTACCTCGTCAGGTTGTAGAAGTCATATTTCATGTGTACTCTGCAGTCTCAGAATGGGAATATAAGTAAGAAGACCTTGACCTACATGCAAATTGTCAACGAAAGACGTCAACACTTCAAAATTATAATTCCAAGCACTTATTTTCATACTGCTTTGAAGGAAATTAGATTTAAAAATATCAGTGGACACAGAAAATATAGTACATAGTGTGTTAGAAATTAAATACATAATGGTTATCAATTAAAGTGTAATACTACTAAACAAAAAAAAGTGTTTAAAAAATTAAGAAGAAAATATATGAGGCATTAGAATGTCATGAATATTAAAATTATTAATTTTTTATTAATAAAAGTGCTAGAATAACAATTACTGATATTTTTAAGTGTTAAAAGAAGTCTCTTTCAAAGACTGAAAAAGCAACCAATGAACTAGTTAACCAATCAACCAACCAACACTCAAGCATACACGTATATATAAATACATATTTATGTGAAGCGATCATACATAATATTATGCTTTTAATAAATTAAGGTCATTAAAATTTTATCTGTAACATCGAATATTTTTTGAAATATAAGTTTAAAAGTACAAATATTCTCCTTCGGAAAAATAAAGGAAACCATGCTTTAAAAAATAAGAAAAAAATTAAAAAACAATTATCATATTAATAATTTTTACAAAATCTATTTAGTATGAGAATGCACAGTATAATTGTGTTAAAATGCAAAGTAAAATACAACATATAAAAATATTAGATTTAGTAATCCTTAAAACGGAACATTCAGAAAATAAACTATTAATCTTTTAATAAATTATTCTAAATTTTCTTTTTTGGTGAAAATATACTAAAATCTGAATAGATCAAACAAACCGGCTGTAATAATAACTTTAAAAAGGCAAAATTAGGGTGAAGTACTACCACAAAAGTATAATGATCTGAAATTTATGACTTTTAAACATATATAATTTCGAACGAATACTGAAAACTTTTTGTAACTGAAAAATTGATACTCAATAGTTATTGTAAATAAATACATATTTAAGTGAAACGACCACACATATTATAATTTTAATATATTAAGATCTCTAAAAGTTTATCTGTAACATCGAATATTTTTTGAAATACAAATTTAAAAGTACAACTTTCTCTTTCAGAAAAATCCAGGAAATAATGCTTTAAATAAAAAATAAAAAGTGAATTAGAAAACAATTATATTCATAATTTAAAAAAAATATAATTAATAGAAGAATTTATAGTCTAATTGTGTTAAAATGTCAGGTAAACACCCTATATTAAAATATTGGATTTAATATATTCATTTTTAAATCAGTGCATTTAAAATCAAATTGCTCATATTTTTATAAATTGTCCTAAGTTTTCTCTTTTGATTAAAATATACTAAAATCTAAATAGATCAAACAAACCGGTTTGTAATAGTATTCTGAAAGGCATAATCAAGATGAATTACTACAGTACAAAAGTATAATTATCTAAAATTTTTGATTTTTAAACATATATTAATTAATGAACGAATGTTGAATATTTTTGTAACTAGAAAAATGATTCTAAACAATTATATTAAAATATTTCCTAAAATTAAATGGGGATATTAATTATAAAATCTCAAATTTAATTCTATGAGATTATTTTAAATTATTGGAAAAATTTCAAATCAAATAATAGCAAACTGGAAGAAAATTTTAAATTACGCTATATTCTTTCATTTTAGAGACTGAATTATGAAATACAAGCAATTTTCTGTCACATTCTATGGAAATAAAAGTAATATAAAATTTAAAAGGCAATTTTATACTATTCATAACGAAAGTAACTATATCACTAGATAATTTAGTACACATTTGTATTATATTTACTATAACACTATTTCCATTCTTTTCCTTCTCTATATGCATAGAAACGTCTACAAATTAAAAATAGACAACATTTTTTTCTCCCACATAAATGAATTACTTTTTGAAAAATAAAATACGAATCTCATACGTAATACACTGAATTAAAAGCAATCAAGCAAACATTTGCATGCAAACTACGACTGCAGTTTGCACAACTGTAATCAAGTTGCGTAAGCAAGAATTCACCAATACGCGGTCAAACAATCTATTTTTCCATACAAGTACAGTGATTGACACGACAATAAACCAACCACAGGTGGTGCTTTTAGAGCGTGTGTACATTATTGTTTCGGTAGTTTATTTCTTTAGTTTCGAGCATTTCAAACTTCTCTTCCTCTCCCACCCTTTTCATGCGCAACCTGCTTTAATGAACATACAGAGGATAAACAAAGATGAAAGAAAAAGTAGAACAAAGAGGAGAACACTTCAAAGAGTAGATTCTACTTTGTATAGACTAAAAACTGGCAATGTACCTAGAATCTTCCACAGAACAGGGAAAAAATTGAAAAAGCTGTTTGAAAGAATCAAAATAAGTTATGAATAACTGCTGTGGAATATAACTAGGAAGCAAAATACATCAACAGCAAAGTGTAGTGAACAGACTCTTTTAAACTACAATTTCTCAATATTTTACGTATTTTCATCGCAATGTTTTGATTGCTAGTAAAATAAGGTGTCAGATTCAAAAACACCAGGAATTGTTTTCTACCAGATGGTTTGTTACATAATTATCTTTAAACTCTACGAGCATTTCATAAAATTCTATTTTATTTCTCGCATGATTTTTTTCTTAGAAAATTTTATAAAGTATTGAATATTTCTGGTGAAAAAACTTTTAATACAAGTTGTACATAATAAGAACTACAACAAAACGTGAATGAATTTGATTAATAATCGTAATAAATTTTTGTTTTGATTTATTTTAGTATTATGCAATGAAGTAAATTGGCTTATAGTTATAGTATGAAGTAAATAAATTAATATTTTTTCGTGCTAGAATTGGTCTTTATTTCCTTGACTGCTTAAAGTTATAGCTTATAGTTATAGTTATAGATTAGCTTATAGTTATAGTATGAAATAAATTAGTTTATAGTTTTTTATGCTATAATTAACTTTTATTTCCTTGATTGCTTATAGCTATAGCTTATAGTTATAGATTAACTTATAGTTATAGTATCAAATAAATTAGTTTGTAGTTTTTCATGCTAGAATTAATCTTTATATCCTTTATTTCTTTTGTATCTTTATTTCCTTGAAACCGAACTACTTAAAAATTTCGGTTTCAAGGAAATAAAGATACAGAAAAATCCTAAATTATAACTACATTATTTTTTAAGTAAAACTCATTGCACATCTAATTACAAATATAATAGATTATTTATTTATAAATTCTGACTTGCATTAAAAGTTTTTATTCAAAACACTAGGTTTTTTTATTCTACATTGTCAAAATATTTTGTCAGCATTTCTGGGGATATCAGCTTTTACAGTCTCATAACAGAGAAAAGACATAGCCCCGAACGGGTTATGGAACCAATAAGACCTCAAAAGTAGATCCATAACGATAGAGTGATTTACCGTAAAATACAGAGCTGACATCCATACCATTGAATATTAATTTGGTAATCTTATTAGAATATAAACATGGGATATCTATCGAAGTAGAAAAATTGACAGACTACATGTTAAACACGATTTGATCGGTTTTATACATGTGGAAAAGTAGAAGCATATGATCATTCAAATATCAAAAACTCAAATCTTTTAATTCAGTCATCCAGGTGATAAAGCTGTGTTTTATTTAATGTCTTATAACAAAAAATGTAATATGTAGATCCAATACCAATGAGATCTCATGATCTCAAATTATTTCCATAACAGTAGAGGGATTTACAGTAGAATAAAGATACAGAGCTGACATCCAAATTCATGAACTTTTAATCTGGTAATTTTTTTTTCAAAGTATGATAGGAACAGGTATAAGAAGATCGAACCCACTCTTATATTTTTCAGTTTAACTCGAGCCGAATAAGACAGTTGTACTATATACGACCCTTTATATTTATATTGCTAAGGAAATCTGTATTTGGGATCTCTATTTGCGCCATAGATATCACAGTACATTGCCAAATATGAACATAAAATGTCTATCGTAGTCAAAATATTAACAGACTATATGTAATTTTAGTGACGTGGAATAACAACCTACTAAAAACTGCTTAAAATAGACAAATAGTTAATCATTAGCTTTGTATGATTTGTAATAGTCGTGGTAATATTACGTAGTTATAATCAATATTGTTGTCCAGGTGTTTGAACTTATTTACAATGAACGTGAGTTTAAAGTTTTGGTTTGGTTGATTTTATGCATGTGCAAGAAGTGGACACATATGACCTTTCATATTCTACAAACTCCAAAATATTTTGTCAGTCACCCAGGTGTTACCAGTTGTTGCTGTATGTAACAGAAAATGTAGCAACCAGAACTGCGAATCGCAAATGAAATCTAACGATCTCAGAAATTAGTTCCATAACGCAGAGTGATGTACCATAAAATAAAGATCTACAGTTGACATTCAAACGAATTATTATTAACTTGGTGAATTTTTCAAAAACAGCTACGAGAAATCTGTCGTAGTAAAAAAAATGAATAGACTATACTAAGTCCTCGCATATTTTTTTTTCTTCCTAGTTCATAAGGCACATCCATTTAAGAAAATTTAAGTTGCCCAAGAGATTTCTCAGCAGGTTTATTTCCCAAGACTATTACGATACCAACACACGCCAAAATTTATGAAATCAGATAACTTCGCGCTAAATATGTCGCTGAAAGAATTTCAATCTCGTTTTCCACAGGATTCACGGTTTTTGCTACGGAATTTCCTGTCGTTTTTAAGACAGCAGCACGCGTTTCGCGTGTCATCGCTGAAGACATCTGAGGAACGGATGATACATGCATACTCTCTCTGTGCAGAGGGAAAAAAGGGGTAAGGCAGACGTCCCTAGCAAAAAATGAAGTGTTTTTTTTAAGGGAAAAAACCCTGTGAATTACATTTTTTCCTTATCACGAAGTTCAAATTGTCGTCAGCTAAGCTCAAAATAAAATGAGCAACTTATCACAGAACAAACGACAAAATAGACAACATACATTTATTAAAGTGAAAGGTTTTCATTTTTTATTCTTAATAAAAAAAAGTATTGCTTGACAGCTTACACACTCCCATTGCATATGTTCGGATATGAATTTTTTATACTAAAGAATAATTAAAACTGTAAAGGTAAGGGTGTTTGAAATATTAAAAAATATATACTGTTAAAATTGAAAATTAAAAAAAATAGCATTTTGCTCGTATGAATACTATTTCAGTTTATAGAACAGAAATGATAATTAGCTTTTATTTGATGTAAAAATTTTGTCTCTGGCTTACGTAATTTAAAATTTATTTTGCGGGTAATCATATTTCTATTTTCAATTGGTGATTTATGTTTTAGTTAAAAATGTATTACTTCATACAACACAATTAATTTTATAAAGTTTGAACCTTGTCAGAAAATGCTTCCCTATTTAGGATCTTTTTTATTTTTTACAAAGCAACATTGTTTCATATGGAATCAAAAATCGACTATTATAAGGAATATTTTTCAGCTCTAAAGTATACATATGTAATATATATATATATATATATATATATATATATATATATATATATATATATATATATATATATATATATATATATATAATATGATGGACTTCTCGATGGTTGGATGCACAGTCATAAAAATGACACCGTTTTAGCTAAAGACCATTAAGATAACGTTGGAGGACGGGTTCCCATTTCATCATAGGGACTGGATAAACTGAGAGGTCAGCTAGCATGAAGTTATGTGTAAAAATGCCCTTAACACCTGGTCAACATCTGTGGGACTATATCTAGAAAAATCTGCCTCCGACAGCGTACATCTACTTTTTGTTTGGAAATTTCCTAAATTGTCCCACTAAAGCAATGTAGAGTTATAATTGGACAGACCCCTTTTCTGAGGGTGTAAACTGTAGCCCTTGAGGTCAATTTAGGGTTAGAGTTAAAAAGGGGAAAACAAAAGGACGCGGAAATTTTTATGACATCAATTCGTAAAATATTTTCCTTAAAATATATATATATATATATATATATATATATATATATATATATATATACATATATATATATATATATACATATATATATATATATATAAATATATATATAATATATACACACATATATAATACATATATATATATATATATATATATATATACACACACATACATATATACATATATATATATATATATATATATATATAAATATATATACATACATATATACATGTATATATATATACATATATATATATACATACATATATATACATATATATATATATACATATATATATATATATATATATATATATAAATATATATATATACATATATATACATATATATATATATACACACATACATATATATATATATATATAATATATATATATATATATACATATATATATATATACACACATTATATATATATACATATATATATGCATATATATATATACATATATATATATACACACATACATATATATATATATATATATATATATATATACATATATATATATATATATATATATATATATACACACATACATATATATATACATATTTATATATATATACAAATATATATATATATATATATATATATATATATACATACATATATATATATACACATACTTTATATACACACATACATATTTTTCATATATATATAAACATACATATTTTTTACATATAATATTCACATAAATATATATATATAAAACATTATATATATACACACACAATATATATATATATATATATATATATATATATATATATATATATATATATATCCTTAACATCCAGGAAGCTTTCTTTTTTCTAAATAAGCAATTTTTTTTAGTTAGACTAGTTTGAAAATGAGTTCCAACTCTTGCCGCAGTTAAAAAGTACCAGTTATCTTAAGTGAAATAATTGATCAAATTATATGAATAAATATCTCAAATGCGAAAACATTTCCTCAAGTGTAATAGTATTATATTAAATAAATGTTATCATACCCTACATTACTCAAAATATCAAGTCGTAAAACCTAGAACAAAAAGACTCATCCTAACTGCCCAGTACATATGCAATGATCAGTTTTTTTCCTCCAAAAAAAACCGCTACGCATATTCAAACATATGTTATCCTTTTCCTTCTTCTGGTTAATGTTTACCGAAAAGACCGCGGTTGCACAACAGCACAGAGTCAACACAGGAAAACATTTTAAAACATCGGGTCAAACATGTGCCGGCCCCAAAGATGGGGGCACGTTCCTTATATATCGTTGCCTAATGTTTTATTCCATTACCCCAAAGTGAATAAAAGATATCTGCTTTTCTTTTGCAGCGAGTCTGCAAACAATGGCTGTGCAATTGAAGAAGCAGCAAACGCACGTCTTGATCGAATTCATGTTTGAAATGTTATTACATGTCTAAAACGGCTTTAAACAAAGATCAAGCTAAGCAAATTCTGGAAAAGATTATTCATGAAGCCTGTTTCACTTCGTATTATTCTGTCCACTCCGGAAACTTTGTTTTTCTCCCGTTCTTTGCTCCGAGGCAGTGATACATAATCACGAGTCAAAACTTTTTTCCGAAAAGAAGTGAAATATCTTTTAAAGTTATTTTCTGAGCAAAAGGCTTTAGTATATGTTAATTGAATGCAACGTGAATTCTAAATCCTGGCAAAAACATAAAACTTGTAAGGTGAGATAATCTTGACTTAGGTAAAGAACATTAAATAGTCTTTTTATCACAAACTTACAACTCTACGACTGAACTTTTAAATGTATTTATTTTCTCAATTCACCAAATTTACTTTTTATAGAATATAATGATTCATACTGAGATATTTTTAAAGAAACTGATAATTTTGTAATAAGCATGTAATTTTAAATATTTGAAAACAGTATTTTTGTTCTTATTCTATATTTTTAAAAAACAAATATTGCTAATTAGAAGCAAAATGATTTTCCAATGTTTTTTTTTATATTCTTACTAAACAAATCAGTTTAAAAACTATAAGCTTCACCATAAGAAAACTTAACTTAAACATAAGTACGATTTGGTTTGGTTTGGAGTGCTACGGTCTACTTTATGCAACACGAGGGCTAATGAGACCGGGACCTACAACTTAAAGCCGATTCCGAAAGGCTACGAACATCCATGCCTCTGTGGGATTCGAACCCACGAACTCCGGTACCTAAGGCCAGCACCCTAACCAATCGGCAATCGTTCGGCAAACATAAGTACGAGATACATATCTTAAGAATTGCTAAAAACAATTATATATTTACAGACCGGTTCCTAACAAAGTTATTAAAGAATATTTTTAAAAAACTTATTATAAAAATGATGACAATTTCTTTAAATTATCAGGCTTTTGCAAAGTTATTTAAGCTCTTATAGTTTTTAAAAAAATATTTACCTAGAAATAGTTTTCAAACTTTGGCATCATTTCATTTATAAGTAACATTAGTGCCTTGTGGAATAAGCTAAATAACAAGAAAATGAGCGCAAATAGGATCTAACAAAATTAAAATTATTTTTAATATACAATAGTTAAAAGTAATTTAACCAATAAAATGTCTACAATCAATCTTCTTATGGAACATCCTTAGAATGTGCTGCTTGAGTTAGCTATTTCTTGGTTACGTTCAGCGTCCTATTATCGGCAGGGCCCACTGATTTCAGGGTCCCAAATACTTTTAGATCCAGAGGTAATTTTGGAACAAATAAATTTTGTACGCTTTAAAATTTCATGTTTTTATTCTATATATAAATTATGTGAATTAAAATTTTGTAAGTTTTTCATTATTTCACAGAGTACCCTCAAGTATAAATACCCACAGATTTGTAAATCATGGGTTTACACTTAAAAACTGAAGACAATAATCCAAATATATTTGCAAACGAAATCCACCAATCACATGGCTAGATTTTGAGAACTTTTCTCAAAAATGTTCACAATCGCAAAATTGAGCTTTCTGATTGGTGGATTCCGTTTGTGAAATGTTGCATAATAGCATATCTTTTCAACCCTATGGCCAAATAAAAACAAAATGCTTGTTGCATTATGCACATCTTTCTATACATTAATAAAATACTTTTAGATTCAGAGGTAATTTTGGAACAAAATTTGTAGACTTAAAAATTTCATGTTTTTATTCTATATACAAATTATGTGAACTAAAATTTTTGTAAATTTTTCATTATTTCACAGAGTACCCGCAAGTATAAATACCCACAGATTTGTCAATCATGGGTTTACATTTAAAAATTAAAGACAAGAATACAAATCATTTAGCAAACGAAATCCACCAATCAGATGGCTAGATTTTGAGAACCTTTTTCAAAAATCGAAAAATTGAGCTTTCTGATTGGTGGATTTCGTTTGCGAAATGCATATCTTTTCCACCCTATGGTCAAATAAAAAAAGGCTTGTTGCATTATGCAAATCTTTCAGCTATACATTAATAAAATGTAACAATAATCTGCAAGGGCCCAAAATATATTCTCTGCCCTGAGCCAAAAATCTTGATAATCAGGCCCTGGTTACGTTTCCCCAGACAAGTATATACATCACTAACAGCAAGAAAAAAAAATGCAACCTGTTTAAAAAGGGTTCATAATAAGAATTATATAGAATAACTGCAAAACTATTTTATGTCTAATAGCTGTCAGATTATACGAGAAAAGAAAATTTCCTTCTAGTTTAAGTAAACATATTAGGAAGCAACTAAATTCGAGTGACCAGAGCTATGAAATTTTCCATCTTTCATTGTATTCTTATGTGACTTGGTGAATCAAGCCTATTATATTCAAAGCCTTAGCAGAAATTTCCATAACCGTTTGTAAGGATGAATTCTAAATAGTTCTGTTTTAAGAACTTAAAAATAACATTTATAACTTTTCTGAACAAAGAAATATTTGATAGCTTATTTTGAGTTGGAAACAATGCAGATAAGATAAAATGGTATCTAACACCTTTTACAAAGTATAATTGCAGTTTTAACTACCTTAACAATTTTTTTATTTAGAATTATATAAAAAATAAATTTTTCAGGTGTGAAAGCACTCAACTGAGTTCTGAAAACAATTAGAAAAAAAATAAATATGAGAGGTGATTGTGAGAAAGGTGAATGTGCTAATATTCATTTTAAAAATGGTTTCTAAGAAAGGCGAATATATTAATATAAAAGATAAAAATAAATATTTGTGCTGCGTTAAAGTAATTTTTAATATGCGCATTACTAATGAGTCTGTATTTATTTGTCCAGAAATTATACAAAGCAATCCTTCATTCAATGGAATTATACAAAAGTTAGTTTAATCCCATTCAGTCACTCACGTGTAGGTGATTATACTACACTTGCACCCAAAATAATGAATGGATTTGCTGAATCCACACGCTTTGAGCTACATAGGTACGGCTTAGGAATCTTTATACAACTGCGATGAAGCTATGCAGTATTACGAAGGTCTGAGCGGCTGATCAAACAAGTCGTAGTGTAATGAATGTACATGACAGGAAATTCGCATGGGAAAACCACTACAGAAAACACGGTGGCTTCAGGAGTACGTTTTTTAATCCTTTAAGAACTCTATTTTTTTTAACTGCCTAGTAAATGAGAATATTCGTCTAAAGCTATGAAATTCAAAACTCGAAAGAGAAATATAGTCGAATCTCTATTTACCAAATTTCTCTATTTCGCACTCTTTTCTTTGGAACATGAACCTCTTGCGAAATTTTTTTAAAATGACCCCCAAATAGCGAATTGCTTAATTTAACGAGCTTTTTCATGTGATCTACAGCACTATATAATCTCTGTTAATGTATCTTAAGTATTCAGTTACCTGAGTTATAATATTTTAATATCCAAATATAAAGTTAAATTCACGATAGAGATCTAAGTGAAGTAATGAAATTGCTTTCCTCAGTGAAAAGTATAGTTGTTAAGCATTTATTATATAAATCAAAAAGCATCAGTAAAGTTTAATTAAGGAATAATTATAATGAGTTATAATATTTTAGTATCCAAATATGATGAAATGAAATTGGTTTCCTCTGTGAAAAGTATAATTGTTATTATATATATATATATATATATATATATATATATATATATATATATATATATATATATATATATATATATATATATATATATATATATATTATATATATATATATATTATAGTTATTATTATAGAAATCTGAAAGCATCAGTAAAATTTATTTAAGGAATAATTATAATGGGTTATAATATTTTAATATCCAAATATAAAGTTAAAGTTACGGTAAAGATCCATGTGGAGTAATGAAATTGGTTTCCTCTATGAAAAGTATAGTTGTTAAGCATTTATTATATAAATCAGAAAGCATCAGTAAAATTTACGTAATAATTATAATGAGTTATAATATTTTAATATCCATATATAAAATTGAATTCACGATAGAGATCCAAGTGAAGTAATGAAACTGTTTTCCTCTGTGAAAAGTATAGATGTTAAGCATTTATTATATAAATCAGAAAGCATCAGTAAAATTTAGTTGAGGAATAATTAAGATATATTGAGGGTAGATTAGTATTTATCTCTTAAAATTATGGTTAAACGATCATACATTAACTTAAAAGTAAGGTAACAAAACTAACCAGAGGAACAATATATAGTTGTATATCGTAAGTACTCCTTTTGACGAAAATATTCCATGGGGTGTAATCGAATTGTGAATGTAGTTGTTAAAATGAAAAACTGTACTGCACCAGTTTACAATTATGTAATAATATTTTAACACGTTGACTGTCAACTACGAGATAACTCGTAGATTGCGTTCTTTTCTAGAACGCCAACTACGAGTTATCACGTACTGTGTTTACTTGTCATTTTTGTGCAGCTACGAATAAACTCGTAGTATACCAGTGCTAATATCGATAGATGGCTTCTGGGAAAAGAACAAAAACTCAATGCTGACTTGCATAAACAGAAAATTTATTAGAAAACGAACAAAAAATATAATTATTCCACGAATAATATGTGATTAAATCAAATTGTCATTTTAGGCCATATTTATGAAAATTATCTTGGCATTCAACGTGTTAATTATAACTAACCAATTTAATTATAATTAGATAAAATAAATTTCTACTGATTCTATCCCTAAAAACACAACCAGTGGCGAAATATCTTTGTTTCTCTTCTAACTGTGATATCCTTTAGCAACTTTGAGAACACCAAAGTTAATTTCTGCTAAACTCAACTATTCTTATATAATTCCTTTGCGTAATTTAGTTTCACTTCTAGCGTCATCATGTGATTAATCTAACACTTTGATTAGCTGTCTCACTTGCGTACTCACGGCACTACATAAATGAATGTAAAACATTTTGGCGAGAGAGGGTTAAAGATATGTTGTCTGAATAAACTCAATATCTTTAGTCGGGGCGTAACGACTTCACTATCTAGCATGGATACTATATTAACTATGTAGTGAGTCCAAAACACCCATTACTTAAAAGATGTTACATAAATACTATTGCTATTACAACATTCAGCTCAATGAAATTGAATTTTAAACTCTGTAACTTATTCCTTTTCAAAATTAATGCAATTCACTGAATCTCTAGATGGCTCCCTAAGTGAAATTGAATAGAAAATTCGGAAATTGCTGGGTATTCAAAAGGAAAGACGGAAATCGATTCTTACAATTGCATTATCCGATATAATCTTGGATCAAATTATTGAAAATTGAACTATTTATACAATCGGTGAGAAAAATAAGTAAACAGAGTGATCACTGTGAACGTCTCACTCTCTCTGTCACATACACACTGGCTGTATACAGTGTGTGTGTATATAGTGTTTTAGACTCACCATAAATGAAAAATTATATTCTTTCTAGATACGGTGCAGACGTGAGGCCAAAAAAAGAAACATCCAAATTTGAAATTAAAAGTATTACAGTTTATTAAGACATCTTGTCTGTGGCACTTCTGATGTAAAAACGTGTACTTGGAGATTTATAGTGGTGTGGAGTGATAGTGAGCCAGACAATGTCCTTGTTGAAATTAATCATATGATGATGCGCAAGAAGCGAAACTAAGCTACGTAAAGGAGTTATATAAGAATGGTTGAGTTAAGCAGGAATTAATTTTGGTATATGAAGTCATCAAGCTTACCATAATGAGTAGGAAAATAAAGACATGTTTCCTAGAGATGTGATATTATGTGTAAAATTACCAGAAAGTTATTTTAAAATACAATTATAATTTAGTAAGTTTTCGGTTAAAATATCATTACATACATATTGCATATGTATATGTACATATATATATATATATATATATATATATATATATATATATATATATGGATAGATAGATACATATATATATGTATATATATGTGTGCGTGTGTATGTACGTGTGTGAGTGAGTATATATGTATATATACATATAAACATATATGTATGTAATACACACACACACACACACACACACATATATATATATATATATATATATATATATATATATATATATATATATATATATATACACATATAACATATTTTCTACCTTCAGACCAACTTAAAAGACAAAGAAGAATGTTCATTTCCAGGTGAAAAAATTCCCACTTCTTTTCTTTCCATAGGCAAAGAAAAAACAAAACATGCATAAATGGCATCCGAATCTTCCAACTTTGCAACCACTATTTATTCTCCATGCACACACATACACATACACACTAGCTCGGCGTCCTCGCCCAGTTTTCGAACGTAAGAGGTTATTGGTAGGTAGAGGTGGAAGGAAAAGGGGGGGGGAGCAGTTGTGTCAACAAACGCGAAAGCGGCGAGTCCTTAGATCAACAACTGTTTGTTGGACGTGGCCGCAACTTATGTAAACATCCTGCTTCGAGCAGCAAAAATGTTCCCCGAGTTGACCTTAGCTATGAGGATTTCGCTGCGCTGTCCTCCCCCTTTTTTATTTTTATAAGTTTGCTTGTTTTTCTTTTCTTCTTTATGTGCCAACATACGCCTACATGCCTTTTTGTGAGGCAGCGCTTACACAACATTCTTTCGCATGAATACAGATCGAAGGACTGTGAACAACATTTTGAATAGGTTATATAAAGCATGCGGCATCTCTTTTTGCGCCGAAGATATCGCAGAACATTGCCAAATATAACGGTTAAAGTGGGACTGATAACAGGTACACGAAGATCGAATCCACTCTTATATTTTTCAGTTTAACTCGAGAAGAATAAGACAGTTGTCCTAATTACGCCCTTTTTATTTATATTGTTAAGGAAATCTCTATTTGGGATCTCTTTTTGCGCCATACATATCACAGTACATTGCCAAATATAACGGTGAACGTGGGACTGATAACAGGTACACGAAGATCGAATCCACTCTTATATTTTTCAGTTTAACTCGAGTCGAATAAGACAGTTGTATTAATTACGACCGTTTTAGTTTATATTGCTAAGGAAATCTGTATTTGGAATCTTTTTTCGCGCCATAGACATCACAATACATTGCGAAATATAACGGTGAACGTGGGAATGATAACAGATTTCCTGAGATCGAATCCACTCTTATATTTTTCAGTTTAACTCGAGTCGAATAAGACAGTTGTACTAATTACGACCGTTTTAGTTTACATTGTTGAGGATATCTCTTTTTGGGATCTCTTTCTGTGAATGAAAATATCACAGTATATTATCAAATATACCGGTCAACGTGCAACTAAAAACAGGTTTACTAAGATAGTTTCCACTCTTTTATTTTTCAGTTTAACTCGAGACGAATAAAACAATTGCACTAATTACGACCTTCTTAGTTTATATTGATGAGGAAATCTCTCTTTGGGATCTCTTTTTACGCCGAAGATATCAGAGTACATTGCCAAATATAACGGTTAACATGGGACTGATAACAAATTCGCTAAGATCCAATTCCACACCTATAATTTTTCAGTTTAACCCGAGATGAGTAAGACATTTGTACGAATTACGATCCTCCTGGTCTATATAGTTGAGGAGAAACGCATCCAGGAGGAGTGTTGAAGGAAAGAGCATCCCCTCTCCCATCCCCTAAGCCGTAAGAGACACATTCGATGTTACGGAAACTAAAAATCTATATTTGAGACACAATAAAGCAAGATCGTCTCTTAAGCTTTGTTAAATACTCATAGAAATATAAAAGTTAACATTAATGGTGTAATTCATGAATTGGTAGAAAATAAAATTTTAAATTTCAATTTAAAAGTTCCCAGTAAATGATTAAAAATAAATTTCCATATTTCTTGGTATTAGTGTTTTTTTAAGCATTTCAACTGAATATGTTTAATTTTAAATGCTTTAATAAAAATAATTAAATTAGAATTTGGAATTCAGGAACATTTTCTTTCAGTTTAATATGGTATATTTAGTTTGGCGAAACGGATAAACTTTAGTTGGTTGTGCTCTTACTAATGGAAAATATGCCCGCGCCTGTTGTTAGTATATATTCTTTCAGCTTCAAAATAAAATGTAAAGGTTTATTTAAAAATAAATTTTCGGTTTTGATCACCATTTCATCCAAAACGGAGATATTTGGATAGTAGTACTTTTTTACAACTGTCTACAATTGCCCGCGAAAGTAAAAGGTGTAACAGTCTAGAGATAAAAATACTCATGAGGTTTTTAAAATGAACTGTTTTAGGATTCTAAAGACACTTAGTAATTAAAACCTCTTTCGTATAAGGAAATTACAGAAAACTACGAGTGTTTCTTCAGAGTAAACTAGCCATAGAAATGGAAGGCTTCAATGATTGGTAACTTTCTTGAAAACCATGTCTTTAAACACATCGCGCATAGGATTTATTTCATGCTACTGCAAAATACTTCATCAGCATCGTTTTCCGCTTGCTTGTCTAAAATGTCATATCAGACAACGAACTTCCACTTTGACAGCAATGATCTAAGGTCAGTTTACTTTATAGATTAGATATCTTATTTATATCAACTGCAATTTTTAAACCGCAAATTATTTCTTCACTTCTTTTTACTCCATTATATTATATAAGCAAAATTAAAAATATAATTAGAATCTCTTAAACTAGTTGAACTCTTTACGAACGTCAATTTAGAAGTCTTTCATTTATTTTAAATTGATATTTTGGCATCAACAACAAACATACAGCAAATGCCCCTAAATGCCAGACTAGAGATCAACAATTATATTTATAAACATGTACAACAAAATATGATATTTGAAACATAAATTACAGATCATATGTCTAGAAAATGAAATAGCATGGAACTACTATTTGTATATGCAAATATAATAGACTTTATCATTGTGTTGAATATTATAACTATGTACAATAATTCTCTATGGTAATTATTTAGACTGACAGAGGATACCTGTTTTCGAACACTTGTAAAATAGCAGTCGCATACTTTTTTTTTTACAAAGAAAATTATCTACTACATCTTGGATGGTAAAAAAAAAGTCTGTAGACGAGAATTAGTTATTTAAACTGGATTTAAACAACATATTCTATAATATCTCATACAGTAATAAAATGTCTGTCTGTTACAATTTTCACTATATATGATTAAGAGGACTTAAGTACGTAAGATCTTTCGAGAAGAAAATTCTATATAGCAGTGAATTTTTGATTGAATGTAAAATGAAAAGTTCTACTTTATTTAGATTAAAATATTTTTTAGATTGTTAATGGCGGTCTAGCTTTATAAATATTATTAAGTTTTGTTATGTAAAACTATATGTTTTTAAAAAACATAGCATATATACACCAACAGGAATAAAAATAGAAATCCACATACCATTAAATATAACTTTTGAAATATATAAATTAGAAACCATTTTTTTTTCATTAAAGAGAAGCAAATTGTCTTGTTTACTCTGTGAATTTCAATTGTATTGATACAAGCGATGTATTTTATTTTATAGCACGAAAAAGAAAATTTTCTTCGTTTTAATTTCTTAAAGAGTTTTTAATTAAAAAAATTAAAATGGGACATACATACCTTTAAAGCTTTAGGTATAAAGGTATGATATAGAAGCAAATATATAATAAAAGTATTTTTAACTCTGTGAAACTAATTTATATTAATATGAGAGTTGTATTTTATTTTACAGCAGGATACAAGATTTTTTTAAGTATCAATTTTTAAACAGTTTTCAATTTTTAAACTTTAGGTTTAAAGGCATTAAATAAAAACAATTTTTTTTCTTACTCTGTGAACCTCAGTTATATGAATACGAGCGATGTATTTCGTTTTATAGCATAATGAATTTTTTAAGCTTCAATTTCTTAACGGTTTTTAATTTTCAAAAGAATTTAAAATGATGCACATCTTTGAAGCTTTAAGTTTAAAGATATGGTATAAAGCTATCAAATGAAAGCAAATTATCTTTTTCACTCTGTGAAGCTCAGTTACATCAATACGAGTGATCTATTTTATAGCATAATGTATGAATTTTTTAAGCTTCAATTTTGTAACGGTTTTTAATTTTCAAAACAATTTAAAATGATGCATATCTTTAAAGCTTTAGATTTAAAGTTATTAAATAGAAGCATATTATCTTTTTTTTTTACTCTGTAAACTTCAACTATATAAATACTGGTGATGTATTTAAATTTATAGCAGAATGTGAATTTTTTATGCTTCAATTTCTTAGCAGTTTTTAATTAAAAAAGTAAAATGTCGCATACCTCTAAAGCTTTAGGTTTATAGAAAAAAAATATTTATCTTCAATTTTATATAAAAATTTAATTCGAAACATATATATTTCAAAAGTTACCTTGAGAGTAAATAGATTTTCATTTTTTAATTTGATATGTACTTTTTATGTTACTTAAAAACATATGATACTTGAAATTATTAAACTAAAATAACTTTCTTAAAGGTAGAGCATTGTTAAATTATTTATTAAAAAAAATCATCCTAAAGGTACAGAACATTTTATTATAAGATGAATAAAAAGGGGGAATGTTGAATGTTAAAGATTTTAAGTATTGGAAGGTACAAAGTTTCTTTAAAATAACAGGAATTTTAACCCGAGAATTTTTTGAAAGTAAAAACTACCCATTGAATATCCAGTGCAAGCATAATATATTAATTTTTCAAGCTACAATTCTTAACAGTTTTTAATTAAATAAATAAAATGTCGCATGCCTCTAAAGCTTTAGGTTTATAGAAAAAAATATTTATATTCAATTTTATATAAAAATTTAGTTCGAAATATATATATTTTAAAAGTTACCTTGAGAGTAAATAGATTTTCCTTTTTTAATTTAATATGTACTTTTCTGTTATTTAAAAATATATACTACTTGAAATTATTAAACTAAAATAACTTTCTTAAAGGTAGAGCATTGTTAAAGAATTTATTAAAAAAAATCATCCTAAAGGTATAGAACATTTTATTATAAGATGAACAAAAAGGGGGAATGTTGAATGTTAAAGATTTTAAGTATAGGAAGGTATAATGTTTCTTTAAAATAACTGGAATTTTGACCCGAGAATTTTTAGAGAGCAAAAACTACTCGTCGAGTATCCAGTGCAAGCATATATATTAATTTTTCAAGCTACAATTTCTTAACAGTTTTTAATTAAAAAAATAAAATGTCGCATGCCTAAAGCTTAAGGTTTATAGAAAAAAATATTTATCTTCAATTTTATATAAAAATTTAGTTTGAAATATGAAAAAGTTAAAAATTTAGTTTGTCTTACATATTTCAAAAATTATCTTGAGAATAAATAGATTTTCAATTTTTAATTTGATATGTACTTTTTATGTTATTTAAAAATATATACTACTTGAAGTTATTAAATTAAAATAACTTTCTTAAAGGTAGGCGTGGATAAAAAATTTATAAAAAAAAAACTACCCTAAAGGTATAGAACATTTTATTACACGATGAATAAAAAGGGGAATGTTGAATGTTATAAAGATTTTAAGCATTGGAAGGTACAATGTTTCTTTAAAATAACTGGAATTTTAACCGGAGAATTTTTAGAGAGCAAAAACTACCCGTCGAGTATCCAGTGCAGGGCTGCCTGTTAACTATCGGCACTGAAAATATCAAACAAATGCAGATTCCCCTATCTAAAAAAAGGAACTGTTAAACTCAAGCACAGGAAAAGAGGGGTTTGCAAAAATCCCTGGAGGGCTACGCCCACGTATACGCTACATTTTCCTTGACCACAACCGCGTCACACCTCCATTGTTGGGGCTACCGTAACCATGACAACGCGGTTCAGCACACTGTGAATAAAACTCCGTTTCTAACTAAAACTTCGGGTGTTATTGTGGACGAAGGAGGTTATTTATTAATTTGCCTGCCCATAAACGCGCGATGGAGGGCTTATTTTTTATTATTTATTTTTTTAGTCATTCCTATCGTCTTTGCTTTTTTTTCCTCTTCCCTTCTGGTGTACCGGTATTTGATGCATGCCTATGTATTCTTGGGGCCGATTATTTTAAGTGCGTTTCGCTTCTGGGTGTGATGTATTATGTACTCTTTGGACGTTTTTGCGTACAGTTTTGATGGGTCTTCGAGGACAGCCCCGTTTGTTTTACCGTTCAACTCATTTGCTTTATAATTACATCAAGATAGCCGGGGGCAGACACTCGGTATAAAAGTTCCCGAGTATATTTATTGCAACACTTTTGTTCATCTATATTAATGTTCTTTTCTCACATAAATCAATAAGGGCTTTCTTGTGAAGGAAAATGCATTGTAGTGTATTGGTTGAGCGAGCCAATAAAAAAGTTACATCGAATACATTGTGTTCATCGTCCAATTTAATATCTGAATATCAGCAATTATTAAATTAGAATTAACAAAGAGTAAAATAACTAAGTTCAATAGCCTTCCTGTATAGCGGAAAACACAAACACCTACACACATATGAAGCAGCGAGAAGCGGTGGCAAAAATAAAATGTTATGTAAATCTATTGCAAAGTTTAGATCATTGTAGAAGTTTTTCGTATAATTTTTTATATAATCGAGTCCTACATATAAATGTTGATTTAAATAGCAACATGTTTCTCCTATCATTTACGCCTGTTATCTCCAAAGCTTCACTTCCGTAAATCTGTGTATATCACTTTTTATGGCGATATCGTCTTTAGCCTTGTAAAATTTCTTATTTGTGCAAAATCACGAATAAGTTAATAATTTAAGTTATAAATAACTACACTGAAACATTTAAATAAAGCAAAATTAGAAAGCTCAATACAATACTAGATACTATATGCATACTGCCTAGATTAGATGTACATATAATTAAACTGTATAAAACAATATTTTTTTAGGTTCCAACAAGTATTGTTATTGAAATGTTTTACTGTAGTTTTAAGAAAATAGTACTAAAGTAAAATGATTGGTAACTTTGTAAAACTAAAAGAAATGTCTTTAAAAGTTTGATAAATGCATTTTATTGTTATTTTGCTGATTACACATCATATTTGTAGAAGATGGGAGAATTTCGGCATTTACTTTGCTTTATATGAGCTTTCCTTCCAAACAGGAATATGTATGAGAAATTGTTTTCAATTTACTACTAAACAACAAAAATAAAATAATAAATGTTGTCCTCTTAATGTCTTTACAATTTTCTAGGTTCTTAGAATGTAGTTATAGACAGGTTTTATTATATATAGTAGTGTGCATTTAAAATTTTTACTTTTCTTTCAAAGTAATGGAAACGTTGAAATTAAATAAAAAATAATTATATACAGAGAAAGAACTGAAAAATAAAGTTTTTACTGTCACGCAAAGATCATAATTAAGAATTATTTTTAAGATATTGTAAGCAATTTATCGATATAAATTTATTTAAAAGTATTTTACTTAAAAAACTGGTTTTTATACTGGTTTTTGTAAGTATTGTTAAAAACACGTTTCTTTTCTATTTCACGTTTTATTTAAAGAGCTATATAGATAGTTATTCAAGTAATATATGTGATAATAACTACAATAACTGACAATAGTGAAAAGCATTTAAATAAATAAATTTTACTTGCGTTTTTATACTTAATTAGTGATTATTAAAAAAATAACACTAATAATACAATTGTTAATATCAGAAACATGAACACGTAACACCACCATCACATAGATTTTTTAATAAATATAGTTTTATATATTTAAATAAAAATATGTAAAATCAGTGAAAATATAAAGGATACCAGTGAAAATACAAAGGAAATATAAAGGGATAAAATTTAAAAGGATGCCAAAAATCAAAGAAATTTTCTCTCGCCTTATTATTCATATCTAGCGGGGGGGGGGAATGGTGAAATACGATACAAACTCTTCTCAAGAACTAACGCAAATCTCTACCCTTGCAAAGAAGTAATTAAAACGTGACGAAGTCTAAAGTATAAGATTGACAACAACGTAAAACTTGTAGAATGTAGTTCAAAAATGCTCATCAGAAATATAATTAGTGTGCAGATTGGTTTTACAAAGATGCAACCGTAATACGAATTCATCTATACAAGATAACCAAGTAGTGGTTGATTGTTAAATGACATTTCTTACGTGCTCCTTCACTTGATATATAACATAATATGGTACTTAAAAATATGACAGTTAATACGGCTACCAGCCTAATATCTTCAATAGTTGTAGCACATATTACAAAAGTGTTCAACCGAAATGGAAAAAGTAGGCTGATTGTTTTTGCAAAGATACCGTAATAAGAAATTTTCTGTAGTCGGGATACAAGATGACTTTCCACAAAGCAGTCATTCCTTGTTCAATTGCAATTTTTACATGCTTCTGTACTTGATCTATGGTACTTAAAAACAAAATTGCGTACAACAGTTTTAAAACTCCTTAAGGCCAGCAGGAGGACAGATTTAACATATCGGCATTATAATATTAACATATTACATTGAATATTTGGAATGTAGACATAGATATTTCACATGATATCACACGTTTACTTCTTATGAATACTATATCAACAAGTGAAAATAAGGGGATATGCTTCCCAACGGAAAGTTTATAATCCTCGTGAAACTGACACTCAGTCGAAATACTTCACGCACACTTAAGAACTGTAAAATCAATGAAGCACTTCTTTAACACTAGATTGCCCAGAGAAGTCATTTTGATTGGTTCTTAGTTTCGATTACAAAAACAATTATATATAATGACGCAATGTTTAGAATTTTGTGACTTTTGTACAACATATAAATGCTTTTATTAATATGTTGTACAAAAAGTCACAAAAATCTAAGAAATTGTTTCATTATATACATAGCTGTTTTTTTAATTGAAATTAAAAAGCAGTCAAAATGACTTCCCTGGGCAATCTAGTGTCAAGGAATCTCTTGCTTCAATGTACAACTTGAGAAATATAATTAGGCAGAACTGTTTCTTAGATTTGGTTTGGTTTGGAGTGCTACGGTCTACTTTTTGCAACAAGAGGGCTAATGAGACCGGGACCTACAGCTTAAAGCCGATTCCGAACGGCTATGAACATCCATGCCACGGTGGGATTCGAACCCACGAACTCCGGTACCGAAGGCCAGCACCCTAACCAATCGACCATCGTTCTGAAAATATTTCTTAGAAACAATGTACAATACTTCGTAAATTAGTAATTAGAAAAGAAGCTGTACAAGCAAAGTCAATCCACCTGAGTTAATAACTTGAAAATTTCACCACATTGATATACAGTAATTATGACAATTAGACTGAATCCTCTGTTTACATTTAAAACCAGAAGTACCAAAATGCAAACGTGCTATGAGTGAAGCACTTTTCTCTTTGAATATAAGAATAGAATAGAGAGAAAAAGAGTAAAGTCAGTAAAATGTTAAAATATCACCAGGAAGGGACCGTGATAAACTGTCATAAAATCATTATACAGTCACAGTATTTCACGCAATTCACATTTAAGTACCGTGATATCAATGAAGTTTTTTTATAACAGAATTCTACAATTAAATGAACAGCTTGAAAAAATAAAATGGGATAGAACCGTTTCTTTAAAAAACATATTTAGCAAATTAGTTTTTAGAAAAGTTGTACTTTAAAGCAAAGTTAAACTAGCTAAGTTAATTACAAAAAGAAATTTTTTGCTACATTATTACACAGTAATAATGGGAATCATATTGAGTCATTTACCTATAAACCGCAAGGTTTCGAAATCCGAACGTGATACAGCCAACAGACCATGTCTATATAGATCAGAATAGAGCAGAGAACAAACAGAAAAGAGTAAATTGTTAAAATATCACCAGGACATCATCGTGGTAAACTGTCACAGTCATTATACAGTCTCAGTATTTTCCTCACTACACATTTGCGCATCATTTACTCATTTACTTTCATTCATATACGTACCGTAACAGGAAGGAAGTATTTTTTATAGTTAAATGAACAACTTGAAAATTAAAGTGGAACAAAGTCATTTCTTTAAAGCAAAAAGTGTATTTAGCAAGTTTGTTTTTAGAAAAGCAGTACATTAAAACAAAGTTAATCTAAGTTAATTACAGGGAAAACTTTTTGCCATGTCATTATACAGCAGTAACGAGGGTCATATTAAACTGTTAATTTACCTATAAACCGCGATGTATCGAAATCCGAATGTGATACAATTGACAGGTCATGTCTCTATAGATCAGAGTAGAGCAGAGAGAAAAGAGAGTAAAGTCAGTAAACTGTTAAAATGCCACCAGGAAGTCACCATGATAAACTGTGACAAAGTATTATACAGTCACAGTACTTCACGCACTACACATTTAAATAACATGAAATCAATGAAATATTTTACTATGAAATTACAGTTACAGGAACAACATGAAACGTTAAATGGAATAGAGTCATTTCTTTACAGCAAAACGTGTATTCAGCAAATTTGTTTTTAGAGAAGCTGTACATTAAAACAAAGTTAATCCATGTGGATTGCAGGGAACAGATTTTTCCACGTTATTATACAGTAATAACGTAAATCATATGAACTCCTTATTTACCTATAAACCATGAGGTATTAAAATCCGAGCCTGATACAATTGACGACCATGTCTCTATAGATAGAGTACAGCAGAGAGAATAGAGAGTAAAGTCAGTAAACTGTTAAAATATCACCAGGAAGTCACCGTAATAAACTTTTACAGAGTCATTATATAGTCCCGTATTTCATGCACTACACCTTTAAATAGCATGATATCAATGAAGTATTTTTATACGGAATCACTGTTAAAGGAACAAATTGAAAAGTAAAATGGAACAGAGTCGTTTCTTTAAAGCAAGAAGTGTATTTAGCAAATTTGTTTTCAGAAAAGCTGTACAATAAAATAAAGTTAATCCATGTTAATTGCTGGTAAAAAATTTTCATACTGAACTCCTTATTTACCTATAAACTGCTAGGTATCAAAATCCGAACGTGAAACAATTGACAGACCATGTCTCTACAGATCAGAGTAGAGCAGAGAAAATAGAAAGGGAGTAAAGCCAGTAAACAGTTAAAATATCACCAGGAAGTCACCGTTATAAAATGTTACACAGAGTCATTATACGGTCAAAGCATTTCACACTTATAACATGATATCAATGAAGCATTTTTATATGGAATTACAGTTAAAGGAACAACTTGAAAAGTACAATGGACCAGAGTCGTTTCTTTAAAGCAAGAAGAGTATTTAGCAAATTTGTTTTCAGAGAAGCTGTACATTAGAACAAAGTTAATCAATGTTAATTGCAGGTAAAAAAAATCCACGTTATTATACACTAATAACAGGAATAATACTGAACTCCTTATTTACCTATAAAACCGTGATATCCGAACGTGATAGAACCGACAGACCATGTCTCTATATATCAGAGTTCTACTCTGATCTCTATATATCAGAGTTCTACTCTGATCTCTATAGATCAGAGTAGAGCAGAGAGAATAGAAAGGGAGTAAAAGCCAGTAAACTGTTAACATATCACCAGGATATCACTGTTGTAAAATGCCACAGAGTTATTATAGTCACAATATTTCACGCACTGCATATTTAAATAACATGATATCAATGAAGTATTTTTATAGGGAATATGACAGTTAAAGGAACAACTTGAAAAGTAAAATGGACCAGAGTCGTTTCTTTAAAGCAAGAAGAGTATTTAGCAAATTTGTTTTCAGAGAAGCTGTACATTAGAACAAAGTTAATCCATGTTAATTGCAGGTAAAAAATATTCCACGTTATTATACACTAATAATAGGAATAATACTGAACTCCTTATTTACCTATAAAACCGTAATATCCGAACGTGATAGAACCGACAGACTATATCTCTATATATCAGAGCTCTACTCTGATCTCTATAGATCAGAGTAGAGCAGAGAGAATAGAAAGGGAGTAAAGCCAGTAAACTGTTAACATATCACCAAGAAATCACTGTTGTAAAATGCCACAGAGTCATTATACAGTCACAGTATTTCACGCGCTGCCCATTTAAATAACATGATATCAATGAAGTATTTTTATATGGAATAACAGTTAAAGGAACAACTTGAAAAGTAAAATGGAATAGAGTTGTTTCTTTACAGCAAAAAGTGTATTTAGCAAATTTGTTTTTATATAAGCTGTGCCTTTAAACAAAGTTAAAAAATCCAAGTTAATAATCGGGACAAATTTTTGCTACATTATTTTACAGCAATACCGACAATGAAACTCAGCCTTTTGTTTACCTTTTTAACAGAGATGTCTCTAAATGGAAACGTGATACAACTGGCAACCCATGTTTCTCTATACATCAGAAAAGAACTGAGAGAAAAAGGATAAAGCCAGTAAAATATCACCAGGAAGATACTGTGGTTATAAAGACCGTCACAGAGCCGTTCTATTGCGTACATGAAACGACATTGTCTTCTCACTCCCCCCCCCCTCCTTTCCACCACCATCGGCCGTGACGCGCCCAACGGGAATCGCGGGCCTAACCCTTCCATACCCTATTCAAGAAGAGCAGGCCCGGAAGCCCCAAATTGGATAAGTAGCCCCAGTTGCCGCCATTTTCGTTGCCACGGCAACCGCGTCGGGAAAAATGTCCGTCTGTGGTTAGACGGTGATTAAGGGGACTGTGCAGGATTGTGAATGAATCTGACGGATCAATCTGACTGTCGAGGGAGTTTCACAACGATAATCGGCGAGAGCCGAAACGGAAAAGCGCTTCAATAGGCGAATCTCAGGAAAAGATCAGTCCGTTAGCAGTAGGAAAATCCCCCGATTATCATGCTGCCATACATTCCTCACGTGTGCCTGCACGCGGATGCACACACACACACACATTTCTCTCTTTTAGCAAGCTCCATCAGAGTTGTTTTCGGAATAACTGGCATAGTTTGCATTTCCATTACATTTATCTTGACGATTGCAATATAGTCTATTACCTCCACCACTTTATTTATATGTCTTTATATATAAAATTCTTCTCTCCGTGTGTTTGTAATAGAACTCCTCCTAAACGGCTGCACTGATTTAGATAAAATTTTGTTTATGTAATTAAATTGGTTCGAGAATGTTTTAGATTCACAATTTGATACGATAAAAAATGTTTTTTCTATTAAAAATCCAGAATTGCGCTCTTATTCAGATTCTTATAATATCGCTTGAAACCTTTCACTACCAACGTATCTGTGGCGCAGAGGTCGGCGCAGCGGGCTTCAGTACGAGAAGTCCCAGGATCGAATCCCCGTACAGGCGATGAGGGAATTTTAATTTAATCTAATTACGTTTGTGATGACTATACGCATGGTGGCGTCAAATACTTTTAAAATAGATTCTTTTCTTACTTTTCCATCAAAACGGTCCAATATATTATTTATTTAAAACCATTCTACAATTTTTGGATTTACACACTTCTTACTAAAACTAAAGTCTGAACTAATAGCTGCCACGTGTGGGCCTGTCTTACAATTTCTGAATCAGATGACATGCCTTCCAGGAAAAATAGGATCTTTGCAATCTTTATGCCATTGTTTGCATTTTTGCATCTTCGATTGTTTAACATACCACAACAGAAACGACGACTTAAGTCTCTCTTACGAGAAATTATTCACGTGATATCAAGACGACATTTTCACAAAGCACCAGATGCATGTTTGTCTCGTTACTGTGTTAGACGTGACTGTCAGTTCTCCGTCTTTAAGGTAAAATTTAAAGCATTCTGGTGACTATATGCCTAGTCTTAGCGTTCCAACTAGTTGTTTTCACTGCAATAAAGTTGCATTTGGAGATATAATAACAGATACTATCTAGTTTGGTTTCTCTCATATTTGTTGCATTTCTTACTCTGTATACGACAAAATATCAATATAATGGCTATCTCTACAAGTATATAACCATTACATTTCTCAATATAATGCTTATATGACGGCCACTACCAAACTTGAACAATGCAACTCAAAGATCCATATGCATCTGTAACAATGTTTTAAATAGTTGAAGCAATGTTTTTAAAGAGTATTTTTAGAAAACAGTAATTAGTAATTCACCAATTTTTAATGTTTACAGTTTATTATTTTCTGGTAGAATAAAGGAAGTATCGTAATCACAAATTATTTCGGTTTAGAACGAAATATCTATGGTTTGGAGAGCTACGGTCTACTTTTTTGCAACACGCGGACTAATGAGACCGTGACCTACTCCTTAACCCATCCACCGGCCACCCTCCCTACCTTTTTCCCTTTCAAAACAGTCACCCTTTTCGTAAATTCCAGACGGAACTTACCGTACCATACTAGAGTTGCCGGTTTAAAAGTTGTCAGGCTACTTTTAAATTATTTTCCCTGCAAGGTAAAGGAGTTCCGTTACGCAAAATTAGTTTCTTTCATTTATTATCGCTTTGCAATATTTTTTTTCCTCAAAAGTGTGCGATACGAGTTATACGAGTGTGCACGAGAAGGGGTCGACAGGTCCGTTTTCGAACAGGAATTCACTGTCGAAACCCCGTCGACGAGTCCGTACAGTGGCTTAAAGTCGATTCCGAACGGCCATGCAACAGTGGGAATCGAACCCACGAAGTCTGGTACCGAAAATCAGTGCTCAAACTATTCAGTCATCGCTTGAAATATTTATGTAACGAAATGTTTCAATGTATATTAAAGTTACAGGTCTCCGTACTCCACTCTTAATACGTTAACCTTGAAAAACGAAAACTACTTTAAATGTTGAAGAGAATGCGAAAATGATAATTCTAACCACGCATAACGCGTCAAAAAATATTACAAAAAAAAAAAAAGATATGATATACTATGCTTACAACCAAATTATGTGTTATCCACGTTCGACTTTTTATAAATGGCATCACATAATGCATGAAAAATATCTGATTATCAATGAGGCTAAGTTGTAATATACCAAATAGTTTAATATTTATATTTCTTTTACTATGAGGTGTCCATTAATACTTATCTTTAAGATATTCATCTATACATAAACTAAATTCTAAATCCCCTGCGCTACAACCTGAGTGGGGCCATGGCCTACGATAGCAATCTCCGTTTTCGACACCAAGGGCCTATGAAAAGCAAAAGATATTTTTAGTTAATGCATTCAATTTAAAATAAATTAATTCTTATATTTTAAACGCTGCAAAACCAGTTAAGATAAAAATTTGAAATATGCTTCTTAAAACTGACTTTAAAACTAAACTCCTAGGCGCAACAGCCCCTAGGGGGCACACGGCCTACGATGCCAATCTCCGTTTCTGTGACCAAACTCTGGAGTAAGCATATGTTCCGGTTAGATGGTTCAATTAAGCAAGAGAAAACTCACAGTTTAGTTCTCAAGCATGCTTGACCTTCAGTTTGTCTACTCACTGAAGGGATGAAAGGCTGGGTCAACCTTGGCCAATCCAGGGATCGAAACTCTGACCTGAGTCGTAGAAACGAGATAAAATTGCCTTTATTGCTGTATATTATACAGCAAGGTTTTAATAAAAAAGTCACTTTAATAAATCCACTTCTCTATTTAATTTTAAATTTGGCATTTAACTATTTATACTGTTCAATTAAAAGATGACCGAAAAATCTGGGGTGCGAAGATATATGATCCGGGCATAAGAAGCATATGTCCCGGTTATGTGGTCAACCTTACGCGGAGCTCCCAGTGTTTAGTTTCTAAGCATGCTTGGTCCTCAGTTCGTCTACCCACTGAAGGGATGAAAGGCCGAGTCAACCTTGCCCAGCTCGAGGATTGAACCTCGGATCTGTGTCTTAGTGCGAAGCGTTATCCCAACGGCACTGGGCTTCTTTATCAATATATATTCAGCAAAATGATTCGGCATTTATAGGTTAACCATTTAGGGATACATATGAGTCTTGAATAAAATTTAATGAATTGCAGTATCCATGAAAGAAGTAGATCTCAGTTTATTTAGAGTGTATGAACAGAATCATATATACACAAAGAAATACAAATTATTGCACAAAAGAATGTGGATAAAGCGTATATATTGTAAAAGGCAAAACTTTTCTCTGCATTGAAGTGTCCAAAAAAACCTATCGTGATTAACATTTTAAATTTAAAGTAAAATCGAAAAGTATATCACAGTTTCAAAAAAAAGAGCTATTCCATTAGTGTGGATACACACACACACAAAATTATAATCAATTTGATATGTGTTTCATGTTTGTCAGTAAGTTTTAGAACAAATATTTTGTCACGTCTTCCAAGTTGACGAAGTCGAAAAATATTCCTCAGTTTATTTCAAGTGGCAGCAATACTTGAAATGCTGATTTGAACACGCTTCCTCTTTCACTTTCACTTTCTTTAACCCATAAATGTCTTGACATAAAACAAATATTAAAGGCGACAAATTTAACGTGCAGAGATTTGGCTACCCCTGGTCGAAGAATAAAATTTGAGAAGACTGTTTATAGAAGGTTTCTATACGCAAGGAAACAAATTTGATTACTGCTCCTAAACATTCCAAAAGGAAAAAATATTCCTATGAAAAAAAATAATGAGAGAGATGTTACATTTTACACATTTTTTACAAGATCATAAATGTGTATACGGTAGCAAAATTAAACAACATTAAATATTAAATGACAGAATTTATTATATTGTTAACACACTGTGTGCTGGTTCATTTCGCAAAAGAATTGTACCGGAACCGAGCGTTTTGCCCGTA
Organism: Pardosa pseudoannulata; assembly: GCA_032207245.1. Taxonomy (NCBI): domain Eukaryota; kingdom Metazoa; phylum Arthropoda; class Arachnida; order Araneae; family Lycosidae; genus Pardosa; species Pardosa pseudoannulata. The sequence goes on from CM063498.1 coordinate 74,646,335, forward strand.
AATTTAGTTATTCAGTTAAATCTCATTAGATCGAAAATCATTTAATTTTTTAACCAACTTTTCGTATTTTATATAAAAATACATAAACAAATATATATAAATAGAAATATATAAATAACAACCATAAGTTTTTTGTAAACAAAAAATATATTTTTTAGTGGATAAATTTATAACAGCGTAGTAAATAAGAAAAATCAAATAGAAATAGTAGTATATAATTTGAATTTTTTCGAATTATGTTATATATAAACATTTTTACATTATAAAAAAAATAAAAAGATCAATTATAAAACTAATAATGTAAAAACTAGTTTTTATTTTTTCTCAAATTTTCCAGAATCTATGTAGTAGACAAGAACATTCGGCTTCGTTTTCCTGTATATACCGTTATTTTTGTTCCCCCAAACAAACCATGTTGTTGCACTAACCCGTACGTGACCCACGCTCAACTATCAATCGTCAGAAACCGTATTAGTACGTGTCCCGCTCTCAAGTATCAATCGTTAGAAAACGTACTAGTACGTGACCCACGCTCAAGTATCAATTGTCAGAAAACGTACTAGTACGTATCCCGCATACAATGTGTTAAGATAAAATAAAATATTAAATGATATACAATTTTAACACATACAATTATGTAAAACGGAAATATATTTAACATTTTAAATCTTATACCTGGTAAAAAATAAAAAAAAATTAATAAATCGAAAATTATGATACTTAAAAACACAAATAAAGCATATATTTCCCAGCAATGGAAATTATAGTTCTTAGTAAGCCATCTACGTTTCTTGAATATTATTACCGATGTCCCAAGATTCAAATTTAATTGCAACAATAAAGCAGTTAAGTATGCATAATTTCCAGAATAAATGTTAATCGTTCCAAATAAGCTTCAATTTTGACATTGTAGCAAGACGTCAAAAGCATGTTATTAAGTGTGCAATTAGAGTTCAGCGTAATTAAGAGATAGGTAACTGTAGTAACTGTTTGTTAACATATCTCATTCACCCCTCGGAAAAATAAACTAACTGCCGTATATCGTTAGTGAACTATTGATTAAGCGACGCGAAGTCGCTTATTACTATCATAACAGGCTAAATTACTGGCTAATTCGAGAGACTGGGTAAAAAAATGCTTCTACAGACACAATATTAAATGTTTTACGAATGGCTTCTTATCACGATACGTTAACTAGTTTTGTATCAGTTTACTCAACAGCCAGATATATTATCTGATGCGTATGCCAAAAATTACTATCTTTCACCAAAATACAATGCACGAATATCCACAGCTTTGAATGAATTGCCTTTAAAAGTATATATTTTGCCCCCAAGGGAAAAAAAAAGTCTACTACGCAAGCCAAATAAGGTCATGCATTAGTATTTTTTATATTCAAAGGTTCAATTCGGGTTTGCAAAAGTATACATAGCAATTATTTGTACATGTAAACTTTAGTTAACCCAAACACAAAATGTTTGCAATTTCATCATCAACAAAGAAAATACAGATGGTGTCTAACATTTTTTTCAATTAGTAAAAAAGGCTTAATAATATAAAAGTCGAATTTTTCCAAACAAAAAAAATTAGCCGAAATTTCATGTTATTTTATTTATTAGCGTTTTAAATTAGCTGACGTCAGCAAAAATTCATTGAACAATTAGACCTAAATCCATGTTAGTTTACCTGACCTAAAACTACAAGGTAACGGACCACAAACGTTTTTTGCCGAGTAAAAAATCTTTCTCGTCACAGCTACTATAAAAAGAGGTTAAATAATATAAAAGTCGAATTTTCCCAAACAAAAATAATTAGCCAAAATTTCATGTTATTTTTAAAATTTTTTTTTGCGTTTTAAATTAATCGATGTCAGCAAAAATGTATTGTATAATTAGACTTAAATCCATGTTAGTTTACCTGACCTAAAACTGCAAGGCAACGTTCTGCAAACGTTTTTCGCCGAGTCAAAAAACTTTCTCGTCACAGCTACCATAAAAATAACTTCAGTATGAAGAAAATAAAGAAAAACAATGGAAATTTAATTCTTATTTATTTTAATGTGATGAACAAAAGTGTTTGGATGAATTTTTCTTTATTCTTGTTATCGTGCCACCTTTAACATATACTCGAGGCACACAGTTTGGGAAAACATATTGAACTGCATATTGAACCCTCCAAAATAAAAGAAGTTATTCAACACTTTAATGAAAACAATAAGTTCTATCAAGTAGAATATTCTAACTACTCTTCATTTTGCAGTACCCACGCAGATACTCTATTCGTCGCGGATTCAGTTGGAAGATAATTGAAACAACTCATCTCTAATAGAAATCTGATTTTTCTAGCAACAAATTCTACCTAGCATTGAATATTAAAACTTAATATATCAAGAAGCATACTATAAGCTATACCTTTTTGTAACTCTACATAACCTATGTGAGTGAAAAAGAGAAACTTAGAAACCGTCATACTACACATCATCATTATTTCAAGTAAACTCCATTAAAATTTTTCGCACATTGAATAAGTAACAATATGCACGTGTACATAAAATAAAGTGTATCTTCAACATGTTAATCAATATAATAATTCTTATGAGAGTAAACTTTTCACTCATCATATCGACTCAAAGTTATTGGACAAATTTAATTAATAACTAACAAACTGCAACAGGAACATAAAAATAACGGCTAATGTTCTTCAGTTTGGACAAAATAATAAGCCTTATCCTCAAGCAGAACATTCTCTGCACTCATCTTCACAACACTTAGACGCTCCATTCGCTTGCAAACTCGGACACAAGATAATTGATGGAACTCATCCCGAGTACAAAACTAGATTTCCCATTGATTTCAATACATCGACCGACACTTACAATTTGTCTAGTATTATATATACCGATAAACATTAAAAAATAATACACATTAGTGTCACATCCTCGCACTCTGTGTATGACAAAGAGCTATATGAAACCTCAATGTTATGAGAAAGACTTGATGTGCATGTGGAACATAAAAAAATTATTAATCACACTAATCAAGGTAATAAGTCTATATATAGGAATATTCTTTTTACTCATCCATTCGACTCAAAAGATATTGCACATATTCAATAACTAACAATATGCTAATAACTAGCAATGTACTAGTAGAGCGCAAACAATAAAGGTTACAATTCATCCCACCAATCAAAAACAGCCTTTTCTGTGAGCCTACTCATTTAACTCGTAATCTCGACTTAAGCAAAATACTGAATGGATTTAATAACAATGTGCAAATAGAATGTAAAAAAATTAAAGTTATTATTCCAATAATCGAACTAAGTTTTATCCATGAGAAAATTAATTTCAATAATCACAATTTCAACGAAAATATTGCACAGATTAAATAACTAACATTGTGCAAATAGAACATAAAAAATTTACGTTATTATTCTGATTACTGTGATGAATATTATGTCTTATCTACAAGAGTATATCCCGCATCAATTCGACTCAAGCTAAACATTGCATACGTTTAATAACAATGTTCAAGCGACTACTATTAATCACACTAATTAAAATAATAAGCCTCATCATCAAGCTTGACATTCTCTCCACTCCCTCAGCTCCGTCGCGGTTTCGACCAGAAGAGAAGTGAAGAAACTAATGCTGAGTAGAAAGCTGGTTTTCCAACTGCCTTCAATACGTTAAATCGACAATAAAAAGTCTGTCTAATACCTATTATATGGGTATTTGTGATACATTCACATAACGGTTGTGGTACATGAGAGGGAAAGTGAAAAAGGATTATACAAGGCTTCATTTTTATGTGGACTAAAGAATCGGGCAAGACATTTTGCACATTTAATAACGTACAAGCAGCGTATAAAAAATAAATGTTACTATTCATCATATTAATTACATTTATACGTCTTATTCAGGAAGACATTCTTTTCACTTATCCTCTGAACTCCAGATTATATAACTTACACCATTAAAGCTGAACACGAAAAATGCAAATTACTATTCATCATATCAATATAATATGCCTTATCAAACAGAATATTCTCTTCACCCATCACCTTCTAATTTAGACGACGTTCCATTCGCCAAGAACTCGGCTGGAATATTATTCAAGAAACTCATCCCGAGAAGAATGTTGGGTTTCCCATTGCCTTCGATAGATTAATCGATAGCAAAATCTGTCTGGCATCGATTATATTGATGGGCATTTTAGAAAACACACGTATGTGATGTATTCACACTACCGTTGTATATGAAAGAAAACCTGACAAAAGGATTATAAAGAATCGCGTAATGGCATTTTGTACATTTAATACCGAGAAAATGTGGTATAAAAGTTAAAAGTTGCTATTCATCATAGTTATCAAACTAAGGGCCGATCCCACCAAAGTCGTTTAACGGCTAACTACGATTAGCCACGATTAACCCTATCGCCAACCAATGGGGAAACGGAATTCTCCATTTAAACCGAGATTAATCGCGTTTAGCGTTAAACGACTTTGGTGGGATCGGCCCTAAGTACAGGAGAACCTCAATTATCCGAACCTCGATTAACCGAAACTCTCCATTAATCGAAGCCGGTATCTTCTTCACTTTCTACTATCATCCAAAATTTTCTCTTTACAAACATGCATTTTTAATGTTTTCTTCTTCCTCACATTATTATTGTTAGCAAGTCGTCCTTTCCAAATTACGAGTGCATATAAATATTTTGGAATTACCTAGTTTAGAATTCCTTTAGAATTCCTCCAGTACTCTTCCCCACTTTCAAACATCCCTGTTCTAAACAAAAATACAACCCATTTCGAAATTTGGAAGATCATATTGCAGAGTCCCAGAACAATTGAATGTTACTGTACCAATGACGATACTGAATATTAAACTAGATGATTATGGATGAATTTTCGATTATCCAAAGTAGGTTTGGTCTCAATTACTTAGGATAATCGAGGTTCTACTGTATTATCTATGAAAATATGTCGCATATCCATCCTCTGGAATTAAGTTAACACATTACTATAGATTAACTAACACTAAACAAGAGGAACACGAAAAATATAGGTTACTATTTATCACAACAATATAATAAATCTTATCAAAAAGCAGACCATTCTCTTCACTCATCACCTTTCAACACTTACGACGTTCCACTCGTCCTGGACTCGGCTGGAATGTTAATTAAGGTACTCATTGCCAGTACAAAACTGGGTTTCCTATTGCCTTCGATATATTAATCGATAGCAAAATCCGTCTAGTATCGATTATATTGATGGGCATTGTAGAAAACATTCGTACATGATACAGTTACACAACCATTATAAATGAGAGAGAAATTGAGGAAGGGCTCTCAAGAATCGAGCAAGACACTTCGTACTTTTAATACCGACCAAATTGTGTTATAAAAAGTAAAAATTACTATTCATCATAGTAATAAAAATAGGTATTATCTATGAAAATATTCTTTTCCAGTACTCATCTTCTGGCATAATCAAGAACATTGGAGCATTTTTACTAACACAATGCAAAAGAAGGAACACGAAAAATATAGGTTATTAGGCATCACATTAACATAATAAGCCCTATCAAAAAGCAGAACATTCTCTCCACTCATCACCTTCCTACACTTACGTGGACGACGTTCCATTCGTCGCGGACTCGACCGGAAGATAATTGAAGAAACTCATCCCGAGTAGAAAGCTGGGTTTCCCATTGCCTTCGATACATTAATCGATAATTACAAAGTCTGTCTAGCATCGAATATATCGATCGGCATCCTAGAAAACTCCCCCCCCCCGTTCTTCCTCTACCGGCAAGTGTCCGACTGTTTACTTTTACGCTCACCTTCCCCCCGTGTTACCCCCTTCGCAAGCTGTCGGACAACAGAGCGCATGAGTCACCCCCTCTGGCGCGCGCGAACGCAAGAACACAAAAGACCACGGCGTTTAATCCCCGTGCCGGGGGAGTAGGAAATTAAAAGTAGGTGGAAATAGATCTGGAGGGGAACACATACTCCAGTAGTACAGATTGAGATTGCATTGTTTAAGGGATACGAATTCGATTTGTCTACAAAATTGTCTACAAAATTTAAGAATACCATTTAATGCTTAAGAAACGTCAACCTTAATTTAATACTTTCTCGCCTGAGCTATTTCGATACTTACGTCTGCGGGTTGGACATTTTTCGCATTTTTAAAACAGACCCTGAACATTGCAGGAAAAGACCCATTTTTTCAAAATCAAAAGAAAAGGAACATATGCACAATGAAGAACTACTCATAAACAGCTACGATATGTCTACAAAGTTTAAGTATATTCTTTAATTCTTACAGAACTCGAACATTAATTTAATACTTTCTGGCTTAAGCTTTTTTGTTCCTATGTCTTCTTGTGGATTGCAGATTGAGTATTTTTTGCATTTGTAGAATATACCCCAAGTATCAATTGCAGAATAAACCCCTATATTTTTAAAATCCAAAGAAATGAAACATGTCTAGTGAAGAACTATCCAAAAACCGTTTCGATATGTCCACAAAAGTTAAGATTACTCTTTAATTATTACGAAACTTCAATTTTAATTTAATACATTCTGGCTTGAGCTGCTTCGACCCTTGCTTCCCTGTAGACTGCAGGTTGGATATTTTTCGCATTTTTAAAACATACCCTGAACATTAATTGTAAAAAAAAACCCTTTTTTCAAAACCAAAAGAAACAGAACATATGCATAGAGAAGAACAACCCACAAACAGCTTCGATATGTCTTCAAAAATTGAGAATGATTGAGACATATTGAGGACTGCAGATTGAATATTTTTTGCATTTTTAAAATATACCCCGAGTATCAATTGCAGAATAACCCCCCATTTTTTCGAAATCCAAAGAAACGGAACATACCTAATAAAGAACTATCCAAAAACAACTTCAATATGTCTACATAAATTAAGAATACTCTTTAATTCTTACGAAACCTCAACCTTAATTTAACACTTTCTGGACTGATCCATTCCGTTTTTATGCCTCTCTGTAATGGACTGAGGATTGGGTATTTTTTACGCTTTTTAAAATCATATCCTGGGCATAAATTGTAGAAAAAATTCACTCTTTCAAAATTCGGGGAAAAGAAACATGTTTAATAAAGAACTAACCCAAACAGCTTCAATTGAAAATTTTACGCACGTGTTAGGCCCTCAGCAATAATTTGGATATAAGATATAAAAGATATAACAATTAGAAAAAAATAGAAGTGTAATAAAGGAATTAGTCAACAAAAATATCCTAATCGTTTAATTATCTGAAAGATATTGATTAACAGATAATACAACTCTATGTACTTAAAAGAAAATTTTGGCATATCTTTTATGTAGGTTTTTTCTCAATCTTACAGATTGGGATATAACATAAATTTAACTACTTTTATATTAATTGGTCTGTATTTTTTATTGTAATCAATGCAGAAAAAAAAATTATAATTTTGTAACAGAATGACGAAGCATATATTGAATATCTGTATAACATTTCTTAGTGCAAGGGTAAATTGGAATAGGGTTTGAACATCAAATGCCGTATTCAGCACAAGGGGCGTGTTTTTCAGCGTAAGCCTAAGTATTAATTTTTATATGAAAATTATTTGGCAAGTGAAAAATAAAAAGTATAGTTACAATTGACGAATTTTAGATTAAATTATCTAATAGCAATAGAAAAGATCGATTTCCTACCGAAATAGAGGTGAAAAGACTTACAATACATATTCAGAGAGCACTAAGGACGTTTGACTAAAGGTTTTATTGTTATGTATGGATTCTCTTATAACTGTACACTTAAGATAAGAAAATAAGAAAAAATGCTTAATTTTAAGCCGAATTACTCATACAAATACGTTTTAGCACTTTTTTTCAAAGATAAAATTCCATCCCATTGCTCGAACAATCTTCACTGCATTCAGCTTCATCAAGATAAGAATACAAGCCAAGCCGATAATCCTACTGCTCTATATTTTTTAAAAATAGAAAATAAAACCAGAATTAAAGCTATTCCCTTAAAATGCATCCCACTCCAAGTTCACTAACTTGTTCCCTGTAGCTTATTGAGCATTTGGACTTTAGCGCCAAGATTTTTATAAGCGGCATTCCAAATGGACCCTTAAAATTTGTTAAGGAGTGGATCAACACCAACCTTGATGTTTTAAGAAACGCCCTGTTAACTTGAAAATAAAGAAGTAATAAGATGTTTTAACGAAAGAACCATCAGAGTTAACATATTAGCAAATAAATATATATGTAATGGGTGTTTTGACCACTACAAAGTTAAAATGGCATCCATGCTAGAAATAGGACAATCATTGAGTGATGAAATTTAACAGAAAAATTAAAAATCCCCTATATAATAATAGCCTAAGTTATCTGTCCGTCTGTCCTCGATTTTATGAAGCGGTTGAACATGGAATGGATAGAGGCATCCATAGTTAGCAAAATTCAAAGAGAGTAATGTTTATCTTCTCCTAAACTATAGATCCGATTCTAAAATAAATTGGTATAAATAGGCTTCCTATCACAGTGAAAAATACTGCTTTCTTTAAAGCGTTCGAAATCCACCCCTTCCCCTCTTTTCGAGCTTTTAATGCCATTATTTCAACTCCTATTTTCCCCGGTTAAGAGCAGGCGATTAAATTCATCAATTTATCCCATAACAAATAGGTAAAAATAGCATTTTTCTAGCATTATGACGTCATTTTTTTAACCATCTCATAGAGTCATTTCTTATTTTAAATTATTTAAATTATGCCTTATTTTCATACGTTTTATCATTGAACTTAGATATTACGTAAATAAGGCAATTTGTCGCAACGTTACGTACTACTATAATGCTCTCCCCATTCATTTTCACGTGTTTAACAGCCAATAGACAAACAATAAACTGCCCTTCCGTTTGAAACTAAAGCCAGATTTGTCATGATTTGAGAATTTGCCCTACTATGTGAAATCGCCTTATAATTTTCTTTTCTATTTGGGTTCAATAATAGATTAGGTACATGTGTGATCATTTTAAATTAGGTCATCGATTATTTTTTGTTGCAAGATAATTCTCAGCCAAAAAACAAACCATTTTTTTTACCTGCCTCATAAAGTACAATTTTGGAAAATTAAAAATTTTACTGATCCCGTCATGTGATGGGCTATATGCTAGTACAGAGTATATTAACACAACCCTACTTGTGAGCTCGCTGCCAAAACGTCTCACATTTGTTTATATAGTGGCGTGAAAGTACCAATGACAGCGTTAAAACTAATTACATGGTGATGCGTAAGAGGTGAAACTAAGTTAACGTAAAGGAGTTATATAAGAACAGATAATCCAAGCAGGAATTAATATTGGTGTTCACGAAGTCGCCAAAGGTTACCACAGTTAGAATAGAAACAAGGAAATTTCGACAAAGGTGGTAATCTTAGGAATATAATCGCTAGAAATTTATTTTAGAATATAATTATAATTCAGTTCGTTAGATATGGTTAAAATATCATTACTAGAAAAGCAATGAAGAAGGACTAGATAACTCAACTTCTGCTTTCCGGTAGTCGAGACAATTCAGCTGTTATTTTGCTTATTATTCAAGCTCTTATTAGATTCGTTGTGATTCGATGTGTCGTGACAGTCCTTAATATAAGGAAGACAATAAATCTCCTTAAACCTCTATTCTAATTATCTTAATTAAGTCATTAATGTAAGTTGATTGTTGTTTCCCATCATTTGTTATTTGTCTGATGCAGCTTCAGTTGTGAACCAAGGTTAAGTAACCATAAGTCTATTTACTTTTAGTTAAGTTCGAGAAAATTCGAATTCTATTTGAACTTTTCTTAACACATTCTAACCCTTTTCTAACTACTCTTAACAATTACATACATGTATATATTTTCAAAATCTTTATAGAAATGCGTTAATATCATCTGTACATACCTCCGCATGTGCGTGTATGAGATCGAGAATTTTATCATGCATCATTGATCGCAATGAAAACAAAATTAATGTTTTGACAGCTCTCGAGGATTGGAATTCTTTTAACCGTTTTTAAATGAAATGTTTATCAGTTAGAAAAATACTTCCACCCCGGCGGAGTGCCATAAAAACCATCGCAATTAATAGGAAAAAGTTAATTCTGAAAAATGCAAAAAGATTGCAAAGTAGAGAATAAACACAATTACATCTGACAAAAAGCAAAAAAAAAAATTCTCGAAATTCTTTCCTAATCAATTAATCATCAAAATTTAGAAGAAAAAAATTTTGAATACGTACAAAAAAAAATATTTTTAAGAAGTTACACACCGATGGGACGGAAAAAAAAAAGGAAAAAAGACACATGCAGAAAAAAAAATTGCGATTAAATGCTGTAAAAGTTAGACGTGAAAGCGTTAAAGGAGTAATGAAAAAAAATTGCTGATGAAACTGTTTGAAAGTAAGAACTGAAACAATGAGTGACATCGTTCTCTGCTTCTCTCTTTTTTTTTTCACTCTAAAATTTAGCACTTTTGTATTCCTCTCTCTTTTTTATACGCCATTAAAAAATACCAAATGAGCAATGACGGGTAAAAAATACAAAACGGACTTACTTTTTAGAATCTGAGCAATTTTTCCCCCCTGTTAACATTTTTAATTTATTATTCCGAGCTGCTTTATACAGTTTTTTCTCCCTCTTTCTTTCCCTTTTGAATCTTCGTTAATTTGTTGTCAAACAGGATGTCAAGTAATTCCTGTTACCAAGTGTTTAGGGTTTTCCTGTGTGAAGACCTGACGCTTTATGTGGAACGTTTATCACATTCAAATATCACAAGCGTCGCCACTGTTCTCCGTTTTCCTGTACAAACAAAGAGCGATACAAGAAAAAAAAATATTACAGTAAAAAAAAATAACATTTTCCCTTTTTCCTTAAAAAGAATAACGCCAAAGGAGGGTAGAAAAAAGGACCCGGAGTGTATTTTTGTTGAATTAATAACTTTTATTATTCGATTTCGCTCGGCGAAAAAGATACCGCAATGCGATATAAGTCCTAATGACCCGGCTAAAAAGCGAAGTTTTTTTCTTTATATATTATTATTATTGCTTTGTGTAGGTATCAGGCAGATTAAGCATCGGGTAGACGGAAATGTTGCCACCCACCCCCCTAAAAAATATCACCAAAAAAAATAATGCGGAATCATGCATGCTCGTCCCCCCCTCCCCCTTTCTCTCCCCTCTGTGATACAACCGAAGCTGTGCTCACACAAAACAAAAGGCTAGCTAAAATTTCCAATAATTACATTTTGGCTTCATTTACAAAACTGGCGAGATTATATTATAAAAAAAAATAAAGAATTGCCGAAGGAAAAAAAAAAGAAAAAAAGAAGGCGAATGGAAAAAAAAAAGAATTACAGGCGGGAAACTGTTTTTAACATTTTTAACACCCCTCGCCGCTCCCCCTTTTGTGTGACAATAGAGTAAATACTAATGTCGTTTTCATAGATCGCGGTTTGAACTGTTTTTAAACAAAAGGCGACGGAGCCTGATAACAGAGGAAAGGTTAGCAATCTAAAAATTTTTATCCCTAAATCGTTTTTTGTTTTTCGAATAATAGACTCTCTAGAGCCTGCCCTCCACCCCCTCCCCTCTCCGCCCTTTTTTCCCCCTACAAAAACACCCTATTGCCACAATAGCGATAATAAAACAGACATAGCTATCATCATACGGAGCTTTTTGAAAAGCACGGACAAAAAGAGACAAGTTGCATAAAAAAAAGCGGGAAAAGGAGGAAAAAAAAAAGGGAAAAAATTGTCACGTAACGAAAAAATTAACGGATTACTGCAGTAAGAACAATAACAATAATCACTCGCAGACATAAAATTCGAAAGGAAGAGAGAAAAAAAAAAGTTTTTAAATATTAAAAAGGGAAATAAAAAAAAATTGCCAATGAAGAAAAATTGTGTTTATTTGCTTAAAGACCGGATAGAACAAGAAGATTTTTTCAACATTTTTTTTTTATTTTCCAATTGTTCCTCACTTGTCATCGGTACAATGAAATAAAAATGTTTTAAAAACGTTCATGGGTTTTTGTTTAATAAAGTTAAAGTGTGAAAGAGGGGAGCCAGAAAAAAAAAGAAAAAAAAATGGAGGCGCGGTGATAAGGACTGGGTATTGTTTTGTTTTCACCTTTTTATTCGACTGATTTGGCAACAGCGAGAAGAAGACGCAGGGAAAGAAAGACGGTGACGTCATACTCATTGTTTTCCCGCCATTGTTTGTTCGAAATGGTCGTTTGGGAATCGGGCAATTTCGCGCCTCTTTCTTGATTAAAAGAAAAGAAGGGGGTTATAAAAAATAATATATGAAAAAAAAAGTGCCCAGAATTAATTGCCACCGAAAACTGACTTTGTCGTCTGGCCCAGCAATGAAATCGTCGTTGGCCGAAACCCTTCAGAACTGAAATACTACAAAAATGGGAGGGGGGAAGCGAAAGAGAGGGCTTGTGGGGAAACTGAAAAAAAAAGCGTTAATGGAAAGTCGTCAATTTTTTTTCTTAATATATTCGAAGGTGAGGGACAAACACCGATTAAAAAAATTACATTTTTTTTGACGGAGTTTATTTAATTAGGAGAAAAAACGATATAAAAGTTTACGTTCCCTTGGAAATACTTGTGAAGAAAGAGAGGGGAGAAAAAAAAAACTCCGGCCATAATAATCATCATAAAGGACAAATAATTTTACAATTTTTCTCCCCACTCATTTGAACATAAAAAGTGGAATGAAAACCTTTGTTATTAAACACGGGCATTTTCAATGAGACCGGACGGTGCAGCAAAAAGGAGCATTCAAAATAAACATGCGGCAAAAAGTAGAACAGATAAACGCGCTAATTAATTACCGTGGGTTGGGAGGTGAAAAAATCATGGAAGATAACGAATTTTTAGGGAATTTTCGAATAGAATTTGTTTTTATGGGGAGCTCTCGATTAATTGCGCGCCTTCTCAGGGACAGGTGGGGAGGAATGTGCGGCGTTAATAAAACAAACCGAATTGCATTTCTTTGCGCGAAGAAATAGGGTAGATTAATTTACTTCGCAGATACCCTATTTATCTGTTTTTCCAAATTTGGTGAGAAGATACTGTGAAGGTTTCTTTTAGCGCATAACGTACTGCAAAATTCTGGAGGAAATTCTGAGATGTTACTTTCTATCGAGATTAATCTTCAGTGTTAATTATTAAGATTTTATTACTGTGTGGTGTATGTGCTAGCTAACTAATACAAGTACTTTTTCTAATTATTCTAATAAACTTTAGCATAGTTACTTAATCGCACTCACAGTCAACTTTGAAAAAGTTTATAACTGCCGTATACGGACCATATCTACGAACCATATATGCAATTATTTTTATAATATTTTTACAACATAATTACTATAACAATGCATTTGACAAGTACAATTTACAATGTGATTACATTAAAATATACATATTTTTAACAAACAATAAAAAAATGTTGAGTTTTCGTTAAGTATAATCTCTTTAGTTAAGACATTGTATGCGGTATACATACTAGTACGTTTTCTGACTATTGATACTTGAGCGCGGGTCATGTACTAGTACGGGTTAGTGTAACAACATGGTTCATACAGGCAAACGAAGCCCAATGATGTTGTTGTCTACTACACAGATTCTGGAAAAATTTAGACAAAAACAAGTTTTTACATCAGTCGATGCGACTAATGTAATATTAAATAATTTTCGATCTATTGAGATTCAACTGAATAACTAAATTTACGCGCAAAACGTCCGATCGCGTACAATTCCGCTGCGAAATGTACCTGCACACAATGTGTTAAGATACTTAAGAAAAAATCCTTGCAGTACATTGTCTGAAGTTTGTTTTTGTATCACTAAACTACATCTTTGGGTATAAATGTGATTAAAAATATCGACTGAATGTGCATAAAAATATTTAAATGATAGGTTACAACTAATTTAACAAAGTTTAACTCATTTACGTTTGATTGCTTTGAAAATTTATTGTATTGAAAGATTTTTTTGTGAGTTTATCTGAACCCATCCAATAGAACAATTATAGTTAACGGGAGTGATCTCAACCAACAGTAGTAAAATTTAAAAAAAAATATTAAGTCATGCTAACAGTAAAATTTAATTTATTTCTACTTTATATCTAGTTGACTGTAGCTATTCAAAAACCAACCAAATTTTTACTAAGCAATCTAAAAACGTTCATTGCAAACCTTCGAATAATACGATTTAATTTATCGGGTTTGATTTTAACCAATCGTAGTCAGAAACCTGAGGACCTTTAACAATTTTCATTTTAGGAAAAGTTGACCGTATCTATTCAACAACCAACCGAAATTTTACTAAGAAATTTAAAAACGTTCATCGCAAACCGTCCATTATTACGATCTTATTTAATGGGTTTTACTTTTACCAATCGTAGTCAGAAACCTGCGTATCTTTAACAATTAACTTTTATGTACAGGAAAAGTTGACCGTAGCAATTCAACAACCAAGCAAAATTTCACCAAGCAATCTACAAACGTTCATCGTAAGTGATCCATTATTACGATCTTATGTTTCGGGTTGGCTTTT
>CM063498.1:74665944-74670944 GCA_032207245.1 Pardosa pseudoannulata
ATTAACTCCGATGCCATGATCACCGCAAATTTTTCGGGGCAGAAGGGAGTAAAGCAGTGGAATGGTAGTAAAAGAAAGGGGAAAAAAATAAACCGCAGTGAGGGGTAAACCGACAACAAAAATAAGTCGAAAAATGGAACATTTTTGAAACTACTCTAACTTCCTACGAACGCCTGTCATCGCCGCATTTTTTTTATTGTGAAATGCACCAGAAATGGAAAAAAATAAAGGCAAAGGGGGGAGAGGCGAACGCGTCTGGGCCAACAACAAAAAAATGATAAAAATCCTTGCAAACGATGACAAATAAAAACGGAGCGCGACGCGCATACGGTAATAAACAAGATAAATAATAAATGGGTGGGAGAAAACGAAAATTCCGATAAACTCTGGGCAGTAACATTTATCATACAATTATTCGAGCTGTGAAAGAGCAGACGTCATTCAAAGCTCCCATGTTAAGTATACTGTGGAAATTGAAGAGAAAATGAAGAAGGAAAAACAAATCTAGTAAATAACTGTTGAATCGCTTACATTTGAATTTTTCATACTATTTTAATTCTTTTTTCAATTAAATGGAGTATACGATTTTGTACATAATATCCTAGAGTACCTTATGGACATTTTGTTTCAGTTTGGAATATTACGGTCAATTCTTTTACTATATGAGGGTTAATTAGATAAGAATAAAATATGATGTTAAAATTGTTGACCAAATGATGAACATGAGTCATTCAAAGTTCCTACGTAAGTATGCTGGGAAATTGAACAGAAAAGGGTGAAAAAAAAATCTAGTAAATAACTGTTGAATCTCTTACACTTAAATTGATCGTAGTTTTTAAGTTTCTTTATTTTTTTTTCAATGAGTATACGAATTTATACATAATAACCTACAGTATCTTGTGAATATTTTGGTTCAGATTGGAATATTACGGTCAATTCTTTTGCTATACGAGGGTTAATTAGATTGGGATAATATTATAGAATTAAAATGGTTGAACAGATGATGAACAGGCGCCATTTAAATCTCCTACGTAAGTATAATGAGAAAGTTGAACAAAAAAGGATGAAAAAAATCTAGTAAATAACCGTTGCATCGCATATGAATTTCTCATACTATTTTAATTATTTCATTTTTTTTAAGTTTAAAGAATTATACAGATTTGTACATAATAACCTAGAGTACCTTATGGATGTTTTGGTTCGGTTTGGAATATTACGGTCAATTCTTTTGCTATACGAGTGTTAATTAGATTGGGATAAAATACGGAGTTAAAATTGTGGAACAGATGATGAACAAGCGTCATTCATAGCTCCTACTTGCGTATACGCGGAAAATTGAACAAAAAATGATGAAAAAAAATCTATTAAATAACCGTTGAATCACTTATATTTGAATTTCTCGTACTGTTTAATTCATTTTTTTTTCAGTTTAAAAGAGTATACGAATTTGTACATAATATCCTAGAGTACCTTATGGATATTTTGGTTAGGTTTGGAATATTACGGTCAATTCTTTTACTATATGAGGGTTAATTAGATAGGAATAAAATATGATGTTAAAATTGTTGACAAGATGATGAACAAGCGTCAAAGTTCCTATGTAAGTATGCTGGGAAAATTGAACAGAAAATGGTGAAAAAAAAATCTAGTAAATAACTGTTGAATCACTTACATTTGAATTTCTCATACTGTTTAATTCCTTTTTTTTCAGTTAAAAAGGAGTACACAGATTTGTACATAATAACGTAGAGTACCGTATGGATATTTTGGTTCGGTTTGGAATATTACAGTCAATTCTCTTGCTATAGGAGGGTTAATTAGATTGGGATAAAATAAGCAATTAAAATTGTTGAACAGATGATGAACAAGCATCATTAAAAGCTTCTGTATAAGAACTCTGTGAATTGAACTGTAAAGGATGAAAAAAAACCAAGTAAATAATTGTTGAATCACTTATATTTAAATTTCTCGTACTATTTTAATTATTAATTTTTTTTTTCGGTTTAAAGAATTATACGGATTTGTATATAATAATCTAGAGTACCTTATGAATATTTCGGTTCAGATTGGAATATTACGATAAATTCTTTTATTATATGATGGTTAATTAGATAGGAATAAAATATGGTGTTAAAATTGTTGACCAGATGATGAACACGCGTCATTTAAAGCTCCTACGTAAGTACAATGGGAAAATTAAACTGAAAAGGATGAAAACAAATCTAGTAAATAACTGTTGAATCACTTACATTTGAATTTCTCATACTGTTTAATTCCTTTTTTTTTCAGTTAAAAAAGGAGTATACAGATTTGTGCATAATAACCTAGAGTACCTTATGAAAATTTTGGTTCGGTTTGGACTATTACGGCCTATTCTTTATCTATACGAGGGTTAAGTAGATACGAATAAAATATGGTGCTAAAATAGTTGACCAGATATTGAACACATGTCATTTAAAGTTCCTACGTAAGTATGTTGAGAAAATTGAACAGAAAATGGTGAAAAAAATCTAGTAAATAACTGTTGAATTTCTTATATTGAAATTGCTCGTACTTTTTACCTTGCGGATATTTTTTTTCAATGAGTATACGGATTTATTCATAATAACCTAGAGTACCTCACAGATATTTTGGTTAGCTATTTGAAATATTACTTTAATTATTTTGCTATACGATACTGCCAACTTCAAAAGTATTTACAGTTTGGTATATAAAAATATTTATTAGTACGGAGATTTCTTAAATTCCAGCTTAAATGCATAATGAGTATCAGATTAGGAAATTGTGTTAAAAGGTAAGAGGTTTTAACGTCACTTACGATTGGAATACTTAACTAGAAAGGAAAATAAGCAGTTTAAATTAATGTATATACGCGAGAAATATGGCTACAGATGAACGGTTTAATGCCAGAAATTAAGTCTATAAACCAGGGGTATCAAAACAACGGTATTTAAAAGCACTCAACACAGCCCCATCAGAGTTTATTTTGATTGTACTGTAAAACTTATAAGGTACTTAAATCATAAAAACCAAATATATGAAAAGAACAACTGACATAACGCAATTTAATATTTTAACTTTAATTAATATGAGGTTTATTCTAAAATCCTACAATAAGTGACAAATATAGAAATTCACATAACGAAATTAAATATTATAACTAATAACATATTTGTAGCTGCAACTTTGCTATGGTAATTGTTTACAGTAGTATAATTCTAAACTAAAGTGCGTTGGATTCATAGGCTATCTAGACATTAGTCCTTGAGACTTAATAGAGGAGTCAGTGTGACCCTTAGGCTAAAGAATTTGTAGAGCCTGCTTTAGAACAATGATTAAACTTACTGAGGCCAAAATTGCAACAGTATTTGAATAGCTAACAAACCTTACCTTTGAAGGGCTTACCATTTTCCAAGTACTACAAAAAAGGTTATATGTAACTTACCTTTTATCAAATATAAACAGAAAAAAAAAAAGAAATATGAATCCAACGAACCGTGTTGGTTTGAATGTTTAACAAATGGGAGTTTAGAAAAAAGGCTTGAAAAGCACTTACTCATTCTTTTTTCTATTTTTATTCGGCCAAATAAAGTAATTTTCAGATTCTGAGAAATGCACCCCAATTAGCGAAGATTGTATATACTTATATATATATTTCCTGGGTAAGTTTGGTGTGAAAAGCAAACACGAGTAATTCACAGTACGGTATGGCATATCAAAACAAATAGTCATTTAAAGTTCTAAAGTAAGCAGCATATAAGTACAATGTTTATATACATATACATGACGTGCAGGCGTTAAATAAATATCCACAATATAAAAGTTCCTTATACCCTGCTTTTTAAATACCGAAGTGGCTTCTAATTTGCACTTTATTTCGTATCTCATTCTTTGTAGTGCAATATAAAGAAAGAATATAGCATTTAAATTCGCAGAAGAAAAGAGTACAAAAGATTTTAAACTGCAAGAAAGTTTATATTTATCACTCAAGAGTTTTTAAAAGCAACATTGTTCTGCTAGTTAACTATTCAGTATCTAAGCAACATAAAATTTACATACAGCATGGAAACTATAATAAAGCTGCTATACAACTTATACATACAGGGTATCTGCCAAAATAAAATTTTTCAAATCCATGACTTTTCATGACTTTCCCTGATTTAGCAGATCATTTTCCATGACTTTAAAAAGCTTTCGTTAAAGTATATATGAATAAAACTTCTGATTTTCATACAAATAAAATATATGCTTTTAGAGAAATTACAGGAATTTTATCATAAAAAACTATAAACTTACTTTATAAGTGTTAATAAACTCACCTACATAAAAATAAATTGTATCTACATACCTAAGTTTAATCATATAGCAGTTTTTCAATCAAAATGTTTCCAATTTGAATTCAGCAATAGAATTTGGTATTATCCAGGTGACCATGAATAATAGCCAAATATAACACTATAATGTTTATATACAATATCCCTACAGGTAAAGTTATATTTTATGAAAAAATCTTAATTTTTATTAAAAAATTATTATATTAATAAAATTTTAACCTACAATTTAAGAAAAATCAGAATAATATACATTTACCCACCCATTACGCTTTCTTGCTTTGAGTTTCTTTGGTGAACAAATTTTACTTAGCAATATGGTCAATAAGATAATACATAAATACCAAACTCAGTAACTTCAGCCAAATGACAAGAAAAAATAGAATTAAACAATTCAATGCATTTTTTTTAATCGGTAGTTTAGCGGATCCATGACTTTTATTCATTTTACTTGAAAAATTAAGACTTTCCATGACAAAATTAATCCTTTGTCTAAATCCACGATTTTGAATGACTTTCCCTGACTTTCCAGGTGCTCGGAAACCATGTACATACTATAAGCTAATTCAAAATTATTTTGAAATGATGGAATTTTAGTAAAAGTTATCTTTTATCAGATATAGTTTTAATATCCATTTATATTATATACGTTTAAAACTACACACTATT
>CM063498.1:74675944-74728444 GCA_032207245.1 Pardosa pseudoannulata
ATATATCGACAATGGGTGAACTATATCAACCACAGCCAAATTCATCTCCAAGAGACATTCCATCATACACTTCTTTGTATTACTTTTTTTCCTTTCATCTAATTTGTTGTGTAATGTTTTGTTAAATAAATATTTTTAGTTAGCAACTGATGCTCTACTTTTTCATCTACATACAAGTTGACTGGTATGAGGATTCACCTACATTTGTTTTCAACAATATCTAAGTCTAATATATGGTGTTATGAAATACAGTCCACAATAGCAAACTTCAAGGGACCCATGATTTTGTTCGCTCTAATCGACGGTTTACAGGTCTGCCCTAGCATTTTTACCGCCGTAAACAATCAAGTACACATCGGGCCCATATGACCGTGAGCCTCTCTAAACTTCTTCCGGCAGTGGTGGGAAGATCGCAAGTACTGGGCCATCCACCAAGCAAGGCACCTGACAAGCGCCCGGAGAGCACCCGTCGTGCCATAGGCGCACTCCACGAGAGCAGGCGATTAAATTTATCAATTTATCACACAATAAATAGGTAAAAATAACATTTTTTCTAGCCTTCTGACGTCATTCATTTTATCAACTCATTTAATCATTTCTTAAATTATTTCAATATCGTGTGCATTACTTTCCTACGTTTTATCACTGAACTTAGATATCACGTAAATAATTTTCTCTTATATTTGTACTAAATAATAGATTAGGTACATATGTGCTAATTTTAAATTTAATCATCGATTATTTTTTGTTGCAATGAAAATTTTATCACCGGTATTAACAACAAATTCTTTTCATAAAAGTCTAGGAGTCTATTTCACGGACTAATAAATATCTAGCGTTTAAGTTATATATCTTTGAAAATTAAGAAGTTTGTGTGTTTGTTTTTTATACATAACCACACGGTTCAAAATCGGTTTGCCAAATTTTGGCCATCATTCATATATACCGCCAAATAATTACTGTCAATAATAAAACCTCTGCTGTCTATCCTATCACGTATTATGACAAGATAAATTAAGGGTGGCAACTAACATGCTGTCAGTAAACATAAACAAACTTCTGAGCATGTGCCAGATAATTCTCAATCAAAATACAAACAATTTTTTACCTGCCTCATAGGGTACTTTACAATGCTGGAAAATTAAAAATTTTAATGATTTCGTCATATGACGGGCTGTATGATAGTAATAAATAAAGATCATGTATTAAAACTGAAAAACAATTACCGGTAAAATATTTGTTTAAAATATGCACATTAGAAACTAAATTTTTATATCTAAATGAAGTAAAATATCTGTGTTATTATATAAATTAAACCTTTAGAGGTATGTGGTATTTTAAAATTAAAAAATAATAAAAAAGTTTTTTGAAATTAAAAATTAAAAAGAAAAATTAATCTTTATCATGCTATAAAATAAAATACATTGCGCGTAAATTCCATCTACTTCAGGGTGTAGTGGAAGTTATAGTATCATTCCTTTACTTCCATTAATTACCGTGAAAAAAAAATTGGGAAGAACTTAATGATAATTTCGACGTAAAAACTTTGCCAAGAAAACTAGTTAAGAAAACTTTGAACTATCTTTTTAAATGAATTCAACATGATTCTAAACTGGATTCACAGTGTCGGGAGACTTTAGAAGGGTATGAAGATAAACAAATTATTGAACTTGTACCAGATAATTATCAGCCAAAAAAACAAACCTTTTTTTAACTGCCTCATAGGGTACTTTACAATTTTAGAAAATTAAAATTTTACTGATCCCGTCATATGGCGGGCTATATTCTAGTTTTTAAAGAAACGTTTAACTGTAAACCAAACAACCAGCAGAATAATTTTCACCGTTGGCTAACATGGATGTATTTAATTTCTTCCGATGTAATTCTTATACGATAATAAACCTAAATATTTTTTATATAAAAAAAACTGCAATTTTGTAAGTAATACCTTTTGATAAAACGGAATCACCCGCTGGTATAATTTGATCAAAGTGGTCGATCCCAACGTATGGGAGTTTAGCCGTTCTTGCTTTTAAAGACTATTGGCGCAAAAATTTTATAATTAATTAGCATATAGCCCGTAATATGACGAGATCAGTAAAATTTTTAATTTTCCAGAATTGTAAAGCAACCTATGAGGCAGATAAAAAAAGGTTTGTTATTAGGCTGAGAATTATCTTCTACAAGCTCAATAATTTTTTTATCTTCCTACTCCTCTAAAGTCTGCCGATACTGTGAATGTAGTTTAGAATCACGTTGAATTAATTTAGTCAAACCATGGAGTTATGTATGGAAAAACAAACACACAAATGAACAAACTTCTTATTTTTCAAAGATTTATAACTTAAAAGCTAGATATTTATTAGTCCGTGAAAAAGACTCCTAGACTTTTATGAAAATAATTTGTTGTCAATAAGGCAATTTGTCGCAACGTTACGAACTACTATAGTGCCCTTCCCATTCATTTTATGTTTACAACAACTAATAGACAAACAATAAGCTGCCCTTCCGTTTGAAACTAAAGCCAGAATTGTCATAATTTGAGAATTTGCCCTACTGCGTGAAAGAGTCTTATACTAATGATAAAATTTTCATTGCAACAAAAAATAATCGATGCATCAATTTAAAATTATCACATATGTACCTAATCTATTACTTAAGCCAAATATAAAAGAAAATTATTTACGTCATATCTAAATTCAGTGATAAAACGTACGAAAATAATGCAGACGATTTGCAGACTTATTTAAATTATTTAAAATAAGAAATGGTTAAAGGAATGACGTCATAATGCTAGAAAAAATGTTATTTTTACCTATTTATTATGTGATGAATTGATAAATTTAATCGTCTGCTCTTAACCGGAGAAAATGGGGCTTGAAATATTGACATTAAACAGTCGAAAAGGAGGGAAGGGGTAGAGGAATACATTTTTAAAGAAAATAATATTTTTTGCTGTGATATGAAGCATGTTTATACCAATTTATTTTAGAATTGGATCGATAGTTTAGGAGAAGATAAACTTTACTTGCTTTGAATTTTACTAACCCTAACTCATGAAGAATCTAATATGGATGCCTCTATTCATTCCAGGTCCAACCGCTTCATAAATTTGAGGACAGACGGACAAAGAACTTAGACTATTATTATATAGGAAATTATTTTAAGAGTTAAATTAATCACGATTAGTTAGTGATCGTCTGGATGATAAGCATACATAAAAATTAATATTTTCTAACTAAATGTTGAGGAAAACTTCTAAAACGTTTCTGGACAATTACTTCATTATTTTCCTCCTTCCCCCTTAAAAAAGTGGTTATTTCTGACGCAATATTTTAAAAAGAGAGTCGTTTACACTTCGTGGAACATAATAGAAGAACACAATAACAAAACAAGTTATTATGATAAGCAGGGGAATTCATGTAACAGTAGGTTGGAATTCCTTGCACTAGTTGATATTTACATATCGAGAAGGGTAGAAAAACCTGCTGTTATCAAACAATGAAAAACGGGTTTTATTTGCATTCTTCACCATTTGGATTTTTCGTTATTTTCCTTTTAGACTGTATACTTTGTTTGATGCTTTAGCCTCTTTGAATGAAAATATTTTCTTTTAGTCATTTCAAAGGTGTTAACAAAAGTGTTCCCTTCACCTCGCAAAAATATATTATAACAAGCCGTTAACATGCCAACTGAAATAAGGTATACACATAAATATATACTGTCTGAGGCATTTATTTTAGCAGAAAATATACGATTATGCGGTACGTAGAAATGTATATAGACGATATAATGTAGTAGAAAGGGTAAACATTGACCATTAAAATAAACGCTATTTTATTTTCGCCAGTTCTAACGAGGAAGAATAGAGCAAGAAAACATACAAAGCCTTGAAATCTGATGAATAATTGGAAAAGTTTTTTATTAACACTTCAAAAATGGTTTCTTTTCTAAACTGCTATTTCATCATTTGCCTTTGTAAGGATAAAATGCCACTTCCGCAGTCGTAGATTTACATTTAAAACTAAAAAACTACAGCCTCGTTCTTCGAAATCTGCCACGGCCTCAAATAAGAAAATATATAAATAAAACTGAAGATATCTGAAACGTAGAGCAAGAAAAAATTGTACAAACGAAGTTGAATATAAGGGGTTTCACAACCAAACTGAACCACTCTATTTGGAATAATGTAGAGATATTAAGTCTTAAAGTTTTTATCTCATTATTAATTTCTGGAAATTTAACGTAATTTTGCAAAACGCTTAGTAATTACCGTATTTATCTATCCTATGTACGTATACGTACATATGAAGTAGCAGGTCATTAAGGCTGCTACCATATTACAGTCGACATATTTCACTGGTGACTTCTACGTCATAATAACGTCAGAAATCGCCAGAGATGGGAATTTGGCACTATAAATTTCCCTCTCTGACATCATTATGACGCAGAAATCCCCTGTGACATATGTCGACTATAATATAGTAGCACCCTAAAACTTCATTTCATTTGTAAACGGAATAATCCATGGCTGCTACCATATTACAGTCGACATATGTCACTGGTGACTTCTACGTCATGATGACGTCAGAAATCACCTGAGATGGGAATTTTGTACCATAGATTTCCTCCTCTGACATCATTATGACGCAGAAGTCACCAGTGACATATGTCGATTGTAATATGGTAGCATCCCATTTTACTCAGGTTGTGAACTTTGTTGTATATAACTGTGTTTGTAACTGTGTACTTCTGCTTTCATTGAAACTGTGTGTTAGTACGTTAACCCTTAATTTGGTTAAATCTGGCAGCTACATCGGACATGTATATTTATAACTACTATACAACATAGCTAGCAAGTATGCCCGTGCTTCGCTACGGTGAACTTAATAAATTACTTTTAAATAAAGATTTTTTTTTTTTTTTTTTTTTTTTGCATAACTCTTTAAATTTGTCACAGTGCAGTTCGAGTCACTGGCATATTTATATATTTCTATTATAAGTGTACTATAACAATATTCAGTTTTCATACTTTAGTTTCCATTAAACACGAGTTGTATATCAAAAAGATGTGAAAGCGTGTGCAAAATAAGACTGCGGAAATTTGACAATAGTTTCGAAGAACTTCTCCAGTTTACTAAACATTCCGGACTACCCGGAAGCTGATCAACCATTGTCCAATTCTCCGAAATGATCAAGGATCAAGCTAACTATATAAAATGATTTTTCATTTTATTTGCCTATGAGATTCATTGAAATTTGTACTTTTTGTTGTTAGAATATTGTTGATAAACATTTCATTGTAACGTAAAAATGAACCAAGAATTAAATTTAAAATTAGTTCTTATATAAAAATGCTGTAATTTGAGTGACATAGAAATGAAAGTCAATCACTTTATATCTAAATTTCCAAGTCAAATCGAATGGATACTACGCAGACGATGTTTAAATAATATAAAATAAGAAATGAATAAATAAAATATTTAAAGGAATGACGTTATAATGATAAAAAAATATCGTTTTCACCTATTTATGTGATAAATTGAAAATTTTAATCTCTTGCTTTTAACCGAGGAAAACTGCACTCAAAACAATTACATGGGATTAACGGAATGACGTCACATTGATAGAAATTACTGCTACTTTCACTTAGTTATGATGCGATAAATTAAAATATTAATCGTTTGCGTTTAATCGGGGAAAATAATGCTTGGAATAATGGCATAAAATGCTCAAAAAAGGGGGAAGGAATGGATTTCGAATGTTAAAAATTTACAAAATCCTTCCCAGATATATACCTAAGAATTTCCCAAATTTTCATGGCGATTGTATGCATGATTTTTGAGTCTATCGAGTACAGACAGACAGACAGACAGACACAAATTCATTTATATATATGTAGATTGTCAGTGTTCGCCACAGCGGACATTATCTCAAAAATTGAAAATGGTATATTTTTTTGTTTATTTTACAGAGATCCTAATGTCTATACAGACATGGAAAAATAACAGAAATTAAAAAAATATTTGAAAAAACTTCTTGTAAAATTAAGGGTTAATAAAGATACCAAATATAACATGGCATAGTCGAGGTCGAACTTTTAAAATAATAATACGTTTTAAAATAATGGATACGTATCTTAAAACACCTAAGTGTTTCACTTTGACTGGAAATGTAGCCGAAGAATGGAGAAAGTTTAAACAGAATTTCGAAATATTTCTAAAAGCAGGAATTCATGCTAAAAAACCGGATCATGTGAAAGTGGCGATTTTACTAAATTGTGTTATGAAGAAGCCGTAGAATTGTTTAATACGTTTCAACTAACTGACGATCAAAAGAATATTTTAGCAGCAGTTTTAAAAGTATTTGATAATTATTCTAATCCGAGAAGAAATATAGTTGTGGATAGATATATATTTAATACCCGCTGTGAAGGACAGTATGAAAGCATCGACGAATTAGTTAATAAACATACCAGATATAACAAACTTCCTGTATATCAGGATGATAACTGCTATTAGAAAGGTCCGAAATTGGCGGAAAAGATCGCTTAGCGACCACATGAAACCTAGAAAGAGTGCACTGACGGTAGTGAGACCAAACGAAAACACACATATTTACCTATCTATATATTTTTTTTAATTTTGGGAGCCCAAATTTTATAATGTCGATTGTCCCATTTTCACCAAAATTAACATTTTATAAATTATCTACCAATTATGCTGTTACATTAGTTTAAATTTTACCTTTTTACTTTTTTAATTTAAAACTTTTTGTTCCATGGGCCTTATTTCAAGTTTTCAAAACCTTTTAAACGCATAATTATTTCTATGATTTTGTATACAAATGATGAAATTTTTTAAATAAAAGTTAAAAGATAATATATTTTAATGTAATAAAAATGTATATTTTTAAAAGCTTTTTAAGGGGATGCAATTTAAAACAATAGAAGGCCTCTAGATTTGGCATAGCTTGAGACTCAGGAATTCTAAAAATTTCTGTTGTATTGCTATATAATACTCTCTCCAAAAGTGTGCAGGTGTGGACAAAACAGAATTTTATAAATAAATGAATATATATATATGCGTGTATATGTATATATGTATATATATATATATATATATATATATATATATATATATATGTGTGTGTGTGTGTGTGTGTGTGTGTGTGTGGCCCGCATACAATGTGTTAATTTTGCAGGAAAAAATTCATTGTTTTTCAAATATTTTTTAAAAATATATATGTATCTTAAATATATACAAATTTAGGTTCAATGTTATTTTTAGATATTTCAGTATGTTTTAAACCAATAATTTTATGGTTAACTTAATTATATTTTTAGTTATCATGAACGTTAGCCTCGATATATATTTGTTAACAACAAAGTGTCTCTCATATTAAAATTTCTAACAAAAATATTTTTTTATGTTTCAAAAATGAATGCGCTGCGTAAGTAAAGATAATTTTTTCTAATTATGTTAAAAAATGTATGTTTGTTAAACTGGTAGTTTTCAAGCTATGACAAATAGAAAATGATAATTCTTTTACATATTTTTCGACTTTTAATCGCTTACCTGATTATCCCGAGTTATCTTGAGTTCGTATATATTGCAGTTTATTATCCCGAGAAAACTCGGGCGAATCAGAATTTGCCTGTATGATTTATTTTATCAAGGTTTCACTTGGTCTGGAAGAAATATTCAGCTTTGATAGGTAGTTTACCAAATTTTATTGGTTTGGCGGTCCTTTTGGAGGAATTGGTCACGTGTTTTACACTGATTAGGAAAATTATCTCAGAAAATCATCGTGACTAGTTTTCACATACATTAGGTTTTTGGTTTTGGAGCACTACGGTCTACTTTTTGCAACACGAGGGCTAATGAGACCAGGACTTACTGCTTAAAGCCGATTCCGGACGGCTACGAACATCCATGCCATAGTGGTATTCGAACCCACGAACTCCGATTCCGAAGGCAAGCACCCTGACCATTCAGCCATCGTTTGGCCTCTGCCACACCAGAAAGACGCAGTATTAGTCCTTTACTACTCAGGTTAACCTCATGGAATTTTCCAGATGTTATTCCTGCTGCTGAAAAAAAAAATCAAATCCAACGAAAGTGTACTCTGTGCTCTAGTAAAACAGATTTCAGACGTAAGCCAATAAGAAAAAAGACCAGATATCAGTGTTCAGAAAGTCAGGTATCACTTTGTGTTGTCCCTTGCTTCAGAAACTCTCAAAGACAAATATTTAACTTTTTTTCCTTTGCCCGAGATAACTCGGGATATTAAATATTAAAATGAAATGCTTTTACGCCTGTAAAAAATTAAAAATACAACCAAAAACCTACATATTTCGTTTTGTTTTATTTCCTTGTATTTTGCCCGAGATAACTCGGGATAGTAAAATAACATTAAAATTAAATGCTTTTACGGCTGAAAAAAATTAAAATTCAACCCAAAACCTACATGTTTTGTTTTATTTCCTTGTATTTTGCCCGAGATAAGTCTGGATTATAAAATAACACTAAAATTAAATGTTTTTATGCCTGTAAAAAATTAAAAATTCAACCAAAAACCTAGATATTTCGTTTTGTTTTATTTCCTTGTATTTTGCCAGAGATAAGTCGGGATAGTAAAATAACATTAAAATTAAATGCTTTTACGCCTGCAAAAAATTACAAATTCAAACAAAACCGTACATATTTTGTTTTGTTTTATTTCCTTGTATTTAATAATAAAATTTAAAAAATAATGATTTTTTGCAATTTTTTTCAAAATCATTTGTAAGGGAAGCGGTTAACAGTCTTATGATCCCTTAAGAGATCAAATATTAGGAACATTTTAGATTTTAAATTAGGACTTACGTTGGCTTTGCTTATTATGCTATATATTCAGGGACAAAGATTTCGCCTTCTCGTATTCATGTACATACATTGCACACGTACACACTTTGTTACTCACTAACAAAGCAATATTCATAAAAACTTGGTTGTTCAGTAAATATCAAAGATCGCTCATATAAAAAAAAATCCCGTCTGATAATAACAGACACTTCTACTGCTAAAAATAAGTAGTGCCAATTGTAGCATTTGAGTTTAAGATTACATCAACATGGATGCCATCTGTTACCTGTCAATGAACTTCCCCATTTAAATGTTTTTCGTAACTCTGTTCAGAGCAGCGCGTGAAGGCGTGTCAAATCGGAACTGCAAATGACATGCTTCTACAACACACACAAATCAAAAGAGAAACCTTTTGAGTATAATAAACTTTTAACAGACGGAATACGTTGAATTTACAGTGCACATGTGAAAACCGTTACATTTTATTACTTTAGTAACTTAAGAAGGTAAAGTGAGTCTACTGTTATATATTTACACTTGCTGTTTATTAACACATTTTATGCGGGACACGTACTAGTACGTTTTCTGACGATTGATACTTGAGCGCGGATCACGTACTAGTACGGGTTAGTTTAACAACATTGTTTGTAGGTAGAAAAATAACGGCATATACAGGAAAACGAAGCCGAATGTTCTTGTCTACTGCATAGATTCTAGAAAAAATTAGACAAATAAAAACTAGCTTTTACATCAGTCGATGTGGAACTACAGAAAGGAAAAAAAAATTAAAACTATATACTACTATTTCTATTTGATTTTTCATACTTACGATACTACTATAAATTTATCCACTAAAAAATATATTTTTTATTCACAAAAATCTTATGGTTATTTATATATTTCTTTTTATATATTTGTTTATATTTATATATAAAATAAGAAAAGTTGGTTAAAAATTAAATAATTTTCGATCTATTGAGATTTAACTGAATAACTAAATTTACGCTCAAAACGCCCGCTTCCGGTAAAATTCCGCTGCGAAATGAACCCGCACACAATGTGTTAATTGAAATTTACTTTTATTGATTTAAAGCAGTGTAAGTTTTGTCATATGGAAATAATTTGAACATTCAAGGGTAAAACAATATATGATAGAAAATTTAAACTTTACATTAAATTATTTTTTTTTTAGAAAATTGTTCAACAGGTACCTTTTAACAGAAATTTTGGGGGTTTCAAAACTTGACATACATAATGTTACCAAAAACTTAAATATAAAAGAAGTAATGCGCAAAAAAGCTCTCACAGAGGTATTAATATTTAGTTTGGTTTGGTTTTGGAGCGCTACGGTCTACTTTTTGCAACACGAGGGCTAATGAGACAGGGACCTACTGCTTAAAGCCGATTCCGAACGGCTACGAACATCCATGCCATAGTGGGATTCGAACCCCCGAACTCCGGTTCCGAAGGCCAGCACCCTAACCATTCGGCCATAGTTCGGTGTATTAATATTTATCAAAGTTTGGCTTTTTAAATACACCAAACACACATTTTACTGAAAAAAGTAATTGAATTTATTAAAGGATTATAATTAATTTATTATTAAAGGAAATGTTAACTTGGATAAAATCTGATATGAAACTTACGAATTTTGCCAATATAAATAAACAGATTAAATTTATGTAATGCACTTTTAACCAAAACTATTTTTGGTGATAGGTCTTTGTTCATCTCTTATTAGCAAATTAAACAAAGATAATTTCGACTTAGCTCAACTATTTTTATAAAACTCATTTTAGTAACCTAGTTCCAGTTCTAGAGTTCCTCACATGACAGACTCTTAACTTGTGTCCTTGCAGCACTATGTAAGAAAATGTAAAGCGTTTTGGGGGCAAAGCGTCAAATATTGATTATTTTAAATATCATATTCAACATTTTAATTTCCAAATTTTGATCTTTTCTTTTACAGCCCATGACTGCACTATCGTATTAAAGGAATAATTCGCATCAGAAACTTTAGGAATCTCTCTAAAACAAGAATGAGTAACCGATTTGTCCGACCCTACACCCTCTTGCAAAAATGTGACTAGTTTGCATTGTGACTATCTTCCCATAAAACAGAACATATATCTGCCAATAATAATTTTATTTTACACGTGTAAGGTAAAAGAAATCTGTATGAAAAAGTTAACAAAAGATTCAACAGTTAAGCCCAAACATCATAAAGTATAACTTGTTTCACACAAATTAGACTGTCGGAAAAAAATAGATTGGCCACGTAAGTTTGTTGTACTCTGACCCCGCCTAAGCTATCCAGATAATAAATGTCAGGCGATTATTTCTTATTTATTCGGAGTAAAACACGCTAAAAATGTGTACTTTGGTTTAGATATTTCTGTTCGAGAACTGTTAAAATAGATGTATGTGATTTTAAATACTTCCGCAGCCGAGTGAAATCAGGGCCATCCATGGTTGAAAAGTTTCTCTGCTCTAATATATAACCGTACCATCTTACAATAGGGCATCATTTGCTTACTTTTTAACTTACAACGTGTATTACTGGTTACGATGGCACCTACAATTTAAGCCAATGGTTTTCTAAATCGCGTTTACTTTTAACATAAGAGAAGTTCTGTACCTCAATAATTTGATAAACAGTCTCATACACACACATATATATATAGAGAGAAAGTGTACAAACTTACTGTATATAAACTAGCTAAGATACATCCGAATTAGTATACATACTAGTTATTTCAAGTTACAAGACAATAAAATGCTCTTTTACAGGATCGAAAACTATTTGAGACAAAGCAATGCTACCAGCTTCCTTCAGAAATCGGTCCAATATTTCATGACATGCAAATTTCGAGTTCACGAAACTAAACCAGCCCTTAATTCAAAGCAAATTCCTTCCTTTTTAATTCTTCCTTGTGCTGGTTTCTACTAGCAAGCATCGCGACATTAATATGGAGTAGCAAACATACCCGATTCGGGTGCACAAACTTTCTGTATATAAACTAGTTAAGATATACCATAATTAGTATACAGACTAGTTAAGACATTTCAAATAAGATATAACAAAATGCTCTTCTACTGGATCTCAAAATATTCGAGACAAAACGATGCTACCAACTATATAAATATATATATATATATAGAGAGAGAGAGAGAGAGAGAGAAAGAGAGAGAGAGAGAGAGAGTAAAAACTTAATGTACATAGACTAGTTAAGATACATCCGAATTAGTATACAGACTATTTATTTTAAGTTACAAAACAACAAAATGCTTTTTTATAAGATCGAAAACTATTTGAGACAAAGCAATGCTACCAGCTTCCTTCAGAAATCGGTCCAATATTTCATGACATGCAAATTTCGAGTTCACGAAACTAAACCACCCCTTAATTCAAAGCAAATTCCTTCCTTTTTAATTCTTCCTTGTGCTGGTTTCTACTAGCAAGCATCGCGACATTAATATGGAGTAGAAACATACCCGATTCGGGTCCACAAACTTCCTGTATATAAACTAGTTAAGATATACCTGAATTAGTATACAGGCTGGTTAAGATAATTTCGAATAACAAGACATAATAAAATGCTCTTCTACAGGATCTGAAAATATTCGAGACAAAACGGTGCTACCAACTTCCTTCAGAAATCGGTTCAGCGCTTCGTGACGCGCAAATTTCGGGTTCACGAAACCAAACCACCCCTTGATTCTAACCCCATACCTCCTTTTTAATGCTTCCTCGGGCAGGCCTCTACTAACATGCATTGCGACATTAATATGGAGAAGCAAACATGCCCGATTCGGGTACACAAACTTCCTGTCATCTGCGATTTGCGTGCACGATCGTCACGCAAACGCGATTCCACCCCTTTTTGACCATAGTCAACTCTTTATGTGTGTTCTCTCTCAACCCTGCCACCCCCCTACCATTTGCTACCACCGTTTCCTATTGTCTTGTTAAGTGATTGCTTGCGGTTTTGATAACACATGCATTAAGATAAAAATGATGGCGATAAGCTAAGGAATAGATTATGGGATGCTAGCGATGAGAAATAGGGGACAGAAGATACTGTTCTTGATAATCCCCTGTTAAATTTATGTATTCATGTTACAATGTACTGAGGTACAATATTAAGTGCCCGGAACTGCCACTGAACTGTCTGATAATTTTCTTGGGCTAATGTCATCGTTTTAAAAAAGTCAATAAATGCAACGCACATCAAGTGGGATTTACAGCGTGAAGTGTCTGTAAGTTTACTGATTAAAATCTCCTGTTGTTATCTGCAACAACAAATACAATTTAAATTTACGTGATATGATTGAAACAAAATTATGTTTAAATTCTTTAACTGCGGTGTTCTCAGATATCATACGCCCAGTTACACTTTAACGATTTATTGTATTTTTAACATACACAAACACACGCCGATATGTATATATATATAAATATATTCCATGGTATTAACAAATTTACTGATTAAAATATTTTGTTATCAGAAAAAAAGAAAGCTATTTTAAAACTCTTTAAATGTTTTAAATACGATCTTGTAAAAAAATTGATTTTTTTAAAAATTAAAAACTTTTTTCAAATGATTTATTACTCTTTATTGTACTCTTTATTGTTAGACGCCAGATTACTCTTTAACACCTTGGCATACAAAACGAAGTTGGTGTCGTCATTTCTTTCAAGTGTTACTATAGACTTTGACGAGTCTGTCCTGTCAAAAATTGTTTTCGACCCAATATTACACTTCAACAATTTATTTTACTTTTAACACACACATGCATACATATTCCGTGGTATTAACAAATTTACAAAGTCTTGTTATCAGAAACAAAAACATGTTTTAAGGTTACTTTAAATGTGTTAAATACGATCCTATAAAAATTGATTTTTTTTTAAATTAAAAACTACGTTCAGATGACTTAAAGCCTGATTACTCTTTCACCCCTTGGCATACAAAAAACAAGCAAGCACGTGTCGTCATTCATTTCATGTACTACTACAGGCTTTGATGAGTCTATTTCGCCAAAAATTGTTTTCGGCCCAATTACACTTTAACAATTTATTTTACCTTTAACACATATAGATATATATATTGATATATAAATTTCGCGGGATTTACAAATTTACTGATTAAAATCTTTAGTTTTCAGAAACAAAACGAAAGGCATTTAAAAATTACTTTAAACATTTTAAATACAATTCTTTTAAAAATACTTTTTTAAAATTTAAAACTATGCTCAGAAGGCTTAAATCCAGATTACTCTCTAACACCTTGGCGTACAAAGAAAAGTTGGGGTCGTCATTCATTTCATACGCTAATGTAGATTTTTGACGAGTCTACGCCGTCAAGAATTGCTTTCGGCGGCCGACATACTGTATATTATTACATAACTCATTTGCTTTACTGATACATCGATTCTGATTTGTTTGAAACTTTCAGTGTACTACCCCCTCACCTTTTTAGTACCAATAACAAAGTTGCTTCCACAAATCAGTAAATCAGAAAGAAGCACATTGAAAGCAGTATAACAGTAATATCGCGCAGAGAATGCTACATTAGACGACCGAGATTAGAATGGCGATCCCAACTTTTCTTTGGACGCCAAGGTGTTAGAGAGTAATCTGGCGTTAAGTCTTTTGGATGTAGTTTTTATTTAAAAAAAAGTATTTTTAAAATAATTGTATTTAAAACGTTTAAAGTAATTTTTAAATTTTGGTTTTGTTTCTGAGAACAGAGTTTTTAATCAGTGAATTTATAAATCCCAAAGAATTTATATGCTAATATATATCTATATGTTTTTAACGTAAAATAAATTGTTAAAGTGTAATTGGGCCGAAAACAATTTTTGACGAGGTAGACTCATCGAAGTCTATAGTAGCACATGAAATGAATGACGACCCCTGCTTGTCTTTGTGTATGCCAAGGTGTGAATGAGCAATCTAGCTTTGTCTTCTGGACGTAGTTTTTAATTATAATGAGATTGATAGACTCAAATTTTAATACTAGTGAAAAAATGGCGGTTTTCGAATCAATTAAATGATTTATAAAATCCGAATTTCAAAATACAACGTTCTCTTTCCCAGCTTGCACATGACTACTCAGTTAAACCAAATAAACTAATATTTTTCTGACTCATCAAATTACGCTTTATTGTTTTATTTGTTAAACAATCAAACAAACTGTTATCAAAGAGATAACAGTTTATTTTACAAGTAGCATACATAATTAAGCCGGATCAGACCTTTATAAATAAATCGAACAACGCAAGTTTCGATTTCATCGTTGCTTATATTCCATTAAACTGACAATCGGATACCTAATACCGCAAACTAACTGTACAAAAATAAATAAATAAAAGGTTCTGTCACAATACAATGACCTACTTTATTTCTTATATCAAAAAGTTTTGGTTTGATTTGGAGAACTACGGTATACTTTTTGCAACAGAAGGGCTAATGACCCCGGGACCTACTGCTTAAAGCCGATTCCGAACGGTTACGAACATCCATGACACAGTGGGATTCGAGCGCACGAACTCCGGTTCCGAAGGCCAGCTCCCTAACCATTCGGGCATAGACGGCCAAAAAGTTTTGGAACTATGTTGATATGTTCCTTAAATGTTTAGGAAACCAAACATACTAAATTAACTGCGAGTTCAACCTGTAGAAAGTTCATTCTTATAGGTTACAATTAGACATTAATAGTTATTCATAACACAATTTGAATATTTATTTTTTTATTGCTTAATCAAAACAATCAGAAATATGTATATATAACATAAATGATAATTTTTTATTGGCAAAAATATCAAACTTAAATGTTTAGACGAGTTATAGTTTTTAACATTAATTTTTCCCTAAATATTATTATTTATGCCAAGTATGTAAAAAGTTTAGTATTTTTGTAAGCGTCATTAAAACTTTTATTTCATTTGTTTTCTAGCTCAACAAAATACTAAACAAGTCGAGACGGACATCTTATCAGTCAATGTTCCGACACAGAATGTAAAACCAAGGTTGCAGATTTCCCAAATCGAAATGAAAAAAATAATCACAACGAAGTTACTTAATAGTTTAGAATGTATTCACTGAAAAAGATTGTTATAAAAATAAAACGATTTTATTTTATGTTACTAATGATTTAAAATCTTTCGAAGCAATACTCCAGTATTAGATAAATACATCTGATAACAATTGATGGATATTATAATAGGTAAAAATGCGAAATATTCTTAGTGGTTAAAAACTTGAGTTAGTTTACCTTTCTATGTATACTAGCATACCCATAAAACCCTTGAAAGTTTCGACTTCATCTTTGCTAATATTCCATTAAACTGACAAACAGTTTTACTTGTTGCCACAAACTAACAGTACAAAAATAAATAAATAAAAATTATAAAAAAAATATAAAACATACCATATCAAATGATTAATTTACTATGCTTAGTTTTGTAATTAATTTTTGGAGAGATATTAAAACAATTCCAGAACTCTTTTGATATGAAAAATAAAATAGGCCAATGTAATACAACAGAAATTTTTATGATACTATACATACATCCAAGATTAAGGGCGGTTTTACCAAAGTCGTTTAACAGCTAACAGCGATTAAGGACCGATCCCATCAAAGTCGTTTAACGGCTAACTACGATTAGCCACGATTAACAACCATGGGAAACGTCTCCAACCGAGAAATCGCGCTTAGAACCCGAATTCTCAGTGTTTCTCCGTTTAAACAGAGATTAATCACGGTTAGTCTTGTCGCGATTGATCTAAAAAAGATCATATATCTGTTATTTTAAATAACCCTTACGTTGTAGTTCCATAGAGGCGAGATTTATTAAATTTTGGTTTGGAACAGTTCAAAGGTTAAATTCGATTGTCATTAATGTCAATATAATCAGTGAAGAGTAATCAGTAACTAAATAAAATATACATATTTACATGATAGGTAATCACCAATTATTATGGTGATACTTAAGTCCGGTCTTATCAAATTTGTTTAACGATTAATCACAATTAATTTCTATTTAAACGGAGAATTGCGTCTCACCAATAGTTGGCGCTATGAGTTAATCCCGGTTAACCGTTAAACGACTTTGGTGACCGGCCGTGAATGACGTATACAGCTATTTCACGAACTTTAATGCCATTCCAATTCATTTTCATGTTTACGATAGCCAATAGGCAACCAATATGCTGCCCTTCCCTTTGAAACGAAATCCAGAATCATCATAAGTAGAGATGTGTCCTGCTTCGTGAAATCGCCATATAATGTTCTTGAATGGCGATTAACTATATCAGATCTAGGTTAAAACACCGTCTTAAGTTAATTTCCGAAATAATAATAAAAAAAGTAAACCAAACGTCTGGTAATAAACCATAAAAAATGGTGAAAAAAATCCCGCCAGCTGTCAAAAACCAAAAATAGGTTTTATATTTCTTCTAGTTTAACACACAGAGGAACAATGTCTGATGACAAAAGCAGCTTCACCATTTTTATTTCGAGACGAAAATGAAAACTACCATAAAAAGAGAGAGAGGAACTCGATACTCCATAGAAAAAAAAAGATGTTCCGATACGATATATTCTATCTCCATCGGGCTCCTCTGGAGGATTAAATGATGACGTCACCTCTGATGCATCTGTCACACTCTCCCCCTCATCTAAACAGTTGAAAAATAAACAATCCCAGTCCCGAAACGTTCTCTCTCCCCCAGACTATCGGGCAGATATTAACCATCCCCTTATTATCATTTTACGCCGGCCAACTTTTCAATATATCGCGGAGGACTGCAAGAGAGAGAGAGAGGGGGATTAATTTTTTGCTTGTTTGTTTGGGGGGGAGTGCAGTTTTTAATTGGAAAAGCCTCCACGTGGGGTAACAATGGTAGTCATGGCAACGTGGGAAAAGCGTACTGAGTGTATGGGATAATCCGAGGAAAAGTGATCCAATGCGAAGTTCAAAATTAGAAAAGTAGGTTTAGCTTCTAATGGAATAAACAAATGAAAATTCTTATGGAAATAAGGTCCAGGTAATTAAATTTTACGCCTCCGGTTTCAGTCTCTTTTACACTCGAATTTATTTATTCCAACTTTTTTTAATGTGATTCATTTTTTTTTATTCTCTTAAATAATTTCAGCATCGTCCTATGTTTACTGCTTGAAGTTCACGAGAGAAAATTTGGTACACTCCCAATACATTAAAGAAAAAAAAACTGTTCTCTAGTCTAAAGAATAAACTCGAAATGGAGAAAAAACACTCCAAAATAGTAATAGAAAATTACCGGAATTAATTCATGACCTTAATTTTCATGTATGTATAAATCATTTAAATTAAGATATGAATTTCTTTTTTTTTTAAATAGTACAATGGAAACAAATATTTCATTCTATATTATAAACGAACTAGCATATAGCCCGTCATAAGACGGGATCAGTAAAATTTTTAATTTTCCAGAATTGTAAAGTACCCTATAAGGAGATAAAAAAAATGGTTTGTTTTTTGACTGAGAATTATCTGGTACACGCTCAATAATTTGTTTATCTTCATACTCCTCTAAAGTCTCCCGATACTGTGAATGCAGTAATTAATGGAAGTAAAGGAATGAAACTATCATTTCCATTGCACTTTGAGGTAGATAGAATTTGTTGTTAATACCGGAGATAAAATTTTCATTACAACAAAAAATAATCTATGATTAAATTTAAAACTTTAACATATGTACTTAATCTATTATTTAAGCCAAATATAGGAGAAAATTATTTACGTAATATTTAAGTTCAATAATACATCGTATGAAAATTATGCAGACGATATTTAAATGATTTAAAATAAGAAATGATTAAATGAGATGGTTAAAGGAATGACGTCATAGTGCTAGAATAAAATGTTATTTTTACCTATTTATTTGTGATAATTGATAAATTTAATCGCCTGCTCTTAACCGGGGAAAATAGGGCTTGAAATAATGCCATTAAACGGTTGAAAAGGGGGGAAGGGGTGGATTTCGAACGTTTTAAAGACAACAGTATTTTTTGATGTGATATGAAGCATATTTATATCAATTTATTTTGGAATTGGATCGATAGTTTAGGAGAAGATAAACTTTACTCATTTGAATTTTGCTAAACCTAACTCATCAAGAGTTCAATATGGACTCCGATATAACTCTATTCATTCCAGGTCAATAATTTGTTTATCTTCATACTCTTCTAAAGTCTCCCGATACTGTGAATGCAGTTTAGAATCCCGTTGAATTCATTTAGAAAGATAATTCAAAGTTTTCTTAGCTACATCGAAATTATCGTTAAGTTTCCCAATTTTCCCCCACAGTAATTAATGGAAGAAAAGAAGTGAAACTATCATTGTCACTACACCATGGAGGTAGATACAATTTGTTGTTAATGCTGTTGATAAAATTTTCATTGCAACAAGAAATAATCGATGATTAAATTTAAAATTATCACATATGTACCTAATCTTTTATTTAAGCCATAAATAAAAGAAAATTATTTACGTAATACCTAAGTTCAGTGATAAAAAGTATGGAAACAATGCAGACGGTATTTAAATATGACTTCGAGTATACTGTAAAGTTTTCAACTGGAAACCCGTAATCACACACACTTTAAGAATTTTAAGTAGTTAGCAGTGTTGAATTCATATATTTTTCTGAGGAGGAAATTCAGCATCATCTGAAATTATGCATGGTTATAAAAAGTTAAAAATGTCAAAGTTTGAATCTCTTTGTTGTAAAAGATGAACAATTTTTACCTCAAGATTAGTTTCTAAATTAC
This sequence comes from Pardosa pseudoannulata, assembly GCA_032207245.1. Classification (NCBI taxonomy): domain Eukaryota; kingdom Metazoa; phylum Arthropoda; class Arachnida; order Araneae; family Lycosidae; genus Pardosa; species Pardosa pseudoannulata. The sequence continues at coordinate 74,695,611 of CM063498.1, forward strand.
AGCCATTTATTTACAGGAGATGATAAAATATTAAAAACATTGCCTATTACTGATCCAAACTAAAACAAAATCGACGATCTGCTCAGTAATATCCTCACAATACCATTAAAATATAAATGGCTAAACAAGATATCATTAAGGATTGCAATAAAAATACACAAACGGAAATATGTTAAAGCAAAACAATTTTTAGCTTCTCTGTTAAAGTAGTCTTTTACATCAAACGAATAAGCGGAGCAACTGATACATTTAGAATAGATTTTTAGACATGTAAGCAGAATATACGCTTGAACAAGTGCATATTTACTTCATTCGAGTTATTTTAATGTCAGAAGTTTGCAGCTAAAAGGAGAGCCATCCTGTCATTGCATGTCAACAGGAAAAGTGTTGCAGATGTCAAAGCTTAACAGGTGTGCTTAAGAATATAACATTGTTTACAACGGTAAAGCTAGGAGACAAATTTTTAAATGCCACTGATGACGTAAACACAAACCACGGTTTCATAAGTACACTCAAAGACCACGTCTCATTTCAACTGGTTAGAGTTAATCGCATATTAAATGCTAAAATTACTATATCCTGGTTAATAATCAACTACATATAAAAGACAATGGCTAGAACGTATCTATTTCTATTTATGAATATACAAATATATTTAACTTAAAATCCAAGTAACTTGATTGGTGGCGGTTTAGGAGTCTGAGTTTTGGTTTCAAACACGAAAGTTTATGCGTAGATAAAAACAATAAACTCTGTCAAGAATTTCATCTTTTAGAAAAAGTTTTAAAAAGAATATAACATTGTTTACAATGATAAAGTTAAAATAAATGTTTAAATGTCACTGATGACGTAAATACAAACCACGGTTTAATAACTACACTCAAAGGCCAAGTCACATTTCAACCGGTTTGAGTTAATAGCATATTAAACGCTAAAATTACTATATCCTGGTTAACAATCAACTACATATAAAAGACTATGGCGAGATCGTGTCTATTTCTATTTATGAATATACAAATATAGTTCTCTGAAAATCCAAGTAACATGATTAGCGGCGTTTTAGGAAATCAGAGTTTTGATTTTAAACACGAAAGTTTATGCTTAGTTAAAAACAATACCCCCCTGTAACGAATTTAATATTTTAGAGAAACTTTTAAAAAGAATATAACATTGTTTACAATGGTAAAGCTAAAATAAATGTTTAAATGCTACTGATGACGTAAACGCAAACCACGTTTTATGTACACTCTACGGCCAGTCTCATTTCAACCGGTTAGAGTAAATCGCATATTAAAAGCTATAACTACTATATTCTGGTTAATCATCAACTACTTATAAAGGATTATGGCTAGATTGGGTCTCTTTCTATTTATAAATATACAAATATATTTCTCTTAAAATCCAAGTACCTTGATTGGCGGAATTGTAAGAAATCCGAATTTTAAATTTTAAACACGAAAGTTTATGGGTAGTTTTAAAAACAATAAACCCTGTTACGAATATCATATTGTAGGAAAAAATTTTGAAAAGAATATAATATTATTTTCAACGGTAAAGCTACAGATAAATTTTAAAATGTCACTGATGACGTAAACACAAACGACGGTTTAATAAGTACACTCAAAGGCCACGTCTCTTTTCAACCGGTTAGAGTTAATCGCATATTAAACGCTAAAACTACTATATTCTGGTTAATCATCAACTACTTATAAAAGATTATGGTAAGATCGGGTCTATTTCTATTTATAAATATACAAAGATATTTCTCTTAAAATCCAAGTACCTTGATTAGCGCCATTGTAGGAAAGATGAATTTTAAATTTTAAGCACAAAAGTTTATGCGTAGTTTTAAAAACAATAAACTCTGTTACGAATTTCATATTGTAGAAAAAAGTTTTAAAAAGAATATAACATTGTTTTCAACGATAAAGCTACAGATAAATTTTTAAATGTCACTGATGACGTAAACACAAATTACGGTTTGAGTACACTCTAAGGTCATGCCTCATTTCAACCTGTTATAGTTAATCACATATTAAATGCTAAAATTACTATAATCTGGTTAATAATCAACCACCTATAAAATATGGTGAGAACGAGTGTATTTTTATTTATAAATATGCAAATATATTTCTCTTAAGATCCAAGTACTTTAATTGGCGGCGTTTTACGAAATCCGACTTTTGATTTTAAACTAGAAAAGTTGATTTAAAAACAATAAACCCTGTTACTAATTTCATATTGTAGAAAAAAGTTTTAAAACGAATATAACATTGTTTTCAACGGTAAAGCTACAGATAAATTTTTGATGACGTAAATCCAAACTACGGTTTAAGTACACTCTAAGGTCGTGCCTCATTTCAACCGGTTATAGTTAATCTTAAATTAAACGCTAAAATTACGATATTCTGGTTAATCATAAACTTCCTATGAAAAATTATGGCGAGCTAGGATCTATTTCTTTTTATAAATATACAAATATATTTCTCTTAAAATCCAAGTATCTTGATTGGCGGCGTTTTAGGAAATCCGACTTTTGATTTTAAACACGTTTAGTTTATGCGTAGATTTAAAAACAATAAACTGTTACGATTTTCATATTGTGGAAAAAGTTTTAAAAAGATATATCAAGATTTAGCTCGTTAAAAACACTGAAATGTTATGAGTATTGAATAAATAAACGATTCTTACAATAGGAATTGTTTATTTATTATTATTTTTAAATTCTCATGTATAACACAGGTGTGGATGATTTTTAAACGAAGCATTTTCCCCTGCATGTAAAAAATAATAGGCATAGCAGATAAAGACGTAAAGAAGTTTTACAGATGGTTAGGAAAAAGCACTGCCTCGACGAATAACGAAAGCGTATTTATATACTTCTCTGAAACAGCTGGAATGTAAATGAATACACTTTTTGGAATATTCAGCATTCGATGATTTAGAAGTGGGTGCTTTTTTAATAAACAGCATTAAAATGTATTAAAATTGTATATAAGAAGAAATTGTATATAAGAGAATTTCCATTTAAAACTAATCATTAGCATGAATAAGAAAGAAAGTCAGATATTGTTTTACCTTAGCAACCTTACAGAGAAAATAGAAAAGGTGTGTATATGCAAATATAAAATGGATCGAGCCAAACAGTATAAAACAAAAGAAAATAAAATATGCTAACATATTTCTTAATGAACTGATATATGAGGAATGTATGATAGTCTCTGTTGTATACAATATTGATTTTTAAATAAAATTTATTTTAACACATTGTATGTGAAACACGTACTAGTAATTTTTCTGACGATTGATACTTGAGCGCGGGGCTCATACTAATACGTTTTCTGACGATTGATACTTGAGCATGGGTCACGTACTAGTACGCTTTCTGACGATTGATACTTAAGCGCGGGACACGTAATAGTACGGGTTAGTGTAACAACATGGTTTGTTTGTGGGTACAAAAATAACGGTATATACAGGAAAACGAAGCCGAATGTTCTTGTCTAGTACATAGATCCTGGAAAAATTTAGACAATAAAAAATAGTTTTTACGTTATTAGTTTTATGATTGCTCTTTTCATTTTTTATAATGTAAAAATGTTTATACATAACATAATTCGAAAAATTAAAACTATATACTACTATTTCTATTTGATTTTTCATATTTACGATACTATTATAAATTTATCCACTAAAAATATATTTTTTGTTTACAAAAATCTTATGGTTGTTATTTATATATTTCTATTTATATATTTGTTTATATATTTCAATATAAAACACGAAAAGTTGGTTAAAAAGTTAAATAATTTTCGATCTATTGAGATTTAACTGAATAACGAAATTTACGCGCAAAACGCCTGCTCCCGGTACGGTTTCGTTTCGCCCAAAATAACGGTTTTCGGTTTTTGGTTCAGTTTTGATTGAATAATTTTATTTTATGTATATTTTTATTTGCACTAAAAATATAATTCTATCGCATACAAAAAATGTAATTCTATCAATATTTAGCAGATTTTATTCTCTTTTTAATTGGTAAACTACGTGAATTAATGCAATTACTACAACAAGCATTTTTACAACTAGCACGTACGATACGAGCGGTGAGCAGAGAATGGCTAGCATTGGAATTATTATTCATTAACAAAATCGTTTTTTACAACAACATTTTTTAACGATTACTTTTGCTTGAAGGCTAATTTTAAGCATTAACAGTGAGGATGTTTTCAGTCTATTCTATTGTTCATTTCTCTAAATAGTTTTTCAAAAAAAGCCAGGCTATGATGATACCATGGCTAAAAAAGTACAGTGATATCTGACCTTTCCACAGAATCGTCCTAGATGACTCCAGTGCATTTGCATAGGAACAGAATTCCGTCATACCATACGATGCAGTACATCGGATTGATCTGTTGTACGATCAGAGTATGATTGGTTTGGAAGCTTCGGAGGCTTTTGCTTTACGGAACTAATGATATCGGGTACTATTAATTTGCACCTCGGGTGCCATCTGAGATAAAACGTTAAAGGTAAGGTTTCAGATGTGTAGATATCCCTGAATGAGAAAAGACACAGCGACTCCCTTTTTAAAAATAAAATAAATAACTAAGAAAGCCAGGCTATTATGATACCATGAATAAAAAAGTACAATGATCTCTGACCTTTCCACAGAATCATCTAAGACGACTCCGGTGCATTTGCATAGGAACAGAATTCCGTCATACCGTACGATACAGTACATCGGATTGATCTGTTGTACGATCAGAGTATGATTGGTTTGGACGCTTCGGGGGCTTTTGCTACATGGGACTAATGATATCGGGGCCTATTAATTGCACCTCGGGTGCCTTCTAAGATAAAAGGTTAAAAGCAAAGTTTCAGATGTGTGGATGTTCCTGGACGAGAAAAGACACAACGACTCCCTTTTTAAAAAATAAAATAAATAAATTCATAAAAAGTAGAACGAAAAGAATAAGAAAAAAATATTATGCGTGTGACTCACGCACACACAGAAATAGCAAAAGTCCAAGAAGGTACGGTCACAAGGGACATCCGGACCAAAATAAAAAGCCAAAGAACAAAAAAAAAAGGTGCACATTAAGCGGAATGCCAGGGGGCAGCCTCAACAGTAGTCCGCCTCATACTGAGTACATGATGCTACCAGTAAGGAAGAGTGGTGTTAGTTTGTTAGAGTTTTAGCACTATTTTATAGTTACTACGTTTTTAAAGTTGGATTAATCAAAACAGGGTGCATTACAAGTTACATTATATGAAAGAGAAACGGTTTTACAAAACGTGACAAGCAAAATATAAAATAAAAAGGCACCGTTGGGCTGACGATTGCACCAAAAAGTTACAGTGGTACAATGTTGTTAATAATTTACAATGGTACAATGTGAAAAGTGCAGGAAAGCATGGACACCAATTGTAGTATAAGAAATGCGCTTCGCAGTGCTGTGAAATTTACATTGGTATGGTGGTAGCATTTGGATAATTGCTCAGTATTCGGAAATTTACAGACTTGTAAGCATACAATCGTTGGTTATAGATTTTTGTACTTCCGGAGCCTACTGCTTAAAGCCAAATGGCTATGAATATCTATGACAGTAGCGGTATTCGAATGCCGGAACTTCGGTACCGATACCCACCCATTCGGACATCGACCTGCCAAAGTATGAAAAAATCCTCGTTTTGTAATAGAGACTACTGGATAAAGCTAATTAAAAAATATTTTTGTACAGCAAACAGGAAAAATAAAATTTGCTCAGATACGCCGCAGACTTCAAATTTCAACTTTTAAACATGTATAAGCAGTGGCTCATCTACCCTGAATTCCAGTAATTAAAATTTTTCATCATTATAAAAGGTATTTCAAAAATTCTTTATTTATAAATAGGAAAAATCTATATAAACAAAATGTTTAGCTTTTGTATTCACTTCTTTAACAAAGAGGCATCAAATTTTAAATCTTTTACTACGAAGTGCAATCAAGAACTATATGAAATTGAAAGCAGATGTATAAATTGTTTTACTTAAGAAAAAACTTTGTTAAAAATTTCTTTACATTATTTTTTATTATCGAAATTAGAAGACATACAGTAAGATCCCGCTTAACGCTGTTTAGTTTAGCGCTCTTTTATTTCAATCTGGGGATTTCTCGAAATTCCTCGCAGAGCTACATATCCGAAACAGTGTAGTTGTGTTTCTTGTTTGGTGCGGTGCTGTACGGACTCATTTTTATCATTTGAAACATTTGTTGACATTATTGTAAGTATAAATTTATATAATACTATAACGATTAATACAGTGACAAATATTATGATCTTTAGTTTTTATCATGGGTGATAATAAAAAAACAAGAAGAGGTGAGGTAAATGTGGAAGACGTCGAAGAAATAGTTCAAGAAACAGCAACTAGTCTTTCTAATGATGAGCTCAAGGAATTAACTGAGCAAGGAGAAAACAAAAATAACGATAGTAGTGATTTCGAAGAAGTGCAAAAAGAACTTTCAATGGCGTTTGTAAAAAGGAGTTTGACCACTATAACTGAAATTATGGACCAATTTGTTTAAAGGATCCAAATTTTGACAGGAGTTCAAAAGCAAGACGGGTTGTTATAGATGCTTTATCCACTTATCAACAACTTCTAACAGATTGCAAGAGAAAAAAGCAAACTACATTAGATGCCTTCTTGACAAAAAGGCAGAAAATTGGAAACACAAAATAGACTGAATGATCTGACTGACTTAGAATTTTATTTGTTTTTATAAGTATATTCGTTTATATTGTTTTTATTTTTGTAAGAAATAAATGTTTGGTTTCATTTTTATTAAAAAAAATTATTAAATTTAATACCTAATCAATTTTTTATCCATTTTCCCCTAACCCCATTATTTACATGTTAAAATAGCCTCGTTTAGAGCTGTTTCGTATTACACTCTACTTTGATGGCACATATCCCCCGCGTTAAGCGGGGTCTTACTGTATTTGACATTCGGTTTAACGAGAGGGTTAATTATAAACTTCCGCAAAGTAGAACAACGTAAAGTAAAATTTTTCTATTACAACATTCTATTAAATCAAACCCTATAAAAAACTAAAAACATACTCCTTTTTTTGAAAAAATACAGTTGTTTTTGGCAAGCATCGCAATCTAAGTAAAATATTTCTCTTTTTGTAGAATTCCCCCGGCTGTTTTTAGGCAATTTTTACATTTTTTTCATAACCCTTTTTATAAAAACTAAGTAACATTGGCTGTATATTTGAATATTCGGAGACTTGCATAATTCCTAGAGACTGCTAAAACAACGTGAATCGATCATTCATCGGATAAATGTAATAATCTACTTTTCTACTCACGCAAATTATGCTCATCGATCATCGGATAACGGGGCGCAACCTAAGAAAAATGCATCGCCCGTGTTCCAAACGACTCTAAAAAGAATTTCAATAATTATTATTGTGTTAAACACAGGCAAAATTTTCTTCATACATATACGGCGTTTTTTAAAGACAGGGGAGGTATTCGCTTATAATTTAGCGAACTCATTCGACTGGAGTAGATTTCATTAAAACGCTATCGTTGTGTATCTTAATAATTTATCTGAAAGGAAGCACTGTTGTATAAGACAAATTATGAAGAATTCATTCGCATTATTGTGAAGAGTTAATTTGTCGGCAGTGATTTGGATTTCTACCTTCAAATAATGCTTTTAAATTTGTTAGTTATATCAAATTGTATCTTAATATTCATCTAAAAACGGAACACTTTAATATAAGGCAAATTATGAAGTATTTATTCGAAACATGATGAAGAAATAATTTTTCGGCAGTGATTATGATTTCTTCCTTTAAATAAAACTTATAAATTTATTAGTTATTTAAAAATTTGTCTTAATATTCATCTAAAAAGAAAAGCTGTAGTACAAGACATCTGCTACATGGTGAAGAGTTAATTTGTCGACAGTGATTAGGATTTCTGGATTCAAATAATGCTTTTGAATGTGGTAGTTATTTTAAAGTGTATCTTAATATTTATCTAAAAAGGGAACATTGTTGTAAAAGACAAATTATAAAGAATTCATTCACATTATGGTGAAGAGTTAATTTATCGGCTGTGATTATTATTTCTCCCTTCAAATAATACTTTTAAATTTGTTAGTTATATCAAAGTGTATCTTAATATTCATCTAAGAAAGGAACACTGTAATCTAAGACAAATTATAAAGAATCATTCGCCACTTGGTGAAGAGATAACTTGTCGGCAGTTATGATTTCCTCCTTTAAATAATACTTTTAAATTTCTCAGTTATTTAAAAATCCGTTTTAATATTCACAGTAAAAGGAACACTGTAATGTAAGACATTTGCTCCATGGTGAAGAGTTAATTTGTTGACAGTAATTATGATTTTTGCCTTCAAATAATGCTTTTAAATTTGTTAGTTATATCAAATTATATCTTAATATTCATCTAAAAAGGAACACTGTAATATAGGACAAATTATAAAGAATTCATTCACAACTAGGTGAAGAGTTCATTTGTTGGCAGTAATTATGATTTCATTCTTTAAATAATGCCTTTAAATTAGTTACTTCAAACTGTATCATGATGTTAGTTTAAAAAGAAAACACTGCAGTATAAGAAAAATAATGAAAAATTTATTTGCAACATGATGAAGTGCTAATATGTTGATAGTGATTAAGAGTGTATCTTACGATTCATCTAAAAAAGATCACTGAAGTATAAGACAAATTCTAAAGAGTTTATCTGCAACATGAAGCATTAATTTCTCGGTGATTGAGATTCCCTCCTTCAAATATTTTTTTAAAATTCATTATTTCAAGATGAATCTTAATATTCATCTAAAAAGGGTACACTGTAATATAAACCAAACTATGATGAATTCATTCGCATTATGTTTAAGAAATGATTTATCGACGGTGATTATGATTTACTCTATTAGAGAATGCTTTGAAATTTGTTAATCACTTCAAAAGATCCTAAATTGAATTTCAGTAACTTTTATTGTATTAAAGAATGCCAAAATTTTCTTCAACTGTATTATACTACATGGTTTCTTAAAGGGTGAGTACTTGCTTATAATTTAACGAATTCATTACGTTAGGATCGATTTCATTTAAATGATATTGTTGTATATTTTAATACTATTTTTTAAAAGGATCACTTCTACCCGCAGAATCATGAAAGAACTAATCTGTAAGCAGTTATTATATTATCATTCTTAGATATCTTTAATAAGATATTATAATCTTTGTGTAAGTACAATAAAATTAGCTGCTTTAGTACGTAAGTTATTGTATAGCTATAAAAATATTTTCAGTAATAATTATAGTATTTATTCACAGACAATTATTTTCTTCACACATATACACACACACGCATATACATATATATATATATATATATATATATATATATATACATATATATATATATATATATGTATATTATATATATATATATATATATATATATATATATATATATATATATATATATATATATATATATATATATATATATATATATATATATATATATATATATATATATATATATATATATATATATGTAACAACTTCTTTTCCTCTAGTCACAAAAATTATGTATGTTCTATTATTTTTACCCAGGCTACTGGGCAAGGAGAAAACTGAACAGCTAGCAGTTATAAAAATGCAGTAGGCCGACATTGAAGAGAACGGCACAAGTCTAATTAAAACTTTATTTTAGGGCTGCTAAAATGGAATCTTTACTAGTCAATGACAGACAAAGGAAAGACATAAAAATCACTCTGCTTGAAAAGAGGTGCACCCAAGAGCGAAGACAGAAAGAATTATCCCACTTACTCAGCGAGTTTAAGTGTAAGATCAGAAAAAAAGCGGAGCCATTTCCCGGCGACAGCTGGGAAATGTGTTGAATAGACAGAACATTTATATCTATTGTACAGAAATCTGTGGTAATTGTATCGAAAGAATTTTAAATCAAGAACGCTCCTTTGATTAAGACATTTAGAGGCTGGGAAAAAGAATTTAAGGAATTAGAATGGGAGAGAGGAGGTTTTTAAGGAAATATTAAAGTTAAATATTTTTGATATATTACACACACACACACACACACACACACACACACACACATATATATATATATATATATATATATATATATTATATATATATATATACATATATATATATATACACACACACACATATATATATATATATTTATTTAAAGACATAAGAAGTACTTGCTTATTATTTAACGAACTCAATCGATTGAAGTAGATTTTAATTAAACTAATCTTATATTTATAAAATGAAGAGAAAACTATTACATATGCCAAAATTTTGAAGAATTAATTCGGTACTATGCGGAAGAATTAATTTATCAAGGTAATTATAACTTTTTTCTCAAAATAATATGTTTAAATTTGTTAGCTAACAATTTTACATTATTTTAAGGTTTAATTAAGGCAAAATTTAATCTGACTTTAAATCTTTTAGAACTCAAATTGCAGGAAAGAAAAGTTTTTAAAAAGATAGATACATCAAATACTTTTGACATTTGCATAAAGATTGTTATAAATAATGTTAACAACTAGCAGTTAATATCCTCGAAAGAGGTTTCCAGCTTATTGCTATATATCTATTACATATAACGCATTTAAAAACTTGAGGTTTAAGTAGAGATAAAAATACCAAAATAATCGTCGTTTCCCATAAAACGATGAACCCATAATACAAAAGTAAATCACTGTTTATGTTTGAATATTGATTCTTATAAACTATTGTCCTGCATAAAATAACCTATCTTCCCATTAAGCCTCTCAATATCTCAATAGATTCTTCTAACAAATACATTAAAGGGGAAGAAATGATTATTGATTTTAAAAGGTACACAATTTTCTTTTTAAGGCATGTTGCAAACAAATTACTAAAGATATGCCTATCTCTGAAGAAAAGAAAAAAAATTCCTTTATATTTTCATTTCTTTCCTCTTTGATTTTATAATTTTAGTACAATGTAATAACTTACAATATACAAAAATTTTAAAAATTATAGTCGACAAATTAAGGGGATTATTACATTTCAAGATTGAAAATTTTAGTTAAAACAGGTTATTTTTTATTCAATGTAAAATAAATATTCTACTTTGTTTAGAATACAATTTTTCCTAAATCTGTAGTAAGGTCTACCTTTATAAAAATTATTTCGTTTTGTCATATAAAGAAAAAGATTAAAAAAATATTTAATACTAATTAAAAAAAAATAGAAATCCATCCTCCCGTAAAATAACTTTGAAAATTTATAAATTAGAAACTAATTTTTTATATCAAATAGAAACTAATTATCATTTCTATTCAGTGAACTTCAGTTATACTACTACGCGCAATGTATTTTATTTTACAGCATGATAAAGATTAATTTTTCTTTTTAGTTTTCAATTTAAAAAAAGTTTTTTATTATTTTTTTTTAAATTTTAAAATAACACTAAGATTTGATTACAGAATAACACAGATATTTTACTTCATTTAGATATAAAAATTTAGTTTCTAATGTGCATATTTTAAACAAATATTTTACGGGTAATTGATTTTCAGTTTTAATACATGAGGTTTATTTATTACTAGCATATAGCCCGTCGTATGACGAAATCATTAAAATTTTTAATTTTCCAGAATTGTTAAGTACCCTATGAGAGGCAGGTAAAAATTGTTTGTATTTTGTCTGAGAATTATCTGGCACATGCTCAAAATTTTGTTTATCTTTACTGACCGCATGTTAGTTGCCAACCTTAATTTATCTTGTCATATTACGTGATAGGATGGACAGCAGAGGTTTTATTATTGACAGTGATTATTTGGCGGTATATATGAATAATGTCCAACATTTGGCGAATCGATTTGAAACCGTCTGGTTATGTTTAAAAAGCAAACACACAAAAGAACAAACTTCTTAATTTTCAAAGACATATAACTTAAACGTCAGATATTTATTAGACCGTGAAATAGTCTCTAAGCTTTTATGAGAAGAATTTGTTGTTAATACCGGTGATAAAATTTTCATTGTAAGAAAAAATAATCGACGATTAAATTTAAAATTATCACATATGTACGTAATCTATTATTTAACCGAAATATAAAGGAAAATAATTTACGTAATATCTAAGTTCAGTGATAAAACGTATGAAAATAATGTAGACTCTATTTAAATAATTTAAAATAAGAAATGATTAAATGAGACAGCTAAAGGAATGACGTCATTTTGCTAGACATAAATTTTATTTTCATCTACTTATAATGTGATAAATTGATAAATTTAATCATCGTCTGCTCTTAACCGGAGAAAATAGAGCTTGAAATAATGGCATTAAACGATAGAAAAGGGAGGAAGGGGTGGATTTCGTACGTTTTTGGAACTTACTTTGAATTTTGCTAACCCTAACTCATCAAAAATCCAATATGGATGTACTATCCATTCCAGGTCCAACCGCTTCATAAATTCGAAGACAGACTGACAGATAATTTTAGGCTATTATTATATAGGGGATGTTATTATAAAAAGTGTATATTACTTAAAATGTGTAAACTAATCCTTTTTAAACAGTTAGGTATTATTAATAAATTTAAAAAAAAATCATAATAAAAGAAGCAGAACAATTTATTTGATGATGAATAAAAAAAACCTTGCTCTAATGATGAGTTTAAGTCTCGAAATGTACTATGCCCTCTACAATAAATAAAATTTTTTAAGCTGAAGTAATTTTTTTAAAATCCACTGAACGGTACAAACACATTTTTAGTAATATAGCTTGTTTCATTCCTCGTATTGCGCATTAAATTCGTATTAACTGGACTCTTCAATGAAAGGAACTGAAATGACTTTCCTGCTATTTAGCCTGATTGTACAAACAATGAATATTTTTGATCCGTTAGGGAAGAACGGCGTAATGTGTCACGGACAACATAATCACCCTGTTGGCGAGAAGGTTGGAAGTTGCATGCAAATTGAGTTCGCTTATTTCCTTGGTGAAGGGACGTTTTGTTGCAAAGGAAAAGTCAGTATAAAGTAGTACTGGTTCTACCTATAGTTGGGTCAGATTGAATGGACAAGAACCGCGCTTGGAAGTTTGCATTTTGTATTCAAGAATATTTCATTTAATTTGATAATTCAAATCGTTTGCCTATCTTGACGGGTGCAAAGCGTTATGATGCAGTAGAAATTCCTTTATAATTTTCCATCAGTAGGAAGATGGATGATTTTGTTCATGATACTGCACCACACTTCCAATAGTCGAGCCTCGTAGAGTGAGAGTATTAGTCTCACATATATATCTTGCATGTTCAACCTTTTCATTACTGCTCTGCATGTCTGCAACATATATTTAGCCTGATTGTACAAACAATGAATAATTTTGATACGTTAGGGAAGAGCTGCATAATGTGTCACGGACAACATAATCATACTGTTGGCGAGAAGGTTGGAAGTTGCATGCAAATTGAGTTCGCTTATTTCCTTGGTGAAGGAAAGTTTTGTTGCAAAGGAAAATCCAGTATAAAATAGTACTGGTTCCTATAGCTGGGTCGAGCTGAATGGACAAGAACCTCGCTTGGAAGTTTGCATTTTGTATCCAAGAATATTTCATTTGATTTGATAACTCAAACCGGGCTGTCTATCTTGACGGATGCAAAGCGTGATGATGCATAAGAGATTCCTTTATATTTTTCCATCAGTAGGAATATGGATGATTTTGTTCATGATACTGCATCACTCTTCCAACAGTCAAGCATCCCATAGAGAGGGTATCAGTCTCACATATTTATCTTGCATGTTCACATTTTTCATTACTGCTCTGCATGTCTGCAACATACATAAAACCTAATTGTATCCAATGAATTTTGATCCGTTAGGGAAGAGCTATAATTAAAGAAATAATACTGTTGAGAAGGTTGGAAGTTGCATGCAAATTGAGTTCGCTTATTTTTTTAAAGGAAGTTTTCTTGCAAAGGAAAAGCCAGAATAAAATAGTACTGGTTACTACAGCTGGGTCGAGCTCAATGGACAAGGACCTATCTTGGAAGTTTGCATTTTGTATCCAAGAAAATATTTGATTTGATAACTCAAACCGGGCTGTCTATCCTGACGAATGCAAAGCGTGATGATGCACAAGAGATTTCTTTATATTTTTCCATCAGTAGGAAGATGGATGATTTTGTTCATGATACTGCACCACTCTTCCAACAGTCAAGCATCCCATAGAGAGAGTATCAGTCTCACATATTTATCTTGCATGTTCACATTTTTCATTACTGCTCTGCATGTCTGCAACATACATAAAAAGTATTTCTCGTTTCCCAGTGAGTTTTAAAAGACTATTTTGTAAGAGTAACTTACTATACTCGAGTAAGAGTAACTTACTATATTTTAATAGTACTCGTATGTATATATATACATACTCATATAGTTCTCATATACTATAATAGTGTATACATACTTAGCTCAGTCCAAAGGCAACGATTTCGTAACTGAAAAGTTGCGGGTTCGGAATGAGCTGGTAAATCTGCCGTGTTCGTTAAAGGTTAGACGTAAAATATGTTCATGGTCACAATGTCCTGAAGTCCTCAAAATAGAAAAAATGTTGGTTTGCTTGTTCCCTACTTTCAAAACACGAGGCTACTTAAGCGAACATTCTACAGCTTAAAGCTCATTACGAAAGGCAAACCATGCCTTGGCCTTAATACGAGAGCCTGCAGGCTCAATGGTGCTTCGTTTGTTCAAGTGGAATGAGAAACAACACAACAACTCGTATAGTATCGAGTAACATATATACAACATTAGTACTATTTTATTTACAACACTAATTTGACACAATTTTTTTCGAAAAATGATTCCAATTTCTTTTCATAATTATACACCATTAATGATAAACAGTGTAAAATTATCACCATTGAGAAATGATGCTTTAGGCGAAGACTGACACATTTAAATGTAAATGAAAATTTTTGGAAATGTAGAGTATTTTAAGGGTTAAAGTTATGACAAATTCTTCACAGGAATATTGTAATATTATTTGTCATCTGTAATCAACGGGGTGTTCAAATATACAAAATTAACAATAAGATTATGATAACTGAAATAAGTACTATTTTATTAAACTTTTTTGCTAAAAACCTCAACAATTTCATTTAAACACAGTTACAATATACAAGCATTCCTATTGTTGACTATATTAAATTTTAATTTTTTCAAAAATGTAGACTAGAGGTATAGCTTTAGGCTGCAAAAAGTTAACGTTAGTTTTCCCATTAGGGATGACTAGATGTTCAAAATATCTTACACGTTCTTGAAGACCGTTCAAAAGACTTGAAAACTTGTTATTAATAATAGTAAAAACTCTTTTCCCAGAAACAATATACGGCATTAATGCATAGTCATTTCTCACTGACATCACAAATACCGTAATCATTCGTTATATCGCGCTTCTATTGAAAAGCGCGATATAATGCAAGATAAAACAAAATGCACGATATATGCGAAGGCTTAAGAAATCTAGGAAGGAGTTGATATGGCAAAAACTTTTACGAATATATGCACTTAAAATACAATGGTAGCGTAATACGGTAATAAAACGTATAATAAAGGTAGAGAAGTTTCATTTTTCATTTTAATATTATATACAATTATTTATGTAAAATTTACACTTTCACCCACTCCCTAAAAAAATCGGACGCATAGAATAAACGCAATGTTACAATAGCTCTCTATATATCTAACCCTAATCGGGGGGATCGAATTTAATTATATTGCATGGAAGCATGAAATACTAACCACTATGCTTCAATACCAGTAGCCAATTTAGTGATATTTAAAATCAACTTAAAATCGATTTCTGTTCGATGGGAGTTTTAAATGCGCTCAATAAAAAATATTAAACTGGGTTACATGTTACAAAAAATTTCATTTTAAAAAATAAACTGTATAGTTTACGTGAAAGGCCATACGAAGCAGAAATAATATGACACACATGATTAAAGACACATTTTCTGAAAAGACAAAACACTTACAGCCGGTTAACACTAGACCTGATAACGCGTTAAAATTAGCTTTCACTTTGTGTAATTTATCAAGAGAGAAATTAATGACGAAGAAAACCTATTATCGATCGACTCCATCATCTCAAGCAACAGACAAAATTGAAGAAAAAAATATCATTTGAACACCATGAGTTTACTTGTAAGAACCTCGAACCAATAAATCAATAAGTAAACAACGTTATTCTTTGAGTTAACGTAAACAGCCAACAAAAGGATCTTATATGAGGCAAGCTAACAAAGAAAGGCGCAAATTGTATCGCGTGACAGCAGTGAACCCAGAAAGCAGTCAGCACAGCAGTGGACTGTTTTCCAAAGAAAACAAAATTTGTTTACTGTTTTCTTGACGTCTTTTAAAGGGGTCGTAATTTAGATAAAAACAATTTGGAAAGGAAATATTTTAATGCTCTCAATTCTTTACATGCAATATCTTTAAGTACTACTTTAACCGCTTATAAAAACACCAGTTTTTTACGAATATGTTCTTTTATGCGATTTCTAACAAGAGATCTAATTTCCACACTATAAACAAAAAAGTTTGTGTGTATGTTATTTCTCAACAGATTTTCGCATAAAAAGAAGTGACCTAAAGTCAATAAATTTTGCACGCAGATTTTAACCGGATCTCATTATGTACCCTTTTGTTCATTTATTATTTTTAGTAAAGAACAATACAAATTTAAATAAGGGTAACATGCAACGCGCGAAGCCATCTTGGTAACGTATAATAAAGGCAGCTACTGGATATGACATTCAAAAGGATCCCGAATTTCTTATCCGTAGCTTAGAATAATAAAGCAAAATGTAGAAAGGGGAACATAATATAGATTTATATAAATCGTAACTTAAGATATTAAATTTTAATTAGCATTGATTTACAATTAATTAGGATTAATCCAAATTGGCATACTAAGTCACTACAAGGATGTTTAATTTTACTATGAATAAAACAAGCATATCACCTACTGGAATGGCATAAAAATTATTCTGAATTTATTTTCTCATCTAGGACTTAAAAGAAACCAGCAAAAATGCGGAGAAGGCACAATATAGATACACAAAGTTTCAGACATTAAATTTTAATTAGCACTGATTTACAAGTAATTAAGATTTACATTCACGGCAGACATGGCTCTTTAATATTTTAGGCAATCACCAACGGAACACTTCGAGCAAAACAAGCAGATCACCTACTGGATATGACATTCAAAAGGATCCCGAATTTCTTATCTGAGGCTTAGAAAAATGCAGCAAAATGTGGGAGAAGAAATACAATATAGATTTATGTAAATCGTCGCCTAAGGTATTAAATTTTGATTAACATTGATTTACTATTAATTAGGATTAATCCAAATTGGCAGAGTAAATCACTACAAGGCTGTTTAACCCTCTGGCTGCTTATCCCGTGAATTCCACGGGCATTTGCTTTTCTTCCTTTTTTTTGAGAAGCGCATCCCACTTTTTCACCGTTTAACCAGTGGAATAAATTATATACATTATTAGACGCTTAATTATATCATAAATAGAATTATATGAGTAGAACTATAGTTATATTAGATAATATAATTATAATTATACTATGCAATAAATAGAAATTAACTGTAATTCAATTGAAATTTATTAAAAAAATTTTCTTGTGATAACATCCAAAACTTTTTTTTTGACAGTTTAATTTCTCCCGATAAAAATCTATATAAAAAGTCTTTTCCGGAAAGAAAAAGTGCATAATCCATTTTCTCAATATATATAGATTTAAAATGTATTTTAAAAAATGCACACTTTTTGAACTGATTTTGGACTACAAATTGAGCAGTCAGAGGGTTAATTTTACTTTGAACCCAACAAGCAGATCACCTACTGGACATGACATAAAAACGATTCTGAATTTCTTTTCTCATTTATGACTTAAAAGAAGACAGCAAAAATTCGGAGAGAGCACAATATAGAAACACAAACCTTCAGACATTAAATTTTAATTAGCACTGATTTACAAGTAATTAAGATTTACATTCACGGCAGACATGGCTCTTTAATATTTTAGGCAATCACCAACGGAACACTTCGAGCAAAACAAGCAGATCACCTACTGGATATGACATTCAAAAGGATCCCGAATTTCTTATCTGTGGCTTAGAAAAATATAGCAAAATGTGGAAGAGGAAATACAATATAGATTTATACAAATCGCAGTTAAAGGTATTAAATTTTAATTAACATTGATTTATAAATAATTAAGATTTACATTCACGGCAGACATGATTCTTTAATATTTGAGGCAATCACCAACGGAATACTTCGAGCAAAACAAGCAGATCACCTACTGGATATGGCATTTAAAGGATCCCGAATTTCTTATCTGTGGCTTAGAAAAATATAGCAAAATGTGCAAGAGGTAATACAATATAGATTTATATAAATCGCAGTTAAAGGTATTAAATTTTGATAAACATTGATTTACAAATAAATAAGATTTTCATTCACGGCAGACATGATTCTTTAATATTTGAAGCAATCACCAAAAGAACACTTCGAGCAAAACAAGCAGATCACCTACTGGATATAGCATTTAAAGGATCCCGAATTTCTTATCTGTGGCTTAGAAAAATGCAATGTAGATTTATATAAATCGTAGCATAAGGTATTAAATTTTAATTAGCATTGATTTACTATTAATTAGAATTAATCCAAATTGGTAGAGTAAGTTCCTACAAGGCTGTTTAATTTTACTTTGAAGGAAACAAGCAAATCACCTACTGGACATGACATAAAAACGATTCTCAATTTATTTTCTCATCTAGGACTTAAAAGAAACCAGCAAAAATGCGGAGAAGGCACAATATAGATACACAAAGTTTCAGACATTAAATTTTAATTAGCACTGATTTACAAGTAATTAAGATTTACATTCACGACAGACATGGCTCTTTAATATTTTAGGCAACCACCAACGGAACACTTCGAGCAAAACAAGCAGATCACCTACTGGATATGACATTCAAAAGGATCCCGAATTTCTCATCCGTGGCTTAGAAAAAGACAGCAAAAATGTGGAGGGGGGCACAATATACAGTCTGGCGATCGCGTGCTTGGACTGCACGCGATTGGGCGCTGAAAGGGAGAAACATGCCCGAAACAAGACACATACACCAAGTGCTTGTTAACATGAAGGGCACACGCTACTGCGGAATGTTCTGAATTAAACAGATTTTTTTCCATCTCCATAAAAAGACGAGTAGTCATATTTTTTAATAATTTATGAAGAAGCGATTTTGGCCAAGAATCGGAAATCAACTACATATACTTTTTAAAAAATATAATCCTAAACCTCTACGAATGCCGAAAGAGAAATGCGATCAATAATTAATAAACTTTCAGAATATACACACGAGATTACGTAAAACAATTTGATGTGGGCAACCAAATGATTCTTCATGCATTTTACATTATGTCTTAGAAATCGGTACAATTTATACAAAAAAAATTAATGCATATGTAATATAATCAAATATTAGACCATCTTAAGACATTGGCGCAATTTGCCGAAACAAAAGATAAAATTCAAGATAATGTTGAATAAGTATTGAAATTTATAATATAGGGTTTTTTTAGAAAAGAAAATAGCGTAGATGATATAAATCACAACCTGAAATGTTCCAATCAGTTCATTTTTTTACAGTTAAAAAAGGATAAATGTATTCTAAGAGGACATTATTGAGTTGTAAATTTTAATAGAAAAAACAAAACGAATGAAGTTTTAATAATCAATAAAGACGAAAAAAATCTTATTTTGTGCAGTACAATTCTATTATTTATAAACTATTAGAAAAGAAAATAGCGTAGATGATATAAATCACAACCTGAAATGTTCAAATCAGTTCATTTTTACAGTTAAAAAAGGATAAATGTATTCTAAGAGGACATTATTGAGTTGTAAATTTTAATAGAAAAAACAAAACGAATGAAGTTTTAATAATCAATAAAAAAGAAAAAAATCTTATTTTGTGCAGTACAATTCTATTATTTATAAACTATTAGAAAAGAAAATAGCGTAGATGATATAAATCACAACCTGAAATGTTCAAATCAGTTCATTTTTTACAGTTAAAAAAGGATAAATGTATTCTAAGAGGACATTATTGAGTTGTAAATTTTAATAGAAAAAACAAAACGAATGAAGTTTTAATAATCAATAAAGACGAAAAAAATCTTATTTTGTGCAGTACAATTCTATTATTTATAAACTATTAGAAAAGAAAATAGCGTAGATGATATAAATCACAACCTGAAATGTTCAAATCAGTTCATTTTTTACAGTTAAAAAAGGATAAATGTATTCTAAGAGGACATTATTGAGTTGTAAATTTTAATAGAAAAAACAAAACGAATGAAGTTTTAATAATCAATAAAAAAGAAAAAAATCTTATTTTGTGCAGTACAATTCTATTATTTATAAACTATTAGAAAAGAAAATAGCGTAGATGATATAAATCACAACCTGAAATGTTCAAATCAGTTCATTTTTTTACAGTTAAAAAAGGATAAATGTATTCTAAGATGACATTATTGAGTTGTAAATTTTAATAGAAAAAACAAAACGAATGAAGTTTTAATAATCAATAAAAAAGAAAAAATCTTATTTTGTGCAGTACAATTCTATTATTTATAAACTATTAGAAAAGAAAATAGCGTAGATGATATAAATCACAACCTGAAATGTTCAAATCAGTTCATTTTTACAGTTAAAAAAGGATAAATGTATTCTAAGAGGACATTATTGAGTTGTAAATTTTAATAGAAAAAACAAAACGAATGAAGTTTTAATAATCAATAAAAAAGAAAAAAATCTTATTTTGTGCAGTACAATTCTATTATTTATAAACTATTAGAAAAGAAAATAGCGTAGATGATATAAATCACAACCTGAAATGTTCAAATCAATTCATTTTTACAGTTAAAAAAGGATAAATGTATTCTAAGAGGACATTATTGAGTTGTAAATTTTAATAGAAAAAACAAAACGAATGAAGTTTTAATAATCAATAAAAAAGAAAAAAATCTTATTTTGTGCAGTACAATTCTATTATTTATAAACTATTAGAAAAGAAAATAGCGTAGATGATATAAATCACAACCTGAAATGTTCAAATCAGTTCATTTTTACAGTTAAAAAAGGATAAATGTATTCTAAGAGGACATTATTGAGTTGTAAATTTTAATAGAAAAAACAAAACGAATGAAGTTTTAATAATCAATAAAAAAGAAAAAAATCTTATTTTGTGCAGTACAATTCTATTATTTATAAACTATTAGAAAAGAAAATAGCGTAGATGATATAAATCACAACCTGAAATGTTCAAATCAGTTCATTTTTTACAGTTAAAAAAGGATAAATGTATTCTAAGAGGACATTATTGAGTTGTAAATTTTAATAGAAAAAACAAAACGAATGAAGTTTTAATAATCAATAAAAAAGAAAAAAATCTTATTTTGTGCAGTACAATTCTATTATTTATAAACTATTAGAAAAGAAAATAGCGTAGATGATATAAATCACAACCTGAAATGTTCCAATCAGTTCATTTTTTTACAGTTAAAAAAGGATAAATGTATTCTAAGAGGACATTATTGAGTTGTAAATTTTAATAGAAAAAACAAAACGAATGAAGTTTTAATAATCAATAAAGACGAAAAAAATCTTATTTTGTGCAGTACAATTCTATTATTTATAAACTATTAGAAAAGAAAATAGCGTAGATGATATAAATCACAACCTGAAATGTTCAAATCAGTTCATTTTTACAGTTAAAAAAGGATAAATGTATTCTAAGAGGACATTATTGAGTTGTAAATTTTAATAGAAAAAACAAAACGAATGAAGTTTTAATAATCAATAAAAAAGAAAAAAATCTTATTTTGTGCAGTACAATTCTATTATTTATAAACTATTAGAAAAGAAAATAGCGTAGATGATATAAATCACAACCTGAAATGTTCAAATCAGTTCATTTTTTACAGTTAAAAAAGGATAAATGTATTCTAAGAGGACATTATTGAGTTGCAAATTTTAATAGAAAAAACAAAACGAATGAAGTTTTAATAATCAATAAAAAAGAAAAAAATCTTATTTTGTGCAGTACAATTCTATTATTTATAAACTATTAGAAAAGAAAATAGCGTAGATGATATAAATCACAACCTGAAATGTTCCAATCAGTTCATTTTTTTACAGTTAAAAAAGGATAAATGTATTCTAAGAGGACATTATTGAGTTGTAAATTTTAATAGAAAAAACAAAACGAATGAAGTTTTAATAATCAATAAAGACGAAAAAAATCTTATTTTGTGCAGTACAATTCTATTATTTATAAACTATTAGAAAAGAAAATAGCGTAGATGATATAAATCACAACCTGAAATGTTCAAATCAGTTCATTTTTTACAGTTAAAAAAGGATAAATGTATTCTAAGAGGACATTATTGAGTTGTAAATTTTAATAGAAAAAACAAAACGAATGAATTTTTAATAATCAATAGAAACGAAAAAAATCTTATTTTGTGCAGTACAATTCTATTATTTAAAAACTATTAGAAAAGAAAATAGCGTAGATGATATAAATCACAACCTGAAATGTTCAAATCAGTTCATTTTTTACAGTTAAAAAAGGATAAATGTATTCTAAGAGGACATTATTGAGTTGTAAATTTTAATAGAAAAAACAAAACGAATGAATTTTTAATAATCAATAGAAACGAAAAAAATCTTATTTTGTGCAGTACAATTCTATTATTTAAAAACTATTAGAAAAGAAAATAGCGTAGATGATATAAATCACAACCTGAAATGTTCAAATCAATTCATTTTTACAGTTAAAAAAATATTCTAAGAGGACATTATTGAGTTGTAAATTTTAATAGAAAAAACAAAACGAATGAATTTTTAATAATCAATAGAAACGAAAAAAATCTTATTTTGTGCAGTACAATTCTATTATTTAAAAACTATTAGATAAATAATAGGTTAAATAATAACAAATATATAATGTTTCATAATCATAGCTTGGAGAAATTAAGGATCATTCACCGATACGCAAAAACTATCATTCGTTACGTATTTAAACTCAATTCTGACATCTGCTATAGCATAAATATAAATAAATACTCCAATGTCTTAAACAAAGAAGGTATACTGTTTCACTTTATAATATATACATCAATTTTGACCTATTACTTTAAATTTATCTTATAATGAGTACCTTGGAAAAAATATTCCCAACATAGCAAAACTTCACTGGCTTGAGATAAAAGCACCCGGTACTGACCTGAAAAAAAAATAATACTTTTTAAGTATAAAAAATACATTTTTTATAAACATATTTTACTAAGATTTTTTTTACAATGAATATTTCCCGAATGAAAATTTATAACGCTGTTATGAAACACTTCTTAACCTTTTCATCCCTTCAGTGGGTAGACAAACTGAGGACCAAGCATGCTTGGGAACTAAACAGTGGGGGCTCCTCTAAGGTTGACCACCTGATCGGACATATGCTTCACCCCCATGGCCCTTGATCTCGGAAACGTTACCGTAGGCTCTAGACCCCAGGGGCTTTTGCGCCTAGGAGTTAAATTCAGTGTTTTTTAGTGGTTTTAGAACACTTTTTCTGTAGGCGATCGCGATTTAAATATGAGAAGACGATTCCATGACAATGAATATACACGAGTTTTAGTCTTAAGGAATGAAAAATCTAGAAATTACTTCTAAACAAAATTATATACTCCCATTAAAATTCAATATTGCAGTAATAAATATGTTAATTGATAGTAAAATACTAATAGAAACTTCATGTAAAATCGCCTGCTTAGGTGTATATTTTTCAATTAACATAATAGTATCAAAGTTGAGTTTAAAGTTTCCATTCCACATAATATATCTACAGATAATAACTGGATTACATCTCTTGTATATGCTAAAGTAGAAAATAAGACTTTTATCAGGCCGTGAGGGAATATAATAAAACAATGAGTGTTATCGCAATATTTTCTTTAGACAACAAGAGTATTTTAAACAGATATTTTATCAAATACTAATGATTTTCGCGTTTGTATGCAAGTATATATAAAACTATATATTTTCAAAAAGTAAATAACAACAGCTATAAAAAAAGGTATTTTTATTTTTCCGTCGACTGCGGTAAGTCAAAGAATCTATGCAAAGAGAGCATGTAATTTTATAACGAAACAAAATTTTAATCCCGAAAAATTAAACTAATATATCTGCTTATCGAGAGTTCAAAAATTAAATTTTAGACAAATTGTGAATACAATAAATATTTTGGCCTAAAAATTTGTAATATAGAAATTAAGAATACTTTTTCATGTAATATTATATTTCTTAAAAAAGGTCTAATAGTTTTTGGGCGTGCACTTTAAATATTATCGAGATTCAAAACATTTATGTAAAAAAAAGTATGTAAGTTTTCTTTAAAAAAATACTTCGAAAAATTTGTATAAACAACGTAAATTTATATAGACACAAAATTGTAATTCCAAAAAGTGAAAATGAAGCTACTAGTTTTAACTAGTAAAGTAAAGAAATTCCATTGCAGCACTCTTAAGAATAGATATATCACACAAAGAAAATATTAAATATATAAACTAGAAAACTTTTTTATGTAATATCCTTTTAAAAAGTCAGAAAACTCTTTTGAGTACTTAGGATTATCCACCATATAATATTAAAAAATGCAAAGAAAAGGTTCTACATTATAATGTTACAATAGTCTTAAATACAAGATTTTGACATTCTATGCTTATTAGTTTTTAAGTTATATGACATACGTACCGACTTGAAAATAGTTAAAAGGCCTACAGGGTGGTCAAAAAATGGATATTTACAGTTTCCTCCTACACACGTACAGACGTAACACTAAAAATGGTCAAAATAGAATTACTCAAGTTCAAAATAGGCATTTCTGCTAAAATTTGAACACCGGAAGATTACGAGATTGCACTATTTTATTTCTTTGTACAAAGTAATACTTTAAGGGGTCTCACTACCATTAAATACGAAATCAAAAAACTGTTCTCGAATTTGGAAAAATGGAGGTTAAACGTGATGAACGGATAAGAAATTAAATATGTTTAAAAGCAAAGCCTTCTCTTCGAAGTTAATATATAGATTATATACTTAAGGTGATTACTCATATATTACCCATTTATTACCCAAAATATTTGTAATATGCTTCCAAAAGTATTTGTATCCTCACTGAACTTAAATATGCTAAACTAATAGTCATGATACATTTTTAAAACTATATAGTTAATTTTATGTATTCCTCAAGTAAAGAAAAATTGCAGATTTTCCCTTACTTGAGGAAATATAAAATGTCTTAGCACTCAAATGTTTAAGTTTAAATTGAAGGTTTTACATGAATTTATACAAATTGAAAAAAAATCAATAAATATGCAATAGCTCTAGACAATTCATGTTAAAAATTTAAATTTTGGAAAAAATTACTTTGAAGATTTTTTTACCATAGATTTAACAATATAGGTTAAAAAGTACATTACCATATATTTGTTACCGTTCGATTGGATTTTCTTTAAATCAACTAATACGATTTACTTACAACTCGTTAATTTTATAAATTTTTTCTGGAGAGTGGTTTGAAGAGTTAGAACAGAAATAACTGAGCTTTCTCATATATCAAAATTTTTGGCGAGTTTAATTGTACATTTTAAATTAAACCCTTGAAAATGCTTCCTAAATCTTGCTATAGTTATTCCCTAAAGCATAAATATTTTTTCAGAATAAAAATATCTATACACAACAATCCTCATTCAAGAACTACAGGTGGTTATCTAAATAATGGAAACACCTGTGAATATAAATGGCATTTAAGAAGGCGCGTCGCAAGTATTAAAATATAATCCTAGCTACTAAGTTTTTTAGCATAAAAAGAATGTATCATGGTACTTCGTGGTAGCTTTATTAAAGTTAATACGTCTTGTCAAATTGTAAGAGACAGACTAGATAGAGCAACTGTGATCCAAACTTCCTAGATTTCAGGCGTTTCCAGAGGAAGAGTATCATCTAACGCCGCGAGACTCAGCAAAGAAAAATAGTGGACGGAAGGAGATGCTGGGAATCTAATTTAATTTTCTCCAATACTGACGGGTTTTAGAATTGGAATGCCTAAAAAGAAAACAACTGCAGATAAACTGACTGTAGATCTCAGTCAGCATCTGGATTATCCGATATCAATACAGTTAGGAGGCACTTCTATAAACAGAGCATTTACGCCAGAGCAGCAATTCCCAAATCACTTATCATGAATGTTAATGCTGAACATCATCTACAGTGGTACTGCAGTTACTAAACCTAAAGTGGAAGATAACTGGAAGCCAATTATATGGTCAAATGAATCATCTTTGACACTTTTTCCCATAATAGCAGAAGTGCACGTTTTGAGGACACTTGCAAAAGAGTATGGTCGTGACTGTCTTGTTCCAACTACTAAGTAAGGAGATCAAGAAAGGAGGTGTATTAGACATGGTTTGGGCAGCCGTATCGCAATGTTCTGGTGTCCAACCGCATCCCTGAAAGGTAAGATCATTGGTCAGATGTTCAGAGAAATTTTAGTTGATCAAGTTTATCCTATAATGTAAACTTGTTTCCAACAGGAGATTGTATTTTACCGTATGATAATACTCCTATTCATACAGCAGAATGCATCCAATCATGTTTCATGAACACGAAGATGACGTGAAACATCTATTTTCCCTCCCACAGTATATAATGGAACCATTATGTTATATTTTCATTTAACCTGAAATTGATATATGCTCCCTGCATCGCTCCCAGAACTTTCCCATTACCTCCAAGAAGTACGATGCAATGTAAACATTATCCTCTAAACATTATCCAGCACTAGTATGATATGGAATCCTTGGTGAATCTAAGACGTACCACATTCCAAATGAGGTTCTATGCCATATCAGTAAATGATTCTTTATAAATATATGATGTTTACCTTATTTTAATAACCACATATACGTTTGGGGTAATAGCGAAAACAAAATCGATTATAAGCAAATTTCGAGTTAAAGAAACACATCTCAATTTTAAGAAGTTTAACTTTTGGTTCTCTTACCTACACAATAAAGACTCGCAAAAAATATTTTGAAATACAATAGTATAAAACAAATACGAGGTTATGTAAAAAATAAGGAAAGAGCCTTTTATCAAATTCGATTACTGCGAAACGCATAATTGAAAGTCCATAACTGAATGCAAAGGTTTTTAAGTTAATTAGTTATTTTTCAAATAAAAATGTGTTTACATAATAGCTTTATAAAGTACTAGAACTAGGTAAAACTTTATACCGTACCGATAATAAACAATTTTCTAGTTTTTTTTAAAATAAGTAAATAAAAATAAGAACAGGTAAACAATCCTGAAGTGTATAATATTTGCCTTTTAGTCTCCTTTACTAGCTATGCAATAAAGAATCATAAAAGGTAATTAAGTATACATCGATTTGAAACAAATACGAACACAGGTAAAAGGAAGAAATGTTTTGGAACAAATTCATCATAAAACGCGAAATTCATAACTGTAATACTCATAATTGAACGTAGGAGTCTTTCCCTTGCTTTCGCCCAAAAGTAAATAAATATTCTTTTAAAATATGTCTACAAATTTTATTTCTCCATTACTGCGCCCGGGGCAATAACCAAAACGTACCAATTATAAGCAAATTTCGAGTTAAAGAAAACATAAGAAATTACATCTGAAGTGTATGAGATTTACTTTTTAGTTTCCTTTGCTACTTATGCAATAAAAAATTATAAAGGATATTTAAGATTTCACCGGTATAAAACAAATACGAGCGCATATAAAAAGTAAAGAAAAGCCAAGGAATAAATTCGTCATAGAAAGCATTACGAAATACATAATTGATGTGCACGTAATTGAATGCGGATGCTTTTTAAAAATTTCTTCCAAGAATATATATATATATATATATATATATATATATATATATATATATGTGTGTGTGTGTTTATGTATATATATAAACACATACATATATATATGCAAATATATCTATACATTATAACTGTATATATATATATATATATATATATATATATATATATATGTATATATATATGTGTATATATATGTATATATATATGTATATATATATGTATATATATATATGTGTATATATATGTATATGTATATGTATATGTATATGTATATATATATATATATATATATATATATATATATCTTTTCAAAATAAAAATTGTCTATATAATATCATTCTCCAGTGCTACACCCGAAGTAATACCAAAATCGCACCGATAATAAGAAAATTTCGAGTTAAACAAAGCATAAGAATACACATCTGAAGTGTATGAGATTTACCTTTTAGTCTTCTTCACTATCAATGCAATAAAGAATCATAAAGGATAATTAAGAATACACTAGTATGAAACAAATACGAACACATGTAAAAAGCAAAGCCGCGGAACATGTTCGTTACAGAATGCATTGCGAAATACATAATTGAAGTGACCTAATTGAATGAGGGCGCTTTTATATTTATTTCTTCCAAATGTTTGCATACATCTTTTCAAATTAAAAATATGTCTGTATAATATCCTTCTCCAGAATTACATGTGTGCTAATACCATAAAACGCATCGATTATAAGTTAATTTCGAGTTAATGAAAACATAAGAAAACACATCTGAAATACATGAGATTTACCTTTTAGTTTCCTTTACTACCTGTGCAATAAAGAATCATAAAGGATATTTAAGAATACACCGGTATAAAACAAATACGAGCACATGTAAAAAGTAAAGAAAAGCCGCGGAACAAATTCGTCATTGCGAAATGCATAATTGAAGTGCCCGTAACTGAATGCAGGGGTGTTTACGTCTTGGTTGAGACGCGCAGCAACAACATAGGGCAGTAGTAGTTGCTAAGACTTTTTAAACAAACAACAACGATTATTCAAGGTTAAGGGCTATCAATGCCAAGTTCGCAAAACACGAGAGAGACACAATGCAGCTGCAATGGCTTGGGAGAAAACGACGTGCAAGATTTTTCGACGCATTAGGAACTCGCTTGCATGGTAATTAAGAAAGGCGTTAAAATGCAATCAACGGAGAAATATTTAACTCAGCATAAATTAATGGTGGGTCGAATTGCTGTAAACTACGGTGTTACAGTTTCGGCTCGCTAAAATAACGGGCAGGAATATGTCACAGTTTTAACAACAAATAAATACGCCCGTTTTTATGTATAGACATATTTTTAATCTCAACTGTCATCAAATGACGATTTATGCTACTTTGCAAGTAAAATTCCCAGTTAAGGGAGGTATAATCAAAACATTCCGATCTACAAGAAAAACAATTATGCAAAAGGGATAGGTGCCTAAAAATACAAAGCTCTGTTTTTTATATCTAGACTATAAATAATTAAATTATTTTAAAATGTTTATTCAAATTAGTAAAACGCTCTTTTATTTACATTTAATCTCTTATTTTATATTAACAAACATTCAGCTAAAATAACTAGAAGAAATATTTCACGGTTTTCAACAAATAAATACGGACAGAAAATGCACACGTTATTATGTATATGCATATTTCTAATCTCGACTGTTGACAAATTACGATTTATGCTACTTTGCAAGTAAAATTAAGGGAGATATGATCAAAACATTCCGATCTACAAGAAAAACAATTATACAAAAGGGATAAGTGTCTAAAAAAAGAAACAGTGTAATTTATGTGTAGATTATAACTAATTTAACTATTTTTTAAATTTTTATTCACATTAGTAACAAGCTCTTTTTCTTAAGTTTAATCTCTTATTTTATATTAACAAATGTTTTGCTAAAATAACTAGCAGAAATATTTCACGGTTTTCAACAAATAAATACGAACAGAAAATGCACCTGTTATTATGTATAGGCATATTTTTAATCTCAGCTGTCATCAAATGACGATTTATGCTACTTTGCAAGGAATCTCCCCATTTAAGGGAGATATGATCAAAACATTCCGATCTACAAGAAAAACAATTATGCAAAACAGATAGGTGCCTAAAAATACGAAGCTCTGTTATTTATATCTAGACTATAAATAATTGAATTATTTTTTAAATGTTTATTCACATTAGTAAAACGCTCTTTTATTTACATTTAATCTCTTATTTTATATTAACAAACATTCCGCTAAAATAAAAGCGGAAATATTTTACAGTTTTAACAACAAGCAAATACGTACAGAAAATGTACCCGTTATTATGTATAGGCATATTTTTAATCTCAACTGTCATCAAATAAAGATATATGCTACTTTGCAAGTAAACTCCTCATTTAAGGGAGATATGATCAAAACATTCCCATCTACAAGAAAAACAATTATGCAAAATGGATAGGTGCCTGAAAATACGAAGCTCTGTTATTTATATCTAGACTATAAATAATTTAATTATTTTTTAGATGTTTATTCAAATTAATAAAACGCTCTTTTATTTAATCTCTTATTTTATATTAACAAACATTCCGCTAAAGTAACTAGCAGAAATATTTCACGGTTTCCAACAAATAAATACGGACAGAAAATACACCCGTTATTATGTATAGGCATATTTCTAATCTCGACTGTTGTCAAATTACGATTTATGCTACTTTGCAAGTAAAATTAAGGAAGATATTATCAAAACATTCTAATCTACAAGAAAAACAATTATGCAAAAAGGGATAGTGCCTAAAAATAAGAAACAGTGTTATTTATGTGTAGATTATAACTAATTTGACTATTTTTTAAATTTTTATTCACATTAGTAAAAAGCTCTTTTTCTAACATTTAATCTCTCATATAAACAAACATTTCGCTAAAATAACTAGCAGAAATATTTCACGGTTTTCAACAAATAAATATGAACAGAAAATGCACTCGATATTATCTATAGGCATATTTCTAATCTCGACTGTCATCAAATGACGATTTATGCTACTTTGCAATTAAAATCACCAGTCAAAGGAGATATGAGCAAAACATTCTGATCTACAAGAAAAAAAAATATGCAAGATGGATAAGCGCCTAAAAAGAAAAAAAGTTGTGTTGTTTATATCTAGAATATAATTAATTTTTGTATATTTTTAAAATTTTTATTCATATTAGTAAAACGCATTTTTTTAATATTCACGTATTTTGTACGGATGTTCCTGGCCACAAAAATATTTTATGTTTTTTTATCCATAAACTCTCTACTCTTTAGTTATTATGCTATGGACTCACGAATCCACTCTTCTATCTCTTTACTCTGTTATTTGTTTACTAACATATAGGCCGTCATATGACAGGATTAATAAAATTTTTAATTTTCCAGAATTGTAAAGTACCCTATGAGGCAGGTAAAAAAAATGATTTGCTTTTTGGCTGAGAATTACCTTTCAACAAAAATAATCGATTAAAATTATCACATGTGTATATAATCTATTATTTAAGCCAAATATAAAAGAATTATTTATGTAATATCTAAGTTTAGAGATAGAACGTATGGAAATAATGCAGAGGATATTTAAGTAATCAAAAATAAATGATTAAATGAGATGATTAAAGGAATGACATCATAATGCTAAAAAAATATTGTTAATTTTACCTGTTTATTATATGATAAATTGATAAATTTAATCACCTGCTTTTAAGTGTCGCGTGATATAATGACATAAAACATTGGAAAAGGGAGATGGGGTGAATTTCGAACTTTCTAAAAATGACATTACTTTTCGCTCTGATATGAAGTTTATTCATACCAATTTATTTTAGATTCGGTTCTATAGTTTAGGAAAAAATAAACTTGACTCGCTTTGAATTTTTCTAGCCCTTAACTCATCAAAAATCCAATACAGATGCTCTATCCATTCCAAGTCCAACCACTTCATAAATTGGAGGACAGACGGACAGATAACTTAGGGTATTATTACAATACGAGAATAAAATTTAAGAATACAAAACATGAAATGTTTATGTGGCCAAGAACATTCTTACAACAATACGTGAATTTAATAAAATAAAAATAAAAATCATAAAAAGTTGAAAAAATAATAATAAAATATTTTTAAAATAATAAAATAACTTTAGGAGTAAGAATTTGAAAAAAAGTAGAAAATATTATATTAATTTGATATTTAAAAAAATTGCTGCGCGGTGGACAGAACCGTGAATGGCAGAAACACGGCAATCAAATGGGCAGTCACTCTACCGAATGAGTCACACCTTCACAGGAAGAAGGAACTAATTCGAATATATGAGAGTCGAGTAAAAACGCTCCGTCCTCACCATCCTATCAAGAATGAATTTAATATAGAGTAAGAGGGAGAATAAGCTTGAAATAAAGCATTAATCGCTCGAAAAGGGGGGACTGGGGGATTTCGAACTCGCTTTGAATTTTGCTAACCCTAACTCATAAAAAATCCAATATGGATGCCTGTATCCATTCCAGGTACAACCACTTCATAAATTCGTGGACAGACGGACAGACCACATAGGCTATTATTATATAGGGGATTTTTCGCTTGTTGTCATTTTGTGTTTACTGATAAAAAACCTCTGGATTGAAAGGCTTGACCCATATGGTCCGGTTGCTCTATCGCCTTTAACCCTTTTAAAGGTCACGATTAAAAATT